>CM077165.1:162740206-163033876 GCA_039583875.1 Platanthera guangdongensis | reverse complement strand
AACCCAAAAACAAGCTCAATTAATCAGAAATAACAGAAGGCAACAACCAAGTCTTGTTTTATCAAATTCTTCTTTATAAGGAAGGACACACATGGTGAGAATGATTGTCAATGTACAAAGTGCATACAAACAAAGCAAGAACAACAAGTCGGACGGACTGCCTCAGATACCGCCGAGACCGCCAAGCTTCTGCTGCACCGAACTGAACTACGGAGTCCGCGTAGACCGCGGATAACCCGATATTCTGCTGAACGCCTTTGTCCGCTCTCTGCAATCCGTCTGACCGCAGAGGTTGCCTAGCTGCCAGAGTCCGTGAACAGAGACGCTGCCTAACAGAAGAACAGACTGCCGAGACCGGAGGACAGATTATTGAACTGGGAAAGCTGAAAGAGAGAAGACTGACTGGCCGTAATCGCGACCTGCTGCAAACCGCTGGTTGATACTTGCAAGCTCCACTGATCCCTGACCACAGTCAGCACCAAAATCCTGGCTTCTCAGTGCTAGCTGCACAACCTGCAAATAGCAATCTGGTTATCTTTCTCAAACCGCGTGGACAGAAAATCTGAAACCGCAACAATTAACTCACGTTTAACTTACTGCCCACTCAAGTCATATGATGTCACAGGGGGTCATATTTATAGGCGCGGAAATGAGTGTGGTCACTGCCCTAGTAGATATAAACACCACCCCAACCCGCATCTAGCACAGAGCAGTCCCCCCAGTCCGCATGGACAGAGGCTGCGTACCAGCCTATCTGCCTGACATCAAGGAAGGTGGGATAGAAGTCAGTCTGCATCCTTGCGGACACCGCACCAGCCCGCAACAACAATGTCCATCACCAAAGGCACAGACCACCCGGTCAACCAGCGGATATTGCGGACTCCGTGATCAATCTAAACTTGTCACAGATCGTGACCAAGTCCCCAACCAGAGAACCACTGGCGCGAGCTCTGCGGACACTAACAACAGCCCACCCAGTCCGCCAGCTCCAATCCAGTCCGACCAGACCGCGGATATTCAACCTATCTGCACGGCTACCACCAAGGACACGCCACCTGGCCGCAACACCAGACCGCTCGGGCCGCGCAGTCTGCCTGAGCAACCCACACTTTCACTTCAATAATTTCAACACTCTCCCTTGAAGTGAGAAGTGGTGAGCAAACCCAACAATCCCTGTAACCGTTCAAATTGCCCCTTCGACAGCAACTTAGTGAAGATATCTGCGATGTTGTTCTCGCTCTGCACATGCTCAACCATAAGAGACTCCTCCAACACCTTCTCCCGAATGAAGTGGTGCTCAATCTCTATATGCTTCGTCCGCGCGTGATAAACTGGATTATTAACTAGTTCCAGGGCACTCTTGTTGTCACCACGAAGCAGAGTTGGACCTCGCACTTCTTCATGGCGTCCTCTACTAGCCTCCTCAGCCAGATGGCTTCCTGAGCTGCCAAGGCCAAAGTCTTGTACTCCGCTTCCGTAGTAGAGACAGACACCGAGTCCTACTTTTTGCTGCACCATGAAATACCCGCTGATCCGCATGTGAAAACATAACCAAACGTCGAGTTTCGATCGTCTGAGTCTCCCCCATAATCAGCATCAGTATAGCCATACAGAGAAAAGCTCGTGTCCCTTATATATAGGAGTTTCATATCAGAAGTAGTCTTCATATACTACAGAATATTCTTTGCGCTATCAGATGAGGTTTCCTTGGTTCCGTCATATAACGACTAACTCGGCCTACAACATAAGCAATGTCTGGCCTTGTAATCGTCAGATAAATCAAGCTCCAAACCAGAGCTCAGAACATCAAGGGATTAGGAAGAATCCTTCCCTCATCTCGTTGAAGCTTCAGGTCACAATCCAGAGGAGTAGAGCTACTCTTTCCCTCCCTCAAACCGAATCGATGAATGATTCGCTCAGCATAGCCTCTTTGAGAGATGAGTGTCCCGCTCTTCTTTCTCTCAACCTCGAGTCCAAGGAAGTGGTGGAGCTCACCCAAATCCTTCATCTCGAACCAAA
Organism: Platanthera guangdongensis; assembly: GCA_039583875.1. Lineage (NCBI taxonomy): Eukaryota > Viridiplantae > Streptophyta > Magnoliopsida > Asparagales > Orchidaceae > Platanthera > Platanthera guangdongensis. Next base: position 163,031,857 of record CM077165.1, on the reverse strand, counting down.
TAGCTTGCTCGGCCCTGAGCCTAGCTACTTCCTCCTCAAAGTTCACCATGACGATCATGTCTTCCATGTAACGCACCCACTCGTCACATGGCATATAACGGTGGGTCCGGCCGGGGCTCCACGCCATATGTCACAGACAAGCGGCGAAATTACTTGTGGAAATCAAAATCGACTCGCATCCTATCTCAAAATATTCTAGCGCAACATTTTCAGTTACCATGAACTCAACTCAGAGAATGTCCACTCCTATATAAATTTTACATTTATATATCAACAACATGAATGTATACAACTCACACACACTGGCCTAAAGGCCTTACAAGTTTCTTTTTACACAAATACATTTTCGTACATCGGCACGCAGGCCGGCCACACATGAAATCCAACCACGATTCGCACGGCCTTCAAGGGCCTTTAGCAGCAATCCTTCCATTTTGTTCATTGCTATTCAAGCAGCAACACCTGCAATTCACCATCCAATCCAAACAAAAACAAAGTAACGTAACGTCAGCATTCGCTGACCACTTATAACGACCACACCCCTTACCAGGGGCAGTGGTTCCTTCCCTGTATGCATAGCCACCATCATTTCTATCAATCTAGCAATCACAGTTCATCACAAACGCCGGTATCCATTGGACGCTCCGTGCACTCAGGGCACCTTCTTGGTGTACCGGATATACCAGTCATACACCGCCGATCGAGGCTCTTCACTTGTTGGTTGGGTGGTTCAAGCCTAGTCCATCAATCTCATTATTAGCGACATCTCGTCCATACCACTCAGAGGTACTACCTCGCAGTATTCACAAATAACCAGAGCAGATCGACCCACACCATGTGGTGTGGCAGCCAGGTATATCAAGGGTCCCCTGGCATTGCCACCCATCGACCCCTCACCTATATCCGATCGACCCACACTATGTGGTGCAGCAAGTTGGGTCCACCTTACTTCCTTCCGAACATTGCCACCCATCGATCCTCACTAATCTCGATCAACCCACACCATGTGGTGTAACATGCCAGGTTCATTCCACGTTTCCCCCAGCCATGCTACCCATTGATATCTCAACATAACCAGGAGCTTAACCAAAGCCTCCATACATCCATACGCACCATCACACAGCATGCATTCATCCAATACACAAAGCATATATTTTATATCATCAAATCAACGGAGTCTTCTCCGGTTTACCCATGATCATCATCAATCCAGACTACCCGTCTAGATGGGATTCACACAGCATGTCTATGCCGTACTCCACACTTTCAGCTCTACATGCAAACTCAATCACGGAATCTCTCATGCAGTCCACCTCTTGGTGGAGGATCCCACGCACATGCATAAAGAAATGACTTCGATGTCCAAGAAGGAGATTGTTACCCTCGAAGATCGCTTCGGCGCCATGAAGTAGCCGGATGGAAATCACCGCCTCGGCTTTGCCTTCACGAATCCGCTCTCGGATCTTCGCTCCGCACTTCGCAGCTCCTCCAGCAGTTGGCTTTTTCCTTCCTTCTCTCCTTCCCTTACTCTCCCCTTTCTCTTTCTCTCTCTTGAAATGAGATGGAGAAGAAGGAGATGAAGAGGAAGGGCTTATATCCCCATATCCTCGGCCTTGACCCACCTGGAAGCAGCAAGGATAAGGGAATCGAACAGCTCAGAATTGTCCAGAAAAGCCTGAACACGACCCGACACGCCCTGTGACACGCACGTGTCACAGGCCGTGTCCCGCAAGCGGCAGTCAACCGACTCAATTCAGCTAGTACATGGCCGTGTGACACGCCCGTGTCACGGGCCGTGTCCCCTGACACGCCTTCGGACACGCCCGTGTTTGTAGTCGTGTTCATCAGGCTACACAACCTCAAAATCACCCGAGACTCACACGGCCTGTGACACGCCCGTGTCTCAGGCCGTGTGCCCATGACACGGCACTAGACACGCCCCAGCTCAAAGTCGTCGGGCTGAGTTTTTCGACCGCGCTGACATGCCCTGTGACACGCCCTGTGAACCCCCCTGGAACTGGGGCAGAAGAAACCAGCTCGCTGAAGGGGCTATCTCCCCCTGCTGGACGTGCAGGAGGGTCTCGCGCTCCCATCTCGACGAACCGACCCCCGCTTGCCGAGCCCGGGAAGAGCACGCTGCCAGGGAGCTCGCAGCATCTCCCCTCCTCGGCAACCTCCTTCCCAGCTCGCCTGTCGTGATTGTCCTTGCCCAGAGACGGGGTGACTATAACTGGAACTGCTGGAGTCGAGCACTCGGCATGCGCGTCGAGTGCGGACTTGACGATGCTGAGCACCTCCTGACTGAAGTCTTTGAACATCCCCACCGTGGCCAGAGGGGGAGGGGTGGCGAGTCGGACCTGTCCGCGCCTTGCCTGATCTGATCCTCCCATCATCGAGCTCGCCGAAGATTTTCTGTGTTGACCACTTTTCACGCTCACCGCACTAAAAATGTTGAAACCGAGAATTCGGTATATGTGGAGTTCACCCTTCGGGAAGGGGTGATCGCACACCTACTGCTCTCCTGCAAGCCAAATAACAAAGGAAAAGACAAGGGAGCTGACCCAAGGGCTCGGTGTGCAGGCTCACCACACACCCCGAAGATCTTAGAGTGCTTCCCCACCTTAGCCAAATGTCGAGCTAAGACAACCTCATAAAGCGCTAGAAGACTGGGGAACTGGGGAACAAGTGAGCATGTCTTCTAAGGTACTCCTTGTGTCTTATTTATAGTTTTCTGAAAACGGCCTGCAAATAGCCAACTTTCCGCTATTTTGAACACCTATGTGCAGCCCAATTGTGTCTGCCAACAACGTGACTCCGCTGTTCTAACAGGCTATAAGCAGACCAGCAGGGGGCAAAATGGTAAAAAAAAAACATCATACATCGCTGGGCGAGTAACCCCATGAAACCTCTGCTCCCCTGAGGCGGCGAGTGCTCGATGGATCTGACACTCACCGCCTCTCCTCGGACTTCGGCGAGTACGGGCCCGGCTGGCCCTGCTCTCCCGCCTCTTGTCGGGCTCCTCTGGGCGAGTGCGAGCCCTTCGGCTCTACTCGCCCCCTGATAATTCCACCTCGCTTGGGCGAGTCGGGGACCGCCTAGCTCTGGTCGCTTGAGTGCTCGTCCGGGACTTACCCTGCTCGATGCAGCGGGTCCGGCTCCAGAGAAATTCAGTTCGACAAACGACGAGCTCTGTTCGACGAACGACGAGCTTAGTTCGACGAACTCAGGTTTCCAGCTCGACGAACGCCGAGCTCCGTTCGACGAACGACCAAGATTAGTTCGACGAACCCTGAGCGAGCGCGGGCTTGTTGGGCCTCACTTAACGCCAAGGCAAAACGGCATTGAGTGTCTGGATTGGCGAGTGCTCCTTGAGAAATTCCACTCACCGTGGGCGGGGAGTGCTCGATAGGGCGGGCACTCGCCGCCTCTTCCTGCCTCTTGGCGAGTGCTGGCCCTACTCGCCCACTGCTTGCCGAGCTCCCCGGGGCGAGTATTGGGCCCACTCGCCGAGTACGGCTGGCCTGGCTCCTACCGAGCTCACTCGCCTGATACGGGGTTGTACACACATGTCTTTGTTTATTTCCAAGAAACTTCATCGCATGTGAAACACATAAATGACTTGGAGAGTCAACATCGACGACGGATATATGAAGACATAAATCATGTGAATTTGAAAAACCAAACCAACTCAACACTTCTTTCATTTTCACGCCTATAAGACAAAAAAATTTAGAATTTCTGCATAAGACTGAGTGACTGACCATCACATTCTAACAAAACAAATAAATAAAAATTTAAATATAAGAAGCTTCTAAACCATGTAGCATTTTAACGTAAGGATATTGCAGATATAAATAAATGCTGGTGAAAATTTTAAAATAAATTTTTAGAAAAAAAAAAATAATTATTATTTTTATAAAAAAAATTATAAAATATTAACTAGATATTTTTTATGGATAATTGTATACACAGGTGAAACATACCTAAAAAACACAAAAAGTAGGACTCATACACAAAAAAATATTTATCCACAAATTATCCAAAACTTGAAACATATCATACACAAATTATTTTAACAAATTAAATCCAAAAATGTGAAAATATCAAATAATTTATTTTATTGTGTGGGGGACTCACTTTTATGATTTTTAATTATATTTTAGATGTGTGGAGTTCCCTTCATTTTTGTTAATGTTTTAAGATTTTATTTATGCATAAAAAATGTGTTTTAAAAATAAGATTTGGCCCGACATCTCTTGCTAAAATTTGACCAAAAGTTCGGCGGATTCGGATCCTCTGGAGTTCAGGAGGAACTCCACGGATCCAACGCGCGAGATCTCCCGAACTCCACAAATCTATGACTAAAAAAATTAAGTCACTAAAAAGCAAAAAAAACATAAAGTAAAAATAAACTTAAATCTAAAAAATACTGATGCTCTCGCACATTAAATTGAAATTCAATGTGCGAGAGCCCCCCAACTCCACCCTAGGGTTGAATGTATTAACTCCAAGGGATCCGAATTCAAGTTCGACATGACATGACATTATTTTGGTGGTCCGATAACGAATTGAATGGACAGGATTTTACCGGCATAATTCTTATGATCCGGATCCTCTGCAGTTTAGGAGGAACTCCACAAATCTAACGGGAGAGATCTCCTGAACTTCATCAATCGTAAGTTTAAAAATATTTAGACATTATTAACAAAAAAAAATATAAAGTAAAAATATTTTTAAATCCAAAAAATTTAGGGGTGATTAAAGCGCGAGATCCCCAACTTCACCCAGAAGTTGTTGGGATCCGGATCCTGAGAGAGAGAGAGAGAGAGAGAGAGAGAGAGAGAGAGAGAGAGAGAGAGAGAGAGAGAGAGAGAGAGAGAGAGAGAGAGAGAGAGAGAGAGAGAGAGAGAGAGAGAGAGAGAGAGAGATGAGAGAGAGAGAGAGAGAGAGAGAGAGAGAGAGACAAAAGAGAGAGAGAGAGAGAGAGAGAGAGAGAGAGAGAGAGAGAGAGATGAGAGACGATGAGATGAGAGAGAGAGAGAGAGAGAGAGAGAGAGAGAGAGAGGAGAGATTAGAGGAGATGAGAGATGAGAGAGAGAGACGAGAGAGAGAATGAAGAGAGAGAGAGAGAGAGAGAGAGAGAGAGGATGACGAGAGATGAGAGAGAGAGAGAGAGAGATAGAGACGCGAGAGAGAGGATATATGAAGAGAGATGAGATAAAAGAGAGAGACAATAGAGAGCAAACACCGTAAACGGATATTTAAAAGATATAATCACATCGGAATATCGGATCTTTTTAATAGCGAAAATGGCTAAACATAAATCACTCAAACAGGTGCCGGAGGAATATATGTTTATTAATTAATTAATCACTCAAACAGCCGTCGGATCTTCATTCCCAAAGATTCATCTCCGCTGCTATTTCAATCCGAAAACACATCCAGCCATGATTGCGAGAGGAGCGAGGAGGAGCGCAACCGTAGCAATGGAAAGGGCGGCGACAAGGCCGCGTACGCGCCTGCCGGCGGCAGCTCCACCCGCCGTAGCCGCAGCCGCATACAGAAATAGCTGCGCCAAACCCAGAAGCAGGAGCAGCAAAAGCACCAGATAGAAGCAGCCCTCGACAATCCACGGATCCCCGCTCGCCGGCCTGGAAGCTAATCCCACGGCCGAGGCCAGCGCCCCAAATCCGTTGACGAGCAGGATCTTAGGTGGGCCCGCGTCGCCGGCCATGTCTCCATCGCCGCCCATGTATCCGGCGCCACCGTCTTCTTCGATGTATAAGAGAAAGAGGATCAGGGACAAAAACCACGCATCCGCCATTTTGGAAACCCCAAACCCTTTTGAAATGGAAACTGTTCAGCTTATGCATTTCTAAACACGAGAAATGGACCCGCCTCCATGGATCCCCATGTAACACGCAATGCCCCCAAATGCTTCGAGATTCGTAAAAAATGCCGTCAGGTTTGATCACGTCGGGTTTTTTCATTGATCACGTCAGGTTTGATCGGGTCCGCCGTAATCATTTTTACGCATATATGAGAGTTGTTAAGGACACCGCAGTTTAGGCTATGAGCATTGTATTTTGTCTAAATTTTTCGTGTATTTTGAAAATACGCTTTTTACATGTTTTTTTAGGAAAAGTGTTCAGCACAAAAGTTGTAGATCTCGTCGAGATCTACAACTTTTGTGCTGAACACTTTTCCTAAAAAACATGTACAACGTGTACTTTAAAAATATACCCAGGTTTCGCGCCTTTTAGAAATACGTCTTGTACATGCATTTTTAGGAAAAGTGTTCAACACGACAATTGTAGATCTTGACGACATCTATAACTTTTGTGTTGATCACCTTTCCTAAAAATGCATGTACAAGACGTATTTTCAAAAGACGCGAAAAATTAGGAGAGTGCGGTGCGCCTAGTCAAAATTGCGGTGCCCTTAACAACTCCATGTTTCCATTATAATTGAAAAATTTGCCGCCGTAAAATCATGCATTAAGGCCGTAAAATAGCATTACGATCATAATGCAAAATACGACCGTAATGACATTTTATGGTTATAATGCATGATTTTACGGCCGTAAACATTCCAGTTATAATTGTTGCAGTCAAACTCGACGCTCCAGTTGGATCAGAATAACTTGGACCGTCTTAGCTCACGGAGCGGTCGAGCGCGTACATAGTCAACGAGAGAGAAAATGTACACACGAAATTTTGACGTTGAAAACCACCTCAACTGGGTAAAAAATCACGCGATCAGAACTGTGCCCGTCGAAATCCACTATCTGTTTGTGGTTACAACTTTCTTGTAAAATCAAGAGCGACAGATCGCTCCTACTTACACTTTGGAGGTGAGAGAGAGTTACTTAGGCACACGACGGGCAACATGCTGCTCCACACGTGACTATTTGTAGGGGAATTGTGGACAAACTGGGTGCTTGATGTAGCGGGAATTTCCTTCTCGTCACTCGTTCGTGAACTTATGCAAATTTTGGTGGTGAGGCGATGGCATTCGAGTAGCTTGAAGAAAGCATGAAGAAAACTTGAAGATGGCTTGAAGAAAGCATGAAGAAGGCTTGAAGATGGCTTGAAGGTGCCTTGAAGGTGGCTTGAAGGTGGCTCGTATGAGGAATCTGGCAGAGCTCCAGCCTAATGAGGAAGAAAGCAGAGAAGAGAAAAAGTGAGAAATGTGGAGGCCTGAAGACCTTTTTATAGCCTCCAAAAGGTGGTTACGGTGGTTATACGGTCATCCGCACACCGCAACCACCAAATATCATAATCATGAGCGTAATTTTGGAGGAATATTAATCGCATATTTAATTTTACTAAATGCAGACCCCCACTAAAACATGTCCCCCCCCCCCCCCCCCCATTACTGGAGGTGGTTACGCGTGTGATTACCAGCACACCGAGCTATCGCGGTGGAGGTAGAATGATCAAACGGAGGGGAAGGCGCCCAAGGAGGGAAAGAGAGGCGGCCAACCGCCGCCTAACGGGCAACTAGCCCTGGCGGAGCCGGTAGGCCGCTGGCGCAGCATTGATCGTTGCCCGACAAGGGGAGGTCGGCCGCACCCGGGCGGCGCACCAGGCGCGGCCACGACGGAGGCCGCCGGGCACGGCCCCAGCACCGGCCACCAGGCGTCGCCGGCCGCGAGGCTCAGCATCGGCTAGCAGGAAGGTGCGACCGGCTGGAACCGGCCTGAACGAGGGAGCGCGGTCGGTCGAGCCTTTCCCGCCAAGGGGCGGGGCATGGCAGGCCGCGCCCGACGCCTCCCACGGCGGTCGCGGGAGGGAAGGCCACTCGCTGACTGGGGTGGCCGGCGGGATCACCGCACCTTGCAGTCGTGGGCGCAAGGTGCGGCTTTCAGGCAGCCGGTATCCGGGCCAGCTTGAGCCGGCCCGACGACAGCGGGAGAGAGGGGCCGACCCCGACGGTCGGCCCCCGAAGGGTTCAGGGAAGACGATCCAGGGTAGCCGAATCGCGCACTGCGGTTCCCTCATGATCCCCATTTAGATGGTGGGACATGGGTGAGTGGGCTAATCACACCCCAAAAATATTATAAAAGGGATTTGACCCCATCAATTGCCTCCCGAAATCCTTGGTGTTAAAAACCGTTTTTGTGAGAAAAGTGAAAATCTCTTTTCCTCTTACGAAGGATTCAATTGGCGACAACAATGGTGATGACGAACAGAGTGGTGCCAGAGAAGGCAGACGGCAGTTCTTCGCGAGCGAAGGTAAGTTTTGAAGGAGACAAAAGTTGGAGAAAGCATAAGGTGAGAGAGGCCGGAAGTGCCCAACCGACAAGCAGAGCCCACCGATGCGGGGACAAGCGCGCTCTCGGGTGAGCGTGCCTCCCTCGGAGGTTACACCCGTGCGCACTGCTGGCATGCCTACTGCATATTGGGGAGAAGCTGTTTTAACTGCAAACCACATTCTGAACAAAGTACCTCATGCTAAGTTAGATGTCACACCCTACGAGCTTTGGTTTAAGAGACCCCCGACAATCACTAGACTTAAGACCTGGGGCTGCATAGCCTATGTCAGGGTCTCCGACCCTAGACGGTCTAAACTTGAATCTAGGACCAACACGTGTTTCTACTTAGGTTGTGTTGAATATAGTGCTGCAGATAAATTCTTAGACCTATCTAATAATATATTATTGAATTTAGGGATGTTGTGTTCCTTGAGGATACGTTCCTTAAGAATAAGAACCTGACAATCTCAGGTATGCAAGCAACTATTACTGAGGAATAACTTGAATCAGTACCGAGCACCTTCTATTCAGTCCCGGTAGATAATAGTGTCCTAGAGTCTAGAATGACTTCGGCGAGAGAGCGAACTCCCAGAACCTTTGGTAGTGACTTTGTCACTTACCACGTTGGGGCCGATCCATCCACATATAAGGATGCGATGATATCAAGGGATTCACTACTCTGGAAGGAAGCCATTGATGAAGAGATGAACTATTTGCTTCAGAACAACATCTGGACCTTGGTTGATAAGCCAAAAGGGGCAAAAACTATATGGTGTAAGTGGGTTCTGAAAAATAAGCTCAACCATGATGGTAGCATAGCTAAGTATAAAGCACGCCTGGTGGCTAAAGGTTTCACACAAGTTAACGGAGTGAATTACTTTGATGTATATTCACCAGTGTGTCACTTAGCAACCATTAGGATACTCCTTGCTATTGTGTCTATTGAGAACTTTATTGTTCATCAAATAGATGTTAAGACTGCATTTTTGAACGGAGATCTGACCGAAGAAATATACATAAGCCAACCCGAAGGTTTCATAGTAGATGGTCATGAAAGTAAGGTCTGTAAGTTAATCAAGTTGTTATACATACTAAAAAAGCACCAAAATTATAACATGAGAAGTTTGACTATAGTGTAAGAAACATGAGATTCATGTCAAGTCTCTCGGACAAATATCTTTACATACGTAATAGATCGAACAAAGTAGCTAAAATATGTTTGTATGTGGATGATATGTTGATTCTTAGTTCTGATTAATCTGTAGTGGATGACGTTAATTCAGAACTAATAAATGAGTTTAACATTAAAGACCTGAGTGTAGCTGAGACTATACTAGGCATGCATGTGAGCTTTGGGAAAAATGACATTTCTCTAAGTCAAAGCCACTACATAAAGTTCATGTTGGATGCGTGGAGATACAGTGAACATAGAGCAGTGAAGACACCTTACGATTACAATAATTGCTTGAAGCACAATGATGGAGCTGCAATTAGATAGTTAGATTATGCTAAACTGATTGGTACTCTCATGTATTGTATGACATGCATAAGATCTAACATAGCCTTTACGGTCGGCATGTTAAGCAGATTCACTAGTAATCCTAGCCAAGACCATTGGGATGCCCTTGATAGGCTTATGCGATATCTGAAGCACTCCCAAAAGTATGATTTATATTACCATGGTCATCCTCCAGTTTTGGAAGGATATTCTGATGCATCATGGTGCTCAGAAATCAACGACAGCAAGTCCACTAGTAGATTTATATTCACACTAGGAGGAGCAGCTATAGCTTGGAAGTCTGAGAGGCAATCATGTATTGTATTATCTTCTATGGAATCCGAACTCTACGCTCTTGCTTCAGCGTGAGAAGAAACAGAGTGAATAAGAGATTTGGTGATGGACATTCCACTGTCGAGCCTGAAATTGAGTTCTGTTGCAGTTTACTGCGACAATCAGACTACGAAAACGATTGCTAAGAACACTTTGCTCAATAACAAAAGAAGACAACTCAGGATGAAACAAGCATAGTTGACCTCTCTCACGAGTCAAAGGATAATAACCCTTATGGATGTGAAATCGAAAGATAATGTTGCAGATGACTTCACAAAGGGCTTAAATAGAGTTCTCACAATAAAAACATCGGGGGAGATGAGATTAAAGTTCATAGAAATATGAAACTTCCTCCTGTGTTTATATTTTGATAGTAAGAATCTATAGTCGCTACATTCAAGCATCTACTAATATACTGAAAACCGCAAATAATTTCTTGATGAAAGCCCAAGATGGTTAGATGTTAGTCATTCTACACCTAATGACTTAACATCTTTCTCGTTATAAGCTGATTTGAGAATTATTCAAATGGGAATAGAAAGTCGTTGTACGAATTAATCTAACATTAGTGATCATAACACATTATTCCACATTTGATAATGTTGCAAATGAAAGTGTGTCAAGTCATATGATAAGGTACATAGTGATCACTAATGAGTAAGATAACAACGTTTGATTTATTAAAATCAAAACTTGACTGGTCCTAGCTAGACTGGATAGAGATGCTGACAGTTTTACTTCACTATTGCTATAAGTGTTATGCTCATTTAGGTAGAGCTAGTTTGCTTTGATACGTCATTGCATATGTTTATGAATATGAATTCATAGAGTCTGACTCATGAAATTCCTTGCAGACACGGGTGAAGATGGAGAAGAGAAAGTAGATTTTGACTTGGATGATGATAATATACTTTCTGAGTAGAATTGTTACACGTTTATCCATTGTCATTTTTTTTCCAGACTTATTTGTTATGGAGTAGCATATTTATATTTTTTTGATGGTTTATGTTATTGTTTAAAACTCATGTTTATGTTTTATGTTAAACTGTGCTAACTCTTATGAAAATGTGTAAAGTTGGAAACCTGTTTTTGATACTCTCCACTTTTTGCACTCCGAAACGTACACGTTATTTGTCACAAATATAGGAGGAGATTATTAGTGTATATTTGGACGAATAACGGGTTCGGAGGCATAACGGGTCAGTTTGGACATGTGTAGATCTGATACCCGTGGAAACTCCTTGGGTTTGTCTATTTATACCCACCTAGGGGCAACAGGTAGGGGATTCTACTTTGATCCTCATACGGATGCTTCAAGCAACACCCACACCTAATGTCTTACTGAAGAAAGCCACAGGTCTACCCTCCTGCAAAAGCATTGTTCTAACACCTCATTCCAAAGCATCAGTCTCCACCATAAATGGTTGAGTAAAATCTGGCAGTCTGAGAACTGTGGCTTGGCCAACGCTTCCTTGAGTTGGATAAATGTCTCATTTGCTTCCATTGTCCACTTGAATGCCGTCTATTTATGCAGATCAGTGAGAGGGCGCACTCTACTGTCATATCCTTTAGTACCCCATCAAGTCTAAGAACCCTGTCAAGCTTTTTACAGAAGACAGCACCGGCGAGTCTCCCATTGCAAACACCTTAGCTGGGTCAATAGCCACCCCTTGAATTGTTATAATATGACCCAAATAAGAAACCAGAGATAATCCAAAACCACACTTACTTTTTCTCACATTAAGAGAATGCAGTAACACGCCTAGTGTGAATCGTAAGTGTTACACATGATCAGACTACGACTTGCTGAATACCAATATATCATCAAAAAATACAAGGATAAACTTGTGCGATCGATCCAACTAAAGAAATTTTACGTTCATTATACAAACTGATTTACAAGGGATTCATCAGGGATAAAATTGGGCATAATCTTTTACTTATGCAGACTCTATTTACATGATACTCTTTGATATCTTGTTATTTACAATCTTATATATAAGATTCATAGCAGCCTTTTTTTTTTATGAAAGTCAAAAATCAATTTTGATGTCATGTTTGGACTTTTCTAATGTATGCTGAACACATCTGCACAAAGGACCCTTTCTCTTCCTATAGTATATGTGTGTGTACGCACGCGTACACGTGTTTGTGCGCGCACACACACAGACCCGTTATATACATTACCTATATATCTATATGCGAACATGTCGGCTAAAGCAAAAGTAAACATTTTGAACTTACATTATGTGCTCCACCTTAACATTTTCTTGCTCTCTCTCAGTACTCTCCTAAATCCTGTTAGCGGCTTAGCACGGTGAGTTGATTCCGCCGCACAAAGATTTTGTTTAAGCTTCTCCTGAATGGTTTACTCGCCGGGCACAACACTAACAGAGGGGGGAACCCCGAGGACCTCCGGAGGCAGAGGCGCGCAGAACGCCAATGTCTAAATTCAAAGAACCATTATATTAGTGTGTTGTCACTTAATTAAATATGTTTGCAAATGATAGTCATCCAAATGATTTTCTATACTTTTCACTAATAATTTTGTTTACAACATCATTTGTTATATTTATATGCTACAATCTATTTGCTATTGATCACTCTCTGAAATAAAACTCAAATCTTCCAATTAAGGCTTTGTTTGACTCGGTTGCTATGGGAGAAACAGTGGTGAGAAAATCTGTTGTTGCAAAATAGTGAGAAAATCAGTGAAATTATTTGGAAATGTAAAATTTTCAGTGTTGTTCAGAAATTGAAACTGTTTTAACAGTTTGATTGAAAGAATAGCATAAAAGTTTGATAAAATACAGAGAAACTGAAATCGAGCTAAAGGCTTTTGAAATTTCCATTTTTCTACCACTTTCAAATTCTTCCACCGAGTTTGAAATCATAAACCTGGAACTCTTATATTATCAAAAGGTACATAATCAAATATTTTCTACTATTTTCACATTAACTTTATTGCTCCTATATTATCAAAATGGTAAATAATAAAATATTTTCCCAGTTTTTATCCCAATAAATTTCATAGAGAAATGGAAGTCTATTACTTATGATAAAATGAATTTTTAATATCAAGTATTGAAAAATGATAATAAATATTTGATATATAAAATATAATTAATTCTACTTGATATAAATTAATAATTGTAGTTGGTAATAAGTGTTGATAATAGTAATAATTCTACTTGATACCAATTACAGTGCTTTGACTCAACATGACATAAGAAATATAGAAGGGATGTAGAAATAGTAAATAAAAATGTATTATTTTGCAATCAATTAAAGACACCTTTAAAACCCAAAATTATGAAGTACTCTTTTTCAAGAACTGAAGACTACCAAAAAAAGTTCAAGGCGGGTTTCGCAATTCGATCGATATATCATATACGAAAAGTATACTTGTTGCTTAGAATGTTATTATTTATAGGCTATCCAGCTTAGGAGATAAGTGATGAATGTATGCCTTGATTAATGGCAACCAATAATGATCATTATTTTCCCGCATGTGCACATAACACGAGGTGGCCATTATTTATAAAGTTCTGTTTGGCATGGTGGTAACGGCTGTAAACGTAGTTGTTATGAACCGTCGTTCATGAATACCCGATCTCATGACCTAAGAAACTTCATCCGCTTTTGTGCTCAAAATTAGTTTTATTTTTTTGGTAGCAATCATATCCATTGTTATTCCAAACAAACATTCTAAGTATCTCCTCGAACTACATGTCGTTTTTTTGTAAGGAAGGTTGCACGGCTCAGCAAGAAAACACGTCTTTTATTTATCTAAAAAAGACGATAACAAACCCCAATAAATTTACACGTACAAAAAACTCACAAAAATAATGGGAAAGAGATTAAAAAGATTTGGGCGGAATATCATGGTATCCATTGTGATTCGATTTTGTAAGCGAATGCACGACGGATCACCACCACCTGATCCACCTCTAGAGGAGCCTCCAGTAGCCAGGGGCGGATCTAAGTATAGTCCAGGGTGGGCAGCTGCCCACCCTGAATTTTGCGAAATGTTCAATAGATTATGGGTTCTTAGAAGCATAGACTGCGGTTCTTAGAAATAACCGCAGTCTATGCATATATATATATATATATATATATATATATATATATATATATATATATATATATATATATATATATATATATATATATATATATATATATATTATATATATATAGTAATATAGACGGACAAGTGAATTTAGGGGTCAAGATGGTATCAAAATAAAAAGTGATCAACATGAAAGTTGTAGATCTCGGCGAGACGAACAACTTTCATGTTGATCACTTTTTGATTTGAAGCCGTCTTGGAGCTCGATTTGGGCCCCGAAATCGGGGGAGGCGGAACGTTTTTCTGTAGCAGTTCCGCCGCACCCGATTTCGGGGCCCAAATCGAGGTCCAAATCGGCTCTAAATCAAAGGTGATCAACATGAAAGTTGTTCGTCTCACCTAGATCTACAACTTTCATGTTGATCACTTTTCGTTTTGAGACCATCTTGACCCTCAAATTTACTTGCCCGTACGCCCGTACCTGAAAGTTGTCCGCAGAGTATACGAAGAATAGACTGCGGTTCTTAGAAAGAACCGCAGTCTATGCACTATGAACATATATATATATATATATATATAATATATATATATATATTTAATATATATATAACATAGACTGCGGTTCTTAGAAAGAACCGCAGTCTATGCATATATATATATATATAGATATATATGTATAGACGGATAGGTGAATTTGGGGGTCAAGATGGTCTCAAAATAAAAAGTGATCAACATGAAAGTTGAAGATCTTGGCGAGAAGAACAACTTTCATGTTGATCACTTTTTGATTTGAAGCCGTCTTGGACCTCGATTTGGGCCCCGAAATCGGGGGAGGCGGAACGGTTTACTGTAGCAGTTCCGCCGCCCCGATTTCGGGGCCCAAATAGAGGCCCAAATCGCTCTAAAGCAAAAAGTGATCAACATGAAAGTTGTTCGTCTCGCCTAGATCTACAACTTTCATGTTGATCACTTTTCATTTTGAGGCCATCTTGACCCCCAAATTCACTTGCCCGTACCTAAAAATTGCCCGCAGAGTATACGAAGCATAGACTGCGTTCTTAGAAAGAACCGCAGTGTATGGACTATGAATATATATATATATATATATATATATATATATATATATATATATATATATATATATATATATATATATATATATATATATATATATAACATAGACTGCGGTTCTTAGAAAAAACCGCAGTCTATGTTTTATTATATTAATAAATAAATATACGGGCATGGTTAAAATGCGGGCTGTACATCCTAATTTATATATATATATATATAAAAAGAATAGACTGCGGTTTTTAGAAAGAACCGCAGTCTATTCTATTATATATATGTATACTTATATCCGCTCCAGCCTCCAGCCGGCCCTAAATCTCGGCGAGTGGCGACTGCTCCTCTTCTCCCGATTCCTGCTTGCCTGCTCCCCTTTCCATCCTTTCGGAATTCCGATTGATGCTCGTTGGTCGCCGCCCGCCTCGCCGAGTCGTCGTCGATTCCGATCGAGGCTCGTCGGTGCTCCTCTCTCCCGATTCCTGATCGAAAGCTGGTAACTTAACAGATTTTTCTTCCTTGCCGAGTGGAATTTTCATGTCTTTCAGTTCTTTTTGCAGCATCTGAAGTTTTTGATTATTTCCCTCTGATCCCTTGAGGGGCTTCTGTTGTTCTTTAACAATATCCCCTGCAAGCTTTAAAAGCTTGTGGCTGAGCTGGTTCTTTAACATATTACATTAACTTATGTTAATATTACAATTTATAAGATACCTAACAAATACCATCCGTTTATTTTCTTGATAACGGTCATAAACTTTGATGATTTCTGCAGGAGGGATTTTCTACAGGAGAAATTGGAGTAAAATTGTAGCTGACGAACGGTCCAGATCTTTCTGCAGGAGAAATTTCTTTGATTGTTGTGCGACGACCATAATCTCTTGGTTTTGTAACGACGTTCCTCCACTTTCATCTTGTGCAATTTGTCTATGTTCTTGTTGATTTTCTGTGGCGTTAATTTTTTTGCTTTAAAAAAATACGCTCGAGAAGGCTTGGTGAACCTCGTTGTTCTTTGTTGGGAGAGACCACCCCCTTGCAAAATGTTTGTTTTGGGTGGTTCTCTTTTGGTACAACATCACTCGTTCGGATCGTGTGGGTCTCTTTCGCTTGATCGAACATTGGTTTTAATTTAGTTGAAATATTCTTAAATATTCATACGTTATTTTTCTTGTATTAATACAGTTATTTGAATAATTTAAGTTAATTTTTTTAACTACATTATGAAATGAGTCTGCCCACCCTGACATTATTTTCTGGCTCCGTCACTGCCAGTAGCAAGAGCACACTCTCTATAGGCAATAACAAAAAGACATCAGAATTCAAACCTGGATGAAAGTGAAACAGTGGAATTATAAATTCTTGGTTTTTTTTATTTTAAATAAATTTGAATAGAAAATTCATATAATTGGTTCAAAAAAAAAAGATGTATAGATGCCAGCCGGGGAATCTAAAATTTCCATACAAATAAATAACAAATGCTTTTCCGTCAAAATTGACAGCCGTACAACGGCGCATATTTAAATCTAAAAATCCTCCTTTGGAATTGAGGCTCGTAGATAATCCCACATCGCCTAAATAAAAGAATTTGCATACTTTATATATCCTAGCAGCCATTAACAATTGCCGAGCTCATTAATGCGGGCTTGTAACCCAAATGGGGGCATTAAGGTATTGGGATCTTTGTGTGGCTGTTGGTTTGGGTGACCTGGCAAAATTGTTTGACCCGCCCGAATCCAAATGGAGCAGTGAGTTGATCGAACCGGATGAAAATCTGGTTCAAGCTTCTCTTGAATCGGTGGGCAAAGCGTGAGGCTGGCTTCACAGAGCAGCGAATACCGCCATCTCTCTGTAGTGGATGGATAACGGGTTAACTTGTCAGAACTTATTAAAAACCTAATAGCTTGCACCAAAACAAACCAATACTTTTTTAAAAAAATTTATTCTTCAATTATTTTATATTGTGATTTTTTTGGTAACATTTGTCTTACAATACATTCCATTACAATGACGTCTTTGTCCAATCTCGTCGGAACAAATAAATTGTGATAAGTCGTGTCAAACATGACCTTAATCTCTCGGGCACATATGCAAACACAAACTAATAAATAATATGCGCTATAAGTGTCCTATACTTTAGAGTTAAGACGTACCATTAAAGCTTCTTTTCCTGCATTTTTTTTTGCCTCCGCTGAGTTTGGACAAACGCTATCATCCCAGAATGTATGTTTGACAAAACAATAGTTATTTGATCGATTGACCGCCATGGAGAAAACAAAATTAGTTTTGATCATAAAATTGGATGAATTTTGTTAGGTGACATCTCAACATGTCACTTCGACAAGCTTAGAAGATCACTGAAAGCAGTTCTAACAACTCAGGAGGGTTATCATCTAGTTTTATTCACAGACCCGGTCTGTGCCAGTCAAAATCCACTATCCCCTTAATTTGGTCAAGCACGCACACAATCAATGAGAGAGAAGATGTACACACGATGTTTTGACGTGAAAAAACCCCTTAATTTGTTAAAAAACACGCGACCGGGTCTGTGTCAGTCGAAATCCACTATCTGCTTGTGATTACAACTTCCTTGGAGAATCGAGGGCGACAGGTCACTCATCGTTACACTTTCGAGGTGAGAGAGAGTTACCTAAACTCACGACGGACAACGTACAGGCTGCTTCGCGCGAGACTGTTTGCTGGGGAATTGTGGACGAACGGGTCGCTTGCTATAACAGGAATTTCCCTCTCGTCGCTTGTTTGTGGACTTGGGCGAATTTTGGTAGTGAGTGGCTCGAAGAGAGCTTGAAGATGTCTTGAAGGTGGCTCGTAGGAGGAATCCGGCAGAGCTCTGCCCTGAGGTGGAAAAAAACAGATGAGCGAAAATGTGAGAAATTAGAACACCTGAGGGCCTTTTTATAGCCTCCAGGAGGTGGTTACGGTGGTTATGCAACTATCCACACACTGTAACCACCAATATCATAATTATGAGCATGATTTTGCGGAATATTAATCTCATATTTGATTTTACTAAGTAAACACCCCCACTAAAACATGTCCACCGAGCGGCCACGGCGGAGGGTGTCGGGCGCGGTCGCGGACCCGACCACCGGACGCGGTGACGACCATGATGCTCAGCACCGGCTGACCGCAAGGTGCGGCCTGTCGGAGCCGGCTTAAGGGGGGGAGGCTGAGCCTTCCCCTCCAAGGGGCGGAGCGTGGCATGCCGCGCCCGACCCCTCCCGTGCAGAACGGACAACCCCCTGTCGGCTGGGGTGGCCAGCGAGAGCACCGCACCTTGCAGTCGTGGGCATACAGCTGCATGGTGCGGCTCCCGGCCGGGCGGAATCCGGGCCTGCTTGAGCCGTCCCGGCGGCGACGGGAAGGGGCCGACCTCGGCGGTCGACCCCCGAACAGTTCGGGGAAGGTGATCCCGCGTGCGGGTGGTCGCGCACTAAAACAGGTCCCCCCATTACTGAATGTGGTTACGGGGGTGGTTATCCATGCATCGGGCGACCGCGGTCGTGGTAAAATGATCGATTGGCGGAGAAGGCGCCCAAGGAGGGCAAGAGAGGCGACCAACTGCTGCCTAATGGGTGGCCAGCTTCGGTGGAGTCGGTGGGTCGGCGGCGCAGCACCGGCCGGGGATGCGGCCGAAAAGGATCGATCGGCCGCACCCGGGCGGCGCAGCAGGCGCAACCACGACGGAGGGTGTCGGGCGCGACCGCGAACCCGACTACCAGACCCGGTGACGACCACAATGCTCAGCACCGGCCGACTGCAAGGTGCAGCCTGCCGGAGCCGGCCTAAGCGAGGGGGGGAGCCTTCCCCGCCAAGTGGCGGAGTGTGGTATGCCCCCCCCCCCCCCCCCCCCCCCCCACCGTGCGGGCCGGACAGCCCCGTGCCGGCTTGGGTGGCCAGCGAGAGCACCACACCTTGCGGTCGTAGGCATACGGCTCATGGTGCGGATCCCGGCCCGGCGGCGGCAGGGAGGGGCCGGCCTCGGAGGTTAACCCCCGGACAGTTCAGGGAAGGTGATCCCGCGTGTGCGCGATCGCGCGCACGACAGTTCGGGGAAGGTGATCCCGCGTGCGCCGATCGCGCGCACGACGGTTCCCCCATGATCCCCATTTAGATAGCGGGATCATGGGGGAGTGGGTTAATCGCACCCCAAATGAATTATAAAAGGGACTTGGCCTCATCAGTTGCCCACGAAATCCTCGGTGCTTGAAACAGTTTTTGTGAGAAGAGTGAGGATTTCTTCTCATATTACGAAAGATTCAATTGGCAGAAACTATGGTGATGGAGCACGGAGAGGCGCCATAGAAGGTAGACGGTTGCGCTTTGCGAGCGAAGGTTAGTCTTAAAGAAGACAAAATAGAGAAAGCGGATGACAAGAAAGGCCGGACGTGCAAAGCCAGCGAGCGGCGCCCACTGATGTAAGGACAAGTCCACCGGACGGAACGATTATCGACGTACATGTCCTCGGGGCGGGAACGTGTCTCAGGCACATGGGGACGAGCGCGCTCAGGCTAGCCCCCCCCCCCCCCCCCCGAAAAAATTCGTTGGCGCGCCCCCAAGGAGGGGGCGCGCTGCGCGCACCCCTCGAGGTTCGCGCTACACGCGCGCTCTTACCCTTGCGCGTACTGCTGGGTGTGTACTGCACACCCCTCTGCTCGCAAGGGAGCTCGCACCCCTTCTCAGGTAGGAGGGTCGTTGGTTGCATTCGTCTTGCACGTGGATTGTGCATGTGCTTATGCGTGCGTGCTTGTACGCGACTTGTGCGGTTTTTGGTGATCAATTGAACATCTGACACTTAATTGATTTTGTCTAACTTCGATTTTTATTTTCAGGTTTCGGGGCATCCTACAAGGCCCGTGCGGGTGCGCTCTATGCTCATTACTGAGGAAGTCACAATTTTGATAAAAATGTACGGGTTGCATGCTGATCTTAAGGTGAGCATACCTAGTCCTGAAGAGAGAGAGTCCAAAACCTTCTTAGGGGTTGGTTTATGATTTGTGAGATGACTTTGAAGCCCGACTTCCGCTTTCCACAGTGTGAGCAGGTGATTGATATTCTGAAGTTCTGTGCAGTCCTGTTATCCTAGTTCACTCCACTAGAAATAACTCGTCTTATGGGCCTGTTGGCTTTCTTCAGGGAGCATGACTCAAATTTTTCTCGGAGTTGTTCAAGGATTGGTGTGACATTCGTGTTAATGATGGAGACCGTGTTGAGATCCGCAGCAACAAGAGTTGGCTTGACTTTGAGTCCCGGACAGATCGTCTTCACGGGAACACCTTGTTTGGATATGTCAAAATTACTTGGGGCCTGCCCGTGCTCTGGACTTTTTTGCCCGATCATTGTCGACGTCAAAGAGGGCAAGAGTGGGACTTCACGCTGATACTGGG
Source organism: Platanthera guangdongensis (assembly GCA_039583875.1). Lineage (NCBI taxonomy): Eukaryota > Viridiplantae > Streptophyta > Magnoliopsida > Asparagales > Orchidaceae > Platanthera > Platanthera guangdongensis. Next base: position 163,011,230 of record CM077165.1, on the reverse strand, counting down.
ATTCTTTGATTTTCAGAAGTTGGCGAACCACTTGTTCAGTATTTATTTGTTCGTTGAAGAGAACGTTGGTCCCAGTGCGGCCTTTCAGTTGAGGTCGAGCGTGTCACGTCATCAGTTGTTTTGAAGAGTAGTTGTGACGCAGCTAAGGGATTGCAGACTTTGTCGAGTCGAAGGAAGGACCTGGTTGAGGAGGCCCCGTACGACGAGATTGCTCCAGGTGATTCTGAGCTTGAGGTGATAGAGTTGTCTGCCCCACCCCCACCCCCCGAGTGTCTTCATCTTTGAAGGCAATGAGCGATGTGGTAAATGAGTCGTTCATCTTTATTTGAACTGATTATTTTGTACGACATTAACCCTTTGTTTGTTGTTTCCACATTGAAGTTCAGACGCATATATCATTCACATGGAACGACCATTGTGTGAGCTTGAAAGATGAATATCTGGCTCTCCAGGAGAAGTTTCGAGCTGCGTAGGCATCAGTTGCAATCTCCCGAGAGGAGCTAGATCGAGAAGTATCCCGATTTTGGCGGATGGGATCGGAGCTGAAGTCCGAGATGGAGGAAACCCGAGCATCGTTACAGGCGGAGAAGATCGTGTAAACTTTGAAGACTGCTCAATAGGAGAGCTCCAGTTTGAGGGCAATGTTGGACGCTTCCAAGGCGGGGATTGCACGTCTTTCTTCAGAAGAGCGAGTAATCGAAATAAAGGCAACTAGTCTTGAAGAGTACAGAGATTCCTTGGATTTCATGTGCGATCGTGATTTGCTCGCCGAGGAGGTTCGCGAGGATGTTTGGACCCGAGTGGTTGAGCCCCAAATAGAGGACGTCCGTGAGGTTGCTCTCAGATGCGGCGTGTCGAAGGCTTTTTGCCTTGTAGTCGATCGCGCGCGCGGCGATTTCCCCATGATCCCCATTTAGATGGTGTGAGATCATGGGGGGAGTAGGTTAATCGTACCCCAAATGCATTATAAAAGGGACTTGGCCCCATCAATTGTGATTTGTGTTCTCGACTCCTACTGCCATCATTACACAATATTTATACTATATTAAAAAGGGAAAAACATCATTTGGTTAAACATTCACTTTTTCATTTTACCCGTCTATATTTAAAAAATTTCAGTTTTTTTAATTTATGTGTTTTTCTCTTATTTTAAAAATGTGATCTCAAATAAATAGTCATCTACCTACAATAAAAAATGTGTTCTCCCTGCCCATTGCAAACTCCTGTTCATGCCACAAAAATGAGCAACGAGCGTACACCACTTTGGGGTTTGCGAGCGGCAGAAACGTCGTCGCGTCGGAACAATCTTGAGGCCGGGATAATATCGGGCGGGGAACGAGGCCCTAAGTGTACTATCGCAGTTGATGTACTGTAACGATTGGCCGTAAGGTGGAGCTCCGTAACTATCACTAGTATTTAAATAAATGAAAATTTGACAGAAATGTGTATATTTAAAAAATTTAAAATTAAGTAATAAATATATATATCTAATGGTCAAATTTTGTAAATTATGACAGTATTATATGTTATTTATAAAAATAGAAACACCGAGAATTCAATGATGTCAGGATGGCCGAGTGGTCTAAGGCGCCAGACTCAAGTTCTGGTCCTCGTGAGAGGGCGTGGGTTCAAACCCCACTTCTGACAAATAATGTACATTTTTTTACTTTGAGTTTATGTTGTCGATTGACTGTGGGTGACTTTGTGCCTTCTTGGTGCACTTAAGAAATAAAAAATATAGGCTCCTTAGAAGTTAGAAGAGTCATTTTTTGTACTGAAATAAATATCCTTAATTTCTAGGATAATATGTACTCCTCTAAAACATATCAGAAAGTCACAAAAATACCTGTCATCCTTATTTCTCCAACTTTGCAAACCTAATTATAGGAGTCGGGTGTTTTTGTGCCTGAGGTTCTTAAGAAATAAAAAAAATGTAGGCTCATTAGAAGTTAGAACCGCCATTTTTTGTACTGAAATAAATACCCTTAATTTCTATGATAATATGTACTCCTCTAAAACATATCAAAAAATCACAAAAAATGGGCCCCACTCAGCACAAAAACAGCTGACCTCCTTATTTCCCCAACTTTGCAAACCTAATTGTAGGAGTCGAGTGTTTTTGTGGTAAGTGGGGTCCACTTTTTGTGATTTTTTGGTATGTTTTAGATGATTATAGTATCATCCTAATTTCTAAAAGGGTACTTATATTTGCATTTCTCGAATCGCTATTTGCAGCTGCAAATCCCCCAAGAGTTGATGCATATTAGCCTAAAAAAGGCTCTTTTTGCAGCCCCCCATTCAAAACCAGTTTCCAACAAACCTTATGCATTCTACGTTCACACTCACCCAGCCATGCAATAACCCCCGTCGGCCTCCCTGAAATTGCCGCCGGAGCCGTCGATCTAGGGTTCCTTGTGCCATTTTCCATCAGATTTGACGGATTGAGGCCATTTCTGTCCGCCCGAGCCGTCGATCAACTGTTCTGCCGCTAGAGAAGCTAGCTATATATTTCATCCATCCCTCTCTGTATAAATCTTAATTTTTTCTGTGCCAACTTCAAAAATGCTAGTTCTTTTGCTTTCATTATTAACATCAAGTGATGCAGATCTTGAAATGGTATCACTGATTAACTTTTTGTGACTTGAAAGTGAGCTTGCCTTTGATTTCTCCTCCGTAGTTTTATAACTCAGATATTTAAGAAGAACGCCTCTATGTCCTCTCAACTGAACCCATAGGCATTTCACCTTCAAAAAGTAATTCTTTCGAGGATCAAGATATGTTTGTTGACTGTTGTTCATGCAAGATGGAGTATAAGTCTTTGGTAAGTTTCTCAAAAGAAGGTTTTGAGTGGAAACGTTGAAACCATAAAAATTGGTTCCTGTGTTCGAACTAAGGGGGTGATGAGAGCTTACTAGTTTAATAGTCGCCTCGCGTGACACTTGGCGAGAAGAATGTAGCGGGCAAAAGAATAGCTCCGGACTGCCATTACTGCAGCGAGTAGGTCCACCACACACCCAGAAGTCTATAGGAACTTCCCCTCCCCATTATTGAGCTCGACACAAGTGAGGCAGTCAGCGAACTCGCCCGCCATGGGGAGGGGGGGTGTCATCAAGGTCCCTTCAACTTGTGTCTCGAGGTCGTATTTATAGGCAACCTCATATCGAGGGCAAAATAGTCTTTTCTAGGCTGCAAATAGCGGCCTCCACCTTTTTGTTAATACTTGACGCAACCCAAATTGATTTGTCAACAACTGAATCCTGCTGTTTGGGAGAGCTATGGGAAGACCCTGACAGTCTGCGAATACTCCCCACGAGTACTCCCGACGAATGCCTTAATCATTTTTTATCTCAACGAATTACGGGTTATACAATAACACTTCTCTTATTTGATGTTACTGGCACTAAAGAAGAATCCCAAGAATTTGATTGTGCGGAGTCTGACAAACTAAATCACATGATCAATCATATACAAATAATTTTACTTCAAATGAATCAGGATTGCTGTATTTTTTGTTTATAAACGACGCATGCTATGAATACTGCATAAATGTATACAGGTAAATTTATGAGTACTTTATCATTACAATGTTAACTGATAAATCAATATTATTGTATCCAATCAAACTGTAAATATCGAAGAGCTGCAAATAACGAATTTGGGCTAGCAAATATGATCAAATATTTCTATCATTTTATTTCACATCAATAAATTTCTCTGTTCTATTTATTCAACATCATCCATCTTACATTCATTTACTATTTTCAACATACAATAACTTATAATAAAATTTTCCAATATCAACCTCAACCTCAACCTCAACCTTTGTTAGGAGGATATCAGCATCGGGCCGGGCGGAAATCAACAATCTCGTTATCAAAGTCATCCGATCCTTCTCGTGCCGGCCTGCGGCTGAGATTGAGTCCAGAAATTATTTAAATCTCTACTATGACTCTAATGATTCAAAATCTCAACCACACAGTGAATATTGAATGGCTGAGATGTTCCCGCGGCAACTCCTTGATTTTGATGACAACTATATAGGATTTGCACCTGTGTCAAGAGGCTCTAGCACTGAATATTACATTTATCTATATACATGCAGGGTAAAAGCCCTGCAGTCTTCACACCAAATAATACAGTATAATAACTTTGCTTTTCATGCAAGTAAATTGTATTGTGATAATTAATTGCCTAAGAAAAACTTCAGAAATCAGCCAACCAAGCTCTGAGCTTTCTAATGACAAGATGCTGGGAGCCACTTATAAGTAGGCTGCACTCAGTATCATCAATCATTTTCCCATGCATGCTTACAAGGAGGCAGTAAAAGTTTGCCCTCTGAACCTCTCGAGCTCCACCAATCGTTAACCTTCGAGGCGTTCTCCGTGACATATGTACACGATACTCTTGCGTAATGTGTCGAGTCTCTCTGCCTGAAAAAATGCAACGAAAACGGTCAGGTACCAACCTTACAGAAAGCAAAATGAAGAGCATGCACAACTCACTTGTTGTCATTACCCAAATGTAAAAAAATTTATGGGAAGCTGAAAAAGAGAACGCGGGAACACTCAACCACAATCAAAGCCGAGTAAAATTCAACACAACAAAAACATAAGAGTCTTAATCTGGAATACACAAATCTGATTTACAGAGCAAGTCATGCATTGCGAGATGATTTTGCAATGTACCCGATGGAAACAGGAAAGTACAAGCAAGAGTAACCGCGCGGTCTGCAAATTCTAACCGCCCAGGCTGCACAACTACTAGCCGCAAACCATGTCTGCCGAAACCGCCCAAGTCGTCAAACCGCAACTAGTCGAACGAACTGCTTGTTATTGAATGCTGATGAACTTGAACAGAACCCGCTGATAGACCGGGCGAACTGCTCGACTTAACCGCAACCCCGAGGAAGAGACTTCAGGCCGCTGAGACCGCAACCTCCTGTATACCGCTGACTGTTAACCGTGAACTGTTCCACACCAAGCTTCCACTAGTCGCCTAGTCGTCTGATGCACAACCAGCACAAAGTCAACTTCACTTAATCACGTCAGTTAAAAAATATTAACCGCAAGATTAAGGTGCGAGCTAAATTGCTCTTCTTAAGCCGAATTGAACTTGTTGAGTAGAATTCCTCCACAATATCTCCAAATCCCCCTCTCACCGAACTGCTACAATGGGTCCGGGATGGACTTCTTTTGGCCACCTGGACTACCCACCAAGGACTTATCCTCTATCGCGCCCACATCTATCTTCCGCCGGACTCGCCCCGCATTCCATCATTCTGAAGGATACGCATAATCGGGCTCACGAGGGGATCCACAAGACGCTCCACTGCGTCCACGTGGAATTTTATTGGAAGGGGCTACGTCGCGCCGTTCAGGACTTCATCGCCCGGTGCACTATTTGTCAACAACAGAAGGCGGCCAACCTCCTTCCTGCCGGCCTACTACAACCATTACCAGTACCAACGCAAATATGGGCGGATGTGTCCATGGATTTTGTGGAAGAGCTTCCACGCAGTAAAGGGAAATCCGTCTTGATGGTAGTGGTGGACAACTTTTCTAAAGGAGCTCATTCTATTCCACTATCTCGACCCCTCGTCGCCGAACGAGTGGCGCACCTCTTCTTCCCCGAAATCTTCCGACTACATGGCTTGTCGGAGAGCATCGTCTCTGATTGCGACAAGGTTTTCACTAGTCGTTTTTGGAAGGAGATCCTCACATTGAGCGGTACAACTGTGGCCTTTTTCCTCGGCCTATCACCCCCAATCGAACGGCCAAACGGAAGTAGTCAACCAGATAGTGGAGATGTACCTTCGTTGTTTAACAGGGGATCACCCTAAAGATTGGGTCACATGGCTCCCATGGATCGAGTACTGCTACAACACGTCCTACCATTCGGCCCTCCAGACCACGCCGTTCAAGTTGATTTATGGGGAGGAACCGCCCAAGCTGCTTACCTACGAACACGGTTGCGCCTCGTTAGCTCCGGTGGACCGGGAGCTCGCGGACCGTGACCAGCTGCTCGCCGCGGCCCGCGACCATCTGTGTCGCGCCCAACACCGGATGGAGACAACTTATAACAGCGGCCACCGTGATGTGGCCTTCACCTTGACAAGTGTATTTGGCTCAAACGCCGCCCTTACTGCCAACAAACCTTGCGAACGACGACAATGCCCAACAAACTGAGCTCGCATTTCTACGGGTCATTCCAGATTCTTCGACGAATCGGCAAGGTCGCCTATCAGGTCCACCTGCCCCCGGACATGCGCATTCACGATGTATTTCACGCTTCGCAGCTTAAACGTTTTCACGGTGAACCACCTGAGGCACTCATCGTGACCTTACCCCCTCAACTTGAGGACAAGTTGTCTTCTGATGAGGAAGGTGGTGTTATGGAGCTACCACCGACCACGGCAATGTTACCGGACCCGCACTACTGGGGGCGCGTATACCGCCGACGCGGAATAGAGCAAGCGAGCACGTCGAAGGACACCACGGCATGAAGATTTCGCCCTATCTAGTTTTCGTCTCTTTATTCGCACTTTTTATTTCAATGTTATGTTGGTCATTTTATTTGAACCCACATGTGTAAGCCCAAGTGGGGAGCATGCTACTTTTTGGTGCTTTTGGTGACTCTCTTTATATTCTTGGATGGGGGTGACTTGAGGGGCAAGCAAGAAGAAATCTTTTCGCTCATCTCTTCTCTCTCTAGCATCTCACCCCCTTCTTCTCTTTCTCATCCCCTTTCTCTAATCCTAGCCACCCCAAGGTGGAGGGAACCCCGAAGGACCGCCGGTTCACCCGACCACAGTCGGCGACCCGTAACAGGATAGTCGGGAAGAGAGAGGAACGACTAAAACTTTACTACTTTTTCCATGATCCTTATTACAATCACAGAGGCTCTATTTATAGCCTTACAACATATGCAATTACCGCCAACACACCATGTGAACGACGGCAATGCCCAACAAACTGAGCCCGCGTTTCTACGGACCATTCCGGATTCTTCGGTGAATCGGCGAGGTCGCCTATCAGGTCCGCCTTCCCCCGGACGCGCGCATTCACGATGTATTTCACGTTTCGCAGCTTAAACGTTTTCACGATGAACCACCTGAGGCACCCATCGTGACCTTACCCCCCTCAACTTGAGAACAAGTTGTCTTCTGATGAAGGTGATGTTACGGAGCTACCACCGACCACGACAATGTTACCGGACCCGCATTGGAGTGCGTATACCGCCGACGCGGAATAGAGGAAGCGAGCACGTCGAAGGACACCACAACATGAAGATTTCGCCTTATCTAGTTTTTGTCTCTGTATTCACACTTTTTACTTCAATGTTATGTTGGTCCTTTTATTTGAACCCGCATGTGTAAGCCCAAGTGGGGGGCATGCTACTTTTTGGTGTTTTTCGTGACTCTTTTTATATTCCCGGATGGGGATGGCTTGAGGGGCAAGCAAGCAAAAATCTTTTCCCTCATCTCCTTCTCTCTCTAGCCTCTCACCCCCTTCTTCTCTTTCTCAGCCCCTTTCTCTAACCCTAGCCACCCCAAGCTGGAGGGAACCCCGAAAGACCGCCGGTTCACCCAACCACAATCGGCGACCCGTAACAGGATAGTCGGGAAGAGAGAGGAACAAATAAAATTTTATTACTTTTTCCATGATCCTTATTACAATCACTGAGGCTCTATTTATAGCCTTACAACATATGCAATTACAGCCAACACACCATGTGAACGACAACAAACTGAGCCCGAATTTCTACGGGCCATTCCGGATTCTTCGGCGAATCGGCGAGGTTGCCTAACAGGTCTGCCAGCCCCCGGGCGCGCGCATTCACGATGTATTTCACGTTTCGCAGCTTAAACGTTTTCACTGTGAGGAGGCACCCATCGTGACCTTACCCCCCCCCCCCCCACCACAGCTTTAGGGCAAGTTGTCTTCTAATGAGGAAGGTGATGTTACGGAGCTACCACCGACCACGACAATGCTACCGGACCCGCACTGGGGGCGCGTATACCGCCGACGCGGAATATAGGAAGTGAGCACGTCGAAGGACACCACAGCATGAAGATTTCACCCTATCTAGTTTTTGTCTCTTTATTCGCACTTTTTATTTCAATGTTATGTTGGTCCTTTTATTTGAACCCACATGTGTAATCCCAGGTGGGGGGCATGCTACTTTTTGGTGCTTTTGGTGATTCTCTTTATATTCCCGGATGGGGGTGGCTTGAGGGGCAAGCAAGCAGAAATCTTTTCCCTCATCTCCTTCTCTCCCCAGCCTCTCACCCCCTTCTTCTCTTTATCATCCCTTTTCTCTAACCCTAGCCACCCCAAGCTGGAGGGAACCCCGCAGGACCGCCAGTTCACCCGACCACAGTTGGCGACCCATAACAGGATAGTCAGGAAGAGAGAGGAATAACTAAAACTTTATTACTTTTGCCATGATCCTTATTACAATCACAGATGCTCTATTTATAGCCTTACAACATATGCAATTATCAAGATACCCATATAAATCCTGTTACAAGTATACACAACCCAGTTGTTGTCGTTACCCAAATACTACCTAAATTAGAACTCTGAAATCATAAGATTGCTTACATATGGACAAATAAAGCTCTGTCCAAGCTCAAGAAAATTTGCAAGCACGAGCTCGGTGCACAAAAGAGCTTGAGCTCGGCCCACAAAAGAGCTCAAACTCGTCATATTGTTGAGGATATATTATCGTGACCCGGAATGCACCAATTGCGAGGATCACATTATCTTGTTTTAAATCCCAAGCAGTTTAATTTAAAATTGTCTTTATTTACTGCATTATTACAAATTTTGATTTAAGGGTTATTTATAATTTTTAGCCCTCGGTTACATCAGGAGTGGGATGAAGGAAGTAAACTCTTTGCCCTAATTGTTATTTTCTCCAAAATTTTCTTTCCCACTCTCTCACCCGAGACTCAACCCCGACGGAGTAGGTCAAGACCCGACTCATGCACGCGAGCTCTCTATGAGCATCCATCCTCCTGTAGCAACAATCCTCATACATCTGCCTTTCCACCCTTCTCCTTGTTCATGTCGCGAGAAGCATGACAACAGGTCAAGACCTTCATGCGGGCTGCGCTCCCCTTTCCTCCTTATTCCCTCTATTCCAGTAACATTACACTTCGTCTTCATCATTGGGGCAAATGAGGGAATCGGGGCAAGAAATTTTTCTTTCCTGACTACGATCCTTCTCTTCCGAGGCCGGTGACACGATCCTTTGCGAGGGCACATAACACAAGCTTTGGTCGAATATTTTTTTAGTCGATTCGTCGAGCTCACGAGGTTGCTCAACTCAACTTGTACATCAATATAGAAGACATGAAAGTGCATAAGCATGTTTGATGTAATTATATTGTGCAAGTGCAATATCATCAAATTAATCCATGTTACATGGTCATGATCATATGATGCTTACATTTACCTAGGGAAATGAATGAATGGCCTGACCGCAGATTGAATCAAATGATATGACAAATAAGTCGAAGTGCTATGCTCTGGCAAATGTTTATGTGAACATATGAATGGAACAGAACGTATCGAAATCAATATGCCTTGTATGTGCATATGAATCTTCACAAATGTTTATGTGAACATATATATTTCAATTGATGCAAGCATGCATTTACTTATACAAAGATATATGTGCAGGTGTATGTATATAGGCTAGTAATTTGACTTAGAAGATCAAAATTAGATAGAAACAGATCAGTTTTTCATTTCAACTTCATGAATCCTTTGTTTATTCTCGTTGAGTGCTCTACATGGAGTAATATCAATCGCAGCTAATAAAGTGGTTGCGTACTGATGAATCATTATGCAAACAAGTATGAAAATATTTATTAAGTAAAACAATATCATACCTACTGAAAAAATGGATCATGATCCCTCGTCATCTGAACTAAAGCCTTCCCCATTTCGACTCTTTATTGCTGGAAATAGCACTTGTAGTTGTTCTAGTACTGGCTGCGATGTTGGATTGTCCTTATTTCTGGGATTTATTATCACTTTCTTCGATGCCTCTCTTACTTCTCTGCAAGCCTTATCCAACATTCCCAGAAAATCCCGCACAATGACGAATAATCGTAAGCCCTCTTCTCTCCCAGCAGTTCCATGAAAATAATCAGTGGTGTTCTTCACCGATAACTTTACTTGATTTTCTTTTTCCAACAAACCAGAAATATCAGCATCAGCACTTTCAACAAAAGCTTTCAGCAAAACATGGAAACCACTATCCTCCTTCAAGTTTCTCATATCTGTGTTTAAGAAAGCCTTCGTCTTCACCAACCTATGGCCCAGATTTGATACCGCGCTGGTTAAAGCATCGGCATCCAACCCAGCCGCCTTTTTAACATTCTCGAGTTCGTGATTCAAACTTGAAACAACCTTAAGTCCGAGGGCACGGTACTGATCTTCGGATTCTTCAGGAACATCTTGTGCAAAATCATCGGCGATAATAACAATCGAGTTGCTCCTACTTTCTCGTGCCACTCGGGCGGCACGCTTGCCTTCAGACTTGATAATCTCTCGAACAACAAAATGGAGAAGAGTTGTCTTTCCGTCCGCACCTTTCACGTCCGATAGCTTCAGAAGGGTGTCCAGCTTGAATGCCTGCGCACTTCCACGGAAGGTACCATCGTTCATACGGTTACCAGTTTTGAGAACCGCCTCTAGAAGTTTTAAAAATAGGCGACTATTTCTGAGCTCTTTACATGCTTCCTGTAAAAGATTAATAGAGCGCTTCAATTCATGGTATATAAATAGCATTCTATACTGGAAAACTGAACACATTTACCATAGTAGAAAGGCACAATAGACCAATATTTTTGTATATGAGTAGCATATTTAACTAAGACTATAGTTTATTAAATGAATTATTGGAAAATCAGAGTGTCTGTAACATAAAAGTTATTAACCATGGCTCCATTCTGAAGAGCGGTGTTGGTGGCTCTGATGCAAAATAGAGCTCTGGAAAAAAATGAAACTCAACATTGAATTTTGGCATTTCCCACAGCAAAGTTACCCAAACACTAAATTTCATGAGAAGAATTAAAAAATGTCACCTGAGCAAAAACAAAGTGTCAAGCAAAACCCATGCTAAATACTTGCCTCAAGAGTTGCTAAAGACTCCTCCATATATGTGGATTCCTCTGGCAGAATAGCCATGAAGAGAAATGCATCCATTCTTTTGAAAGCAAAGGGAATATTCGACAAAGTTTTCAGGAACTGTTCGGCGGGTCCAAGAAAATTTGTGTTGTCATTAAATAATCTAAGCTTTAACTCTTCATCAGTGGTTGGCGCCAGTCTCAACAATACTTGGAGTAGATCAACTGGAAGCTCATTTCCTGGATAGAAAGACCCTACTCTTAAAAGGAGAAAATGGACAGTTGGACAAAAGCAGTAAAGCTTCAAAGAAACTATCCTTAAATGAAGAGTCCTGTGCTTATTTTAAGATTTAATATATGCAAGAGATGATGTTCATAAATTAATAAGGAAATGCGTAAGCACCTTCCATTAATGCATCACAAACTTCTTCTACTTTTACATTCCAGGCCTTTATAGAAATTGCCAAATTCTGTGATTTCTTGGGATCAAGAATTTGAATGCGATTGTTAGAAACATCGTTTGCCAGATCCTTTTTGGCATCACTCCGGCGCTGCTCAGTAGCATTGTAGCCAAACAATGATTCAATCATCTCCTCATTAAACCTGTACAACAGCATATCAAGCACCAATTATTCCATTATTTTCATACAAGATAAACGAGTGATAGATATGAGTTAAATGCTACACATTGTGAGACTTACTGAAATGAACCCGACTTAATCTGATGCCAAACCATCGACTGATCAGGATTTGCCATTACTTTATCCCAGAAGAATGGCTTCAGCTTGGTCTTGGCATCACCACTACCAAATGCACTAGTTGAAAGATGTGATGAAGCACTGGGAATCGTGGAAGAACTTGAGCTTGTCTGTGGTGGATGAGGAGGACCTTTTGGTGGCAGTGGCCCTCCTTTTTGCTGTGGTGGACCACCTTTTGGTGGCGGCGGCGGTGGATGCCCTCCTTTTGGAGGCGGAGGAGCAGTTTTGGATAAAGAAGGCCCAACTGTTGGTGGTGCAGGAGGCGGCTTTGGGGTTAAAAGAGAAGGCGTTGTAGAACCCATTCTAGAAAGAGGAGTCTTTGGGGGTAATGGAGGTGAAGGAGATGGAGATGGTGTAGGAGCAAAACTTGGCTCAATAGTTTGCTTAGTTGAACTAGACACTGTAGAATGCACTTCATTTACTTCGTGTCTGATCATGTTATCGGAGGACACAACCTGGACATTTTGGTTTGGAACAACCTTAAAGGACAATGCACCATTCTTACCGATAGACACATGCGAGGAACCTGCGGATAAAATAATGCACTTAGCACTTAGCCTCAAGAACTCATTAACAACATGTGAAGCACTTTCATACCTGAGAAGTCGTTTACGCTTAATGATAAAAGCGGCCTTTCATCCCTTCGCCCATGACCAAATTGGTACTTCCTTGCAAGATATCTATAGAAGCAACAAAAGCATACTGCGGCAAGAGTAAGCGTAACTGTCGCAGTTACAACCACAGCAATGATGATTGTTTTCGTTTTATTGTTTTGCTTCTCCGATGGTGTAACGACATGTTGCGAAATTGGATTGTTAATATCTGGATTGAAGTTGCCATTAGGTAATGGAGTTGGAGAAAAATCCTCAGGATCATCTTCAGGCATTGGAGCTTGACTAGAAGCTTGGGTTCGACGACGTGGTACCACAGCAGGAGCGAGAAATGAGGAAAAAGGGAATTTCTTGTTAACTGATAGACCAGCTATATGCTTTCTCAAAAGATATTCTTGATCAAGCATTGTTGTCATATGATCATCATTGGTATTTTTTGCTGAAATAGCACTCTCAAAAATAAAAAAATGGGGATTTTGTTTCATCAAACAATCAAAAACATAGTGTTTCATCTCCGTAGATAGGTGGCCCGTGGTCACTACGATATCAAGTTTAGTAGACTTGTCGCCATTGTCATCTGGCGGAAGTGAGCTCACAACTCTCGGAGCAGATTTCATGCCCAAGAAATCAAGCTTGCACTTTGACCAGATATGTTCAATCTGCATCCACATGATTCTCTACAGGATCAAAACATATGAGATGGAGATGCTCACGAATAGTTATTTATTGAAAACACCACAAAAATGCTTTTTTAGAATAGTTCGCTTGCTTATAGCATAATTTAAATAGAACATACATATTATGCATATCAATCTTGGGCAGTGCAATTGAAAACTCATGAAATATTAGATATGAGTTACATGAAACATTATAAAGTATATAAGAGCTAAATCACATAATACAAATGACAAACAGCCACATTCCAGGTGCCTAGTGAGTCCAATATGCTGCACAATATTTCCTAAGTTGATTTGAGCTAATCAGTATATTTCTGCTGAGTTGCCAGACTGCAACATAGTAAAGAACATCTTTTGCAAACAAGAATCATCAAAGCATAACCAATAAACTGTAAGCAATTCTTATAGAGTTATAGGTATATGAATTATTCAGATTATTGGCAAATAAAAATGAAATTCATAGAGATTTCTCATGAGTTCCCTGACCACTTCATACAGTAATTGCTGAAACAGGGGAAAAAGTGCTGCTTTGGAGCAGTAATTATTTCATTCCCATTGTGACCAAAACACAAACCAAGCAAACAAATAAAATTCATATGATCCAATTGACTTCCAGAAATCCTTACAGAAAAGATAAAGATATAGTCTCACAAAAAAAAGCTCTCAAATTTGAAGCAAAAAAAAAAGACACGAAGAAGAAGAAGAAAACACAAAAGGTTCTTACCAAGTCTTCCTCAATATCCGAAAACGGCGCTAGAATCGAATCATGGGCTCCGATAAATAATCCTCTCTGAATGGAATAAAGTAACAAAACTGCATAAACTATGGTAAATCTCATACCCATAGTTTATCGGAGAGGCATCCACTGAAACCTGGATCCGAATGTAGGTCTGTAGATTATGTAGGCTGCTAGGTTGATTCCAAAGAGACAAAGACCCAGCAAAAGAACAGGAGGAAGAAGAGCAGGGAATTGGAATCTGAGATCGGCTTCCGTCAAAGGATTTTCCGGCGAGATCTTCGGATTGTAACTCGGACGAACTCAGAAGGCACCGGGTGAGAGCTAAAGACGTGAGTTTGTGGGCAACACAAACTTTTTAAAAAAATGCTTAATTGGAAGATGGCAATGGCGTGGAAGATTAGAGACGGAGCCGGCGAGTGTTCAAAGCCGTGTGTGACTGCGCTGTCGTCAATGGATCCGACCCCTTTCTCAAGAAGTCGCGCCATGCCCAAAAAGTATTCACTTTCCCTCCGATTTTTTTTTGAGTTGTTAAGGGCACCGCAGTTTTTGTTATACGCACCGCACTTTCTCCTAATTTTTCTCATCTTTTGTAAATACGTCTTGTACATGCATTTTTAGGAAAAGTGTTCACCACAAAAATTGTAGATTTCGACGATATCTACAACTTTGGTGATTAACATTTTTCCTAAAAATGCACGTACAAGGCGTACTTTGGAAATACGCCCATTTTTCGCGCCTTTTAGAAATACGTCTTGTACATGCATTTTTAGGAAAAGTGTTCAACACGAAGGTTGTAGATCTCGTCGAGATCTATAACTTTCGTGTTGAACAATTTTCCTAAAAATGCATGTACAAGGAGTATTTCTAAAAGACGCGGAAAATTACGAGAAAGTGCGGTGCGCCTAGCCAAAATTGCGGTGCCCTTAACAACTCCCTTTTTTCTGTAAATAATTATTATTCAGTTAGCTTGATTTAAGGTATCTTGGAATAGTCATTGGCATAAAGCCCGATCGGGCCGGCCCGGTACCGGGCCCAACGGGCCCCGGCTTTTCTCAACCGGGTCGAGTCCGGGCTTTTCTGAAACCGGGCTCAGGTCGGGCTCAGGTCACTGCCTTAGGAAGGGCCTGATCCGGCTGTTGAAACAAAAAAACTTGGTCTCTGTGGAGTTCGGGGTCCCAAGAAAGGGGTGACCTCGCACCTACTACACTCCGGAGAACGTCACGGACCAAAGACTCAGGAAACTAGGAACAGACCCTCGGCTCTAGCGTGGAGGTCCCACCTCACACCCGGAAGACCTTTGAGGTCTCCCCCTCCCTAGCCAATGTTTGAGCTAGGTGCCTTGGAGGAAGAAAGCAAGGGGGTTCAAGTGGCTAAGAAGTCATGCTCTCCAAGGCACCCTCAAGGGTCTATTTATAGTTTTCTGGGAATGGTCTGTCAATAACCAGCCTCCGCTGCTCTGAAATTACTGAAATGTCACCCCCCCCCCCTAATTGGTCTGCCAACAGCCAAATCTCATTGTTCTAAACAGCTAAATGCAATCCACTAGGGGCAGCCCCTCGAGCCGGGCGAGGAGGCGGCAAGGCGAGCTGAGGTCGGGCGAGTAAGCGGCTAGGGGCGAGCTTGGCGGCCTAGGTTGAACTCAGCGGCCTGGGTTGAACTCGACGGCCTGGGTGAACTCGGCGGCCTGGGTTGAACTCGGCGGCCTGGGTGAACTCGGCGGCCTGGGTGAACTCGGCGGTCTGGGTTGAATTCGGCGGCCTGGCTGAACTCGCGGCCTGGGTGAACTCGGCGTCCTGGGTGAACTCGACGGCCTGGGTGAACTCGGTGGCCTGGGTTGAACTCGCCAGCCTGGCTGAACTCGGCGGCCTGGCTGAACTCGGCGGCCTGGCTGAACTCGGCGGCCTGGGTTGAACTCGGCGGCCTCGCTGAACTCGGCGGCCTGGGTTGAACTCGGCGGCCTGGGGCTGGGTGACCCCCCGAGGGGGCCGGGGAGAGAAAAATAGTTTATCCCCTACTAGTATAAAACACAGATTCACACTAAATTGGCCACCAAGAGTACCAAACCCCTCAAGAAGCTTAAAAAAGCATAGCTGGTCATATACCTGCCGGGGGACCCCACTCTTGCGAATACGGGATTGTACACAATCCCCGTTCTTTTCGAGGTTGGCACAAACTCGGAAAGAAACATCCAACCCAACGTATTCGCTGAGTGTAATTTCCTTGAGTTGAGTTCATGCAACCTCCACGGGGGGTCCTCCTGCCCTGCCAGCTAATGAGAGCTTGGGTGGCGAGATCCTCCCCGGGGTAGAAAACACTTGGCCTCCCCGAGGGGTCAACATGTCATGCCAGCTAATGGGAGCCTGAGTGACGAGACGGTCCTCGAGGTAGAAAACACTTGGCCTCCACGAGAGATCAACCTGCCCTGCCAGCTAGTGGGAGCCTGGTCAGCGGAATCATCTCGGAGCTAAAAGGACTAAGTCTCCACGAGAGATCAACCTGCCCTGTCAGCTAGTGGGAGCCTGGTCATCGGAATCGTCTCTGAGCTAAAAGGACTTAGCCTCCACGAGAGATCAACCTTCCCTGCCAGCTAGTGGGAGCCTGGTCAGCGGAATTATCTCGGAGCTAAAAGGACTTTCCCTCCACGAGAGATCAGCTTGTCATGCCAGCTAGTGGGAGCCTGGTCAGCGGAATCATCTCGGAGCTAAAAGGACTTAGCCTCCTCGAGAGATCAACCTGCCCTGCCAGCTAGTGGGAGCCTGATTAGCGGAATCATCTCGGAGCTAAAAGGACTTAGCCTCCACGAGAGATCAACCTGCCCTGTCAGCTAGTGGGAGCCTGGTCAGCGGAATCATCTCGAAGCTAAAAGGACTTAACCTTCACGAGTGATCAACCTGCCCTGCTAGCTAGTGGGAGCTTGCTCAGCGGAATAATCTCGGAGCTAAAAGGACTTATCCTCCATGAGAGATCAACCTGCCCTGCCAGCTAGTGGGAGCCTGGTCAGCGGAATCATCTCGGAGCTAAAATGACTTAGCCTCCACAAGAGATCAACCTGCCCTACCAGCTAGTGGGAGCCTGGTCAGCGGAATCATCTCGGAGCTAAAAGGACTTAGCCTCCACGAGAGATCAACCTGTCCTGCCAGCTAGTGGGAGCCTGGTCAGCAGAATCATCTCGGAGCTAAAAGGACTTAGCCTCCACGAGAGATCAACCTGTCCTGCCAGCTAGTGGGAGCCTGGTCAGCAGAATCATCTCAGAGCTAAAAGAACTTAGCCTCAATGAGAGATCAACCCACTCTGTCAGCTACTGGGAGCCTGGTCAGCGGAATCATCTCGGAGCTAAAACGACTTAGCCTCCATGAGAGATCAAACTGCCCCGCCAGCTAGTGGGAGCCTGGTCAGCGGAATCATCTCGGAGCTAAAAGGACTTAGCCTCCACGAGAGATCGAAACTGCCCAGCCAGCTAGTGGGAGCCTGGTCAGCGGAATCATCTCGGAGCTAAAAGTACTTAGCCTCCACGAGAGATCAACCTGCCCTGCCAGCTAGTGGGAGCCTAGTCAACAGAAGCATCTCGGAGCTAAAAGGACTTAGCCTCCACGAGATGCCCTGCCAGCTAGTGGGAGCCTGGTCAGCGGAATCATCTCAGAGCTAAAAGGACTTAGCCTTCACGAGAGATCAACCTGCCCTGCCAGCTAGTGGGAGCCTGGTCAGTGGAATCATCTCGGAGCTAAGGCACGGATCACAAATGTTTTCCGGCGATCTTTTTCATTAATCATAGTTAATACAACGCAAGCAAAGTTCATTACCAGAGATGATCCACTTCACTACCTTCCTCTTCCCTCGTGAATCATGGGATCCCTCCCTGGGTGCCCACATCAACCCTATCCTCACACCTCTCCCCTGCTGCCTCGGGTTGGACTTCTTCAATCTGTACCGGATCTTGTGGTTGGTGAGGTTGTGGCGCCAGAGCTCTTGTCCTTCTCAACTCCTGGAATTTGGGGCAAGTAGTTGTTCCATGGTCCCCCTCCTGGTGGAACTCACAGTAGGGTAACTCTACCCTGACTCTTCCTCTTCCCGCGCGATTCCTCCTCTACCTTCGATCGATCGTCATCGTTTGTTGTGGTGGGGGTAGGAGCTGCCTAGGGGCTTGCCTTTAGAAGTTGTATCTTCCTTGGCCTCCCTGAAAGTCTCCCCCCCCCCTGGATGAGAGCTCTTCCTAGACCATGGGCAGGTCCTCCTTGCTGCCTCCAACCTGGATCCGGACCCTCCTGTCCCTGAAACACCAGAGCTCTCTGCTCATCCCTCTGTCTTCCCTCTTGATGCCTCGAGCCGCCTTGCTCCTTCGGCTTCGCCTCTGTTAGCCTTGCCAATTTCTTGACAAATGCCGGGTTGGCCGCCTCCATGGCTATCTCCTCAGGAAACTAAGAACAGACCATCAGCTCTAGCATGAAGGTCTCACCTCACACCCGGAAGACCTTTGAGGTCTCCCCCTCCCTAGTCAATGCTTGAGCTAGGTGCTTTGGAGGAAGAAAGCAAGGGGGTTCAAGTGGCTAAGAAGTCATGTTCTCCAAACCACCCTCAAGGGTCTATTTATAGTTTTCTGGGAATGTCCTGCCAATAACTAGCCTCTGCTGCTCTGAAATTACTGAAATGCCCCCAAATTGGTCTGCAAACAACCAAATCCCGATGTTCTAAACAGCTAAATACAGTCCACCAGGGGCAGCCCCTCGAGCCGGGCGAGCAGGCGGCAAGGCGAGATGAGGCCGGGCGAGTAGGCGGCTAGGGGCAAGCTCGACGGTCTGGGTTGAACTCGGCGGCCTGGGTGAACTCGCCGACCTGGGTTGAACTCAGCAGCCTGGGTGAACTAGGCGGTCGTGTTGAACTCGGCGGCCTGGCTGAACTCGGCGGCCTGGGTTGAACTCGGCAGCGTGGGTTGAACTCGGCGGCCTGGGTGAACTCGGCAGCCTGGGTGAACTCGGCAGCCTGGGTGAACTCGGCGGCATGAGTTGAACTCGGCAGCCTGGCTGAACTCGGCGGCCTGGGGCTGGGTGACCCCCCGAGGGGGCCGTGGAGAGAAAAATATTTTATCCCCCCTACTAGTATAAAACACAGATTCACACTAAATTGGCTACCAAGAGTACCAAACCCTTCAAAAGCTTAAAAACGCATAGCTGGTCATATGCCTGCCACGGGGACCCCACTCTTGCGAATACGGGGTTGTACACCGGTCCTTCGAGCCGGGCCGGGCTTTACAATTAGATTTTTTTAAAAAATAATAATTAAATTATTTTTTAAAAAATTAATACACTAAAAAAATTCGCTAGCATGGATAAAAAAAAATTCAATTTCATTAATATTAAAAAATATTTATATTTTACAATTTACATTAATTGAAAAAAAAATTAAAAAAATGAAATTTATTTTCATTTTTTATTTTAGATTAAAAAACTACAATATTAATTAATTTAACAAAACAAAGAAATACAGTTTTAACTTTGTAGACAGTTACTAGATGTGCGCTTGCTCTTCAATCATCTTGTAAATTCATCGCGTCTATCTCATCTTCGATCTTCTCTGAGCTATCCTCTAATGTTGTAATGTGTTGCTTCATATTCATAGCATCCAAGTAGTTCTTGTAGCAGATGCACATTTCCATAGATTTTTCATTGAACCGGCTCCTCCGCTCGTTCAAAACTCTGTCAATAAGAGAGAGAAAATAGACTCTAAATCTATCGTACTAGCTTGGATTATTAGGAAATCACGGGTCATATAGACCAAAATAGAATACATATTAACTTTACCTTTCCATCATTTTAATAGATCGAAATTTTCAATCTTCTCTGTGCTCATAAAATCACAGAATTATGTTTTAGTGTACAATCCTAATTCATTTAAACTACTAAATGTGTGCGCCTTTTTCCTAGCTGCTAATTCTAAAATTTTTTTTTAAAAGTATCATTTATTTTTGGTTGCCATATTTCTTAACAGGGTCGGGTGCCGTATAAGTTATCAAAATAATTGTAACACTCGGTAAAAAGAGAATTAAATTTTATAATATTAACGTCATCACAATCATCGAAATTTAAATTTAAGTTTGTATTTATTTCTTCTATCAACTTTTTTACGCCGTCTACGCTGAATTTTTTCATCATTAAAAGAGCATTCTTGAAGATTGAAAACGTCGTCACAATCACCGGGTATTCTTGAAGATCTGACCGATGCATGGAGTCTCGCGGGTGCGAGGTCGAAAGAAGCTCTGCCCGAGACACATGGGGCCTTACAGGATCCTGGAACGGATCAGCCCCTTAGCTTATAGACTAGAGCTACCGTCAGAGCTAGCGGGTTTGCACGACGTCTTTCACGTCTCCTCCCTGAGGAGAGCTCTACTTCGGCCGGAGCAGCAGATTACGACTACTGATGGGCCTATAGCTTCTGATCGATCGGTGCACCTGGAGCCGATCCGGATAGACGATACTGGGATGCGGGTCATGCGACGCAAGAAAGTCTCGTTGGTCAAGGTCTTGTGGAGGAATCATGGGCAAGAGGAGCACACATGAGAGCCACAGGATTTGATGTAACAAAAGTACCCTGAGCTTTTCAGTTAGTTATTTCTTACAACCTCTCAGGATGTTACATTTTATTTCTCATACTTGAAACCTCGTAGGCCTAACTTGAATTTCGAGAACAAAATGTAAAAAAATTATGACTGTTGGATATAGCTTGTCTCTAATTATTACTTGTACTACATTTTGTGACATGCTCTTTTAATGATGTCATGTACTTGTGGTTACGACTTGGGCTACTATAAATATTACTTAAATGGTTGTCTAGTCTGTGGTTTGAGTGCTTTGCAAGTTGCAACACACGGGTAGGATTGGTGAACCATCATGTGATAAAAGAGTCTATTGAACACGAGAATGCAGCTTTGGAACGCTCTCCAGACACCCGGACTTTAGGGAAGTTTTTTTTAGAATTCAAAATTTTATGCTTTTATTAGCCTCATTATAGTTGACCTTATGCACACTCTCTAAGCAGGAAAACACATATATCGTTATGAGCAGTGATGTCGCTTTGCTAGGGGCTAGCAAAGAGCAAAGTGTGGAGGTGGGGGTAGTGTAACCCCTACCAATGGGGTGACGAATGAAACTATAATAATTGTTGATCCTAGTTCTCGAAATAACTAATGAATAATACAGTCAATGCTGATTTTAATCTTGAAGGATAGCTGACCCTAATAGTTTACAGCATTTTGATTGGAAGTTAGCAAGATGGGCCAAATTTCTTTTAATATTTCATCTTCCCGCAGTATCCTTTAAAAAGAGCGATCTTCTTAAAAATATACCTGTTTGAACTTCTAAAAATAATAATGGAGGGTGAGCAAGAACCGAATTGAAGATATAAACAAAAGCAGTGACCATCATTTATACTCCATTTGAGTTTGAACGTTGATCTTTTGTGCATATTTCCCCTTGACGCCTATTTGATGATTCTTAGTATACTCTTCAATTAGGAGTGTTTGTTAAAATAAAAAGAGGCGTGAGTAATAGTGATATGTGGCATAAGTGTGTGTACACCCACCTGGAATGATCCCAACTACGGACTCTCTAAAAAACTACATATGTGAAAGGTGTCACAATGATATGTGGCATAGGTATGTGCATTCATACCTGGAATGATCCTAACTGTGATTATAAAAAAAAGAAAGAGAGAAAATAACCATAGTGATATGTGGCCTAAGCGTGTGTATACATACTTAGAATGATCCCAACTACTGACCCCAAAAAAATATATGAGAAAACAAACCTCATAGTTTGGAGATTCGCTAAGAATTTTTCATCGAGGGTGTCACTTTCTACCATCAACACACATTTCTAACCATTCCAAAGTCACTCTCACCACTAATCATCATGACAACTTTCAAACCTAACTTCTAAATCTTCCGGAGGTTTAGTCAAAGACTCGGCTTATTCTCATTCATTTTTAGTCATTAAAGGAAGTTCGACGGGAAGGTTGGAGGGAAGTGATCTATTTTAAAGGGTAGCACACACCACACTAGAAATTTTAATGGAGATTTCTCATTCCATTAAGCTAACAAATTCTCAAATGTTCTGAACTTTTAATGACTGGCAAATCCTCTGATTGTTCAATCGGTACTCTGGACTTGCCCTTTTTTTAGTTATCTTTGAGAACAAAGGATCATGTATCTTCATTATTTTATTCACTATCACCTCACCCAATTCGATGACTAGAATTTTCTTTGCAAAGGACTAGCAAAGGTTCAAGTGTGGAGGTGTGATAACTTCTCAAAAAGAAGTTATCTAGCCTAAGTTTCGGACCTTCCGCTTGATGACCTGGGAGAAAATCCATTTAATTGAAGTTAAATGTTTATAAATTCATATTTAATTTATTTATGACTAAAGTGGTCTTTTTCCTAGGTGTGGTGCAAGAAATGCCGAAGAAGGCCGATTGGAGAATCAAAATCTACCCAAATATCATTTGCGGAAAAAAAGGTTGCAACCTCTTAAAAAGGGTTGCCACATCTGGACGAATTCCAATTTTCAAATTTCAAATTTTGCATTATCTGTCAAAATGAAAAGAGACATCCTTTGGGGGAAAGGGTTGGACCTTTTTTATGAAGGATTATTCAGAAGTTATCATTCATTCATCATCTTGAGGAGAGAGGAAGTTCTTCATCTAGGGTTTTCAAAAAATCCTCCGTTCAAGCGGCGGCCGAAGCAAGGAAGACGACGGATCTTCGGGTTGATCGAGCGAGGAACGCCGAAAGGAGAATCCTACAACGTTTATTTGTCAATTTCATCATGTATTGTAAGATCTCTCCAACTGTTATGCGTGATTTCTCCGCCACCATGAACTAAACATCGTTAATCTTGTATTGTGAAAGTACTTGGTATTTTGTGTTGATGGAATTTTAAACTTTTCTTTGTGAATGATTGGTGCATATC
Source organism: Platanthera guangdongensis (assembly GCA_039583875.1). Classification (NCBI taxonomy): domain Eukaryota; kingdom Viridiplantae; phylum Streptophyta; class Magnoliopsida; order Asparagales; family Orchidaceae; genus Platanthera; species Platanthera guangdongensis. The sequence goes on along the minus strand of CM077165.1, from coordinate 162,988,348 downwards.
TTTATCGAATCTATAATATTTACTTTGAAACTTTTGGCTAAGGTTTTGCCGATTTACGACGCTTCATAATTCGAGAGAGGAGTTGCGTAAGTGTGTTATAGATCCGGTATAATATTTGAAGGGAGAAAGAGATTTCCCCTTGATATTAACAACTTTGGTTTTCGAACTTTATGCGGTACTTGTCTCTCCCGAGGGGAAAATAGAGGCTAGGGATTTTCAATATCGAGAGGTACGGATCTTCTACTTTAAAACAGTTGCAAGATGTGTCACCACTCACTATCACAAAGTCATCTTCACAAGGTTCGTCACACGAGACTTAGGAAACCATAATACAAGATTACTTCTTCAATAACCAAATACTTTTCTCTTAGCAAATAGTATTTTACTTTCATTTGTAGTCTCTATTAATCATAATTGTAGCATTTAAAAAATCATTATTTTAATCTTACTTGGATTTAAAGAAAAGGAATAACTGATAGTTGCGAGCACTAAATCTGTCACCTCTTCGTGGAAACGAACTTTACTTACTTTTTATTACTTGATCCGACATGTGCACTTGCGTGTAATACGTATATCCGTTTTGGGCGTATCACTTATACTCACCTTATATACTCAGCTTATATAAAATTCTTCCCGCTGGTGATTAATAACACATCTACTATGCTTATTAATATTCTTGGCACCGATTATTCAATCAAAGAATCTGGTTCTATTTATCGACAAGTCATGCTATTGAAGTCTAATCAAAATGATTTCATCTGGGTGATCTGGATTTCATATTGAGGATATTATATCTGATCAGGCAAGAAGATCATTGTTGTGGTTTGATCTCTACTTGATTCTACTCAGTTTTTTATTTGGTTAATAACAGAGTTTGTCAGACATTTCTTTTGTTATTCAATTATATCTTCCTTACCGCATCAACATTTGCAAGTTCCCCCCAGGTACTTGCAAATTATTTTTCTTTCTTATCTGTTTTTTACTCTCCTTTTTATAGAGATTAGCAGATGTTTGCAAGTTCCCCTCAGGTACTTGCGAGTTACTTTCCTTTCATATCTGTTTCTCACTCTTCTTTTTGCAGAGATTAGCAGATGTTTACAAGTTCCCCTCAGGTACTTGTGACTTACTTTCCTTTCATATCTGCACCTCTTACTCTTTTTTTGTAGAGATTAGCAGATATTTGTAAGTTCCCCTCAGGTACTTGCAAGCTATTTTCTTTCATATCTTCTTCTCACTCTTCTTTTTGCAGAGATTAGCAGATATTTGTGAGTTCCCATCAGGTACCTGCAAGTTATTTTTCTTTCAATCTGCTTCTTAATCTTCTTTTTGTAGAGATTAGCAGATATTTGCAAGTTCTCTGCAAGTACTTGCAAGTTATTTTCTTTCATATTTATTTTTACTCTTCTTTTTTTAGAGATTAGCAGATATTTGCAAGTTCCCTTCAGGAACTTGCAAGTTATTTTCTTTCATATTTGCTTCTTACTTTTTTTAATTGCAGAGATTAGCAACTGCTTGCAAGCTCCCTTCGGGTATCTGCAAGCTATTGTTCTTTTATACCCCCTCTTACCTTTGTTTTGCAAAGCTCAGTAGAAGGCATTCACAAGTCTTCTTCACTTTGTAAGACTAATTTTGGTACACAAAAGATGTGCCTTTTTCTACTTACAATCTTTTCCTTTATACTAGAAGAATAAGTACTCACAGACCTTTCTGAGAAGATACATCAGGTTCTATCTCTCCCTGCCCCTTATCTTTTCTACTATATTTTTGAGGGGCGGATTGCGATTTTAGGGGTTACCTCTACTTTTTTGAAGTTTCCTGTAAACTTAAAAAGTGCGGGGATTGTGTTAATCTATAAATTCACGATCCTCTCCAAGATGGCTAGCTCAGCAAGCCGCGGACTGCTCCGTCTCATCCGGAGGGTTCCCAGCCTGTTTTACAGCTAACCGCGCGGATAGACTTCTCTGTCTGCGTGGCTAGGTTAGTCGCCTGGTAGTCGTCGGCTCTACGTTGGCGCGGACTACTACTCAGTCAGCGCCAACAAGTCGCATGGCTAATCGGGCGAGTAATGGTCTCCTCCAGCTCACCGCTAGTACGCGGGCTCTCTTCAGCCCGCCTGCGACAGGCGGCCTCGCTTTCCAGTCTGCGGTAACCTTGACAGATCACTTAGCGGTGGATAATGCACAAGCTTGGGGTGGATTCCATCTCCAGCTCGCCAGCGGCAGGGGAGGCCTGCCTCCAGGTCGCCCAACAGTAGGCGACCTTCCTCCAGGTTGCCCAACAGTAGGCGAACTTCCTCCAGGTCGCCAGGAAGCAGGCGACCTGCCTTCAGGTCGCCCGGCAGTAGGCGACCTACCTCTAGGTCGCTCAGAAGAAGGCTCCTTGCTCCAGGTCGCCCAGAAGCAGTGGCTGGTCTGCTATCCGCCAACGGGTAGCAGGACTCAGTCTCCATCCGCCTGAGGGGGGTGGACTTGCTCCGCCCAGTAGTATGTGGACTCCCCATCAGGCCGCACAGTACAGCGCGGACTTAGCGTCAGTCTGCCAGATGGTGGAGAACTAGTCTCATCCAACGACGAAGGCGGACTCACCCAATCCGCCATGTACCAGACGGACTCTTTGTGCAGTCCGCCAGAAGCACTTCAGCTTCCCAGCGTCAGCTTCTCCCAGCAGAAGGCGAGCTACTTCTCAATCCACAGCATGTCGCGGACTCTATCGTAGATCTCCTATATCGTCGGGGTGACGTCATGAAGCCAAGTTCTAGACGTCACCTTCTCGAGCCTATAAATAGGCCTCCATACCTCTTCAGAGAGGAGGACAGTCGAGGACGACCCCCGGGGACAGCCATTAGCAGCAAACCCTGCAGACACAACTTCTTATCCGCTAACAATTCTTGCGGTATAGTCCCAGAACTTTGCTCCTGTAGCAGCCTCTCAGCGTGGCCTCGGCTGCTAAGCCTTGCGGTCTTGTCCCAGAACTTTGCTCCTGCAGCAGCCTGTCGGCGCGACCTCAGCGGCTAAGCCTTGCGGTCTAGTCCCATAACTTTGCTCCTGCAGCAGCCTGTCCCAGCGACCTCAGCGGTCTTCCCTGCCTGATCACACAGCCCGCTCGGCCTAAGGCAACGAGCTGCGGGATCAGCAGCCTGCGCGGTCTGCCGACCTGTTTGATCAGTCTGCGCGGCCTCTGGCAAACTCTTCCTTGTAGCCGCCAGCTTCCCATTGTACCCTTTATATTTTTCATGTAAATGAGCAACTCAAGATGTAACATTGATTCATAGTCAAAGAAAAACTCGTCGCAAGAGTGACATTTAAGCCGCAGCGGGCGGAGTCTGTTAATGTCGCTGCTAGCGGCCCCACTCTCTTTCTCTTCTCCTCTCCTCTCTCGACCTCAACCGCTAATCCCTAACCATTAAAGTAACCGGCTGCCCGACAGTTCCTCATCTCCTCCTCCATCATCCCCACTAGATCGAACACCGTTACCTGGTGGTGTCATTTCGTGCATCAACACTGCCAACCATGGAGACCTCCAATGAAGTCCGCCACTAAACCGCGGATACACATCCTATCCACCCGGTTACCAACAGAGAGAGCTTGCTGGTCCAGACCGCCAGAAACCACAGCCAAGCCGGTTGTCCGACTAGGCAACCCGCCAAAGCAATCTGCCTAGTCCGCGTGGTCTGCGGCCTGTGCAAACTGAACAACCAGTCTGCCCGACTTTCCCAACTTCATACTTCAACAATTTCAACACCGAATATTTGAAGTATAAATTTTCTCGCCTTCAACCCTTGTCAGAGGGGAAGTTTTCTCCAAAAAATTTCAGATACGTGGTGGGAGCTCTCTGTTGCAGCGCCTGAGATCCTTTAGCATTTTTTCCCCGTTCTTTGCTCTTGTCTTCAGAATCGGTCGGCCAAATCGCGGGACATGTAACCTCAGACTACACTTAGATCCGAATATCTGAAGTAAGGATTTTTCCGGCTTCAACATCTACACCTGCTCATATTTCCCTCCATTTTGACGAATAATAGAACAATAAAAATAGCTTTCAATCATATTTTCTATGAATGAACCAAACTTATTGAAGTGATTATCAACATGACTCCGTTGGGCATGGTTGTTACGGTCACGAACAAGGTGATTATGAACCCTCATACCTCACCTAAAGAACTTCATCCACTTTTATGTTCAAAAATAATTTTTTTATGGCGGTGTCACGCCAAACATACATTCATGATGGTGCAGTTTTTGCCCAATCTCGTTAGAGCAATAAAGCCGCACCAAACATAGCCTATATTTGGCAAAAATATTTTAGTGACATCCCTATGTCTTATGCTACTTCACAATGATGTTTGCTGACTTCTTCACCAAAGTCGATACGATGAAGAGGCATTCATTTCTCTTGAACGATTTTACGCCTCCTCAACTACGAAGACAACACCGCCAACTTCCAATGCATCGCTATTTTCTCGTCCACCCTTTTCTTTTGTTGTGTAGCCCATGGGATTCTATTCACTTCCATCGTCAATCTTAGAGATTAAGGCTCTCTTTGGCGCAATATTTTTGCTCCGATAAGTTTGGACAAAAATGTTTCTGTCATTAAATGTATGTTTGGCTTGACGTACAAAAAGCTAGTTTTGCACATAAAAGTCGATGAAGTTTTTTAGGCGAGATTGAACGTTCATGAACGATAATTCACAACTGTTCATGACCGCCACCCCATGTCAAACCGAGCCGAGCTAACTTCTGCTGATCAGGCTTCTACCGATCGGGTGTGGTTTGGGATAAAATTAGGTGATTGTTAACCGCAACCCGTTATTTTTCTAGTCGCAGCTCAAAATCTCTCAATTTTTCGCGACTTTTCGAAATATGTCTTGTACATGCAATATCAGGAAAAGTGTTCGCACGAAAGTTGTAGATATCGACGAGATCTACAACTTTCGTGTTAATCACTTTTCCTAAAAATGCATGTACAAGGCGTACTTTGGAAATATGCACAGGTTTTGCGCATTTTCGAAATACGTCTTGTACATGCAATTTCAGAAAAAGTGTTCAACACGGAAGTTGTAGATATCGTCGATATCTACAACTTCGTCGATATCTACAACTTCCGTGTTGAACACGTTTCCTGAAATTGTATGTACAAGGCATATTTCAAAAAGGCGCGAAAAATTGGGAGATTTTGAGGTGTGATTAGCCAATTACAGGTTGCGGTTAACAATCGCCTAAAATTACTGGGTCTTCTTCTTAAATGCTGACATGACATGACAGCTATGTTTTGGGGCAAGCATTAATGCCCTTTTAGGCTTTTAGCTATAGTTCTGTTGCTTATTTGATTTCTTTATTTTTAGGCGAATGTTACGTGCAAATCAGTTTTGGATAGGTGCAATCCAAAATTTGAAATAAAATCTATTAAAACTGCTTAAAACTAAAACCCTAAAACCTGATCAGTGCAATCCAGCGCCGCCGTCGCTGTTCTCGCGAAAAAAGGTTTGCTGGTGCTTCGTCCGCCTTCCGTCTGTGTGAACCGCGTCATACATCATCCGCCGCCAGCGCCTCCTTCGGCCAGCGACGCCTCCTTCCGCCGGCAGCGCCATACATCATCCTACTGGAAGGGACAATGTCGAGCCCTAACAGTGACCTGGAGGAGAAGATTGTTACAAACCTCAGACCACCTGACAGCGAGATTTGGAGGATTGGCCGTAGAGAGATTTGGGGCATGTGACCTGGAGGATTCGTGGGGACGATGAGGATTTATGGAGCGCGGCTTGGAGAAGTCATAGCAGCGATTGCTATCAGAAGGAGGAAATACGGAAGCAGAGCTATCAGGAGGAAGAAATGCAGAAGCAGTGCTTTCGGGAGGAAGTGCATCGCGAGAGCTATCGGGCGCTGAGAGAATTTTTTATGTTTTAGGGTTAAAACACACGGATATATCCACCAGACCTCAGATCTGAAATCACAGACGAGAAACACTCGAATTTCGGTTTTTTGGAGAATCACGGTTGTCACTAAGCGCCAGCCAAAAGCTTCTCACTGCGATGATGGTGTTTTTTTACAGCTGGAAATGGGAAAGAAAGCCTCACCAAACACACCCTTTGTCTTGTGCAGGATGATTATTTAGCTCTCTATCGAGTTTGGCATGAGTCCCGCGCCATAGGAGATATCCCATACCAGTACTCGAATATCCCAAACCAGAAGATTTGGCTGCAAAGGGAGAAAGGAGATACTATGGCCGTCTGCACGTAATAATTTGGTATGCACTTATAATATTTCAGTCTGCACGTAAAATTGGTTTGCACGTATCCAATTTCGGTTTGCCCATAACAATTGCCTGTTTTTTTTTTGTTTACTTCATTTGTGCATAAAAGCTAAAGCTCTCTTTGTTTGAACGGCCTAATCACAACCTCTCATCTTTCACGACTTTATTGTCGATGCAATGGTTCCTAACGCTCCAAATCTCATTGTCGATATAAATAGATCTTAAGGCTCCGTTTGTCATGGTGGTGGTGGTCGGTGGTGGTGGTCGTAAATGTTAATGTATATTTGGGTATATAACGGGTTCTGAGGCTTAACGGTTCTGGTTCGAATACCGAGATATCTGATATTCATATTGAATCTAGAGTTTGCCTATAAAACTCAAGCTAGGGGCAACGAAAAAGGAGTTCCACTTTGACCATCACTTGAGATGCTTCAAACAACCTAACCGTAAACACATGGGTTAAAACGTCATTCGTTAAGAATCGCCTAACAAACATCATCTGTTTGAACATAAAAGTAAATGAAATTTCTTAAGGCGGCCGTTAATAAATGACAATTTAACCTGTATTCATGACCCCTGCCAAAAGGAGCCTAAGTTGACTGACAAAGGGATCTTTAAATGAACAAAGAAATCAAAAGGAGGAAAAAATACCTAATGATTTGCCCCAATTAAGCAGCTTCCATTATTAAACCGGCACTAAAGAGTTTATTTATCATCCACGCACACAAAATACTCGACGGAGAAGAAAAAAAAACAAGTGTACATGTGCACCCGCCGGCTGCCGCCGGTATGCCTGCTTGAAATTAGGTTGATCCAGCTTGCTCATGGTGGCACAATGGAGGCTGTCAATAACTAATTATTTTTAATTAGTAGTTGCAAAAGGCGCGAAATCTGGACGTATTTCTCCAAGTATGTCTTGTACATGCATTTTTAGGAAAAATGTTCAACACGAAAGTTGTAGATCTCGTCTAGCTCTACAACTTTCGTGTTGAACAATTTTCCTAAAAATGTATGTACAAGGCGTATTTTCAAAAGGCACAAAAAATTAGGAGAAAGTGCGATGCGAATAGCCAAAACTGCGGTGCGGATAGCAGCGCCCTAAATGTAAAGCATCTAATGGGAAGAGGCATGCGAAATTTCACGTTGCGCTCAGATTAATATTACCTCCCTTCTGTTCAGGTTAACGACGGTAAATTGATCCCAAGATACAGCGTCCCCAGGCACTTCCAAAACTTCAAAACGCACAAATATTCAAAGCGTTCTAGAAATTTTGTTTGCACGAGCGAAACCATGAGAATGAGAGTGGTTCCAAAATGAATTTTTAGGATTAGTTTTGAAGCTCATAGAGGGGGGAAAAATATTGTGTGTGTTATTCTCCCACCTAGAAATAGGTGTATGAGTAAATACTGGTCGTTGATTTCCTACAGAAATAGAATGATTGATTCCAAATACTAATCAACGGTCAATATTTGAAACCGTATATGTCGTAGGATATCAGATCAACGGTCAGTATTTATTTCTGCACCTACAAATAGATAAGAGTAATGTTAAATTTTCTCAAGCTGATCAGCTAGATAATCTGACGCCAAATTAATATTCTCAGAGCCTATCAAGATCACACATTGATCAAGCGGAACTAGAAAAGCAACCTCAAACACCAATTGCAAGAAGAAGGAACAAGCAGATCATATATTTATTAACTTCTTTACAGGGCGAGGTATACGTGGCGAGACATGATTTCGTCAGTACATAAGGAAAACAGAAAGAGACAAAACAATCCGGGCGGACAGAACTGGAGACCGCCGAGACCGCCCAGTCCGCCGAAGTCGCCAAGACAGCCTGAACTGCTGCTGCAAGAAGACGAATCGAACACGGAGTCCGCCGAGACCGCGAGGTCGCGCGGACACACCGTTATTCGCTGACTGCTGCAAGCTGCTGCCGAACTGAAGAACAGACCGTCTAACCGCCGAGTTCGGCGGAACAGGTTATTGAACTTGGAAAAGCTGAAGCAGAGAAAACTGACAAGCCGCAGAAGCGACCTGCTGAGACCGTCGATTTTAACCACTTCACTGAACCTGAGCGAAGTCAAAGCTAAACTCTCGGCTCCATAGTGCTAGCCGCGCAACCTGCAAACAGCAACCAGTTAACTCTGATCAAACCGCGTGGACAAGAAAATCGAGGTTGCAACACTTTATCAAGTCTCAACTTACTGTTCTCTCAATTACTGTAGACGTGCCGGGGGGGTTCTATTTATAGGCGGGGTGAGAAGTGTGGTCACCGTCCTAATGAATAGAGTCACCGCCCCAGCTCGCAGCTTAGCCAAAGCCCAGTCCGCCGAGTCCGCAAGCACTTAGCCGGAACTTCAAACAACCCGTCAGGTGCCAAGACAAGATCAGTCCACCATCAGGCGGACACCGTGTCAGTCCGAACACACTATGCGGACAAGGCAACAGCCCGCATAGCCTGCAAGCGCAGCACCAGACTGTCACACAACAGCACACAGACAACCACAGCCTCATCAGGCTGCACGCCATATGCGGAAATGGCGACAGTCCGCAAAGCATGAGAACAACGCCTCAGCCCGCCACATGAGTTCACGACCAACAGGCAAACCGCCCGGTTAACAACGGACTCTGCGGACACTGCATCAGCCCGCCGCACAAGTCCACGACCAACAGGCAGACCGTCCGGTCAACAGCGGACTCTGCGAACAATGTGGACACCCTGGACATGTCGTAGAGTGTGACCAAGTCCAGCAAACCACCAAACGACTGGTGCGAGCTTGGCAGACACAAAACCCAGACAGCCAACACACATGGACTGTCTGCCACCATGAATGCGGCTAACAATCCCCGCATCGTTGGAGAACTCGACAAGGACCATAGCCGATCTCCAAAGTCAGTCCGCAATAGCGAACTCCGCGGACTCTAACCAAGTCCGCCACACTCCGCGGATTAAATCTTCAAACCGCCCGGTTACTATAAGAGCAAGAACTGCAGAACCGTAGGCCGAGCTGAGCACCGCCAAAGACAGACCGCTCAGGCCGCTCCACTAGACGCCCAAGCCGCCAAGTCTACTCTGGTCGCAGACCACCCAGGCCGCAACAATAGTCCGCCCAGGCCGCGGACTCAGACCGCCCAGACCACACGGTCTGCTCCATCACCCACATTCACTTCATAATTTTCAACAAGTAACTCATCTAGATTTTTTTCATATTGGGACACGGCCTTTTAAAATAATTGAATTTAGTTTAAACTAAATAGTAAGGAGCAAAAATAAAAATGTAGGTTGCCACCCCAAAATCTTCCAATTTTTCGCGTCTTTTCGAAATACGTGCAATATCAGGAAAAGTTCGACGAGATATTTGTATCACTTTTCCTAAAAATGATGTAATTTTTTGCTCAAGCCTTGTACATGCAGTGTTCACCACGAAAGTTGTAGATCTCGTCCTATTTTATGTTGAAAATTGCATGACAAAGCGTATTCTCTAGCCAATTTTGCGGTTAACAATCACCAAATAAAAATGTAGGTTGCCTCCGGTTCGTATTTGTAAATAAAGGAGCTAGATGAACGATTTCTCCCTTTAAAAATAAAGGGATTTTTGTGTCAAGCTCGTGACCTTGATGGAAGTTAAAGAACTTAGACCGATCTCCTCTATTCAGAGCTAGAGACCTATGTCTCTAGAGGGAGGAGTGATCGCGGATGATGGCGAGTAAGATCTTTGTATGAGATGCATTAAAAGAGGGGTGAGGTTCTGATGTTGGTGATGCCTCATACTCTGCAGGTGTCGTTGCTGCGTTGCCTAGGGCTCTTCTTGGGTGTTTGGGGAAGATGTTGATCTCTCTTTCTTTTTTACCGCTCATAACCCGTCATTGATGCGCTTCTTTATGAGTAGTTTGTAGGAAATCCGGGGTGCCGAGAAGCAGAAATCCGAATATCGAATAACAAACACAGAACAAAAAACAGAGCAGTCACAAACACAAGATGTTACAGAGGTTCACCCAAAACCGGGCTACGTCCTCTCTCCCCTTCTTCTTCCTTCTTGTATTCACCAAAAAGAAACAGATTACAAAGGTTGCAAGGATCAAATCCGATCCTACCTCTTCTCCTCTCTTCTGGACAAGAAAACCATAGAAGAATACCTTCTGGATCGATCTCAACGAGATACCTCGTATCGCCTCCAAAAGAATACGCCGCCGCAGACTGCAATGAATCCGTATCCCTAACTCGGGAAAAAACAACGTATATAAACGTCTGCCGGCAACCACGATCGTCGACCCAAGCAAGACCGGTCGACGATCGCCGATCGTCGACCCAAAAGGCCGGTCGACGATCGCGACCCCGATCGTCGACCCAAAAGGCCGGTCGACGATCGCCGATCGTCGACCCAAAAGGCCGGTCGACGATCGCGACCCCGATCGTCGACCAAGCAAGACCGGTCGACGATCGCCGATCGTCGACCCAAAAGGCCGGTCGACGATCATCGATCGTCGAACCATAGCGTTCGACGATCGCCGATCGTCGACCTCCGCCGGGGGCTGCCGCCCCCGGACCCCCGCTGTCGTGGGTCCCAGAGATGTCGAGGGGGGATCACACTTCGATTCCTCTAAGCTCACGTGGGCGAACCCGGTGTGAGAAACAAGAGGACCGGAAGTGTTCCACAACCCCAACATTCTCCCACTTGTTGGAAAACTTCCGCAGATAAGAGCAGCTCCTCCAATCCTCCTCTTCAACCCCACTGCTGTTGCACACCATTGAAACTTAGCAACAGGCACAGCCTTGGTAAGAAAATCTGAGCTGTTCACCTTGGTCTCAACCTTCTCCAGTTGAACCACCTGCTTCTCCACCTTCTCCCTGATGAAGTGATATTGAATATCAATATGCTTGGTCCTAGCATGGAATGCAGGATTCTTGGTTAACTGAATCGCCCTCTGACTGTCACACCAAATCTTCACAGGACCTTGCTCAAAACCGAGCTCCCAGCACAACCTTCTCAGCCATATGGCTTCCTTACTGGCATGGGTAAGAGCCATGTATTCTGCTTCCGTCGACGAGAGTGCCACCACTCCTTGCCGTCGACTCATCCAACTGATAGCACCACCAAATAAAGTAAAAACATACCCACTGGTGGACCTCCTGCTATCCAGATCACCTCCCCAGTCAGAGTCCACATGTCCAACCACGTCCAGGACTCTTCCCGTTTCAGCACCTTCATAACATATAGAATAATCTGAAGTTCCACGAAGATACCTGAACACTCGCTTCACCGCACTCCAGTGCTCCTTCCCTGGTTTGGCCATATACCGGCTTAGCACTCCCACAGCTTGAGCAATGTCAGGCCGAGTGCAAACCATGGCGTACATCAAGCTTCCCACTGCACTAGCATATGGAACTTTAGTCATGTCTTCAATATCTTCATGTGTCTTGGGACACATCTCCGCAGATAGCTTTTCCCCAACGGGCATAGGGGCACCAACAGGCTTGCAATCAGCCATGTTGAATTTCTTCAACACCTCTTCGACGTACCTTTGCTGCCCCAACCAAAGCTTCTTCTTGCTTCTTTCCCTGATAATCTGCATCCCCAAGATCACACTTGCTGGCCCCAAATCCTTCATCTCGAACTTGGCAGAGAGCAGCTTCTTCAACTGTTGGATCATCTTGACACTATTCCCTACGAGCAGCATGTCATCTACGTAGAGTGTCAGAAAAGTGAAGTGCTCTCCCTTCCTTTGGAAATACACACAGTGGTCAGAATTCGACCTTTCTAAACCCAACTCCAGCATGTAGGTGTCGAACTTCTGATACCACATCCTCGGAGATTGCTTAAGTCCATAAAGGGACTTCTTCAACCTGCACACCTGATCCTCCTTGCCCTTGGCCTCGAATCCTTCAGGTTGCCGCATGTAAATCTCCTCCTCCAAATCCCCGTGAAGAAACGCCGTCTTCACGTCCATTTGTTCAATCTCCAGATCATGCACAGCCGCAATGGAGAGAACCATCCTGATAGAAGTGAGCTTGGCCACCGGCGAGAAAATCTCGTCGTAGTCCACACCTTCAACCTGTGAGAATCCCTTGGCAACCAACCTTGCCTTATATTTCTCCACAGTGCCATCAGCCTTCACCTTCTGCTTGAAGACCCATTTGCTTCCAATGGCCTTTCTTCCTTTCGGAAGCTTGCACAGACCCCAAGTCTGATTCTTCCGCAAGGAAACCATCTCATCCTCCATAGCAAGCTCCCACTGATTTGCATCAGCCCTCGACCTCGCATCCCTGGCTGAAATGGGATCTTCTCCAAGCATGTTCAAGCAATATTGTGCTCCAACAGCACTAAGGGAAAACCGGAGTGGTGCCCTCCTCTCCCTCGTTGAGCGCCTCAGAAGTGGAGCATCAGCAACCTCCTCTTCTGACTCATCATCAAAGCCCACCTCTTCCAAGTCATCAGATTCAGAATCTGAATCCGAACCTTCTGTAGTAGTAATCTGAGCATCCTCCAAAGAGGCTTCCATGTTCCCTTCCACTACCACCTTCTCTGCATCCTTCTCTTCTTCCAATCGTGTAGTGACTTGAGGACGGACTTCATGAAAGACCACATCCTTGCTATACGTCACCGTCTTCGTCACCGGGTTCCAAAGCTTGTATCCCTTGATGCCATCTTTGTAGCCCACAAAGATGCACCGCTCGGACTTCATATCCAGCTTCCCCCTTTTCTCCTTTGGAATGTGAACGTATGCATCACATCCAAAAACACGAGCATAAGCCAATTTTGGCTTTTCCTTAAATATGGCCTCAAAGGGGGTACACCCCTTCACTGCAGATGTAGGGGACCTGTTCTTCAAATGATTAGCGGTAGCTACCGCTTCAGCCCAGAACTCCTTCCCCAAACCGGCCCAACTGCGCATGCACCTCTCTTTCTCAATCAAGGTCCGATTGAGCCTTTCCGCCACTCCATTCTGCTCTGGAGTATACGGCGTGGTCTTCTGACGTGCAATCCCCGGCTCAGTACAGTACTGCTCGAAGGCATCCGAGCAATACTCCCCTCCGTTATCAGAACGGAGGACTTTCACCTTTCTCTCCAACTGGTTCTCCACCAGGTTCTTAAACTCCTTGAACCTGTCTAGAACTTCTGCCTTGTACCTGAGAAAATAAAGCCAGGAATAGCGAGAATAATCATCAACGAAAGATACATAATACCTAGCTCCACCAAGTGATGGAACTGGAGTAGGTCCGAATACATCGCTATGAATAAGATCCAGTAAACCGGTGGCCCTCGTCCCTGCTCCCTGAAAGTTAACCCGGTTCTGCTTGCCAAGTAGGCAATGCTCGCAGAACCCAAAGCTCGAGGTGCACATGGGCACACCCACCACCATCTGGCTCGATGTCATAGTCGACAGTCCCTTCTCACTTATGTGTCCAAGCCGTTGGTGCCACAGCCTGGACTGCTCCTCCTGGTCCTCCTCTTTGCCTTCAGAAATAAAGGCCCCACTAGGCACCACTGTATCAGCAAGAAGTTTGTACAGTGTTCCATGCCTAATGCCTTTGGCAATCACCATCGCTCCTCGGGTCATCCTGCACGAGTGCATGTCACACCTGAAGATCACACCCGCATCCGCCATAGATCCCACCGAGATCAGATTCTTGCACATTCCAGGAATGTGCATCACCCCCGGAATGGTCTTCATGGTGCCGTCGGCCATCTTCAGCCTCACCTTGCCACGCCCAATGATCTGAACAACAGTATCATCTCCAAGCATGACATCACCACCCTCAAACCTCTCATATTCACAGAACCAGTGTCTATGAGGAGTCATGTGGTAAGAGGCTCCTGTATCAACATACCACACATCAGCATCCTGATGGGCAACACAAGCAGCCGCAATGTACATGTCACCGCCATCGGTCTCCTTCTTAGCACCCGAAGTTGACCCTGCCTCCTTCTTCTGAATAGCCTTGTTTGGACATTGAGACTTCACATGCCCAACCTCATTGCACTTCCAGCAACGTACAGGCTTCTTCTCTTTCTCTCTTTCTCTGCTCTTGGATCTACCCCGAGACTTGTCTCTAGATCCACCTTGCTTATTATCCCTCCATTGAGGGCGAGATCTGGATACACTCAATGCACCTTTGCTTGTCTTCTCGGAACCTGCTCTCCTGGTTTCCTCCGAGAGAAGTGTTGCACACACTGACTCACAGGTTAGAGCCCTATCTCCATTGCCCCCAATGGCAACAATAACATTGTCCCAAGAGTCTGGCAATGAACAGAGCAAGGTAATGGCCCTATCTTCATCAGAGATTTTTTCACCAATAGAGATCAACTGACCCACAACTGTGTTGAAATTGGTCAGGTGTTCTGAGAAAGAACCGCCATCATGCATCTTCAAGTTGTACCACTTCTTCCGCAACAGCAACTTGTTCACCAGAGATTTGCTCTGGTACAGAGTCTCCAACTTCCGCCATAAACCTTGGCCCGAAGTTTCCTCCATGACGTTTGTTAAAACAGAGTCTGTAAGAAACAGCCGGATCAGACCTTTGGCTTTCCGATCGGCTTTTGTCCAGGCTGCAACAACCTCCTCCGTAGATTTCTCTTTCGGTGGAGCATCCGCTATTGCTCCCCACAAATCTCGATCCACCAACAGATCTTCCATCTTCATCTTCCACAGATCAAATCGACTGCCATCAAACTTCTCTATCTCGATCCGCACTCCTCCTGAACTCATTTCCAAGAATCGAAACCTCGCTTTGATACCAAATGTAGGAAATCCGGGGTGTCGAGAAGCAGAAATCCGAATATCGAATAACAAACACAGAACAAAAAACAGAGCAGTCACAAACACAAGATGTTACAGAGGTTCACCCAAAACCGGGCTACGTCCTCTCTCCCCTTCTTCTTCCTTCTTGTATTCACCAAAAAAGAAACAGATTACAAAGGTTGCAAGGATCAAATCCGATCCTACCTCTTCTCCTCTCTTATGGACAAGAAAACCATAGAAGAATACCTTCTGGATCGATCTCAACGAGATACCTCGTATCGCCTCCAAAAGAATACCTTAGAAGAATACCTTCTGGACAAGAAAACCATAGAAGAATACCTTCTGGATCGATCTCAACGAGATACCTCGTATCGCCTCCAAAAGAATACGCCGCCGCAGACTGCAATGAATCAGTATCCCTAACTCGGAAAAAAAAAACAACGTATATAAACGTCTGCCGGCAACCACGATCGTCGACCAAGCAAGACCGGTCGACGATCGCCGATCGTCGACCCAAAAGGCCGGTCGACGATCGCGACCCCGATCGTCGACCCAAAAGGCCGGTCGACGATCGCCGATCGTCGACCCAAAAGGCCGGTCGACGATCGCGACCCCGATCGTCGACCAAGCAAGACCGGTCGACGATCGCCGATCGTCGACCCAAAAGGCCGGTCGACGATCATCGATCGTCGAACCATAGCGTTCGACGATCGCCGATCCAAAGAAATCCCTCAGAAAAATTTGGTCCGGGGGCATTGCCCCCGAGCCCCCACTGGGGACGCTGTCCCCTGGACCCCTGCCCGCTGTCCGGTCAGCGGGACCTCCGCCGGGGGCTGCCGCCCCCGGACCCCCGCTGTCGTGGGTCCCAGAGATGTCGAGGGGGGATCACACTTCGATTCCTCTAAGCTCACGTGGGCGAACCCGGTGTGAGAAACAAGAGGACCGGAAGTGTTCCACAACCCCAACATAGTTCTTTTCTCGGCCTCCATCAGGACGGGTGCTATTCGAAGTGAGTGAGGGCCGACCACTGCACGTGGAAGCTATATTGGGGACTCAATTGGCCCCTAAAAAATTTAGCAGAGTGAGCGTCTAGCCTAAAAAATTTAGCAGTTTGAAAAGCTATATAGAATGTTCTTTTGCTCGTCTTCAAAAATATAAAATACGCGGCAATAGATGAAAAATTACTGAAGTATATGGATGCAGTAAAACTGATAAAATATATAGTTACTTACAGTTATTAACTGATCTGTTCAGACTTATAGTGATGCTTCCAAAATCTAGCTCAATGATCATATGAGTTGAAAACCTATCTTTGGTTTTTATATTTATGTTTATACAATATGACTTTTAATTGCATTCAAATATTATTAAGGCTCCGTTTGAGGGACTTTTTCACCGGTCAAGCGGTTACAACCGCATGAATCGGGACTTAATTAGGGTCCGATTCATGCGGTCGTAACCGCTTGCCCGGTGAAAATATGTCCCTCCAAACGGAGCCTAAGTGTGTATGGAAAGCAAGAGGGAATTCCTGGACATGGAGAATTCCGCTCTTTTCTGCTCAATATAAGGCAACCTCTTGTATCATGAAAAATAGAATAGAATTGAATATATAGGGTCACAAGGGAAAATTCCAAGACACTTCCACTTTTATAGGACAGCTCTTGGAATATCTCCTCCCTTCTGTGTCCTCTCTTATTTCTCCACTATCTCACATTCCTTGTGAAAACCCATCTTCAGCACATCCATTTTCAGGTTCGCTCTGTTCAAATTCTGTCTAAGATGGTGGTTCATCTCCAAATCACAGATTTTTATTGAGTTTCATTCTCTTTTTGTAACTTCTTCTAAGTTAATTTATGTCGTCGCAGCACTGATTATAATTTCAATGGGAAATATATTGCCTCCGTCGCTTCAAGTATTCAAATGGACTTGTGCGAGAATGGGCCTGCTAAAATTGCAACGACGAGTTGGTTGAAGTCGCGACAATAAATCTTCAGTTTGACCGAACGACGAGTTGGCTGAGCCTGACGGGTTGGAACTAGTGCGCGGGATCCCTTTCGGGTGGTGCAAGTGCACGGGAGCATGCATGTGTTCTTGCCCCCATCCCTTGAGCACTCCCGCGGCACGCGCCCGGGGGCACGCACGGGACGCCTGACCCATTCCACTCGGGCACTCTTCGCCGCCCCCGTCGCTGACGGACTTGCTTGAACAACCCAGGAGACATGGTCGTCATATTCCGAAAATTGATGATCCGAATGATCAAAATCATGTGTTCCTATTCACTCATTCAAGTGCCAAGATGACAATTATCAGTGCGCCCCAAAAAGCTATAAGAAGACATCTGGGCCTTTATGCCCAAGGGAGGAAAAAAAGAGACTGAGAGCTCTAAGATTTTTCGGCAAAAAATTGCAGGGCACGCTCCCCATGTGCCCACTCTTAAGTCTGCTCAAGTATGCAACCCGCTTGTCACAAACTTCTCGCGTGCCCGCTCCGATTCCAAGACCACTGCAGTGCGCAGACATCTCCGTGCTCATCTTTGCCAAACTCCAAACACTTGGAAACATCTTGTAAACGAAAGGTGACCTACCACCCTCTGAAACAATACCTTATGTACTCAACTACAAATAGTGAGTTTTTGTTAGAACTGGGCATGACCCCATGTTTTACTTTCCGAGTTTCCCGTGTAAAAAACTTGTCGCCTATTGTTGGAACATCATTTTGACTGTTTGCACACTCGACTTACTCTCGAGCCAAGATAATTCGGATTTGTGGGAACACGCTAAGCGACCCATAACAATCATACTTTTAGACAAGTACGCCCACGACAGCTCAAAAGGAGGCCTGAAACTCTCATTTTTGGAAGAACATGCATGAATCAATTTAAAATTTGTCATTTAAATAGGGTGTTTATATTGACAGCCCCTATATGGATATTGGCAGCCCAAAGATAATGGCAGCCTAAAATATGGCTATTGGACACTGGCAGCCCAAAAATTAAATTTTTAAATAGACATTTTTAGAAAAAATGTTCACCATGAAAGTTGTAGATCTCGTCGAAATCTAAAACTTTCTTGTTGAACAGTCATATAGTAGACCTATTTTCAAAATACGCTTGTTCCGTATTTTGGGCTGCTATTAGCGGTCATATTATGTATATTTTTTATTATTTTGCTGGGCTGTCAATATCCAAAGCTGGGCTGCCAATATAAACATCCTTTAAATATTCACTTTTTGTATCTCGCTTTTTAAATTCTCTTAATTTAATTAAGATATTAAACATCATATTAAATTTACTCGAAAACACATTAACATTAAAAAACAAGTAAAGTAAATAAAAGTAGAAATTGTATTTTAAAATGGGAGTAGACCATGAGCAGAGCTGTCACTTAAAACCGAAAACCCCAAATTGAACCGGAATCGAACCGAACTGCAAAGAACCAGACCGAACCATTCGTAAATTATTCGGGTTCCGGTTTGAATTTTGAAACCGTGAACAACATTGGTTCGGGTATGGTTCTTACATTTTATTATCCGGACCGGAACCGGAACCGCAACATACAGATTTTTATATCTGATCCGAACCGGATCGAAGTAGAACCGAAGCGCAACCCGTTTATTATTATTATTATTATTATTATTATATTGTTATTATTTTATAATTTATTTATAATATTTATACTTATTATCACATGTGAAACTGGTGCAGATTGAACCCAAATCGCAATCGCACTAAAGAGGGTCGATTTTTGACAGAACAAAACTTCACCGCATAAAAACCGTGTAGTATGATTTGACATTGATGCGGTTTGAAGTCAATTTTTGTAATGCACTTTTGATTTTTATACAGCTATATAATATATTTTCAATTTTACTTACATATTTTTTTGAAATATTTTATTTAAAAAATATAGAAGGTATACAACTACTATTTATTAGTAATCATGAAAGACAACTAATTGTACCTGGTTGTTACTGTGGAGCATGTCGACGAGACGTGCGCAAGCCAAGTAGAAGTCGTGGCAGGTCTACACGCGTAGGAAGACGATTGATACTATCCCACCGCGATCGTGGAAAAAACCGTCGAAAAGTGCGCAACATAATTATTTTTATTTCGATATTGTTTTGAGTTTTACTATTTGCAGCCCGCTTTTATTTCATTTCGCCAAGTTTAATTTTGATTTTAGTTGGAACCGATTTGAACCGGACCGAACCGCATGGAACCAGACCGAACCGTTAGTGACCGGTTTGGTTTTGTTTCTTGTTGAACCGTAACCGAAACTGTTGACACGACGGTTCAAAAAATTAAGCTGGAACCGGAACCAGAACCAGAACCGGTTAAACTAAATAAGTTTTTGGTTCTAATTTGAATAAATGTTACCTTAGTGGTTCGGTTCATGATTTTAGTAGTATCGGAACCGAACCGGAACCGTGACAGCTCTAACCATGAGTGGATAGACTCTACGGTGCCCCCGCAATACCACATTTCAAGGGGAACAAAAAATTGTAGGCTTAGGGTGCGTTTGACGCGGCTTGTCGCAATTTATTTGTTACGGTGAGGTTGGATAAAAACGCCAGTCATAGAATGTATGTTTGATTTCACAAATGTTACAAAAAAGAAATTAGTTTGAGACATAAGATTTTGATATGACAATGATATTTTTGTTCAATCACACCGGAAGAAATAAGTCGCGATAAGCCACGCCAAACGCATCCTTAATTTGGCGGGACAGTGGGGTCTTCTCTCAAAATCACCACACCGCTCGACAACTATCGTGATTTCCGCCAATGGCGGATCCAGAAAATTAATAATGGGGGTGCACATAATTTTTTTTGAATGTGTCATTGTGTTCTAAAAAATTTAATATGGGGGGCCAGACATCAACATACTTAAATTTTTTTTTAATGCTTCAATCTTATCGGAGTTGTATCTTACTCATCTGGCCACCGTTTTTGACGTACAAGTAGTCAAATTTCATTACCTCGACGAGAAGAATTCAAATACATTAACCATTTTAAAAAATAATGGAGGTGTCAGTGTCCCTCAGCCCCCCCTCTATATCCACCCCTGATTTCCGCAGTGCGGTTAATTTCTGGTAAAATCCTGTGGCGGGCCGGAATCCTACCATCCGACCGCACACATTTCAGAAATGAGCCGTGGCAGCGCAGCGGGGCCACGAGGTATGCGCCTGTGGCGCATAACCATCCCGTCAAAGGAAGCCGTGGTCTGCTTAAAAAATCATTTTAGTTGAACTTCTATTTACAAAAAAATAATTATTTTTAAAAAATAAATTTCTTCAATTTATTTTAAAAAATCTTATTTTATTCTCAATAATTTGTAAAATATAAGTTAGTTTGAAAATTACCCACGTGGGAATGGTGGGATCGAGATCTCCTTGGAGGCACTCGGAAGTCGGAATGAAAAAGGAGTCTGAGGAGCAGAACAGAGCATAGTCGGAGAGAGAGACAGAGAGATAGAGAGAGAGGGAGGGAGAGCGAGAGAGGGACCGGCAACGGCGGTGGCCATCGTCGGAAAGACATCGCTGTCGGCGATGGCGAAGAAGGATGCGGATCTCGGTTCAGATATTCGGGCCGGCCTCCTCTCCAGCTCGATTCATCCCCCTCCAGCTCAACGAATGGGGATTGACGACCTGCTCCGGCTCCACGCCGGCGAATTTGGACGATGGCAGCTCAGGCACTTCGTCCTGACCTGCACCGCGTGGGCCCTCGAGGCCTTCCACACCATGGTAATGATCTTCGCCGACCGCCAGCCGGCATGGCGGTGCCTGTCCGATGGCGATTGCCCGCCGGAACCCTGCGGAATCCCCTCCTCCGCCTGGGAGTGGGTTGAAGGCACCGCCGCCTCAACCGTCAGCGAGTGGGGCCTCATCTGCGGCCAGCGGTATAAGGTCGGCCTCGCCCAGTCGGCTTTCTTCGCCGGATGTATGCTCGGTCAGTTTTTTCCTTCTCCATCATTTTACCGGCCATGTTTTCAGTTTATTTTAAAACTTTATATATTCCCTCACCGGAGGGAGACCGAACATTTTCTCCGGCCAGTCATCTCGCCGTCCGTATCTATTTAGGCAAAAATCTTATATCAGTCCCCGAATTTTTAATATTGTTAGATTTCACCCTTTTGTTAGATTTAAGTCCCTGCACTTTTTTTTGTTAGTTTTTCAAAAAATTGATACAATTAATTAGAGACTGAAATATAAAAAATAATAAAACTTTGTGGACTGAAATAAAATTTTTGCCTGATATTTAATAGTATAGATAAAATAGATAAGCAAATTAACTGCAGGCGGCGCCCGGGTGTCTGAGATTTGAACTGGCAGTGCCGGGTCCAAATGCAGCACTACAGCGAATTTGAATTATATATATAAATATATTATTATATGACGAAAAAATAATATTACAAATTTAGGTATTAGTAATTTATTTATACTTAAGATTTTAAGGCAAGAAAACAAGCAATGCCTTTACATTTTCTTAAAATGCTGTAATAATATACTGTATTAGTATTATATATTTACTATAAATATATTAAGGTGAATGTTTGTAGGAAAATATATATAGAATTTTAAATAGGTGATATTAATATGACTTTGATTTCAGCAACTACATTAATTATGCAATAGAATAAAAAACTCTGTGCATTGATTGACCGCTAGCTTGCACGCTCTTTTAATTATTAAGTATTAGCCAAGCATGCAGCTACGTGAGATATATAAACACGAGTCATTAGGCTCTAATTATTATGTTAATTGGCCTGCAGTTAACTTACGTGTTCCGTTGAATACCAAGTCAACGCTCATTCACTTAACTCTCAACTCTTAACCTACCCCGGCCGCCGCTTGCTACGGGGCCAAATTTAGGGTTATCTACTTGATGTATTTTTATATCAATTTTTTTTCGCTCAAGGCTCTTGTTGCATGAAAGACTCCACTATTTGTTTGTTGATGTACAAAGCTTTATTAAAGAAATCGAGAGTGACAAGTCGCCACTCATTACAATTATGGAGAGTGTTGCGGACTAACTCGGCGTCCCGGTCGGATCGGAATAAACTGAACCGTCTTAGCTCTCGGGACAGTCGAACGCGCACACAGTAAATGAAGAGAGAGAGTTGACATAAGAGGTTTTAACGTGGAAAAACCCCTCAACTGGGTAAAAAACCACGTGACCGGATCTATGCCGGTCAAAGTCCACTATCAGATTGCAGTTACAACGTGTTCAGAGAATCGAGGACGACAGACCACTCTTCATTACAGCTTGGAGGTGAGAGAGAATTTCTGGCTCGCAACGGACAACAGACTGCGTCGATGGAGTGCTAGATGCTAACTTGGTGACCGGTGTGCTTGAGCGCTGGCGGTGGTTGTCTTCTTCCCTTCTCCGCGCACTTGGGGACTTGGCTCGTACGCCGCTTGAAGATGACCCGAGGTGGGAGTTCGGCAGAGCTCTGACATGAGGAAAAAGACTCCGGAGCAAAAAAGTGAAAAATGAGTAGGCATGAGGCTCCTTTTATAGCCTCCATGAGATGGTTATGGCAGGACCCCCACTAACTTGATTGTTTAGTGGGTGGTTACTTGTACATTGGACGACGACAGATGCTCAGTAACGATCGGACGGTGGCCGACCTGCAAGCGGCGACAGCGGTTGACGGTGGCGGCCGGCGACGGCAAGCGGCGACAGCGGTTGACGGTGGCGGCCGGCGACGGCAGGTGGCGGTGGCGGCCGACAACGATGGCGGCGGGCGGCGGGCGGCGGCGGACAACGGTAGTTGTTGAGTGGGAGGCCACCTTGATCTCTCCTATTGTGGTGGAGATCATAAGGGAGTGAGTTGACCAGTCAAACTCATGATCTCCACAATAGGAGGGATCATGGGGGAGATAGTTAAATGCACACCCAAGCCTATAAATGAGGCCTCATTCGTATCAATTGCCCCTCAAATCCTTTGCTGTTGAAGGTTGGTACGAGCGAGAGAGCAAGGATTGTTTGGTGGTCAGGCATGAAAAACGACATCGCAAGATTTGTATCTGAATGCTATGTCTGCCAGCGTGTCAAAGCTGAACATATAAGGCCGGTGGTAAGTTAACGCCTTTAGACATACCGAGTTGGAAATGAGAGAGTTATCCATGGATTTCATAACCGGTTTGCCGAGATCTCCCCGAGGGCATGATGCAGTGTGGGTTATCGTGGACAGACTAACAAAGTTTGCGCATTTTGTGCATTTCAAAATTGATTATTCTATGGAAAAAATAGTTGAACTTTATCTGAACGAAGTCATCAGGTTGCATGGTGTGCCTACGAGTATCGTGTCAGATAGAGATTCCCGGTTTATGTCTCATTTCTGGCAAAGCTTGTAAGGAGCTCTAGGTACTGACCTTAGATATTCTACTGTCTATCATCCTCAGACCAATGGTCAGACGAAGAAAATGTGGCTTGCGACATAGAACCTCAAAGGTACGAGGAGAGGAGGTTCAGAATCTCGCGAAGATCTCAGAACCTTCGTGTTTTTTGGTTTTCGAGCCAAGTCTTTGAATCCTTCCTTCAAAGACAGGTCGCAAGCTAGCGACTATACATTTTAGTCATCGTGACTTGTTAGCCCGACAGTTTGCCTCGTACCTTGCTCGGCCATTTTTGGTTGTGCAGGGGAAGCTTTTTTTAAGCATCCGGGTACGTGGTGTGACCTTCCTGCGACAGCACCCGAGGTCCTTTTTGTTGTCCATCTCTCTTCATCCTTGCCCGTTAGCCGTCGAGCCCGATCGCTGAACCGATAACCTCAGATTGCGTTGATCCGAATTTTCTGGTTGGGAGTTTCCCGGCTACAACAGTGGCGGCGGCGGAGGTGATGATGACAATGACGACGATGGCGGTGGAGGCGGCGGTGATGACGACGATGACGGCGGTTGCCATGGCGGTGAGGACGACGATGACAACGTTGGCGGCGGTTGCCACGACGGTGATGATGACGATGACGGTGATGGCGGCAATTGCCGCGCCGGTTAAACCTCTTATGTTGTTAGGGGGGAAAACTTGATACTTGGGTATGAGCTGCAATTAACACTTTTAAGGGAACCTCATGGCGAAGCAATATGCATAAAATATTTTGATCTGATGAAAATTCTAGGGCATTTATATTGGCGGCTTGACTAGTGGCAGCCCGGCAAAATAATAAAAACACGCATAATATGGCCGATAATAGCAGCCCAAAACACGCAACACGCGTCTTTTGAAAAAGGTCTACTATATAACTTTTAGAAAAAGTGTTCAACATGAAAGTTGTAGATCTACAACTTTTATGTTGAACATTTTTTCTAAAAATGTCATATAACATGCCTATTTTCAAAAGACGCGTAATTCAGGCGGAATTATGCGAGTTCCGTCCGGATTTCACGCATTTTGAAAATAGGTCTATTATATTATATTTTTAGGAAAACTGTTCAACATAAAAGTTGTAGATCTGAAACTTTTATGTTGAACACTTTTCTTAAAAATTCATTTTAAAAACTTAATTTTTGGACTGTCAATATCCATCGGGCTATCAATATTCATTTTTTGAGCTGCTATTATATTTGGGATGCCAATAACTATATAAGAGCTGACAATATAAACGTCCAAATTATATTCTTATATTTGTTTTTTCATATATTGACACAAATTTACAGTAGATTATTACATTTGCAAATTTATTGGACGTTAATATAATAGAAAAAATTCCAACCGATTTATCACCTCAGCAATAATATTATAATAATGATCAACGTACCGAATATTAAACCGGTAGTAGGTAATATTCAAGATTGACCGAATATGCAATATATGTATATAAAAAATTTATAATAATAATAATAACATTTTATAATATTATATATAACAAAATTTTAATATAGGTATTTAATACGTATATAATTCATTATTATTATATAATATTTATAATAATAATAATAATAAATAACATTTATAATAATATATATAATAACATTTTTAATAATATATGCATGTCTATTTAGGTTATTTATAATAAATATTTTTTATCTTAATATTTGGATATTTAAATAAGAAAATGTTAAAAAATAATTTAACATCAAAGCTAAGTTGCTCCGGTGGTTAAGTACCTAGTATTTCAATCCACGACGCGCTGTTCGAATCCCACCACTGGCAATTTTTGCCCCGTTTACTGGACTGTTCGATTGGTCTAAATCGGGGCCGATTTTCGGATTGCCGTTTTAACCGCCTGGTCGTTCCCAGTTTTCAGGCCGGTTCGTGGCTGGTGCGATTTTAAAGAGTTGAACAGACCACTCATTCTACCGGGTAACGTTCGGACCGGTTTGACTGGCCGGTCCGATCTGGTTATCAAAACCTGGGTAGTGATAGAGACTTTAGATCTCCTAAACTAGTAGTTAAAAATAATCCCAATTTAAGAGGGGGATTAGTAAAAATGATATTTTGTCACAAAATGAATGTATTTAATATTGAATTTGTACAACCCCATATTTATCGAGTAGAACCCTTCGAAGAGGCCCGACCGGAATGACAAGTTTGCCCCAGACCAATCAGAGCAGCAAGTGGGGGGATTTTTCCCCACTTGACCTAGGCGAGTGTGGGTGAGTAGGGCCACTTGGGCCGCACTCGCTCCGGGCACTCACCTCCCTCAGGCTAAGCGTCAAAGGCGAGTGGCGAGTTCCACCTTTACCTGACACTTGCCACCCTCTGACGAGTAGAAATGGCGTAATCGGCTAGCCTAGGTATGTTTTCCCAAGAAATCCACTTTGGCATGCCAATGGCCTCTTCAGACATTGGAGTTTCACATTTGCTAGATAAATTTATCTTCCACTAGTAAAACCTAAATACTGTAGGATTTTGATATGCGTAGATCATTCTTGAAAAACTATAAATAGATCATCAATGACACTTTTGGTGCTCCCCACTGACCATAAAGATGTCCAGCTCAACATTGACTAGAGAGGGGAAGCTCTGATTTTTTGAGAATGTCGCGAGACCTCTCAAAGATCTGTTTCTTTGTTTCAAATAACTAATCAAACGTTCTAATTTGGGATCCGGATCCTCTGGAGTTCATGCGGGAACTCCAGGGTGGAGTTCAATCCAACGCCGCGAAAACCCCACACTTCATCAATCCAACGACTGGACTTCTCGCGCGCTAAAATATTAAAAAATGCAATCACGCTCGTCCGTTGGATTTCAATCGGACGAGCGAGATTGCACGAACTCCACCCTGGAGTTCCCGCAGTAACTGGAGAGGATCCGGATTCTCTAATTTAGGGGAAGTATGAGTTGTCACATCAGTCATAACTATTCGTGATTTTTGGTTTCAACAAAATAATAAAAAATATAGTAGATGAAGCCACGTGTTGATACACCACATTCATTAATGCCGAATGCATGATTAAATTTAATTATTTAAATTTGATTATATTTGCCGGGGGCACGATGGTCCCATCACTTTAAATGGGCATGTGGGCCACATAAATACACCCGAATTCGGGGATGATTATACTTTGACAAATTTTTTTGAAGCAAATTAAAATTTATAATATGATTTGCATTTATAATTTAGGTGTTATCTAAATGTTTTTTTTGTGAGCGACTTTACCTAAATGCATTTAAATATGGTGATTGTTAATCGCAACTTGTAATTGGCTACTCGCACTCCAAAATCTTTCAATTTTTCGCGTCTTTTCGAAATACGCTTTGTACATGCAAATTCAGGAAAAGTGTTCGAACACTAAAGTTGTAGATATCGATGAGATATACAACTTTCGTGTTGAACACTTTTCCTGAAATTGCATGTACAAGGCGTATTTCGAAAAGGCGCAAAATCTGGACATTTTTCCAAAATACGCATTGTACATGCATTTTTAGGAAAAGTGATCAATACTAAAGTTGTAGATCTCGTCGATATCTACAAATTTCGTGTTGAGCACTTTTCCTGATATTGCATGTATTTCGAAAAAATGTGAAAAATTGAGAGATTTTGGGGTGCGACTAGTAAAATAATGGGTTGCGGTTAACAATCACCTTAAATATATATAAACAAGCTACATTGCGCCCCGCGAGTAAAAATTTGATCCGGTAGGTGGATCTTCCTCTATATTCCTATCAATAGAGAAAAGGAGAAGCTTGTAAATTTGTGAGGTCCTTCATACACATAAATATGTGGGGCCATCACAATACAAGCTTTTTACGCACAACTCAAGTTTTAAATTTATTTTTATATTAGTTGGTATTTATTTATTTAAATTATTGAAATTAAAAATAATGAAAATTAAAATTTAAAACCGGCAACTCACTTTTTTGCCCGCGCGGTACTCATAGGCAGGGCCATTGCCTCGCTCGTACCGGACAATTCCAGCGGATTCGTGGGGCTCCGCCGTCGTTGTTGGCCAAAAACGTGAGTTCGTCTTTTTTTTTTGGTGTAGGGGAAGTGGCGGCTGTGGGAGGTTGAGTTTTTTTTATTTAATGGTGAGTTTCTTTTATGGAAGATCGAACAGTTCAATTTCATCGTTCGTCCACCGGATTACATCATTAGAAAATTTCTATATAATTAGTAATTCGGGCATATATTATTTAAATTAATGTAAAAAATATACAAATGTAATTTTTAAATAATTATTTAAATCTATTAGTAAAAAATATAGGGAGTTGTTAAGGGCACCGCAGTTTTGGCTAGGTGCACCGCAATTTCTCCTAATTTTTCCGCATCTTTTGGAAATACGCGTTGTACATGTTTTTTTAGAAAAAGTCTTCAACACGAAATTTGTAGATCTCGACGAGATCTACAACTTTCGTGTTGAACATGTTTCCCAAAAATGCATGGACAACGCGTATTTCAAGAAAGACGCGAAACTTGTACGTATTTTCAAAGTACGCATTGTACATGCATTTTTAGGAAAAGTGTTCAACACAAAAGTTGTAGATCTCGTCGCTTTCGTGTTGAACACTTTTCCTAAAAATGCATGTGCAAAGCGTATTTTTAAAAGACGCAAAACATTTGGAGAAAGTGCGGTGCACCTAGCCAAAACTGCGGTGCCCTTAACAACTCCCAAAATATATACCAGTGCATTAATATGTAAATAAATAATATACATTATTTATTTATTTTTTAATTTGAATTCAAAGTTCGGAGACATTTTTTGCTGTTGCAGGCGCCGGTCTTTTCGGGCACCTGTCGGACTCGTTCCTGGGCAGAAAAGGCTCCCTCGCCGTCGTATGCATCCTCAACGCCATCTCCGGCGTCCTGACCTCCCTCAGCCCATCGTACTGGCTCTACGTCGCCCTTCGCCTCCTCAACGGCTTCGGTACCGGCGGCGTCGGACTGTGCGCCTTTGTCCTCGCCACCGAGCCCATCGGCCCCTCCAAGCGCGGCGTCGCCGGAATGTCCACATTCTATTTCTTCTCCGGCGGCATCGCTATCCTCTCCGGCATCGCCTACTGCTTCCCCACCTGGCGCTCCCTCTACGTCGTCACCTCGCTCCCCTCGCTCCTCTTCGTCCTTCTCATCCTCCCCTTCGTCTCCGAGTCACCCCGCTGGTACCTGATCCGCCGCCGGACGGACGACGCCATGAACATAATGCGCGACATTGCCCGCTGCAACGGCCGCGCCCTTCCGCGGGGCATCTCCCTGAAGCTTGACGACGAGGTTGAGGGTGAAGAAGAGACCGGGAACAAGCAGGCGCTGGATTGCTCTCGGGAAGCAGAGTCTGGATCGATCATAGACGTCGTGCGGTCGCCGGCGACTAGAATGCGTCTTATTTTAATGCTGGGAATCAACTTCGTCTGCGCCGTCGTCTACTACGGCATCAGCCTCAACGTCGTCAACCTCAAGACCAACCTGTATCTCAACGTCGTCCTCAACTCTGTTTCCGAGATGCCGGCCTTCTTCATCACCGCCGTGCTTCTGGACCGGTTGGGGAGAAAACCGATGGGTGTGGGGACGATGGCGCTCAGTGGGGTGTCGTGCTCGATTGGGTTCATGGTCGGCGGCGATGGGGCGATGAGGACGGTGAGAATGGTTTGTGGGGTGGTGGGCATATTTGGCATGGCGGCCATGTATAACTTGCTGTTTATTTATACGGCGGAGCTTTTTCCGACGGTGGTCAGAAACGCGGCGCTCGGGAGCGTGACTCAGGCGTCACAGCTCGGGGCGATACTGGCGCCGCTTGTGGTTGTGGCCGGTGACAGAGTGCCGTTTGCCGTTTTTGGAGCTTGTGGAATCGCCGGAGCTCTGCTGACGTACTATTTGCCGGAGACGATGAACCGGCCGTTATATGATACTATGACGGGGTTAGAGAATGCGGAAGGCCAAAGTTGTTAGAGAGTGATCGTGTTTGTTCGTACGGTTAATGTTGCAATTTGTTTGAGATTACCTTTTTATCCCTATGCATTTAATGCAGTACATTTTAATTAATTAAACTTTTGTTGTTAGTTAGCTGTTTGTTGAGTTCACAAGGAATGAGTTGACTCACTTTCGACATGGTTGAATCCTTTAATGTTTAATTGATTAATGACAGTGTAATTGAAAATTCATCTAAAATAGCTTATATATGATCTCCAAAGTGGTTCATGTCTTGCAAAATTATTTTTGAAATTAAAATATTATTATTCACGTGGAAAATAACCGTTTAAAATTTTAGTTATTATCGCTTGTGTGGGTGCGTATTAGACCTTGCTCTCTTCTCGTATGTTTTTGAGCTTTCGGGGGAGCGCGGCTTGTCCGGTCGGATTGGTTTGCCCCTCATGTCCTCGGTCTAAGTCTTTCTAATTTGGTTCAGAAAATTCAAGGCAAATCCCACCGACTAGCATTCCAAATAAAGATTCCTTCTCATGGAGCAAATTACTTAAATCTCTAACTCAAATGAGCCGAATTCATCCCGTGTAGCCCATGCTTTAAAGAAGATTGGAGTTGGTTGATTATTTTGATGATTGCATTTTTCGTTCTTTATAATTCATACGACGAGTGAATGTGCGGGGATCCCCCCGTGCAGCCTTGACAATACCTCAATCGTGATAAATTCTCTGCTCATGCTCACTTGCTGCAGCGCGGATGGGTGATGAGTGCTGCTTGGAGGGCCTCTTATCAAAGTCGGAGGTTCGAGACCTGGCGACAACAACCCGCCATTATAAGAACAACAGTGGAGAGGGGATGGGGACGGTGGGCTCGGCCCTTGACAGGGGCCAGTTTAAGGAAGGCTGTCTGGAGCTGGGTTTGTGCCGAACGCGGCGCCCCATTCACGTGGCGAGTGGGGTGTTGAGTGCACCACGCGGAGTGGACGATGATGTCCGAGCGTGTGTTGCGACTCGCTAAAATGGGTGGTGTTGCGGACTAACTCGGCGTCCCGGTCGGACCGGAATAAACTGGACCGCCTTAGCTCTCATGACGGTCGAGCGCGCACACAGTTAATGAAAAGAGAGAGTTGACACAAAAGGTTTTAACGTGGAAAAACCTCTCAACTGGGTAAAAAACCACATGACCGGATCTGTGCCGGTCAAAGTCCACTATTAGATTGCGGTTACAATATGCAGAGAGAATCGAGGGCGACAGACCGCTCCTCGTTAAAACTTGAAGGTGAGAGAGAATTTCTGACTCGCAACGTGTAACAGGCTGCGCCGAGGGAGTTCTGGATACTAACTTGATTGCTGGTGTACTTGAGCGTTAGTGGTGGTCGTTTTTTTCCCTTCTCCGCGCACTTGGGGACTCAGGCGTTCCTCTGGCTCGTAGGCGGCTTGAAGATGACCCGAGGGAGGAGTTCGACAGAGCTCTGGCTTGAGGAAGAAGAAGACTCCGAAGCAAAAAAGTGAGAAATGAGGATGCATGAGGCTCCTTTTATAGCCTCTAGGAGGTGGTTATGGCGTACCCCCCTCCACTAACTTAGCGGCTTAGTCGGTGGTTACCTGAAGATCGGACGGCGACGAATACCCAGTAACGATCGGACGGTGGCCGACCTGCAAGCGGCGGCGGCGGTTGACGGCAGGGCCGGCCGGCGGCGGCGGCCGGTGGCGGCGGCGGCTGGCGTGCGGCGGGCGGCGGTAGTTGTTGAGTGGGAGACCACCATGATCTCTCCTATTGTGGTAGTGATCATGGGGGAGTGGGTTGACCAGTCAAACTCATGATCTCCATAATAGGAGGGATCATGGGGGAGATGGTTAAGTGCACATCCAAGCCTATAAATGGGATTCGTTCTTTCAGGTGGTTTAGCCACACACCGCCTAGCATGCTCGTTACTCTTGGGTGTATAAGCTGGGTGTCCACTCCTCCCCTAACCCCATGATTTTGGGGAGTGACGCCACAATGCTTTACGTAATTAACTTTCACATTCTCTTGTGGCGTCTCCATAAATTTCTAAGTGGAAATTCAACAATTATGAACTAGCACTCTTCGTTCACTAATCTTTCTACCTGACTCGTACCTTCTTCTTTGCACAAATTAGATCATCACATATTTGAAAGGCCACATCATCGTGTTTACGCCCGTGCTCTAAAGGAGGTATACCTATACTCAGTATATTTCGTTAGCACTTGCCTCTCGCTTTGCTCTCACTTTTTCATCTTTTTCTATAAACCCATCCTCTTTGGGCCTTCCTCTCTTTCTATAAGCTCCCTTAGTTAAATCATATTTAATTTCTAGTATATGAAAAAGAGCATATCCCTAAACCAAAAATAAGTGTGTTTTACATTATTAAAAAAATGTCCATGCAAATTGGTCTCCGTGCATTACAACAATACCCTAAACAAATAACAAAATGAGTCATTACACCCGTGCTCGAGTGCTTTTGCTTGCAAATAGACTTCGCCCATCCGCGCAAACTGTTTTAATTAATTAGGCTCTGTTTGGCATGGTGGTGGCGGTCATGAACATAGAGGTTAAATTGTCAGTCATTAATGCTCATCTAAGAAATTTCATCCACTTTTATGCTCAAATGGATGATATTCGTTTGGTGATTCTTAACGAATGACGATTCTTAGTCTAGTGCATTATTCGAACCAAAAAAGAAGATAGAAAAAAAAAACAAAACAGGAGGCAGGAGCACTGCTGCTTTGGTGTCCGACAAGACGAAGAAAGGGAGAGTCGTGCATGGGAATTCCTGTAGAGCAGTGTTGCGAACAAAAATACATAAAACTGGCAGAATTCATGTATCATATGTTTATCGATCTTTAGCAATTGTTAAACTAATGTTGTGTTTGTGGTTGAAGATTGTGGGTGAGAAGCCTCAGAGAAACTTTAATGGGAGTTATGGTTGCGGGATGTGCAGGGAAAAGAAATATAAAACAGATCAAACCCACAAAACTTTCACTCACCTATGACAATAATAGAGCATCCCAACGGACGGGAGTGAGCATTGGGTTGAGATTCTAGGGCATAGAGAGGATTGGGATGGAAAAAAAACCCCTGTAGTTGCACTCTTCTTGCTCTTCCAATCACAAGCATCACACATCAAAATGAAAAGATAACTTGAATATCAAGATGAGAAGACTAACTTGAGCAGGATACCATAACTACCAAGATGGCCTCTTATACTTGAAAATTTGTTGAGAAAGATAACGAGAATGTGAAGTCATTAAATTTAAAGAGTTCGAATAATTGTCATTAGGAATGTTTTACCAAAGAGAGTTTTCCCCTATTAATATAGTAAGTATGGATATATATATGTAGAAATAACTTAAAATAGAAGTATCTCAACCTTAAAACATGCAAAAAAATGTTTTATCATATATTTAAGCTTCAAAAATGTTGCATGATTTTAGTAGTGGAGAATAATGAAAGTGAAGGTAAATAATTGATGCAAGATCCATCTCCACAAGGGAGTTATCCACTTCCCACCTAAAGAAAAGATGGAGCTGCTGTCAGTTTAAATTTGCACTGACCAGATTGTCTCTTTATTCAACAGTAGAAGATGGTTATTCATAAAATAACTTTGATATATATAGCTGTAAACAATTTTATTTTGGGTGTTTCAAGTCAACATAAAGTCCACAACAGGAGACAACAAAAGAAATAAGCAAATAAACCAATCCATCCACACAGTGTTCTGCAGGCTGCACTAATCATCCCTGAGGAAAGTCAGGAAACTATACAAAAAGAGGCTAAAAGCACAATAAATCAATGCACTAATTCTAAATAATGTAGTACAAAATACATTTGAGGAAACTATACAAAAAGGAACCCTGAGTTCCTAAACAACTACCAATTCCCAGTGAGCTCCATCTCTTTCTCTGCCCCCGGCTCTCTCCTTCACATATCCCCCCTCGCCAAAAAAAAAGCGTGTATATGATTTGGCCGTCGAAAAAGATGAAATTTGACTGAATCAAAAACCCTAAACCCCGATATCTCACGACCCTTGGGACACGCTTGGCCTGCTCTTCAGCCACTGCACCATCTCTTTATCCAACGGGCAGTTATTTAACACGGCATCCAGCATCGGGCTCCCAAAGTATCCAGGGTTGCTCTTGAACACCCATATCCGATCCTTGGGCCACGATCTCTCCGGCTGCTTTTCCTGTCAAAGAGATACCATCGCGCTCAATTGCATCAGTTCGCGGAATTATTCGACCTGGATTAACAACGTAAATTACCTTCAAGGGCCACGCCCATGCACTTACCATTCGGGATAACATGAACCTCACGGTCCTCGAATCATAAACCCGCTCGTGAACGGGCTTATGAGACTTTCCGTAGAAGGACGAGATATCGGGCAGAGACAAGCAACCCCTCCTCGCCCTCCCCAACCGGCTATCCGGATCGGCATTGTTCTGACTGTGCCAATAGATTAGCTGACCTAAACAGTAATTCACGCCATATGTCTTGCAGTACTCCTGAAACCCCGACCCCATCCTGCCCGCGTACTTTGGACCCAGATCTAGAGGGCTGATGTAAACCGGGGGCGAAGTTACACTTTGGTATTCCTGTGTATCAAAATGATTTGAGATTATCAAACGGTATCACCTAAATATTTTTACTTTATAAACCACCCATGTGAGTGTGTAATTAACGGGATTTCTGTGCCCTCTTTTGAAATTACCAATAGGTTATTTACCGCGGCCTCCCCTCGAAGTTTAGGTAATTGCAACTTGCACCCCTCTAACTTTTGAAATTACAATTACCTCCCTTCAATGTTTACATTTCATAAAACCAATGCACAAAAAGCCCCCCCCCCCCCCCCCCCCCCCCCCCCCCCGAAGATTTACTCCAAGGTGGTACTTTTGTGCATGAATGTTATGAAATGTAAACATTGAGGGGAGGTTTTTGCTATTTCAAAAGTTAAGAGGGGTGCAAGTTGTAAATATGCAAACTTCAAAGGGAGATCCCAGTAAATAACCCATTACCAATATCATCATCCCCTTTTGACATTACAACATTTACAAGACACCCTCCCAGTTAACGTGCATTACGAGTCCCCCCACTCTTTCTCTCTCAATCAAAAAATTTACAGTTTATTGTGCAAAACTCAGAGGGGGTGTTTTGGTAATTTCAGAGGGAGCAAGCAAGGGGACCCAATAATTACACAAACTCTCGGGAGAGGTGTGTAGTTAAGCCACAAAAAATGCGATTCACATACCCTGATTTTGAAAAAGCATTTTGTATAAGCATACATGTGAATTAGGTCGGCAGCAGCATCATGCCTGCATTTCGCCGTGCACGGAAGATTCCTCAACTCATCCCGCAACCTATTAAGACGGAGAACTGTGATTATGCATGATCGGTCAAGAGGTTGGAGAAGGCACTTAAATAAGTATTACCTTGACGGATACTTACCATAATAGAGATTTACGAAGTTCTTTCTGTACATTATCGAAACCCGATGGATCGTGAGACTGGATCTTGAACTTCAAATCATTCAAAATCTCAGGTTCCATATGAATGGCCATGGATGCGAGCAGATCTTCAACAAGAGAGCCCTCCCCTTTCCACAGGATGGACACCAAGGCTTCGGGCCCAAGCTTCCTTACGGGCGGAGGGGCTTTTTTGGGGTCCCCAAAGACGCATCTCAACACATATCTCACCTAAAATGCAAAGCCTGAGGTCAGTCAAAAATGTAATTCAAAACCAAAAACAGCCATGGATCCCGTTCTATGACACGGGTCCATTTGGCGGGGCGGTGACGGTTATAAATAGTGGTCGCAAGCAGTCATATGTGAACACCCGACCTCTCCCCGAGAACCCTGTCCGCATTGAGGTTCAAAATGTATTTTTTATTTTTGCGGTGGCAATTG
Organism: Platanthera guangdongensis; assembly: GCA_039583875.1. Lineage (NCBI taxonomy): Eukaryota > Viridiplantae > Streptophyta > Magnoliopsida > Asparagales > Orchidaceae > Platanthera > Platanthera guangdongensis. The sequence continues at coordinate 162,953,135 of CM077165.1, read as the reverse complement.
CAATCCCTGTCATGCCAAATGGGTGTTGTATAGGGGTGGTGTTTTTGCCCAAATGCACCGGAGCAAAAATGCAAGGCCAAACGGACCCTTTGTGTCCATTTGGCAGTGGCGATCACAGCGGATCCACGGAACAGCAGACCAAAGACGCATCCCTCATCTGTGGGACACAATCCACGGACATTTCCACAGTTAGAACATCTGACCGTGAGGCGGTAAAACATCCATGCTGTTGAATCAGGGTTCGTCGGAACCGCACCAAGCAAAGCCTTATCCCGTGAAGCAGAAGTTATGGGAAAAAAACAAGTGCTCATCATGCCTGCATAAGGTATACCATTCACCTTGTCTAATGAAAGCGCCAAATTTTGTAGCCTTGCGTTATAGACACCCTCAGCCTTGTGAATAACAAATAAATGCACTACATTAGTCTTAAGTTAAATTAAAAGTATAACACAAAATAAAGACGGGTACTAGAAAAATACCTGAACCTCCGCATCATTTTTTTCAACCTCAAGACAGATTTCAGAAAAGAACTTTTTCTTCTCCTCAACGTTGTGCTTGAGAATCTCATGAGGAAGTTTGGTTCTTTCAAAGTTTATAAATCTCAGCTTCATCCAGTATAAACAACCATAAATTTTGGGAATTAAGTAAATTATGAAGAAAACAAGAAGTACAACTGCAGCAGAAAATTGTACCAAATGAGCCGAATAGGAAACAAGCCAATCGGGTAGCCCTTCGAGCAAACAGGTTCCCACGCCAGCTCTTCCAAGTTCAATGTAGTCTTCCTGAGATAAAGAATTGGCCTCACAAGCCTCCAAGATCAATTTATGTCGGTCTAGTATCCCGTGGCAAGACATTAATACCTGAACATATAGTGACAATATAAACAATATTGAAAGTTAAACAGGGCATTAATGCATGTGTTATGGTCACACATGATAAGTTATCCACTATCAGTGTTATGGTTTCACATCGTTAGTTATCCATTATCAATCATTGCACATATTTATTTAATATCATTACTAAAGGGTCAAGGTGTACGTAGGCATAAATGTTGAGTCACTATTATGCGTTCTTTGTCTCTTTAATTCGAGTGGTTGTATCTTAGTGTCTTTGAATGTTTTGGATAGTTTTGTTTGTTTACTCTTATGCCATTGTGCAATGTCATTTACAGACCCTTGGGGTCATGAATGAAGATATGCATTAAGTAATATATTTCCCCTTGTCTCCCTTACATGAGATTTGATAGGGCTCTCTCTCTCTTATGTGTGTGGGCGGACGGCCCACCGTATTCATTCTTATGGATCGTTTTCAATACCAATACAAAGAAATTTCTGCTAGGACCCTATGCTCCCAATGATAATATGTGCGAGCTCTGAGACTAGCAATTTTACCAAAGAATGTGAAGGCCCAATATATGGCAAAACGACCCCGGATACATATCGTTCTTTCCACGACCTGCAATAACAATCACCCTTACTCTAACAGTTCGGACTCCCATTCCTACTTATGCTCCCCCGGCACATGCCTACCACGCTTTGTGCTTGTAGCGTTTCGCCAGACGGTCTTTTTCAGTAGTGACATTCTCCCTGCAGGCTGTCTGTATGGATGGTTTGTGCCTTGCTACTGCATTTCGTTAGGTGCTATGGATTACAAGAAATGGAGTGGTCGATTTGCACAACAAACAAGTTACAAGTTCCACTGTGCCGGGATGTGAGGTGCAGATGACAATGATCATCCTGAGGTATGTGCTAGCGCCCTCGACAGACACTCCAGGGACCGCCAACGATCATGAAAAACCAGGTCGGTTGGTCCTCCATTCATTCGACCAAATGTGTGCATAACGAGGCCACCTTCACAACCTTCTCCCTTCTATCCAAAATGTGGGCGTGCATTGAACTTGACTGCCCCTTTGCTCGGTGCTCATGACGTGTAAGTTACCCATATCGTACCGGGGTACGATACAAGGCATAGTTAGCGACATAGGAGCCTATTCAGCATCAACGACTTCGTGCCGCACTGGAGTAATCCTATATGTAGTTCTGCATGTTCCACCACTCCTACGTTCATTTTCAATACTGATCGGGAAACATCATGAATAGTAGGATGTTGAGGTCAAGAATTCAAAGTGAAATTCTCGATTTGTCGTTCATAGTTGCCACGGGAAAGAAAGGCGAGTGAAGCGAAGAAGACCAAAGAGATTATTCCCCTAGAGCTTGTCCAGTACCACCAGAACTCAATATGCATCTTCTTCTCCCACACACGTCTACAGGCACTCCCCTAAGTGAATAACTCACTATGCAAAAAACAAAACGCTATTGGCAACAATGAATAACTCACTAAGTGATGATTGATGCAGTCAGCCAGCGCCCTTGATTGTTCTAGATAGAAGGATCAAGGCACCCTGGAACCATGACATTGAATAGTAGCATCTCCTTGCATGCAAGAGACTTCCATGCAGGTTGCGATTCCTGACTTTGTGCTAAAAAAGGGTCAAGCAAATCTCAAGCCTTTGCCAACCAACCACTTCAAGCAACAGGTTAGCAGTAACACTTACAAATTCTAAGAGTGGTATATTATATGAGAAGTGTTGGTGTCAGAAGTGCACTATGCTCTGTTTTTCAAGAAAGTGAGTTCGCAAAGCAAAGCATATACATGAGATAAGTCAGTAGCGTCACAAGATGTTTTAAAAAGTACTTGAAAATGAAAGAAAAAGTCATGAATGCCACTGTATCTCACATCTGGTTGATTGAATTAAGTGGTCGGCGTGGTGAGAAAAAAGAAGTGTTTCTCCCATGCACCATGTTTGTTGTATCTGACTTTCTTTGTATCAGTTGAGGTCTGTCTTCTATAAGTGAGCAAATTTCCCTAAATCTTCAAGGCCTCTCTAGTTCTGGCAGGGCTCCTGTTCTATCTCAATTTGGTCTGAAGGGTTCGCACTCCGACATTAAAGAAGAGAAGATTCTAGGGAAATTGTGCAAGATGCAAGGCACTAGTGGAAGAGAGTGGGGGTTGGGGGGGGGGGGGGGCAAAGCCACCGAATGATACACTGAATTTCTTACCATTGGTGTAGTGGGGCTTTGACCACATCAAGAGAAAGAAATCAAAAATGAGATCTATCATAAAGGAAAAAGAATTGAGGAACCTTTCGCTCTTTACCCTCCTTGGAGGAAGAATGCGCAGAGGCGCAAGCAACTCACCTTATTAGTCGAGTACGAGGACGTACAAACTCATGAAGCGAGAGATACGAAGTCTCTTGAACGAAGAGGGAGGGACGAGGGTCTAAGTAGCTTGAATGATCAACAGTACTTGTTCGCTTTCTATTGTTTTGAGAAGCCACTCACATCGTCTTTGATATTCGCAATCAAGTGACGATTGAGTTTGTTTTTCGTGAGCATCTTCAAAAGTAGAAGCAAAAGAAACAAAAGCATTCAAATCAGCTGTTTTAGTATAATATTTGAATCCACAGTATTTGCAAAGCTTAGCACCCATGATCCAGTACTTTTCCAATTCAAAAGCATGAAACAGCAGCAAGAACGGTGGGGAAATTTCAAAAAAACCATACAAAGCATGATCCTCACAAGGGCTGACATGGTCCAAATACCACCCGTAAGAATCATAGTGGGCATGATTGTCGCTGTAGAAAACAATTACGGAATTTTGTGGCAAACAACTGCCATGATTCCTACGTTATAGACACCCTTTCTTCCTTTTGGCTGCCACGTGGACAAACAAAAGAAGGAAAGTCATAGAACGGGGCGGTGAAGGCTCGCCAAGTAGACATCAACCCCCATCACCCCATCAATGAGTTATTGAGTAAGGGGTTTTCATAGCACACCCTATCGTAATCAACCCATGAACCCTTGTTTACTCGAAAGCTCACCTCGCTAGGGGGATTGAATACATTCAGCTCAATTCCTGCTTGCACTACAAAAAGCTCCTGACTTCACGCCCCCAAGGAAGTTGGGCAGACTCTCCTCGGGGTCGTAGAGTAGGGTCTCCCATTTACCCACAATGGAGGACCCCACCAATCAAATCAGGCAGGTAGCTACGGTTCATAATGCATTCTTCGCACAACAAATTCACTTTGAAGTTGACTTATTCACTCAGCCGATCGTCAAAACGTGTTCAAGAAAAAATAAACCCAATAACTCAATAGCACCTTTGTCTAAAGCTTGGAATGAGACTTCATATCCAAAACGCAGGAACGATCTGACTAGAAAGTCATTCAAAAGTCAAAACTTCATTGAAGAATTAGTATTTATTGAAGAAGGTATAAAATATATTACAAAATGTACTAGTTTGAAAGGCTCATTGGAATTGATCAGCTACCTGCTCGTTATACCCTAAACCCTAAATCCTAAACCCTAATTCTAAACCCTAAACTCTAAACCCTAAACCCTAAACCCTAAACCCTAAACCCTAAACCAACCACCCTAAACCAACCCTAAACCGGGAGTAGGGTTTAGGGTTTAGGGTTTAGGGTTTAGGGTAGCTGATCAGATTTCACCATTGAGAATGAGACTCAATATGCTAGAGAAGTATTGACGTACTAAAAAGAAAAGGCATGAGTTTTGTAATGGTTGGAGCAACAAAGTCTGGTTCGGAGAGAATGTTATTTTATGGCAGTACGAAGGGAAAATTGACACAAAAATTGGATAGGGGTAAAAACTCTATCGGGCTAAGACGGCCGAGTAAAATGCCCCCAAACCACGCGTAATGGTCACCTATTATACGGCTCGCAAACTCCTGGTGTGTGGGTACCTATTTTTCATGGCGGTACGATTTGTGCAAGGCATCGGTTTGCTGTGTGGACTTCCTATATAGTGCAATGACGGTTCTAAGATAGAAGTTACGATCTAGCGGTGATTGAAGGTGGAACTATGAAAGAGGCCTATACTTTTTGTTCTTCAACCAAGTTGGTCATTTGAGCAGCTTTTTCATTTGGTCGGGCTCTTAGAACATGATTCAGATGTGATAGAAAGAAAAAAAGAGAGAGGTGGCTATGAAAGGGCCTAATAAGGGGCATTGAAGATTAAGCCCAATCCACTGCAGCCTCGCAAATTTCTATTCAAGGGGAGTAATTGAGTTCATCAACAAAGAGTTCAGTTCCTATTCGTATTTGACGAAAGGAGGCAGAAGGGCAGGCTTTCAACAAAAATGACCTCACGCTCAGTTCGCTACCACCTATCAGACATTAGACTAACTGATCTACCCTTGCTAACCTAATCATTGCAAGAATATTAATGCGTGTTTGCTTGAGAAAGATCTTTTCCTTGAACTTTTTGAAGCCTAAACCGGAACAATTTTTGGTTGTTGGTCTCTGTTTGACCAATCTGTCTCAAAGCCAAGCGAGCTTACACCATTACACTCATGAGTAGAATCAACCCTTGAGCCTGCCTTAGCACACCTCCCACCTCTAGATAAGACTACCCACCACGCAGTATCACCCCCCCCCCCCCCCCCCCCCCCCGCGCCACCCGAATGATCGGTGTGGTTGTTAGACATCCTTGGTATGTAAGGTTTGGTCATTGTGTGTCATCACCTCACACCAATTCTGCACATTCGATCAAGGTTGTCACATCATAGTTATAGTCAAGGTGCATGGGGTCTGACCGTCTAGCCATTGGTATTCTGCATCTTCACGGAAAATTCAATTTCACGGGGTCCATGTGGATACAGTAGACCAATCGTTACTCCATCCGCGCAGGTCTATACCTATGCGACAAGGAATTTTGCTACCTACCTCATAACACACAAATCTTATTGTAAAAATAGGACGCCTAAACGGGAGCCAATGGATGGGACGGATTCCACGTATTTTACAAAGTAAGTCTTGTCGACCACTCATTGGAATTCAAACCTAAAAGCGTTTTTTGAAGCACCACATCTTGAGATAACACTGACAACTCAAATGCAGGAAGAGAGCAATCTGGGGTGAGAAGTGGTAAATGGGTTGGGACCAAGAATTCCTATAAGGAATAGTGGACGTATCGATCAAGGAGGAGCAGCCGAGGAACAAGGGACTTTCTAGAGGAAGAAGTCAAAATTCATGCTTCTTGTTGGAAAAGCCCATATAACAAAGGCCCAATGGCCCATTCCTTTGTATTTTATTATTATTTTCTCTCCTCTCTTTAGTCCCACATCATGTATAAGACTTTCCTCTCTCTCTTTCTGCCTTTTATAAATATGTACTCATACTTTGTATTTGATACTTGAGAAATTACATACAAGGTTCACGTTTTCCTACATGGTATCAGAGGGACCGGTCCTCCTTGGGCGGCCTCTATTTTCTTAACCGTCTACCTTGGGCGGTCTCCTTCCCGTCGGCTCGGCGAGCTCCTCCTCTCTGTCCGTCTATATCAGTACTACTCGATGCCGGATAGCTGTTTTCTATCCGCCTGCTAACTCGGCGAGCTCCTCTCTTTGTCTCTCTCCTTTTTTTCTCTCCTTCCTCTGTTGCTTTTATAGCCCTTCCTGCTAGGATCCGACCTCTGCGTTGTTGCGGTCTGCCTCCTTGATACACGCTGCGACCTGCTCCATATTCTTGTGGCCTCGTCTTGCCGCTCGACTTCTTCTGCTCGCGGCTTCTAGTCGCTGCTCTCCACGCGACCTCCTTTGTCGCTGCTTCTTGCGCTACCGCTTCTAGTCGCCTCTCTCCGCGCGACTGTCTCTAGTCGCCGTGACTTTCTCGCCGCAGCTCTTTCTAGTCGCTGCTCTCTGCTCACCGCGCTTTGCTTCTCTTGTTGCTGGCGGCTTCTCCTCTTCTCGGCACGCTCCGCATCTAGGTCGTGGCACTTCTCCTTTGCCGCTGGTGCACTCACCTTGACTGTGCTGATCCTGCCTAGTCGCTGCGACATGCCTGCTCGCTAGCGGTTTCTCCTCCGTGGCTCCACCTTCTCTTCCCTTCTCCTCCCTCATATAGTCTTCTTCATTCTCTTACGTGGGCCCACTCCTCTTTAACCGGCGGCCTCTTCCGGTTTCTGTCCGCGTGACCTTCTGCTTCCCGCGGACTTATCTGGCACTGCGGTGTTCCTGGCGGTCTCCCTTATGGTCCCTGCGGTCTGCTGATTCCCAGGCGTTCTCTGTCTATCAGTTGCAGTCTCTTCTTCATGGTCGTGATGTCTCTTGCCGCTGGTGCTTTGTCGTCGTGACCGCTGCAGAGCTCTCCTGTCTGCTCTGCAGTCTCCTCTTTCCATTACAGCCTGCCTCTGTCTGCTGCGATCTCTTCGCGCGGATTGTCTCTGTCCGCTGCGGTCTCTTCGCGCGACTTGTCTATGTCTGTTGCGGTCTCTTCGCGCGACTTGTCTCTGTCCGCTGCGTTCTCCTTGTTGCGGCCTCCTTTCCTTTCGGGCTCTGCACTTCGGTCGCAGCTTCTTTCTTGCCGCTGGTGCGACCCCACCATGATCGTGCGACCTACGAACTTCTGCCCCGGCCTTCTCCTTCTCGCCGCGACCTCTCTCTGGTCGCCGTGTCTTCGTTCTATTCCTCCGGGCTCCGCATTTTGGACGCGGCTTCGTCCTTGTCGCTGCTGTGTTCACACCGTGACCGTGCTGTCTCGCCTCTGTTCGTGTTGTCTCCCCTATTCGCGCGGCCTCCACTAGGCTCCGCATTTTGGTCGTGGCTTCCTCCTTGCCGCTGGTGTGTTCACAACATGATCGTGCGGCCTCGCCTCTGTTCGCGCGGTCTCCCCTACTCGCGCGGCCTCCTCTCTATCCGGGGTTCTTGATCGTCTGGGTTGTTCGAGCGGCCTTCTTCTTCTGTTTGCTGGTCTTCTCGCCTAGCTGTTGTTTGTCTTCATGGAGTCTTCTTCTGACTCCCGGGGACGAGGCCGGGGTGGCCGGCTGCGACCTAAGTGTTCCTTTTGTGGCAAGAATGGACACCTTGAAGCTACGTGCTATCGCAAGCACGGTCGTCCTCCTCGTCCGCTGGCCTCTGTTGCTGCCACCGACTCCTCTACCCCTCGTACTGACCTTGACGAGGTTCGCCTTCAGTTCCAGCATCTCCAGGGCCTGCTCAGCCGCCTGCTTGACTCGGTTGCCTCCGCTGCCTCCATCTCCAATGAAGGTATCGCCTGCCTCTCCGCTGGCACGCGATCGATTGTGGATTCAGGTGCCACTTATCACATCACCTCTGTTAGACCGCCTCAGTACTTGTCCTCTACTCATCTGAAGTACATTACTGTGGCCCTTAGTTATCAAGGCGCGCGCCTAGGCGCGCCTGAGGCGCCGGGCACAGCCCGCCGCGCCTCAGGACGGCTGAGGCGGGCGATGTGCCCCAGGCGCGCCTCAGGAGCACCCAGCGCGCGCCTTATAGGCTCTCAGGCGCGCCAAAGGCGCGCCTGACCCTTTCAAGGTTTTTTTTTTGATATGGGCAAAAACATGATCTTAGACGCACCCGAAGCATCCCGTAGGCGCACGTTTACGCCCAATTCGCTGAAATTGAGCGAATTGGGCGCCCAATTTCCTGAAAATCAGCGAATTGGGGCCCAATTCGCACAATTTCAGCGAATTGGCCGCCCAATTCGCACAATTTCAGCGAATTGGCCGCCCAATTCGCACAATTTCAGCGAATTGGCCGCCTAATTCGCACAATTTCAGCGAATTGGGCGCCCAATTCGCTCAATTTCAGCGAATTGGCCGCCCAATTCGCTCAATTTCCTTTTTTTCCACAATTTTTGTGCCTCGCGTGCCCCAGGCGCGCGCCTGCGCCTTGCGCCTAGGCTCCAGGGGCCCTTTGCGCCTTTGATAACTTAGCTGAGGCCAATGGGGCAGCTGTCTCTGTCTCTGGCTGTGCTGATATTCCTCTCACCACCTCGCTTTCCCTGCGCTCGGTTCTTTATGTCCCGGGATCTCCATTCAATTTATTTTTTATTGCTCGCCTCACTGCTGAGTTACATTGCTCTGTGACATTTACTTTTTTTTTTTCTGATACAGGATCAACAGACGCGGACTATCATTGGTAGGGGGCAACTGCAGAACAGACTCTACCTTCTGGATGACTCTCCAACTCTTCTCGCATCTGTCTCCTCCGAGGATTGACATCGTCGTCTTGGTCATGCTCCTCTCCCTGTCCTCCAGAAAGCTCTCCCCGATCTCTCTTCCTGCTTTTCAGTGTGAAACATGTATTTTTGGCAAACAGCCTCGTTCATCTTTTCCATCTCAATGTACTCGAAGCTCTGCTCCTTTTATTTTGGCACACTCCGATATATGGGGTCCGTACAAGATTCCTAGTATTTCTGGCTACCGTTATTTTCTTACTTTTATAGATGACTATTCTCGCATGACATGGTTGTATTTCCTTCGTGATCGTTCCAAGCTTCCCCGCGTATTCTGGGCCTTCTTGCTTGAGACTCGCACTCATTTCTCTGTGCCCATCAAAACTCTTCGCACTGATAATGCGCGCGAGTACACTGGCCATGATTTCGCGACCCTCTGCTCTGAGTTTGGGGTCATTCACCAAACGTCTTGTGCTTATACCCCTCAGCAGAACGGTGTCGCGGAGCGTAAAACTCGTCATCTCCTTGATGTGGCTCGCTCTCTTATGCTTCAAATGCGGGTTTCTAAACCCTATTGGCACTTTGCGCTTTCCACGGCCTGTTTTCTCATGAACCGTCTCCCGTCCTCCGTCCTCCACAATGCTACTCCGTTCAGCCTCCTATTTCCCTCAACTCCGGCCTTCTCTCTTACTACTCGCATCTTTGGGTGTGTTGGGTATTGTATCCACGATTACCTAGATTTGAGGAAGCCCCTGTCAAGCTAAGATGAATTCACAATGTATTTGATAAACTCTTTCAAGTTGTACTTGCAGTCTCTCCACGCTAAGTGCACACCAATGTCAGGGTGCAGTAGGTCAATATACACGGGTCTGCACGACGTAATCCCTCGTTGAGCAGATCAGTGTGTTGGCCTATGTGTACTCTCTCTATTGGAGTGCACTTACTTTCAAGTACAGGGCCGCTCATATGCAAGAGAAGACAAGGAGCATGGAGGATCAAGGAGCAGCTCCTAGGTGGAAGACGAAAAATCGTCCAAGGCAAATTCGACGAGAATCACCAAGTGATTCTCGCCGAATCGGCGAGAATCACTAAGTGATTCTCGCCGAATCGTCGAGAATCGTCAGTGATTCTCGCCGACTCCTTCTGGCCATCTCAAAATGGTGCCAAGTGAAATTCGGCGAGAATCACTTGTAATTCCCGCCGAACCAGTGGTCAAGCAGCCCATGAATACCAAGTCCAATTCGTTGAGAATCGACAAGTGATTCGACGAGAATCACAAACGATTCTCGACGAATCGTCGAGAATCACTTGGTGATTCTCGCCGATTCGTCGAGAATCGTTTGCGATTCTCGCCGATTTTTACTTGGCGTTTTCTCAGAATGCTGCTGAACCGGATTCTGCTTCTGGATTTGTTTGAACCGGATTTTGGGGATTTCATTTGTGGGTCCCTCAAACGGTCATATTTGAGAATCCTACAGTATTTATACACAGGTATTTTGAACAGTAAATCTACGGAGAAGAGAGAAAGAAAAACCCGGCGGCTACGTAACCCTAACTTCGCGAAATCGCTCCGCTCCGCCGCCGCCGCTCGCGTGAAGTGGTCGCCGCTGCTGATCGCTCTTCTTCCCGATCTCCGGTGACAGAAGCTTAGCAAGGCTTGAGTCTCACGCGTCTATCCGGAGATCTCTTGTCTCTCGATTTGTTGACCGGGAAAACTCCCCCGTCCGAATCGATCGAGACGACTGATCCTAGAGTGACCGTTGGTAGACCTAGCTTGCTTCGCTACGAAGTTTAGATCTCCAATTTCTGCAGCCACTTTTCATCGTAGCCGCCGATCCCGAAGCTTGCCGCCGCTAGTGTGCCGCCGCCGGTTCCGGGGAGATCTTCTCTAAGAGAGACCAAGGTTGTAGACTCCTCATCGACCTCGAGAACACGTCGTCGAACGAAGAGGAACACCGTAGTCTCCGAAAGAAGTTTGTATTTCATATACATTCCATATTTACTTTTGGTGTAAAGGAACTTTTGTTCCGTTTTGTAAGGGTTGGGTGCAACCCAGGTTGTGGGAGTGTTGACTCTCACGTGTGGAAGGGCTCCTTCCGTTAGTGCAGGGATTGGATTTCAATCCCGTTGGTGAAGTGACCGAGTCGTCCCTTGTTGGGGAGATAGGTCGAAGGGGAAAGTGGATGTACCCAAGTCGGGGAACCACTATAAATTTGTTGTGTATTCTGTGTGCTGTGTCTGTTGTTTTTATTGTGCAGGTACATCTGTAAATTCCGCAAAAGAACCACACGTCACCTATCCCCCCCCCCATAGGTGCACATAGCCGACACTAGGTGGACTTTCAAGTGGTATCAGAGGGAGGTTGCTCTTCAAAAAGGTTAACACCTTGAGCAGAATCCTGCCACCAGTGTCAGAAGCATGGATCTGGATTATGACGTATTGCCACTCAAACTCCCTGCATGCTCAAAGGATTATTATCCCATCTGGAGGATGAGAGTATTATTTCACCTGGATGCCATCGATCCACGAGCATCCCTCATCCTGGAAGAGGGTCCGTTTATCCCCATGAAGACCTCCGACTCGGGGATCCAAGTGCCCATGTGCATTGCTGAGATGACAGAGATGGAACTCTCACTTTTCCAACTGGACCAGAGGATTCGACAAATTATTATGGATGTCTGGTCTGGAGCCTCTCACTCCAGGTTGAAAAAATGTAAAACGGCTAAATCTCTGTGGATGACGATCTCAGAGCTGATGGGGGGGTCAGAGATTGCTGAAATATGCTGCCAATCAGAGGATGAAGCGTATGTGGGAGTCCTCACCTCTGAAGATGAATGCAAGGATCCTTCGGATTGCATCAGAGCTCCAGTATCCTTGTCAGAGACTGAAGAAGATAGTGAGGAAAGCAACTCCGACGAGGACGAAACATTGGTCACTGATTCTAATGACAATAACCCAGATGAGCAGGTATCATCTTCATCCTGTCCCACATCTTTTGACTTTTCTGAAGACAGAAACTGCTCCCCTCCAGAAAATACTGATTCCCTGAAGAGAGCCCTTCAGGAAAGCAATCTACTTGCTGAGGAGCAAGCTCGAGAGATTGCTCGACTGAAGATCTTGTTGGTTCTCCAATTGGCGTCCAACAAGGTCAAGGACTCTAAGATCTCAGCTCTAGAGAATAGTCTAGAAAATGAGAAACGTATAGTATCTAACTTTTCCAAAGTTGATGCTATAAAGAGAAAACAAGAAACCGGGTGGATCTCCCGGATTATCCAGGGATGGAGAAATGGGGAAACGGTGTTCCGACCTCCCACTCCAAGCGGGAAGGCAACTCATCATGCCTTCAGGTATGACCACAGGAATAATCGTGGTCACTGCAAGGGTGAATTGTCCCCATGTGGAAACGTCCATAGTGCAAGAGGCGTCATGGCCACCCATGAGGAAATACCTAAGGCTCATTCTGAGCCCTTTGTATTCACGGCCACTGCCACAACAAAGTGTGGATCTGCAGGTCCTAGTTCACAAAAGAATTCTCTCCATTCGAGGACACGGAATAGGGAGAATAGAAGTCAGGATGTCAGGCTTCATGGAGCCCCAGCAAGGAAGATGTCTGAAAGAATGGCACCACCTTCTCGGCCTCATAACGCCCACATCATGCATTCATTTCACCCTTCCTCATGCCTCGATGGAAGAGGAATTTGTGCGACAAGAACATGCCCTATCCCTTTTAGACCTAGGACCGTGACTACATCAGTCACTAGTTCAGGTCGAAAACGGCGATACAACATTCACTCTTGTTGGTGCTGCGGCAAAGTGGGACACTTTGCGATTGACTGTTGGCACAATCCCTCTGTGCCCACAGCAAGGGGTTATCCATGTTCAAGGGACAGGGGTAGTCTTCCGGACAGGTTTTCTGAAGGAAGGCAGTTGCGTGCTCATGCTAATAGAAACCTAGGACCCAATATGATTTGGGTTCCTAAGGTATAGTAATTCTGTTTTGCAGGGTAGTCTAGGTCCCCTTAAATACGATGAGATCTGGACAGTAGGTGGCTCAAGGCTTATTTGGAACAAGCGTCTGCAATAACAGATGTGCTACCTGTTGAGCATACTCACTTCAAGCTACTAATATGTTCCATCTGTGGGACTAAAACGATAACTCTCCAAATCCCAGGTAACTTTGATCAGTTCAAGGACTTGTGTCATGATGCATCCTCATTCAAATAAAATATATATATATATATATATTGTTATCCTTGTGTATAAGTATACTTATGCTCATCATATATGTGTGCACCTTTAAGGAGAGATTACCTCGAGGCATGCAAATCATTACACATCAATAAAAGGTTAATCAAGATATGTCAGTGCGAATTTCGACAAATCACAATTGACATCAAAAAGTGTCTGGAGAAGCCTCGCTCAAATCCAAATAGATTGTCGTTATAATAAACATGTATTTATTAATCTTGTGTTAACTTGACACTCGAAGAATTTGAAAATTGTGCATTGCTTCCCTAAGTTTCAAGACAAACATCAATATATACTCCAAATCCCGCCGACCCATTTTATATCTCGCCAAATTAGACAAATCCCGTCGAATCCCGCCGAAGGAGCTTACCGACCGCTCGGCTTCCTTAAGAATCCCGACGACTGATATAAATCCCGCCGAAACCGAATCCCTCTCACAGCCGTCGCCCGTTCGCCTTCCTCTCGACTCGCGCAAGAACACACCCGACGACCCTTGCGCAAGAGAACTCCCCAAGACTCGCGCACGGGCACCTCCGCGAACTCGCCGACACCCGCAGCCCTCCGACGCTCTTGTCGACGCCGTCGAATCGCTGCTGTGTGTGACCATCTTCTCTCCGCAAGGTACTAGCAAGGCCGCACCCCACGGGATACTCTTCTCTCCACCGAGGATCTTCTCGAAGCTCGTCAACTCACCTGCGAGTAAGCCCTTAGGTAACCTCCTCCTCAATGGCTCCAAGGCCGAACCCCAAGTGATGTTCTCCTTTTGAATGTTCACTAATGTTTAGAGTCGGGCTTCTTTCTAGATCCTCAATGGCCCCAAGGACGACTGCAGGCTTGATTTCTGGTTGCGAGCTGGTTCGCACTGGTTTTGCTCATGCCTCGGACGAGTTCCGGAACATCATTCTCATGCTGGAAGAAGCCGGACTAACCTTCGTATTGGAGCATCCTTGCAAAGTTTTAGATAAAGAAGTGCTGGAGTTCTTCTCTACCGCGAGGCTTCGAGACAGAGACTCCATCATCAAGAGCAAGGTGGCTGGGACTAAGGTAAAGATGTCTGCCAGTAAGCTAACACGCTACCTGCAGCTCTCAAGTGCGGAGCAGGAAGACTATTTGGAGGACGAGGACAAAGCCAGAACCCTCCTGTTCTGCGGTCTACCAAGAGGCACTCGATCAATAAAGCGAAAAGAGATGAATGAAGAAGGGAAGCTCCTATCCGACATCATAGGAAAAGTACTCATCTGTAAGCCAGGCTCCCATGATCATATCTCCGGAGATATGTTCAAAATTCTCATAGCCGTGGTCTGCAGAAAGAGGTTCAACTGGGGAGAGTTGATGTTTCAAAAGATCAAGGACACTCTGGGCACTCCAAGCTTCGGCCGCATCATCAGTCTATATCTCAACCAGCTCAACGGAGACAGATTCGACATGAGCAAAGGAGTTCCTCTACATTACTTAAAAAAGATGGATGCTACTGTGTTTGATCGATGGGAGCGGCGCATCGGACAGCCTGCTGTAGAAGAGCATGAGGAAGTATCTCCCGCAGCCTCCCCCCGTGAAATTCCTGATACCCTGACTGCAGGAATCGAGGGGGAGACTCTACCCTCTCATATGGATATAATATCTGACATCGCCCAGGTGGCCAGGGATGCGGTGGCCGAAGTTAATGAAGAAAGTGAACCTGGGTTGGAGGATGAGGAGGTCCTGAACAGACACACTCAAGGAACTGAAGCTGAAACACTGGAGTCTGCTGATCAAGAAGAGGAAGAAGATGCTGATATGGATGAGTTTTTGGATGAGGACGGAGAGGACGAGGTAAATGAGGGCCATGAAGTGTTTGAATCTCCGGATACTGATGAACCTCCTACTGATAAGTCTGCACCAGTGGAGGGGGAGGTAAATGAGGCCACCAACATTCCTCCCATAGAGGCTGTGATTGTATCCAGCTCTACTGATGCTTCTGCTGCTGAGCCAGAGCAAGGCCAAGAAGTGCCTCCGGGTATTCCACTACGAGATGACCTAGCCATTCACACTGTACATATAATTCAGGGCATCGTGAATGAGCTTAAAACCTCTTTTGATAAAGCTCAGAAAACAATGCTGCAAGAGATTAAGACTTCTGAAGATCTCATGCTGAAGAATATGGTGGCAATCAACCACAAACTGGATATGATGGAGAAGAAGTTTGAAGAAAAGTATACTGCGGCCGGCGAAGCTGTCACACTGTTAATGGCCGGCTTGAAAAAGACTACTGATACTCTGGCTGTTGTCAATCAGAACGCACACGTTGTGGCCAACAATATTCAGAAATTTGATGGCAACATGGTCACTTTAAATGCAAATCAGCAGGCCCTAGTCACTGAATTCAGCAAGACAACTAAGCACATTGATGACTCCTTGCACTCATATGCCAATTGCATTGCTGACGAAGCCAAAAAGGGGGAGAAGGAGTATATCGCTAAGCTGGCTGAGCTCCAAGAGAGCATGGATGCAAACTTTGCCCAATCAAGCAAATACGTCTATGAGAGTTGCTGGTGGATGCTACAACAGGCACTGGGCACGTTAGGCGTCGTCCTACCTGACCAACCTGCCGGTGTTCAGGTTCCTGAGACTTCTAAGGCTGCTGAGGAAGTACATATTGCTGAGGATGTAAGTACAAGTGCTGCTGATATTTTCACTGATGAAGCTGACGCTAGGGCCATCTCCAAATCTAAGCTGAGAAGTATGTTTGACCAGGAGGCTTTAGCTAAAGCAAGGGGAAAGAGGAAAGTTCAGGAAGGGACATCAAAGGAGACACCAACTCAAAAGAGGATCAGACTAAGTGAGGAGGATGTAAGAAACGAAAGGTGGAGCCCAGTCTCAAGGAACATCATCCTAGACACCTTCCGGCTGCAAGAAAGAGGAGAGATAAATCGAAATGAAGCATATAGTCAGTATGAATGGGAGACGCACAAAGCATTTGAAGCGAAACGCAACATTTTCTTCAGAAACAACAAGGATCCAGACAAAGTTGCTCCTCCTAGGTACTACCCGAAGCCCAAGGAATACATGGAAAGGCAGAGCAAAAAGTACTTGGCGCAAACTCTTAAGGGTGACGGAGCTAAGGACAAATAGTCATTATTTTATAGCTGGTCACGGTGTATTAAGAACATTTAACAATTATTACTGTCGTGTGAACAATTCTGACTTATAGGTGAATATACTTCTCTTGGTATATATATATATATTCTTGAATGTGTGAATGACTCAAGTCCTGTTCTGATTGCATTTATTACCTTGTGTTGCATAATTAAGTTTTTAAATGCTATAATTATTATTCGATAGGTGTTATTCATCTTAGCTAGTAGGGTTTTGGCTTCGTCAAATAGGGGGAGATTGTTGGGTATTGTATCCACGATTACCTAGATTTGAGGAAGCCCCTGTCAAGCTAAGATGAATTCACAATGTATTTGATAAACTCTTTCAAGTTGTACTTGCAGTCTCTCCACGCTAAGTGCACACCAATGTCAGGGTGCAGTAGGTCAATATACACGGGTCTGCACGACGTAATCCCTCGTTGAGCAGATCAGTGTGTTGGCCTATGTGTACTCTCTCTATTGGAGTGCACTTACTTTCAAGTACAGGGCCGCTCATATGCAAGAGAAGACAAGGAGCATGGAGGATCAAGGAGCAGCTCCTAGGTGGAAGACGAAAAATCGTCCAAGGCAAATTCGACGAGAATCACCAAGTGATTCTCGCCGAATCGGCGAGAATCACTAAGTGATTCTCGCCGAATCGTCGAGAATCGTCAGTGATTCTCGCCGACTCCTTCTGGCCATCTCAAAATGGTGCCAAGTGAAATTCGGCGAGAATCACTTGTAATTCCCGCCGAATCAGTGGTCAAGCAGCCCATGAATACCAAGTCCAATTCGTTGAGAATCGACAAGTGATTCGACGAGAATCACAAACGATTCTCGACGAATCGTCGAGAATCACTTGGTGATTCTCGCCGATTCGTCGAGAATCGTTTGCGATTCTCGCCGATTTTTACTTGGCGTTTTCTCAGAATGCTGCTGAACCGGATTCTGCTTCTGGATTTGTTTGAACCGGATTTTGGGGATTTCATTTGTGGGTCCCTCAAACGGTCATATTTGAGAATCCTACAGTATTTATACACAGGTATTTTGAACAGTAAATCTACGGAGAAGAGAGAAAGAAAAACCCGGCGGCTACGTAACCCTAACTTCGCGAAATCGCTCCGCTCCGCCGCCGCCGCTCGCGTGAAGTGGTCGCCGCTGCTGATCGCTCTTCTTCCCGATCTCCGGTGACAGAAGCTTAGCAAGGCTTGAGTCTCACGCGTCTATCCGGAGATCTCTTGTCTCTCGATTTGTTGACCGGGAAAACTCCCCCGTCCGAATCGATCGAGACGACTGATCCTAGAGTGACCGTTGGTAGACCTAGCTTGCTTCGCTACGAAGTTTAGATCTCCAATTTCTGCAGCCACTTTTCATCGTAGCCGCCGATCCCGAAGCTTGCCGCCGCTAGTGTGCCGCCGCCGGTTCCGGGGAGATCTTCTCTAAGAGAGACCAAGGTTGTAGACTCCTCATTGACCTCGAGAACACGTCGTCGAACGAAGAGGAACACCGTAGTCTCCGAAAGAAGTTTGTATTTCATATACATTCCATATTTACTTTTGGTGTAAAGGAACTTTTGTTCCGTTTTGTAAGGGTTGGGTGCAACCCAGGTTGTGGGAGTGTTGACTCTCACGTGTGGAAGGGCTCCTTCCGTTAGTGCAGGGATTGGATTTCAATCCCGTTGGTGAAGTGACCGAGTCGTCCCTTGTTGGGGAGATAGGTCGAAGGGGGAAAGTGGATGTACCCAAGTCGGGGAACCACTATAAATTTGCTGTGTATTCTGTGTGCTGTGTCTGTTGTTTTTATTGTGCAGGTACATCTGTAAATTCCGCAAAAGAACCACACGTCACCTATCCCCCCCCATAGGTGCACATAGCCGACACTAGGTGGACTTTCAGGGTGTACGTGCTACGTTCACACCCTAGGTCCGTCTACGGACAAGTTGGATCCTCGTGCGGCCAAATATGTCTTTGTGGGCTATTCGCGCACTCAAAAGGGCTACGTGTGTTATTCGCCCATTACCCGCAAGGTGACTTTCTATGTTATCTTCCGTGAGGATCTTCCTTTCTTCTCTGCTCCGGATCCAGCACCTTTTCCTGAGCCCGTCATGCGCCCTGTCATATCTATTCTTGAGCCCGTCGTGCACTTTTCTCCACCATCTCTCCCTCCTGCCCAGCCTCAAGCTCTTCCCAAGCAGCCTATCATCCAGGTCTATTCTCGCCGCTCTTCTCGTCCCATTGCCCCACTACAGTCGGCTTCAACCTCTGACGCTCCGCGGCCTGCTGCTCCGGCTCCAGTCCCCACCGCTCATCCCATGGCGAATTATGTCTCTCTTCATCGCCTCTCCCCGCCACTTCGTCACTTTGCCACATCATTATCCTCTATTTTTGTGTCTAATTCTGTGCAGGAGGCTCTTCAACATCCCGGCTGGCGGGCCGCTATGGAAGAAGAAATGACGGCCCTTTGGGCTAACCAAACCTGGGTCCTCGTCCTTTTACCTTCCGGTCAGACACCCGTTGGGTGTAAGTAGGTTTCGTCATCAAACACGCTCTTGATGGCACCATTGACCGTCTGAAGGCCCGCCTGGTGACCCGTGGCTTCACTCAACAACAGGGCCTTGACTATGAGGAAACCTTCTCTCCGGTGGTCAAGCTCAACACCGTTCGCGTCCTTCTCTCAGTGGTCGTGCATCGTCACTGGCCCCTTCATCAGCTGGATATCAAGAATGTGTTCATGAATGGCGATCTTCAGGAAACCGTCTACATACACCAACCTCTCGGGTTTGAGACCACGGGGGAGCCTCATGTGTGTCTTCTGAAGAAATCCATCTATGGTCTCAAACAATCCCCTCGGGCGTGGTTTGACAAGTTCAGTAAGGTTATTTGGGACATGGGTTTCACTCGGAGCTCAGCAGACTTCTCCCTATTCACTCGACACCGGGGCAACATGAACTGTTCTTCTGTTAGTTTATGTTGATGACATCCTACTTACTGGGGATGACTCGAAGGGGATTCAAACGGTTAAACAACACCTTAGCACCGTGTTTTAGACAAAAGACCTGGGACATCTTCGTTACTTCCTCGGTCTTGAGGTCGCAAGACGTCCGGATGGACTTGTCCTCTCCCAACGGAAGTATTGTCTTGACCTCCTCAAAGACGATGGTCAGTCTGGATGCAAGCCGATAATTACTTTGATGGATGCAAATCACAAGCTATGTGCTCATGCCTCTGATGTTGATCTGCTTCTCCAAAACCTGGAATACTATCGACGCCTTGTGGGAAAATTGATCTACCTAACGGTCACAAGGCCGGATATATCGTTCGATGTTGGGGTTGTTAGTCGGTTCATGCATGCTCCCCGAGTCTCTCATCTTCAAGCTGTTGAACGTATTCTTCGATACCTTAAAGCAGCTCCGGGTCAAGGGCTGGTTTACAAAACCTCCACCTCTATTTCAACATTGGTTGCATATTCAGATGTCGATTATGCTGGCTCCTTGGATGATCGGCGGTCAACCAGTGGTTTTTGTACATATTTTGGAGGTCATCTCATTACATGAAAAAGTAAGAAACAAGCAGTGGTTGCTCGATCTTCAGCGGAAGCAGAATACCGATCGATGACATCAGTTGTCTCAGAACTCACATGGCTTGAAAGCCTCCTTGCTGATCTGGGGGTGAAACTTCCCTCTTCTATTGTTATATTTTGTGACAGTCAAGCGGCCATACACATAGCAAAGAATCTGGTCTTCCACGAATGCACGAAACATATCGAAGTTGACTGTCATTTTATTTGGGAGAAAGTTCAAATGAAGAAACTAGACTTAAAACAAATTTCGGGCGCTGATCAAGTTGCTGATATTCTGACAAGGGCTTTATCGAGTACCTTATTTTATCAGTGTCTGTCGAAGCTGGGTGCATATGACTTGTACGCTCCAGCTTGCGGGGGAGCGTTGGAAAAGCCCATATAACAAAGGCCAAATGGTTCATTCATTTGTATTTTATTATTATTTTCTCTCATCTTTAGTCTCACATCATGTATAGGACTTTCCTCTCTCTCTTTCTCCCTCCTATAAATATGTACTCATACTTTGTATTTGATACTTGAGAAATTACATATAAGGTTCATGTTTTCCTACACTTCTGCATAAACTTACAGATGGAGATCGATATGATGCGCTACTCATTCGGACGATCCGAGTCCACGGATGTGGTCGGATGATTTTTCGGAGTCAATTTGATGTATTATTTTATTTATTTCGGATTGTATTTGACATCCGAACGGATCGGACGATATGAGACGTCTGATTCGGGTGCCCTAGTTGTTTTAGTATAAATGGGCGTGTGTTTCACGGTTTAGGTCATCGTGGGTTTCGTATATTCAGGAACCGTCGGTCACTTCCTCCAGGAGCGATTCCTTAAGCTTTTGCTCGGTGTGACGCCAAGCCGCGCCGTCCTGCCTCCTCCACCGCCGTCCACCGTAAGTCCTCCCTCCTTCACGCCGCATAGCTAGCCTCTCCGTCTTCCCCGACTAGTTCCTTATTTCTCCTCGCCGTTGGATCCACGCAGTACCCGCCCCTTTTGTGAACCCTACGTGACTCCTCCCTCCACCAACACATCTAAGATCACTTCCCCACATCCCCACAAATCCAGGAACTTGCAGACCTCTACAATCACAAGCCCAATACCTTTCCCAGTCTTTTCCCCCACAACCAAGTCCCGCCATTTCCTTCCCAAACCCGCAGCAGTCCCGCCGGGCCTCCCCCGCTACCACCAGCCCCAAGTACCCCACTGTGAGCCCCTCCTACAACCATTATCCCTCCCCCCTAATTAGCCAATATCTACCCCAATCAAGCCATCTTCAGTCCAAAACTCCACTCTCGACGCACTCCCTCATTTGCTACCCCCTTGGATGTCTTCCAAAAACCGTCATCGCCGCTGTCTACGTGTGTGAGTCGTTATTTGGAATTAATGTTTTTTATTGTGTATTCGGACACAAGTTTTGTTGGATGTCACCTTATATTTGCTTTTAGTATTGTGAAATCTCGTGATTTGCATGTCTTATTCGGTGCGCGTTTGAAAATTAATTGCGCCTCGTTTTGTTGATTACAATTCGTTCTCTTTAATTAATGTTTGAGAATACCTATGTGACTGCTTGAATTTCCTTTTAATTAATTGTTTGTGGCTAATTGCAATTGGACTAAATCATATGCTTGCATGTCATTTTAGGGTCGTCATAGATTTGTTGCATTCATTGTGTGATTGTTTGCATGACATGTAGTGTTTGGGTATCAGAGCCCAGGTTCGGGTTTTTTGTTAACACGCAGTTATTGAGTCAATAGGTTTTGTCTTATGTCATACTATTATCATTATCCTTCGCCTTCACTTGAACGACACTCTTATTATTACGATGATTATCCTCATGCGCGGCACAACACTTCCAGGGAATTGTGCCGACCCTTCGAGACAATTCTATTTTGCTAGAGATGACTACCACGATGAGAGGTCCTCGCGTTATCATCATTACACTTCTCCACAACCTTATGATGGTAAAATTGAGTTTTATTCGGGTCATTGTCACCACACATCTCCTCTATTTGAGAATCCTAAGTCTGTATATACGCGACCATCACCGCACGTTCGTAGGACTCACGTCCACCCACAAGCACAAATTGATTATGTTAGGGATGACCATCTAGATGACCCTCTGGATCCCTATAGAGGTCACCATCGCCAGTATTACAACACATGACAAGACCCTCAGTATTTCGCAAGCAGAGATACCTGAGGCCGAATTACAATGATTAGTTCTTGACCAATTTGATCGCTTAGATGCTGATTTGGCTCGCATATTGAATTCCTTAATAAGAATCCATGAAAGAAAGTCTAAGGGTTTAGGTCAAGCCACCGATGTGTCGAGTAATGCTCTCATCGATATGAGATATCTGACACCTGATTTTGATACTTCTTCTGATGAGACTCGGTGCTCATGTGATCTTGAGGTTGAATCTGATCAGGACCTTATGATACAGGTGGGGAGCGATACTAATATGGATAATGAGTGTGGTCACGAAACCGAGGATGAGCGATCTCGTGACATTGTGATGGTATGCCCATCCTCCACACCTCACTTAGACTTAGTGCCCCTTTCGGTTAGAGATACAGTCCTCGAGTACCGATTAACCCTCACTTGAGTATGGGCCTCTCCCACTCTTCTCTTAGCACTATCTTGAGTTACGACACGACCGAGAGTCGAGAGCTTAGTGTTGATCTCTTAGTGGCTGCCCCACCCGTTTTGGGAACCCCACCTCTTTCGACGATCATCGGGAGGATCATTACCATATTGATGGACGCTTTGATGAACTCCCTAACAAACCCCCTGATGAGCCACCACTCTCTAATGAGAGTCAAGGAGCTATCATTGATTTTATTGTGGTTGTCCTACTTGTTCCCATGGACATTGCCAATGTTGGTGCTCTCCTCTTGGATTAAATCCTCGAGAGGCTCATTTGACGAGCTTCCCCTCATAAAAAGTATGCACTTTAGTGATGGGTCGTGTCTCCACACTAGTGATCATCACGTACGCGATGACTTTTGTCATACACCCACTGGTAAAACACCTGACGGACTTTATCAGTTGATAGGTACTCATCACACCATACATCGTGCTCTTTTGTCACCATCTACGACGTTCCTCCGGGTAATAGCTTTATTCACACCGAATTTTTCTATCGACCACCCAGTGAGCCTCCTGATGTTTTACAACCCTTATGGGATATTTGGCATGTCCTGATTCTGCAACTCATTGTCGATGTCTCAGTCAGTAAGTTGGGTGGTCTCCGTACACCAATAAGTTTTTCTACACTCCACCTAAAGAGCCTCCGGATAAGCCACCCATCCTTAGGGATTTTCACTGTTATATAGCATATGCATTTAGTCAGTTTGTCGTGTCAGTCACCATTCATTTGCATCTGTTGTATGACTTGCATGGATATTCTCGTATAGTACATGACGCTTCTATGTTGCATAATTCAAGTCCATCATCTGTTTTCCATCATTCACATCATTTGCATAAGTCTGTTGAGTGGTTTGTTTATCATTTGCATATGTTTCATGAGTCGATCCAAAAGATAATTGTCGCAAGCAATGATTATTATAAAGCTCACGCAGATAGGCATAGGTGGGATCACAATTTTAAAATTGAAGAATAAGTTAATGATTCACATACGATTTGAGAGATTCTCATACGGAACAACAACAAAATTAAACGCTCGCCGAATGGGTCGTCACGCGATGGATCGGTGAGATTGCCTATAAGATTGACATCCTACAAAATATGGGGACAAGCCGAGTACTCAATGCAAAGGACTTGATTCCTTACTATGAGGAGCACATGTATGTGGATCCCTTCCCCACTTCGGTACCTGAGCCACGACACCTTTTATTCCCTCCTCTCTCACCTCAGCCTCGGCCTATGGAGTCTCACCATGAGGACCACTATGCACCGCCAACAGTTCCACCACTTCAACTTTCAGACGGAGATACATCTTATTCAGAGTCACCAGCTACCACTGGAGACTTACTTCTGATCGATGCATATAACTTCACCGTCGTGGGCGAACGTGAGATACTGCAATGTCTTGTCCATTGGAGCTGCTACCCATGTCCATGTGCTGTTTGGACTTCCCCAGAGGAGCTTGCGCTATTCATCCTCATGCTACGTCGAGGCCCGAGAGCACAACTACCCTCACTCACCGGAAATGAGTGCTTTCAAGCCAGGAAGAATTGATGGAGATCGCTATGATCCGGTACATATTCGAACGATCCGAGTCCACGGATGCGTCCGAATGATTTTTCAGAGTCAGTTTGATGTATTATTTTATTTATCTCGAGCTGTATTTGACACACAAACGGATTATACGATATGAGCCGTCCGATTCGGGTGCCCTGGTTGTTTAAGTAAAAATAGGCGTGTTTTTCACGGTTTAGGTCATCATGGGTTTCGCATATTCAGGAACCGCAGGTCACTTCCTCCATGAGCGATTCCTTGAGCTTTTGCTTGGTGTGATGCCAAGCCGCGTGGTCGGCCTCCTCCACCGCCGTCCACTGCAAGTCCGTCTTCCTTCCTTCACGCTGCATCCCAAGCCTCTTTGCCTTCTCGGACTAGTTTTTTCTCTTCGCCGTTGAATCCACGTAGTACTCGCCCCTTTCGTGAACCCTACGTGACTCCTCCCTCCTCCAACACATCTAAGATGACTTCCCCCACATCCCAACCCATCCAGGAACTTGCATACATCTACAATCACAAGCCCGGTCCCTCTCCCAGCCTTTTTCCCTACAACCAAGTCCCTCCATTTCCTTCCCAAACTCGTAGCCATCCACCTTGGCCTCCCCTGCTAAAGTACCCCACTATGAGCCCCTCCTACAACCATTATCTCCTCCTAATCAGCCACTATCTACACTACCCAAGCCACCTTCAGTCCATATCTCCACTCCCGACGCACTCCACCATTTGATACGCCCTTGGATGTCTTCCAACAACCGTCATTGCCGTCGCCTACGCGTGTGAGTCATTATTTGGAATTACTATTTTTTTACTATTGTGTATTCAGACACATGTTTTGTTAGATACCACCATATATTTGCTTTTAGTATTGTGATATCTCGTGATTTGCAGGTCCTATTTGGTGTGCGTCTGAAAATTAATTGTGCCTCGGTTGTTTGTTGATTACAATTCGTTCTCTTTAATTAATGTTTCTGAATACCGATGTAACTGCTTGAATTTCCTTTTAATTAATTGTTTGTGGCTAATTGCAATCGAACTAAATCATTTTGTACGTGCTTAAAGCTTACATTTAATTGGATTGTCTTACGCTTGCATGTCATTTTAGGGTCGTCGTAGATTTGTTGCATTCATTGTGTGAATGTTTTCCTAGATGATGAACACCATGCGAAGCATCAGCAATAGCCGACAACTTCGGAATGACCCACATCGAGGTCTCGATGAGCCTTCTCTACTGTACTTCCCACCGCACCACCTGGGCAGATAAGATAGAAACAAAAAGCACGGTCCCGTGCTCGTCTCGCTGAATGGACACGAGATTTTTCATATTCTCATGAGAACGCAAAAGATGGTACCAATGTACTCAAGTACAAGGGACAACCTAAAAACCAAGTCAATCCAGAATGGAGTCACAGTATGTTGAACCATCTCGTACAGAACAAATACATGTTTCTACCTATTTCCAGATTGATTGCCACACTCTGAACATCTTCAAGAAAGACACATTGGTCAAGCTTGGGATTCAGATGGGGACCAAGAGAATGCCAGACTTTCTCGCTCTCAAAGTTGTTCTTCCAAAACAGACGACTTCCACGATTGTTCTGAGTTCTTATTTTTTATCTATGAACAAGATAGAACGTAACGCCCCTACGCCTCTCTCGATTTCATAGCGCGACGATTCTCGTAGTGCCTTTCAACGCCATCGACAAGCCACCTCCAATCCCTCTGTAGAAGAAGTAGGCACTCGTCCAGGACAAACAAGCAAGGGATCCCTCCCAACCTTGAAAAATGCATTGGATTATGATCTGATCCAAGGATTGTGCAGATAAACTTTCCTCGTCAAGCTTCTTTCCAAAGCCCGTGTCGTTATGCTTGCTTCGAAGTCGAGCCCGCCAGTTCACTCGCCTTGATTTTCCAGAGCAGCGCACCACCCCTCATCATCGTTTGCGCCACCAAATCCATGCAATTCCTATTCCAGATTTTTCCTGTGTGTGAGTAAAACGCACGGGTCAAAACTTCTTCCTCGCAGGCTAGAGTCCATGTTCTCAACATAGACAAAAGGAGGACTCAACTCATGTCTCGATGAGTGTCGAACTCGATGGGGGATTGAAGGTCTGCCGCACCAGGCTCAAGAGAAGGGGAGACGGCCCCTATATTTATAATCAATCAACAAATTCCATCTTAGATTGATTAATTCAATCGGCATGGGGATGAGCTCTGATGACCAAAATGTCATCCATCTGATGCTACTGAAGTTATTGGATATCTCGGCGTCACACAAAGTTGCAATTTTGTGACTCACCGCCAGCATTGACAGCATAGAAATGTACGGACAATTCGGGGACCCGGTCAAATTGGAGCAGTCGTTGATCCAACTAGAGAACAAAGAAACCCCAAAAAACTACACAGTCACCGTCGCCCCACTTCGCCTTCAGTTGTTCCCTCCCGCAGTTCACACAACAAACACCTTCACTGTCGAGCCCGACAATTACACCGCAGCAATCCGTGGAGCCGTCGACTCCTACGTTTTTCCTTCGGCCAACACTCTTAATTAACCTTCCTCCAGAACGTCGAACGCTTCTTCTCAAACCAGACCCATGGCAGACCTTCTCAGTCAACCTCGTACAAAGGACCCACCTCCCACTACTTCAATAACTTAACATTCATGTTGAGGTCTCTTCTTCGATCACATCGTGAAGTAAGGCACGACCTCCGACAACATCACCATTATTCATGACACGTGAGAATGAGAAAGGCTTGTTGCTCCATGCAACCTCCGCTACAACAATGTGCTACAAGAAGATGTTCTGGCAAGAAATTAAAGAGCAATTTGTTCAAACAGTTTCATCTTCATTCGAGCTTTTATAGCAAACCCGATTTGAAGGATGGGTGGGATGTTATGGTCACACATGACCGGTTATCTATTATCAATTATTGCGCATATTTATTTAATGTCATTATTTAACATATCAATTTGTATGTTAAGATTCAATTTTATGAGTCAATATCATGGATCTTTTGTCTTTAATTTGAGTAGTTGTCTCTTAGTGTCTTCAAATGTTTTGGGTAGTTTTGTTTATTTACGTCCATGCCATTGTGTAATATTATTTATAAACCTATAGGGTCATGAATGAAGACATGAAAAAAGTAATCTATTTTCATTGTCCCCTATCTGAGATTTTGGTAGCGCTCTCTTTCGCAGTGTCATGCTTAGGCAGCCACGGTTCTGGCTTTCATTGTATCCTCTTCCTCTGTCACACCTACCTCCGACCACTCCTTTAACGACTCTATCGACGTTCTACGAATTTGCCCGTAACACATCAATACCAAAATACATATTCAATATAAGGTGCATTTTGAATTAAATTTACAGGAAAACATAATCTGTTGTTTTATACCTTCTGAAATGCCCCTTCACCAGTCAGATTCAGGTAGCTGCCCCTACAAACATGGTTACCACACAGACAAACAGATGCTTCATATTCTTCTTTGCTCTGAGAAAAAAAATTAAAAAAATGAATGCAGGTCATAGGAAATGATCCTGACGAAATTGGAGGCCTTGGAACAATAATAATCCAGAAGAAATTGCATGCTTTGGAACAGGAAGCTAACCTCTGTTACAGAGTTATAATCGAAGGTAATCTCCTCACCGTAGACAATTGGCCGTAGAGAATAGATCCCAATCTGATACTGACCATCAACGGCTGTCACTCTACTCCAAAAAAATGTCAACATCAATGTGGAATGGAGTTGAAGTAGAACCAAGGGCATAAGATAAGAAGATATATGACAATTCATGATGCAGCAGAAACACGACCGGGAATAAACTATGTCAGTGTTGAATTGCATAAGTTGATGTGACATGCAGTATGCAAATGCAAGATATGAATTCAGTGTTGATACTAAGGGCTGGTTTGGTTCCGCAGATCTCCCACGGAGCAAATCCGCGCGTAGGCCACCGAGACAGCAGAGGCCACCGCACGGTCAATTTCCACGGGAATCTAGGGGGCATGGACCCCCGCCGCAGGCTGCCCTTGCCAAACGGGCAGCATTCGCGACCACACGGATCTGCACGCTCAAACATTCCCTTAATACAAATCTACTCTAATTGAAAATTCTTTGATCACTACACCCGAGTACTACAACAATTTAATGCTCCGTCATACATATCTTTAATAAATTTTAACAAAATCATATAAAAATGTTTTGAGAATATAGAAACTACAGGTTGTCTAATGGTTAAATTGTAAAGGAAGGTGAATTAACAACAAACGAGGTAAATGAACCATATTTTAATTCACTCCTCAATCTCTGTCTCGCTCCCTCACTCTTCGTCTTCGTCTCCCTCTCTATCTCCTATGCTCAAATCAAAAGTACAAAATAGTATGAGAAAAAAAATAAAATTTTGGATGCAGGTGGTCAACACGAAACTACTTGAGTTTAATATAGTATAGATCCACTTGTTTACGAGTAAATGGGACAAGTCCAATATGCATGTATTAACATAGTGCCAACACAATCAATCGTGATACACAACATCTACCAAAAGTTGTTAGATAACAGAATACTCTTAAAGGAAGAGATATGCCCAGCTTCAAAATTTGACACTACGCACAAGTCTAAATAATTCCTTTTTAATCAGTTCTAAAGTTTGATCCAATATTTCAACAAAATTAGGAGGCATCAACTAAACCATAATAAGGTAAGAAAAATATGTTATGCACAACCTTCATCTAATGGCAAGGGGAATATCAACAAAGAAATGATTCATGGGTACATCAATAGAAAGAAGACACGGAGCAATCTCATTCTAAAGATATTTATTTGTGCTGATAATTCTGTTTTATGAAATTAGAAATAGGATAGATACTTCAAAATGGAGCATGAGAAGTATTACTTTGCTTCACAATTTGGCCGACAAGAGTGGCAAATTCGACTAGCATAGTTTGCTTTATGCATAGCATCAACAACGACCAAATCATACCCATCACGATCACCCTGTAAGTCAAAATGAACAAAGGAAAATTTTAAAAAAATCTATTATAAATCACTCAAAGTATGTTAAACAAAAAAAAACTTTATATATACCTTTGGCCTCTCCAAATAAATGTTATAGAACTCGGGAGCTGGTTCTTGACTGTTCTTTTGCAAAGATCTGATTCCATCCTGCTTTTCAAACCATTTCCAAGATGGATATACCTAAAAAGGGATAAAAATTATATTCTGATTTTTAAGATAGTTAAGGACTAATCCAAGAACTAGACTACAGGAAACAGATTGTTGTGTCAAATTTGGAAATATATTTAGAGTACACATGTAGATTATATACCATGACAAATGTGTAATCAATTATATAAAAATTAATGCATACAATTTTTGACACAAATTGTTAAGTTTCAAGGAAGGGTCCCACCATAAAGGTGAAATGTAGGCAAACCTTACCCTGCATTTTTGCAAGAGGCTGCTTCTAGGACATGAACCCATGACCTCAAGGTCACACGGCAACACCTCAAACGGTGCGCCAAGGCTCCCCTTCAAAATGAGAAAATACAATAACAGATTTTTTTGAAGATGGAGTGCTTTGGAATAGTATAACAGGAGTGAATATATACAAATTTAATGGGCGTGTTATTACTGATTATCATAAAAAAACAGTATAGATAAAGTGATGCATGCATGTGATAGATTTAAGTATCTTAAATTTATTATATAGAATATGATGCACGTAAAGATAATTAAGATATAATTATAAAATTAAGGTTACAACAACACTCAAGCCTTTATCCCGCTATAGTGGGGTCGGCTATATGGATCCTTAATTATAAAATTAAGGTTAAGTGGTTAAAATAAAATAAAAAGTCTCTAAAATGTAGTGATGAAAGATAAATAAATTTTACTGAGACTCTGACATTAGAATTAAGCTAGGCATGGTGATGCAAAGTAGGCTCTGAAAGTAGACTCTTAAGCAATGCAAACCCTAGGTGTGGGGAAATAATTCATGTCTAGACCTAGGATAATGGTTACATGAAATTAGTGATCCAACAATAAATTGCAAGCAGATAATAAACTCGCGAAGTTAATCACAATGTGAAATTAAATAAATTGGAAGAGCAAATAGGTTCGGCTTTCCACTGCTCGGAGGGTTGTAATTAAATACAAAGAAGGGAATGAGTCCTGCAAGAAGAAATCAATAACAAGACAAATATGGTAGCAACACGATACATCCAAAATTATATAAGAATCCAAATCCATTCAACAATAGAGCAAATAATGAAACTATACAATAAGCACTCACAGCTCAGGGGTTGTAGACGATAGCGCAGAGATCCGGCAGTCGTAGAGGCAGTGGAGGCAATCCAGAAGGAAGAGGGATATGGATGATGGTTGTCGAGAGGCTGGTGGGGATGGACATGAGCTGGATGTGGGGAGGGAAGGTTGTCAGAGGTGAATATGGAAAGGTAGTGGTCGACCAAGGATGTAGGGGGATGATTGGTGGTCGGTCATCCCTGGGTGGTTGGAATAGAGGACATGCGGTGGGGTTTGGGGTGCTGGAAAGTCACGACAGAAAGCCTCACACGTTTGTCCCCTCTTTCAATTGCTCGACACCATCTTCCCGCCCCTCGCCATCCAGCGCCACCGCTGCTGGAGTCCTTCCAAGGCTCCGACGACCTGTTCTTCGCCGTCTGTTGCATGGGTATTTGCCCTCGCCGCCATTATTTCCTTCCCAGATCAACGACTTCGCAAGACATGAACCACCATCTACTCGAACGACTCCGAAGGAGCTTCCTGAGGTTTCGGCTACCTCTGGCGAGCACTCCTCCCGCAGCCTCCGGCAGTTCCCAGTCTCCGTCCACTGTGTCGCACGCCCGCAAGCTCCTTGTGCAACTCCGGTCAGCTTTCCAGAGCCCGATCCTATTCCCTGTTGCTGCTATAAAACTCCTCCAGGCTCTGCCAACCAAACCCTAGGTCTGTTTCTTGTATAAGCTAAAGGTATACCCTTTCTTCCCTGTCTTGCTCGAGATTGCTAGTATAAAATTATGCCTAAATGTTTGACCTTTAAAATCAGAGCTTGCTTGCCTTAGGACAACATTAACTCTTGTTTGTCATTAATTCCCACACTGTTGTTATTTTTTTCTTTCTCTTGAAGCATTTGTGGAAGAATTGTTTTTCAAAGCGGATTGCGTACAAATGTTAGTCCACTTACGCACAAGTATGAACCCTAGGTCGGTCTATATTTGAAAATTCTCGTGAAACTTTGCTTGCGTCGCGTTGTTTTAAAATCCTAACATGAATTTTAAATTTAAAAAATAAAACAGGAATCTGGAATACATCAATTTGGCCAGTCCAAAGGCCTCCCATCGCAAAGTTGCCATGTTCTTACTCCCAGCCACCCTCGTCGGGATTCACCTCTATCGGCTGGTGCCACCTGCGACTCTGACGACCCTTCCCCTCCTTCTCAAGCAAGGACGAGTGGACGACGCCCTTCAGCGTTCGAGATCTGATTTTGTCGATCTGTCGCATCCCCACCATCCTCCCTCGACTTGACGCCATCTCCAACAGCCTCAATTCAGCCCTCAACCAGCAACCCACACATTTCCCCACCCCCGTTTGGCCACTACACCAGTCCCTGAGGCTCACTTGATCGATTATTCCTTGCCGCATTCGGGAGCATATGGTATACCTCTTTAACCACTCATGACTCACTCAAACTGTTACTATAATTTTATGCTTAATATTTTATGTTAGGTCCATTGATCACAATGTCCTAGATTTGAAGAAGGCCCACAAGTCAATGGTATATACATGAATGTATTTAATGTATATTCAAGTTCATTGTATGCAAGTTGTACTCTGTTGCACGGAATTAACAGGTAGTCTGAGTCACAAGGACAGATGGACTCAAGATAGAATGTTGGAAAGACAGGAATTTGTCCAAGTCCACAGGCGTTGAGTGAAGGCAGTTCACTCGACGCCAGATGTCAAGAACCGCTGAGTAAAGCATGGGCAGTCAAAGCCTGACTGTTGACAAAGCAGGATTTTGGCTAAATCCACAGGCGTTGAGTGAAGGCAGTTCACTCAACGCCATATAACAAGAGGCGTCGAGTAAAGCTCAGACAGTCAAAGCTTCAGCATTGGCAATGAAGAAATTTGGCTAAGTCCAGAAGCGTTGAGTGAAGCCAATTCACTCAACGCCAAGCTCTGAAAGCGTCGACAGAACAAGCTTCAGTCAAATCCTCAGAAGATGTAGACAGAAAATCTGTCTAAGTCCAGAAGCGTTGAGTGAGTACAGTTCACTCAAAGCCAACTCAATAGAGAAATCAGCTAAGTACAGAAGCGTTGAATGAATGCAGTTCACTCAACGCCTCATCGAGAAGATAAGCAAAGACAGAAAGCGTTGAGTGAAGACAGCTCACTCAACATCTTCATATTGATAAAAATCAACTAAGTACAGAAGCGTTGAGTGAAGGTTGTTCACTCAACGCCTCATCAAGATGACAGGAAAGTCAAGTATGCGTTGAGTGATGAAGGCTCACTCAATGCACTCAACGCATATCAACAGAAAGTTTATCTAAGAACAAAAGCGTTGAGTGAAGGCCGCTCACTCAACGCTTCCTCAACAGAAATATTGGCTAAGTCCAAATTCGTCGAGTGATGACTAATCACTCTAACGTCTAGTGAGACAGAAAACTGTCTAAGTGTTTTTGCGTTGAGTGAAGGTTGTTCACTCAACGTCTATACTAAATTGCTTGAATTTGGCCAAGTCCACAGATGCTGACGTCAGCAAAATTCAAAATCGTTGCGGGAAGTCAACAGTACGCGACAAACGGCGTCGCACGCCTACTGTACTGCATTTAATGCAAAAGCTAAGTTGCAGACAACAACTATTGCTGGTCTCGAAGCTCAAGGAGTCGTTGATCGGCAGGATACTAAAGCAGAGTATAACGGAAAGAAGAGAAACAGCTTGGAAAGAGAAAAGGCAGAACAGAGCTTTCCGGTCATCTTCTTCCTCTCAACGAAGGAGAAGTTTTCCAAGACCTTGTTCTACAGTTAGTCTGTGATTCACAGACAGTGTTGGCTGTTGACGACAAAAGAACTACTTGATCATTTCTCAACAGCAAGATCAGAAAGTCTTCTTTCCGAGTTCCAAGAAGAAACAGACAGAGTTAGCTGGTTGAAAAAACAGAGAACTGAAGAATCATTTTATCTTCACCAGCAAGTTCAGAAAGCTTCTCTTTCTGAGTTAGAATAAGAAGCAGAGCAAGCTTACAGCTGCTGCTCATCTTCAAGGCCTCTGTTCTAAACTCAACTACAATCAAGGCTTGAAGAAACAGTGCTCTACAGGTTACTTTACAGCTCAAGCAGAACAAACTTGAAGATCCACCATCTTGTTGCTGTGAAGAAGATAGGACTAAGCTTTTTTAGTTCAGGAAGAAGAAGGCTCAGAGAATCATCTCTCTAGAGTCAATGATAGGGCTGAGTATTTCTCAGTCCAGAAAGGCAGACTCAGAGAACATTATCTTTGGAGTCAAATATCAACAACAAACTCATTCTCTCTGTAGGATCCTTTGGATCTAAGTGTAAGTCTGAAATTATAAATACTGAGTGTAGGATCTTTTGTAGATCTGGGGTAGGATCCCGATGTGAATCTGAGGTAGGGCCTGTGCACCTGAGCTGTAGGACTTGTGCTCAAATCTGAGGTAGGATCCTGGATTGGATGTGAGTTGTAGGGCAGTTTGCCTGAGGTAGGATCTGGTTCAGATCTGAGGTAGGAGAGTATTTCTCTCTGAGTTGTAGGGCTATCCTCCTAGCTTGAGTGTAGGACTATTAACTTAGTCTGAGGTAGGTGATCTGTGGATCACTGAGCTGTAGGAGATTTTATATCTGAGTGTAGGGCCTTGGGCCTGAGGTAGGACTTGGAGTCTGAGAAATCCTGTGGGATCTGTTTTGTAAGCTCATTGAGCTGAGATTGGAGAAGTTGGCCTTGTCTAACACACTGTTAGAAAGGTGGGAGGGAAAGTGAATGTACACATACCTTGGGGAACCACTATAAATACCTGTGTGTTGTTGTGTGTCTTGAAAGCAAGGTAACCAAACTAAATCACAACACACCAAAGCAAAAGATAGTCACAAAAGACTAAGAAACTTATTCACCTCCCCCCCCCCTCTAGGTGCAAATCTACTTTTGAATTAAATACTTTCATTTTATTTTGACCTTTATTTCAGAGCTTGCCTAAAATTACTGCTTGCTTGTTTGTCGTTAATAAGGAAATCTTCTTGAGCGCTTCTTTTCTTGTTGTCGCTTGTGGAATGAGGTAAATAGTGTTAAATCATTATTCGAATGTTAGACACTTATGCACGTTTGCAATCCCCACGTTGGTTGTCGCATGATAATATTATTCGAGAGTATCTCGCTTGCGCCACATAATGTTAAATCTTAAAATAGCACAATTATTTTTTAAAATTAATCGGTCTATTTAGGAATACATCAAAATTATTAACAGGTTGTTTGGTCTGGTTCTATGCGGTTTTGGTTCAATTCATGTTCAAATTAATAGAATATTTAAGAACAAGATGGTCGTAAAATAAGCAAACTGAGAGCCACATATAAATGTACAACAACACTCAAGCCTTTCTCCCACTATAGTGGGGTCGGCTATATGGATCCTTTGTCGCCATTGTGCCCCATCTTTTGTCATAATCTCACTAATGCCTGAGTACATCATGTCTTTCCTTATAGTTTCATTCCAAGTCTTTATTGGTCTACCTCTCCCTCGTTTAACATGCCTAGTGACTAGACTCTCACAATGCCTAACAAATGCCTCTAATGGTCTCCTTTGTATGTGTTCAAACCATCTTAGACGAGCTTCTCACATCTTCTCTGTAATTGGTGTTACTCATGTCTTATCCCTGATACATTCATTCCTAATTTTATCCAATCTCGTGTGTTCACACATCCACCGAAGCATTCTCATCTCCGCAACTCCCATTTTTGCTCATGTACATAATTCACTGCCCAACACTCAGAACCATAGAGCATTGTTGGTCTAATTGCAGTACGGGAGAACTTGTCCTTAAGTTTTAATGGTACTTTACGATCACACAAGATCCCTGACGCGCCTCTCCACTTCAACTAACCCGCTTGGATTTTGTGTCACATCTGTTGAAACCGAGAACCGACTTTTGTGGAGTTCGGACCCTTAGGGAAGGAGTGACCGCACACTTACTTCTCCTAGTGAGCTTGACTGACTGAAGACTTAGAACTCAAAACTGGCCCAAGGCTCCAGCACGAAGGTCCCACCACACACCCGGAAGATCTTAGAGCGCTTCCCCTCCTTAGCCATTGTTGAGCTAAGGGCACCTCAAAAAACACACGCGGCGTGAGAGTGAGCGGGGATTGGGACAGAAAGAGGAGACTAAACAGAGTGGCAAAATCAAACACAGAGGATGGCATGTGATTGATGAGGTGACATGCTGCAGATACAACAAAGTTTCAAAACCGAGTAGGAACCTACATTTGAATCATGAGTAACCAAGTAACATCAAGAAGATGGTGATTCTTTCACTCGGCCACACCATTCTGTTGAGGCGTATATGCACACGAGGTTTGATGCATAATGTTGAATTCTGTGCATAGGTTTTTGAATGTCCGGCTATTGTATTCAGTTGCATTATCAGTGCGAATGATTTTTAAAGGAGAGGAGAATTGAGAACGAGTTTCCATAAGAAAGGCTCGAAATGTAGTGTTCAGTTCAACACGATCTTGAAGTAAGTATAATCAGGTTAAACGAGAGTAATCATCAATAAAAGTGACAAAATAACGATGGTTAAACATATTAGGGGTTTTATAAGGTCCTCAAATATCAGAATGTACTAATGATAAAGGAGTAGCACTCCGAGTACAAGTAGGATGAAAGGAAATACGATGTTGTTTGCCAAAGATACAAGATTCACAAGAAAACTCATGCAGGGAGACATCCGGAAGAGCATTCTTGAGAATCTGGAGGGAAGCATGCTCAAGACGACGATGTCAATCGATAGTGGAGACAACGGAGAGAGCAGCGGTCTGAGCGGATAGCAGCAGTCACACAAAGCATACCCGCTTAGAGTAGTGCGGATAGAAGCAGTTCGAAAAGAAGTATCCGCTCAGAGGAAAATCAGTTCCCCTGATATCATGTAGGAGAATGGTTCAAACCTTGTATATCCTTGTTGAATACCAAAATACAAGGATGAGTACAAATATATAGGAAAGAGGAGAGAAAAAGACAACTATACATTTAATGTGGGACTAAACCAGAATCCTAAATGGGCCATATTAATGGGCATATACATCATCTTTCCTAGTATTCTCTAACAACCATAAATTAAGACAAAAAATTACAACCACAACTAGCCTACCTCGCCCAAGAATTCCACAACGAAATCATCTTCACTAAATCCTTCCTCTTTGTTACAGACAACACCCAGTCCCTGAAATAAATAAATAAAGAGGATAAAAATAAAACATAATCAAGGCATTTCTCTACATGAAAAGCATCCTTGTAAAAAAAAATATTTACAATACCTTCCTGTAAGCAACATAATTATCGTCGGGACGGCTATGAATGGCCTTTAAGATGGCATGGCACAGTTTCAAAATCCGCTTATCACCAACTTCTTCAGCTGCTGTCTGCATTTCTTCAATTACAGGCTTTAGGGGATAGATCATAGGAGTATTTCCAGAGCCAGTGAAGTGCCTGACTTTCTTGTTCAAAGAGCGCAGAAGCACCTTAAAACAAGAGGAAATAATAATCAATAATATTAAGGCAAAAGAAGATCGAAGTTTTAATGAGGGCTGGCAAAAGTTGGAATAACAACAACAACACTCAAGCCTTTATCCCACTCAAAAGTTGGAATGAAAGATAAATTAATAAATAATTGCACATACCTCTTCAATAAAAGTATGTTTATCAACGAGTTGCCATTCGGGCTCATCAGGCATGGAGTCAAGTAGAAGGTTATATGTATGAGGATCAATTCCATACACTTCTTGCTCCAAGACTTCAACACCAAGCAGTTTTCTAGGTTTGTATTCTTTTACCTCAGGGATTTCCATATCTGATTCCTCAATGCCACTCTTTTGAGCAAGCAGTTTTTCAGAATAATCGTCAGGTAAAGCAACCCGCATCTTCCTTCTCACTTCTTTTTCATCTGCTATGACAAGATATTTGTCAATAACTTCATACTTCCTAGTGACAGGTGGAACTAAACTGGCTTTAGTCATGCGAGCACCCCATTCACGGTCATTGGTAATTGTTTCAAAGGTATCATCCATGGTGAAATATCCATTCTCTTTAACACCACCTGTTCCAACAGAAGGATGCAAATCCAAATCACTTTCCGTATCTGAAGCAGTGCTCTCGTCCTCATCTTCTGAAAAATCATTGTCATGGTCATCAGAGGATTCACTATCAGAATTCATATTCTTTTTCTTCAATTTAGATAAGCTTCTTTTTATTTCTCGATCGAATGCTCCAGAATCTATTCCGCCATTGGATGAGACTAGGCTGCTACTTTTCGAGACACTCTTCTTTTCACACTTCACCACACTTTTCTTCTTTTTGTATTTAGTTATCGAATACAATCCTGCCTCTGAAGCATCTTTAAATGTCTTGAGAGCTTCATCTCTTTCATTATTCAACCTTGGGTTGCGCTCCAAATTTCTTGCCAATTGGATAAGCAGCATGATAATATGCTTTGTTTCTTTACCATCTCCACGATTTTTTGCTCTGCACAACAATTTTAATGGTTAAGCACACAATTTATAGTAAAATAAAACAAAATAGCTGTTTTGTTGAGGAAAACAAAGTAAGCTCAAACCTAAATTATACAAAACATTCAAATTTAAGAAAATCAAAAGCAATACTTGCAGTACTAAACTTTTTTGCACATGGTCCACATATTAGCTGACAGAAAAGAAAGAAATTTACTTTAATGCATCTCGGCACATACGGCTAATGTCATCTTTCAGAGAACCCAAGCCATGACGAACATAATATCCCCTTCTCATCCTATCCTCAATTTCAGCAACCTAAAGTTTTTTTTAAAAACAAATCCAGTAAAGCACATACAACAGTATTAATAAAACAACAAAACAATAGGCAAATCATGAAACTCGAAAACAAAAATGCCGGAAAGGTATGTACTTTGGGAAAAAAGAAATCAAATGAATTTCCTTTCATAATGTTCCTTAAACTGAACTTTACATATTCCTCCAATTTTCTGTATCCCGTCTCAGTTTTCCTGCGCATCCAGTGCCTCATCTGAGCATCCCTAGACAAAACTGATGAGGGCTTCCGAACGTCAGGCAGCTTAGCTCTCTTATAAAATCCATGTCGGAATACATTACCAGAATGCTCTTTCATGTCCACCATAGTAGAGTCAAAACTGCCTAATACCCCGGAATCACCAGAACCATCCAAATAACTTCCAAATCCCCTAAATTCTTTAGAAACTGAATTCTTCTTGTCACTTATCTGTTTAAGGCTTCTTATCTTCGAATAAGAATCCTCGTGATTCTTGGTCAACCTGTTATTCTTCATCCAGTTTATATTAGAAAACTTGGTTATTAGTTCTTGGAACTGATTGCATCCTTCAATGAAAACAGAAGAAATACTAGGAAACAGTTGCAAGACTTCTTCAAGCAAGCCAGCACTGATATTTGAGCATCCCGCTAAGATAACAAATGTCAAGTTCTTCTTGTCATAAGCATTCTGCCAAGAAAAAAAAGGTTTTCTTAAATTAAACCTCCATGAACAGAAAGCTGTGATGTGCAGATTAACTAACCATAATACACCGGAACATAGTGTCGGAACAACTGGCACCAATAGATGACACATCAACATGTCTGCAAATCTGCTTGTAGAATTGAACTGCTGCATTCCAACGTTTACAAGTGGCAGCAGAGGACGCAAGTGCCTTCAGGTCAGACCTTAAGAAATGAAAAACCCTTGATAATATCGGACCATTAAGTAAGCCCCAGCTCTCATTATCCTTTTCGGTATTTTTTCCATCCTCATCAGTAAAAACAGCCTCACCAAGCAACTCCTCAAAAGAACTATCATTCGTTCGAACAAATAAATCTTCCGTCTCAGAGCATTCATCACTCTCATCTACCATTAACCGAAGTCTTTTTCCAGGGCGATCCTCTGCATAAAAAAATAACAAAACTCAGATATTACTATATCTATCCTACACACAATCTAGTGCTGAATTTCTATTAGTGGCAATAAAAGAGAAGAGCGACACAGTACGCTAATACTTACGATCCAATATAAAGACTAGCACACATAAATGCATGAAGCCCTAAAAAGGTATAATGACATTTAAAAATAGGATATAAGCATTAAAATTTACAAACAAAATCTACATCAAAATTAGCAATATTGAACCACTTCATCCATACTTGTTGCATAAAAAGGGAAACCAATTGGTATAACACGTGCAATGATATATGTGGCATTCTGATAGAAGAGAGGTTCGAGATGGGGGTAATGCGATACAAACAAATCTCTTGTCCAAGCTCGAGCGAGAGAGAGAGAGAGAGCGGGCGACTGCACATACGCACAACTAAGAAATACACTACAGCATATTCCATAAAACTAATTTATTGTGCCAATGCACCACTGCTGCGGTTAAAAAGCCATATCCCTCCCAAATGTATAAATAATTACTAAAAGAGCACTACAAACTGAAAACATAACAGAAAGATGCTATCATCATTATTAGAAATAAAGTGTGCACGCATGCAATCATCCATTGAAAGATTCAATCAGGTAAGACAAGCACAACAAATAAACAGAGAGTAAATCAAGCACAGATATGATAGCATACCTGATTTCCACAGCTTATCTGCCAAAAGTCCTTGAGTTAGACTAGCAGAACTTCTGGTTATTGAAGAATTAAATGGAAAATGTTTGTCCATCTCCTTCTTTGGTTGCTTTGCACTAATCCAGGGATCCAAAACCTCATTTATGGCTGCAGCAAACTCTCTGTTCTTGTAAGATTTCATAACAAGTTCATGCAGCTTACCACGCATATATCCTATGAACTGTGGATGTGAGTCATGGAAGGAATTAACAGTGCTTTGAATGTCACTATGGCTTGAATGATTGTGTTCAAGAGCAGATTTGATATCCTCACTTGCAAAAAGCTTTTCCTCTCCAGAATCCAGGGCATCAGAAGCCAGCAGAGTTTTACTAATTGGAACCCATGTATTGTCGAACTTCCGAAAAACACTAGTGTTCTCTAATATATTTCCATTAGAGATTAAATCCCTCAATTCTACAAAAGAAAAAGGACCATGCTCATGACCAGCACCATCCAAATAATACCATTTCCCGAGATCAAGAGACAATTCGTGAACACGACAAACATGATCCCTGGGAATATTAAGAACAGTCCTACACTTGAACAAGCTTTGAGAGTCGAATTCATGAGTCCTCCTAGACCGTGAAGGCATGTCATGGCATGAGCTTCTATCACTGGTTGTTGAATGAGACCATGTTGATCTTGAAGTTTGCCTCTCACAATCTCTTACTGACATATGAGGTTCAAATGAACCATGGTCTTTCATAACTCGTGCATTTATCCTGACAACCGGTAGAATTGTTCCTTTCACTCCCCTGGGAATTATAGTTTTTACTGGGCCTGATCTGTTTGACATGTTTTTTATCTCGATGGTGCCATCATTGTTATCTTCTGACAAAGAAAAAGCCCAAGGTGGCACATCAAGCTTTTTGGTGCTTGACGGGCAGTAAAGATCATCACGTTTGTGCCATCGAGGATCCTCAAGACCACATTTTGGTATCTCGCATAAAGGATATCCTTGATTAAGAACAAGCTTCTTTTTGGAACCACCTTCATCATTTCTCTTCCAATCACCACCCTTGCAAGACCATCTACCTGCAAAATAATCATTTGAACCTCCGTTGAGAATAGACTGCTGCTCAAATACTGGACCTGTTCTGATTTCAACAGCTTCTCTTAGTAACCGTTCATTAGTTCTGCCTACACCTCCATCCGAATGATGTGCAAATACTTCATAACTATGCAGTTGGAATCTCGTGAAACCTGCATATTGTATAACTATGTCAAGCCAAACGCTGCGACAACAACAGCCTTAATACAAGGTACAAATGAAGTTGTAAACCAAGGATCATGATGTCATATTGATGAGAAACTGCAGCTATTCAGTAACTCATGCAATGTTATTCAATCATGATAAAATATAAGTTAGAACTCTAGAAGCTAAAGACTGAGCAGTATACCTTCAGACTGACTCCAATTCTCCCATTCAACGTACACAAATTTTGCATTCAGGGCATCTGGAAAAATGCAATTAAGAACAAAATACACATGCACGATATAAGTTAGATAGCTGCATTTTGAGGACATGAGTGGTAAATAAACATACCTCCAATAGTCTCTAGTTCATTTCCATCAATAACCTTGAACCCGTTTAAGAGGGATTCAACTCTTTCATGAATATGATGATCCTCAGTGGTCTCAGATGAAATAAAATTACCATCCAGTTGAAGATTCAGACAAGGCATAGGGTCTGTTATTTCAGAGGAAAATTCTCCAGAATCCACGAGCAAATTCCCTGGAGCTTCTGGAGGGCTTACCAATTGAGTTTCAGTATCTGAAACAACAGAAGGTAAGTTTGAAAGCACCAATGGTGAAGAAGCATTTTCAACTGTAACCCACCGATTACTATCACAGTGCTTTATTAAATGATCCGAAAGGAGAATGCCATCATGAACGAGCTGTTTCAAGTCAGCCAATTTAGATGGGCCCTGCTCGATGCCTAAATGATTCAGGTAAAACCATTTTCCAGCCTCTGTATCAGCCGTTGGATTAGTATGGGGGGGAGTATCACAAATGTCCATATCTTCTTCCATGGATGATAATATTTCAAGAAACCCATCAACCTCAGGCTGAGGAGGAAGGGGGGGAGGCATTGCAGGAGGCGGGGGAGGCGGCGGTAACGGAGGGGGTGGGGGAAGATCAAGGGGCTCCATGTCTGTATCCACAAAGTCTTTTTTCTTGATAGAACTATCATTGGCACTTTTATCAGAAGTATAACCACCTTCATTTAGCACTCTAACTGAGTTACCCTTGCACACATCTTTACTGCAGCTCGCCCTCCGTTCAACCAAATCTTCGTGCCTACTGTTTGGCTGCTTATCACATCCCCCCTTCTTGCTAAGCTCTCGGCTTCCCACCGCCCTTTTGCGATCCCGAGGAGACCGCTCCGAGCCTGGAGCACGATCGTAATCCCTGTTACTGTGATGCCTCGCTCTCTCGTGTGGAGACCTGTCGGAATGAATGGGGGTG
The DNA here is from genome assembly GCA_039583875.1 of Platanthera guangdongensis. NCBI lineage: Eukaryota > Viridiplantae > Streptophyta > Magnoliopsida > Asparagales > Orchidaceae > Platanthera > Platanthera guangdongensis. Next base: position 162,910,631 of record CM077165.1, on the reverse strand, counting down.
CGTTCTCTGTGATGATGATGGTTGCCCTTGTCACGGGGTGATCGACAACGCAGTGGAGTCCTGTCCCTGTGCTCGACTTGACGGGCCTTTTCATGAGGAGATTTATCAATATGGACAGGGCTGCGCCCTTGCCTACGATGAGGAGATTTTTCAATATGGGCAGGGCTGCGGACTTGCCTATGATGGCCTGACCGGGATGACAACGAATCGTGAACTCGAGAAGAATGTCTGCTGGACGATGGAATCCTCGAGGATGAAGAAGGGGCATTTACATGGAGCTTCTCTGGATATATTGACCTGGTACTTTCCTCTGACTTCCTTTGGCTCTTGGACCGTGAATGTCCGTTCAATTCTGGATGGAACTTCCGGCTTCCACTACTTTTGGACTCCTTGTAATGTCGTTTTGACCAACTTTCTGAATGATGCTCCCTATCACGGCTCTTTCCATTGCAGAGTTCAACTTTATGCTGCTCTAATTCCTCTTCTGCAGCTCGCAGGCTTTTATTGGAATCTCTCTCGTGAACACAGACAGCCCCAGCCGAAGAATCCCTCTTTTTTTGTTCCTCCTGGCGACCTGAGTCCTTTTTCCTGTAGCCATTCTCTGGGGAGCACGCCTGATCACTCTTTCGCCATTTCTCAGAAGCCAACTCCCCCTTCTCCAGTTCACCTTCCCAGCCTCTGCCAGAACCAGAATCTGACTGCTCCAAGCTTCTATTCCTTCTATCCACAGTGAACTCCCCCTTCTCCAGCTGCAGGTTGTCCAGCTTATCCGGAATGCACTCCCCCTTTTGCCGCCTATCTGGAATGAATTCTCCCAACTCCACCTCACCATTTCTCAACTTTTCTAGTGAAAGGGCGCCCTTCTCTGCTGCCCATTTATTCGCCTTATCTGGGGTAAAGTCGCCCTTCTCCAGTTCACTCTCTCTCAACCTTTGGTTCAATTTGCAACTTCTATCTGGACCCAGCTCCACTCTCCTGGCAATCTCCTCGCCTTTCTCAGATCCCTTCATACTACTCTCCTGCTTGAAGGAATTAGCTAGAAAAGCTCCGCTATTACCAACACAGAGTGCTTCCGAAACCTGAAATCTCTCCAATACAAGCTGCGAGGGTGCAAAAGTGACACCTCCATCGCCCATGGAACTCCAACCGGAACCCTAGCCAAGGGCCCGAATCAGACCTGCCGAACCAAATCCCTCACCCCTCCACTTTCCCGGGGTTGTCGACGCTCATACCGCGCCCTCCAAATCTCCAGGTGAAACCCTAATTTGCACGACAACAAAATATAAGGCGAGAATTACATCGCCGGCGCGATTCAAAGAAGTAAGAGGGCTGCACAATGTAGGGTTTCGAATTGCGCCGGAAGTTGTTAAGATACCTATGGTTCAGAAACCAGGGCTCCGAAATTGCAAGGAAAGAAAGCGGGGGGACGAAAATCAAGAGGGCTCACCGGACATATATCGAGGCAGCGGCGTCAAGTAACGGGAGATCTACTTCCCAGAAAATTTATCTCCGGCGGATCAATGATGAAACTCTCTCGCTCCGGCAGTCGCTCCTCCGGCCGCTATCTCTCCAGCCTCCCGCTCCCGCTTTCTCGCGCTCTGGCCTCTGGTCTGGGAGACGACGACGAAAGTCTATTCTATTTTCACCCTCATACAATCTGGGCCCGAAATATATATACCTCATTATGATTGTATTTACGGGAACGCCGTATTGTTTTCCAAATCCGATTCCCGGCCGCAGAAAAGGGCAATAGCGGGAATATAAAAAAATCTATGCTGCATCAGCCAAAGTGTAAATTGAACTGATCGGCCGCTGCGTGGAAGCGGACGGTCGTGATTTCATCGTATATTCAACGCTTCGCTGTGCTGTCTTCAGGATATTGTCAGCTAAATTCAAGGCCGGGGACACGAGTAGACTAACCGTATCCAGGAGAACTCGACTGGAGTAAATTTACGTGGAGAGGAAGGGTAAAACCGTCAATGCACGAATTAGCTTAGAAGTTGAAGATTGTAAGTGATGATCGAAGATTCTGACGGCGTTGACCTAACCAACTTTTTTTTTGTTTTGTCAACTACATATGAATCTCAATTTATATATTTTATTTATGTTGAGCATTGTCAAACTAGTAAACTATGGCTAATGAAATGATTTTAGCCGCTTTCATTACATGCACTGCTTAAGCACAACAGTTGACTCAAATAGAGGCCACATTAACATCCTTCATTACTTTTGAGGTGTTTTTTTTACTATTTAAATCACTTGAAGAGCCTAAATTTTGCATGTTTTATCTACATTTATATTGTAGTTCTTCTTGATGGACGAGTTGTGACCGCTTTCAGCTAGAATTTTATATGCATGACATCAATGATAAATGTTCTTATATTTGATTTATCAAAAATTATTTATATTTTATAATCAAAGAGCCCCCAATGCATCTAGATAAACACAAAACATATATGGTTACAATCTTTGCCACAAGTATTCTTTGAGAAAATTATGTCAAGGTTCTCACGGGTTGTCAAGTATATTTATCTCTCTCGTCACTCAACTTTCTCCAAAGAGTACCCATGTCCCCTATTTTTCTTTGTAGGTCATCATGATCTCTCTTTGTGAGTAACTTTTCTCTCTTCTTTGCTCAAGTACTTGATCCCTGCGAGTAGAGTACTCCTAGACATGGATGATCCTACTAACCTCTGCTTAATTCTCATCACATTTGACATGAGGCTTGATGATAGCTAATTATAATCATTGATAGCTCTGATTAAGATTGTCTTTCAGAAGATATTCTTCATTTTGAGAGAATAGACATATTATCTTATGTTTAATAGTTTTGTAATGTTCAGAATTCAATATTTTTTTGCTAATCTATGACACCAAAGCAATTATGATGGGGTCCTTGATTTATAAACAGAACCTATCTACTATTAAGAAGGGACGGTTATGGGTAACTAAAAATCGAGTAGATCGAAGGATTATGAGGGGGGAGAATTCTCTGTGAAACTCTTTAGGTGTTAGGTGAGTCCTCTAACAATCTTTATTATTGTTGTCACCATTGGGAGTAAGATTTTCTTTGGCTATGGAATACTTAGGGCCAAAACTGTTTATTTATTAATAGAACTACACTTAAATATATTAAACCTAACTATTTACTTGTTTCCTATCTTGACTGTCAAGTCAGAAATCGATGGACAGGTGAAGCATGCTTGCAACCAATAAGCTTAGCACTATAGTTTAGGAATACAAACAAAAGTAGAGCATTGATTTAGCCAACATGTGTTGTGAAGTGTTGGGTTAAGCGGAGCAATAAGCATGACCCTTATGTTTAGTACCACCATTTTATTTAGAACCTTGAGCAAATTGTTTGTGATAAGCCGGGTGATGATGAATCGCCTAGATCACCAAGATGCAAGTTCATTCTAGGCTAAAAATAAGGTCATGTGTATTGAAAAGAAGGTGGTCACTCAATTTGAGAGTGTTTAAATAATAAATATGTTTAAACAAGGATCCTTAAATCATTGCATTCTATTATATGAAGTAATGTGTTCATCATGTGCTCGGTTGATTGCATCGGAGACTGCTAACTTGGAGACGTTTGAATATCAAATCATGACAAAGAAAAATACTAGACACAAGCTCTTAAGAATGAGACAAGAAAATTTGTTTGATAACAAATAAGAACGGTAGTTTACAAGGACCTTCCATGTAAATATGTGACATTACATGTTGGGCTCCTCTATCTTGTAAAATTACAAAAAAAACCGCTATAAACTTACAATTGATAGAATGCACATGAAAATACTCTCACTACAAGTCCTTGAAAGTAAAACGTATAGGGGAGAATTCTGTTATTTCTAAAGATAGAGAAGTGCAACATGTAACTACACTAACCCCCAAATGAGATTTGGATAATTAATAATAAATAAGAAAGCATAACATTTTGTGAAAGGCAGGTGAATTTCCACTTTTACCCTATCAAATATGTAGGCGGGTGGGGGGGGGGGGGGGGGGGGCGATATAGAGCTATAGTTTAAATTTATCATATAAATCATTTGTCAAAATCATCCCTCTTAAACAAAAACAAATGGCACTTATGAAGTTTTATGGCCAGTTTGGCACAACAGCAGCGGCGTGAACACGATAGTTATGACTCATCATTCGTAAGTTCGTAAACTGTTGTCATGTTAAAGATATATTCTATGACATAATATTTTTGTCCAAACTAAGTAAAAAACAATCGATTAACACTAAGTAATGGCAAATTTGTATACAAATCTATTCCCACACCACAATAAAAAAACAATCGACATGTTATGAGCCAAAGATTAATGAGATATTAACCAACATTAGAAGACACATACATTCTTGTGCATGTAACTTGAGCCCCTCCGGATATAACCAATTGATTTAAAATTGGAGGCATATATTCTAACAATGTGTCAATGATTAATTATAACAAACAAAGGAGCCATTTGGCTCAGTATTTTTGCTCCGGTGAGTCTAGACAAAAACGACACCATTATAGAATGGTTGTTTGACATGACAACATTTACCACCATCACCAAGAAAAAAACAGTTTTGAACATAAAAATAGATGAAGTTCTATAAGTGAGGTCGGGCATGACGATTCCTACAAACCACCGCGTTCACGACCGACACCGCCATGACAAACGGAGACTAAGAAACTTGAAACTCAACCATGAACATGGCAGAACAGCACATACATTATGGAAGACACAAAGGCCTAAATACTGCACTGTTTTCCTTTCCTATCACAATATCCTTTATGCAGTTGACAGAGATCAAACTATAGCCCATAAACTATTTTACCCTTTTCCAGCCAAAACCATTTATAAATAACTTCTTATATCAGAAGCGTCCATTGCTTAAAAGTTTGAGCAATCTTAATAAATAAGAGATGCAAACTTCTCTAAGAGAAGCTGCCAAGTGATCAAGTTCATTCAAGGTTCAGCAGAAGACTAGTTTTGATAACACAATGCAAGAGACAAGACCGCGCCTAATAGTTTGCCGCTGCCCTTCCAGAATTGTACTCGGAATGCGGTTCAGAAGCGTCGAATGTCTCCAGATTTCCGGGGGAAGCATCGCCCGGCGGAATGTCAAATTTTGAAGGGGAATGATTTGGCGCAGGTGAAGCGTAGCCTGATGCAGGATTTGAAGCCTGAGGCGAATAGTTATGTGTCTGCTGCGAAGCCCCAGAAAACTGTCCGGATGTTGGGGCAGGCCAGTATGATTGCTGGTAGTTAGGAGCTCCTGGTGTGTGGCTCGCAGGCTGTGTCGTCTGCGAAGGATACCAGGATGACGGTGCCGGAGGTGAATTTGATGTGGGAGCGGATATTACGGAAGAATAATTGGATGGAGGAACTGACCCGGTGCTCGGAAGGGGATGTGACGTTTGAGGATAATGGTTAAAGTTGGGCGGAGATGAATGATCGAATGGAGAAACCGACCGATTGTTCGGCGGAGGCTGGGAAGTTTGAGTGGAATGGTTAAAACTTGGCGGAGGTACGTTGGGCGAATGATTAAATGGAGGCGCGGGCCCATTATTTGGTGCGGGTTGCGATGCTTGGGGCGAGTTGTTAAAATAGTTTGATGCATAGTTTGACGGAGGATGCGAACTTTGAGGAGAATAGTTTGACGGAGGCAATGAATTATCATAATAGCTCGATTGAGGCTGCGAGGTTTGGTAGGAATTGCTTGACGGAGGTTGCGTCGGCTGCGATGCATGAGGTGAGAAGTTGGATGCCGTATCCGATGTATAATATGGGGTAGAATGTGAGGCTTGGGATGAGTAATTGAACGGCGTTGTGTATCCATTGTTTGATTGGGGCTGTGACGACTGATCCTGAGAAGGTGGTGGTTTTGGTTTAGCATATTCGGCGAAAATAACCCAACCATCGAGAAACTGCGACAAGAACGAATCAACGTTAGACAGAAATTTGGTGATAAGGAATCAGATTCTTCTTAGTAATGAATAGTTGTGGGCTAAAGAAGGAACCTTTCCATCCATGCCCTTTATGCCTTCATTTGCATCTTCAATAGAGGCATATCTCACAAAACCAAAACCCTTTGAATATCCCGAAACCCGATCAGTAACAACTTTAGCTGGTAAAAGGATAGGAAAAGTAGAACATTAGAGTGACTGTGAGTGCGGCGATTAGTTGCATGTAATCCTGTATAAAAAGAAAACTACCTTGTATAATTTCCCCAAATTTGGAGAAGGCTTCACGAAGCCCCTCTGATGTAGTTCGTTTGCTCAGACCTGCAATTCTCTCAATATTGAAGTGCATAGCTTGTCAGGGCAAAAAAATTTAAATCACTAGAGATTTGTGAATTTAACACATAACTAAGCTGAGGATGATGAATTGAAGACAAGACATAGCACGCATGTAGTTATATTTGCATATATATGCATGGATGTATCTATTTATGTGTATATCTAGGCATCTCATGCATGAATCGAGGAAAAAGAATATGATTACACTATTTTGTTCGGAAAATGGAAGCAATATTTGACTCCAATCAATAGCAATTTGAAACTATTGGACTAAGACTAACTAGAGTTGAGATAGAGCCAAGTCATCTTATTTCAGGGACAGTTGGGTCAGACTGACAGTAGAAAAAAAATTGTGGTAATTAGGTTGGAATCGCATCCAGATTAGATTGTTCTCAATCTTATGCAAAACTAGATATTCACAACAACTGAAGATATTATGATAAAAATTTACTAACCAGGAGCAGAAACTTGAAACAAATAAAATTTCTATAGTTGATTTCATAGATAACCCACTTGCATAACAATATATTTAGGCAGAACCAAGTTTTTTAAAGGCCCTATTTCTTCCCGGAAAACCTACCACATCAGAATAAACCAAACAAACAAAACATTTGGTGTTACACAAGCCGGAATCTCCTTGATAAGCATCCCTTAACACGGCTCTAATCACCAACTGAACTTGAACTGCAGCTCAGTAGGTGATGTGGGCGGCAATCAAGGCTTCTTGTCAAGTAGGTACGGGGATCGAGCATCGGCCTCAACGCCCCGCCGAACAGAGAATAGGTGCGGAGACGGGCTGGGGTGTGCGGTCTGCAGACTTGTTACGGTACCCATGCGGATCAGTGTGGAGTGTCCCTGATGTTGGTGGGCCCCTTGAGAAGGGATGGTGGACCGTAACATAAAAGTGCATTTTACAGGTGTGGTGGTTGGGTCCACCAACGCACCTACGCCCACGAAAAGCCTCCATTCTTAGCAAGGGCACAGCCCGTACAACCCAACCCATCTCTGCACCTGTGTCTCAATGCGGCGGGTTGTTGAGGCCAGGGGCTCGAACCCGGAACCTCCTTGATAAGCATACCTTAATACAATATGGATATAGGAATCGTGATTTTCATAAAGCCTATGGTACGGGATACACTTTTGAAAATTTTAATTATTTAAATATAAGTACAAATTAATATGAAGACGTGCGACATTCACGTCTTATTCATTTTTTTCATCATTTCACATATCTATTAAATGAAAACAAGGTTTATGCGTCACAAACACGTATTGTATCCTAGATAGAAGCCATGCATAAAAATATGAAGATCAATTAAATACCGCCACTTACCATTCTAAAATTTTCTTTCACATGTCTTTCTCCATATCATCATCGCAAAACATGTATTTTTGGGGCATTTTCAAGCATACTCACATAATCGGAAATATTTGAAAGTATGTGTGAGTATCTAAAATGTTCTTATTTAAAATTGAACTAAACTGTTTTAGTGAGTTTCAGGGATGATTTTTCTAGAGTTTTTGAGAGTTTCCCGACTCTGAAATGTTTATGATACGATATATAAGACCGTTATAAATATTTGTGTTCATACACCGTCACAAGACATGAAAAAGTAAAATAACCAAAATTGAAATTAAATATTAGAAATCCATAAAAATTAATTTCAATCACGAGCTCAAGCTTTGTTTAATAGCGAAATTTAGCCTCGACAAAAAGTTGATGCATTCACTAGTAGAACTACTCGAAGCGGGGCAAGTGCATCTCGAGATTGCACGACAACACAGCTTGTTATGGCTCTTGGCTCGTCAACCATTATACTTCAATGGGATTTAGTCAAATTGAGTTACGAGTGATCATGGTGTTAGGAAAATATTTGTTGATTTGATAGTACAAAACCATATGCAATTTATGATAAAACGAGATTTATGTTTACATAGGTTTCTACATGCAAAAGAAAAACTCTGATATAGTAAAATCATCGGAAAAGCCAAATCATTACTAGGATCTCAAACTTCATATGAGATTCATCTTCGTGGAAAAGCCAACAACTCAATTATCTTCTAAGAGTCTCTCTAAAAGATGTCAATTAATTCTAAGAATCTCTTTATCAAATGACTCTGTTGCACTGGTTCGAAGAGTCTCTTTATCAAAAAACTCAACTTCGATGTAAGTAGTGATTTCCCATTGTGGTGGAAGATCGGACGATACTCAGGGTACTGGAGAACCACTATAAATCTCATCTCCTCTTTTTATAGCTTTAGTTTTTTATAAAGTTTTTATTTATTTTACTTGTTATTTACTTGTATATGAATGCACTATGCATATCCCAAAAAATATCAATATAATCAATCACAAACCTAGACTTTCACATTTGCTGGTGGCATCCACCAAAGCTTCCTTGGCCGCCCATGTTATCCACTCCTCATGCTATTGGAGATTTGTGTTATCTTTTAACAGGATGTTCTGCCCCAACCAAACTCCCCACCTGACAATGTATTTCACAGGGTTCGATCCGATGGGGAAAATCATAAAAGCCAAAAGGAGCCAGAGCCTACCTCCTTCCCATGGAATAATGACCAAGTTTGTGATTTAGGAAAAAAATTGCTACGCAATGCTCAAGCCCCTAATACATAGCGGTAGAGCGGTTTAGGTCAGAGGAGGGGGGCAATCATAAAAAATCAATCATCTGAAGTTACAATTCCACAATTAGAGACTCTGTTAAGCAATTACATAGCTTCACATTTCCACACAAGGGCAGTAGTAAATGCGGAATCTTTTGTATACCATGTTCAAGTGGATGCACAATGTCTTGATGGGTGTAAAGACTAAGCAATCTTTAAGCATTGAAGAGAGACTTGTAATGCACTGAGGCAACCTCTTATGAAAGGTTAGAGTAGAGACATGAAATAGTGCATTTATCTTGAATCACAAGGGAGCTCTGACTTGAGTGGAGACATGAAATAGAGCATGTATCTTGGCATCCAAAGGAAGCTTTAATGTATACAACACTTCTCCTACTAGGCATCACCTAAAAGGGTTGTAGTTACAAAGAAAGTTTGTGTTGTTGTGTTAACAAGTGATAATTGATGATATGGCCATAACTTCAGAAAAACTCAATCCCTTACTTCAAAGTGGACCTCACACCGGTCCTCATCGTACTCTTTCTTCAAGCATTTCTGAGCATGTAAAGATGGGTCGACTATTGGCCTGAATCATGTCACGGTTTTGGAGTGCTTGGTCAAATCCATCCTTTCTGGTTGAGTCGGTATGTAGGAGAACAGTTGTGAGGGATCACGTACCAAGGTTGCAGATGTCAGATGTCGGGTTCATGTCGGTTTGAGTTTGAAATGTCATGTGTTGGATTGCGGAGAATATATCGGGAATAATTTACAATGTTGGATTTAAATATTTAAATAAATACATAGTTAATGTATTTTAATAAATTACATAATAAACATAGATATACATAATGTTTGTTTATGAATTATATAATAAACTTATATACAGATAATGTATGTTTATAAATTACACAAAAGAAGCGTTGAAAACAACATAAAAAGTATCAAATGAGAGTGAGACGAGAAAGAAGGTAAATCTTGACGCGGAGAGATGCACGAAATGTATAACAAAAAAAATATTATCGCTCGGACTCTTAAAAGAAAAGAAAAATATCTATTTTTAGTATTTGTCATATATCGTCCAAAAGATATTGCATGATATATCGGGGTCAGAAGACCGATATATTAGGGATATTTTCAAAAATGATATTTTTGCTGAAAATGACGATGTCATTGCGTTTTTTGTCCAAAACCTTTATCTTGGCCGACATCTACAACATTGTCACGTACAAACATGACACAAAAAGGTGTTGCATGTAATGAAGTGTGATATGGTGCATTATAGTAGTATCTAGCCAAAGGGATCCATTGATTTGACCCACTACTTAGGTTTGTCAACTATAAATTATCTCTACCGACCACCTCAGTTTAGCCATCGAAGTTGGGTTGTGTGGAGGGTATGTTGAAGATAAGGCCTAAAAAGCAATTGACACAAGCGACTGGTGAATATTTGTCTCAGTAAGACACTAGTCTCAGAAAACCCATGGAGGTGAAAGATGTGCTTATATGCCCGGGCATAAGTACTAATACAAAGAGGTAGGCGCAATTTAGTTAGGTGGAGGTGTTCGGCCTTATTGTGTCGATAGACTGCACTATGTACCACAAAGATCTGTACCACCCCATTTAAGCCTCCAAAAGATTTTTTTTATATGTGAATTGTCTTTTATACCCTTTCATCAATTTGATTGTGCATGGCAGTTATGATGGGGGGTGGGGGGGGGGGGGGGGTCGATCAGCATAACAAAAGCATATGGGTTTTTCCCATTGTAACATGTCTTCCTTCATGGTCCATGTTAGCATTGTTTCGGCACTGAGAATCGATGCTCGCAACATAGAGGATGTCTTCCTTCATGGTCCATCTTAGCATTGTTTCGCCATTGAGGATCGATGCTCGCAACATAGAGAGGAACTCAAACACCTACAATTTCTCCTCCTAATGTCAAATAGACCCACCAACGGACTAGAAATGAGATACAACTCAATTATATTTTTCTTTATCCAAGAAAAGGTAACTAAGGCATTTCATTCTCTATTCGCCGAGACGTTGAACCATAAATACTTGCTCATTCAATCTTGTGGCGAGGTGGGTAATTCATGCCCCATAAGCAAGGTCACAAATAACCCTTGTATTGGGCTGTTTTGGCCCATTTATGCTTCTTCTCCTTTAATGCCTTCTCCTTTACCCACATCTTGTATAAGATTTGTTTTCTCTCTCTCTCTCCTATATATTTGCTCTCATTGTATTTACATACTCAATCAATATACATAAGGGGCTCTTTCTACATGTTAGCAGGTTCCGATTCTCGGGTCTGCCGACGTCTGATTTTTTCTCTTGCGGTCTTCCTCCCGCGGCTTGTTCTTCGCGGATTTCCTTTCTATGCGCCCCCCCTGTTCAGCCGCTTCTTTCTGCTAATCGTACCACCCTCTTATCTGGTTGCGGCCTCTCGTCATGACCTTTTTTCTGTCCGCTGCGGCCTCTCTACTCGTCTTGTCTACTCGTCGCGAGGCTGCTCTCTGGGCTAACCGGACATGGGTCCCCCTCCCTCCGGGTCAGAAACCGGTGGGGTGCAAGTGGGTCTTTGTCTCAAACATCCTACCGTCTGAAGGCTCGCCTTGTAACTGCCCCAATCCCGTTACCTAATATAACACACTCCACTCGAAACTTTTTGAATAAAAAATGTCGACAATCCGGTGCACCGTGCATCAAGGTCCTTCTGTCCGGGGACTCAGGGTCCCACCACAAGGGACCTAAAATGAGGTAAAACCTTACCCTGCATTTTTGCAAGAGGTTGCTTCCAAAAATGTAGGATAAGGTTTGCCTACATTTCACCCTTGTGGTGGGATTGTTCCCCGAAGCCTCGCTGCACGGGTATGCTTTGTGAACCAGGCTAACTTTTTTTTATTCAAAGAGTTTGTAAAATTACAAGTGGAGTGTGTCACTTGAAACTCTTTGAATATAATAAAGCAATAGAATGAATTTACGAAGATGTGGATGTTCCAAAGTTTTGCTCTCCCATTCATTAGCTTGGCTTTTGAAAGTTGGATGGAGCATTAGTCAAACTGAAAGAAAAACCACAAATTTAAAATGGTGCACCGTGATCAAGGTGCAACAAGGTATCCTTACAAGATTGTTCATGAATGAATGCCATAAACTTCCATTCATTAGAAAGTTCCTGATTGAAAATCCCAAGATTCTTGGTGAATTGACAAGCTTGGCATTGGCATCATGCAGTCCATAGAGCACAGATATCAAAAAAAATTCCCTTCATTGTCTTAGCATTAAATCGCAGTATTCTGCACAATACCGTCAAATCCCCTCTTTTTGGACCAAGAGCTAAAGAAGAAAAAAGAGACTGGTTGGGCATATGATGCCTTGTTGTAGCATGCGGTCTTAACATTTTTTGATCTCATCTTTCTAAAAGAAGAGATATTTGACAAGTCTGATTACCATTGGGTCATGTAGGGTGTGAAACAAATGCAATGACCCCCTAATGTCTTGTAGTAGGACGGGCTTCTGGCTCCCAAAAAATATCTGAAATGTTAAACAGTAATTGTACCATTAAGTCAAGGCAGGTTGGTGGACCCTATAGAGTATGAAATCTGGGAGAGAAGTTTGTGTTTTTTCTTGCCAAGTAACATGCTAGTTGAACATCTGAAAGACCGTAGTGTAGTGAAATTAGGGCTAAACATAATAATCGAAACTCGAAAAACTCAAAAGACTCGAAATCAAGTTAAAATGACTCGAATTAATTTGAGTTGAATCAAAACTCAATTTCTTTTTTGTGTCAATTTTGAAACATGGTTGGCTAGCTCAAAATTTGATTTGAGTATGCTAGATCGAAATCAAAATAACTATCCAATTTAGATTTTAGGTATTATATATTATAAGTTATTGTTAAGATACAAGTTAACATGGACTCACCGAGTGGTGAAGGTCAAAATGTGGTTGAAGGGGCTTATATTGATTGCGGCTCGTATGTGATTGATAAGGCGCAAAACCCTAAGGTTCACGTCTTCCCTCTCTCGACATGATATCAGAGGGGTTCCGTCTTTGGCGTCGTTGACCTGAAAACTCGATTTGCTTGTGGTTTTTGTTGCTCGGTGTTGCCGGTCCTTGGGTATTGTTTCCTTAGTCCGCTTTCTCTTCTCTCCGCCCGCGCTGGAGAAATCTTCTTCCGCCGTCCGTCGAAGGCATTCGCGGGAGGCTCGGCTAAAGCCGACAAAGGTCGCCCTGTTGGAGGAGTCGCACATCGTCGCCTCTGTTAAGGATTCTACAGTCTGTTTTTTCGCTGCTACTGTTGAAGGAGACTGGCGCCCACGGAGTTGCCTGTGTCGTTGAAGGGTCTGTTGGTTCTTGTTTTTGTTCCTGTGCTTGCCTCTGTCTCTTCCCCACCATAGCTTCTACACTCAAATTGTTCGCAATATTATCGGTGTGCATATCACCAACATCTATCCAGACATCTTTCCCAGTGCTATCTCAGTCAACTTTTGACCCTATAACATTATTGTTGCGGGTTTGGGGCAGGGAGGAGTTGGTTGTAGAGGTCTTGGTGAGGGTGTAGCTGACGGTGAGAAAAGTTGGTGGAAAGGGTTTTGGCGGGGAGGGGTTCTGGCGGAGACGACTCAGGCGGAGAGGGTTCATGGGGGTTGGAGTTCTGGGTTCAGGCGGAGGGGGTTTAGGAAGAGCAAGGCTTATCGGAAGTGGGGGTGGCTGGGGCTGAGCAGGAGGGAGGCAGAGAGGAGGAGGCGGCCTGTAATTGAATCAGGCGCGGGATTTGGCTCCAGCGTCGCACCAGAGAGCAGGACCGAGCGGTTCCAACCTTGCGTGAAACCTTCGATCCCCCATCCTCCAAACCACCGGGTTATATATAAACCCAAATGAAAACCGTGTATTAATTGCATAGTGCAACAAGAAATAAAACCACCCCGATCAGACGGATAGGATTGTTTGGACCGATCGGGGGTTAAATACACCGCAGAATAAAAAAACACCAAACACAAAATTGACTCGACTCGAACATCCGGATGTGACTACGGACTCCGATTTTTCATCCGGGAAGCGATTCACCGCCTCATGCGGGAATACACGCGAGTCGATCGAGGCGCGCAGTCAGAAAGCATCCCCTAAAACTCTCGTGCCCAAATATGTCATTATTTCATCTTCCTCCGAAGAATTTTGGATGCGTTGCATTTGTTTGTATTGTGGGGCCACACAAAGAAAAACTAGGCCCTCAAGCGTAAAATATTTTTGTTGAAGGTCAACCAAAAGGGGTATAAATGTACCTCCAATCTCCGGAGAAGGATTGTATCGTTGATGAGGGCAGAACTTTACATAACAGGAGAAGTTAAAGAGGAGAGTATATTGCCACCTCTACCTGGATGCCAACTCCGTCCAGATGGAAGGAAGTGTTTATCTTCAAGTCTATCAGAGTTGGGCAAGAAGATCCTACTCATGTTCCAAACATTGATCCTCAGGAGACCACATATGCTCTCCATATTCAGTGGTCTACTAGATATCCTATGATCAAGAAAGCTCGCTGCTCATCGACATCCTGACAAAGACGACGGGAAATTGTTCACCTTGGGGAGCTTCTTCTCACATGTTGTTTTAAATGTTGTTGTATTTCCTATATAATGCCCCTACAATTGATGTTGTTCCATCCACTCCCGCTCTCGACAACGCATGTCGACGACGACGCCATTTGACGAATCCTCTGTTGATCCCAATCTTGTCTCCGTCTGACAGCCTGTCGTTCTCCTGGCTCCTGATCTAAGAAGTTTTTGTCGTTCTGATCCTGTCCACGATGTGGGTCCAGTCAAAGGAGCGTCTTCTCATCCCGAAGTTGTCCCCACCTGCTACTTCTCTTGGTGATCCCATTGTTGATCGCTTGTCGACGATGACAATCTTCCTTTCCACGTGCGGTACTAGGCTTCAACCTCCTCCAGACGTGTTGCGACCTTCAGATCTATGCTCTAGCCGCCTCCCGCAGCTGGCCCCCATGGCTCAGTCACTTCGCTGCTCCAGATCCAACTATTGCCCTCATTTTTCTGATGATTCTTATTGATTCCAGCCTTTGCAAACTCTTTTAGGACGTTGATCTCTTGCCAAAGCTGGAGTTGTGTTGTTCTTTGGTCGTTTTGTGATTTTTTTGTCTATCATTAGTATTTGATTTGTATCGTCTTGTTATGTCTATATGCACGTGATATCCACATAAGGGGGAGTGTTTGGGACAAAAGCGCCTCAGATGATCTTTCCCGACCTTTCGTCTTCGTTCCCCACAACTACTAGGCTTATGTTGTATGTCGTTAGTATCTCCCCATATTTCTTTTGATTGATTGTGTGTTGGGACACGGTGGATGTTAGTTGTTTAATCTCAGCGGATTGTGTCGTGTAGGACCGTGTCGTGTGGGACCGTGTTGTGCGGGACTGTGTCGTGTGGGACCTCCCTTTGTGCGGATTATCCCCGGCGGATTATCACTGACGGATTATCCCAGATGGATTATCCCAGACGGATTATCCCCGACGGATTATCCCTGATTGCCCGGTTGATGATTTGCTCTATATCTTTCGTTCTATTTCGCCAAGGCGTTAAAGGGTGTACCAAGGCGTCGCCTAGGTGACCAAAGCATTTAACATGCTCAGTAAAGTGTAACTCCCTTTTAAACCACAGCATGCAAAATAATTGGTCACTCTCACTCACATGGGGTAACTGAGCTAAAATCACTCTTCAAATAATCAATAGTTCTCTACATTATCAACAAAATATAAGCATTCGACAGTAAATATTGAACACCCTAAATAAATTCCTAAATTTCATACAAAGCATCCACAATCACTACAATGTTAGTGGTCACAAAAATAAGCCAACTATGACATTCCAAAATTATACTTAAACAATGTAAAAAATATATGCATTTGAAAAACATGAATGTGAGAAAAATACACACGTGATTATATCTTTGTTAGTGATGATGTAAGTTAATTGATACTTCACAAAGAGAAGCTAAAGAATGGATTGATGTACACTTTATACGCCTACTTCATAAAAGAGAAGCTAAATAGTGGATTGATTAACACTCTTTATATGTCAACATAAGATTCGTTATAAACATGAAGATCTCAGGAAATATTAGGTAAAACCTTACCCAACATTTCACCCTTATGGTGGGATTGTTCCCCGAAGCCTCGCTGCACGGGAATGCTTTGTGCACCGGGCTAACTTTTTTTATTCAAAGAGTTTCAAGTGGAGTGTGTCACTTGAAACTCTTTGAATATAATAAAAATAGAAAGAATTTACGAAGATGTGGATGAAATTTTGCATTCATTAGGGCTTGAAAGTTGGATGGAGCATTAGTCAAACTGAAAGGAAAACCACAAATTTAAAATGCATGTGGTGCAATATCCCAAGATTCATGAATGAATGCCATATTCCAAGATTCCTGATTGAAAATCAAGCTTGGTGAATACATTGGCATCATGCAGTCCACAGAGCACAGATATCAAAAAAAAATCCCTTCATTGTCTTTGCATTAAATCGCAGTATTCTGCACAATACCGTCAAATCCCCTCTTTTTGGACCAAGAGCTAAAGAAGAAAAAAGAGACTGGTTGGGCATATGATGCCTTGTTGTAGCATGCGGTCTTAACATTTTTTGATCTCATCTTTCTAAAAGAAGAGATATTTGACAAGTCTGATTACCATTGGGTCATGTAGGGTGTGAAACAAATGCAATGACCCCCTAATGTCTTGTAGTAGGACGGGCTTCAGGCTCCCCAAAAATATCTGAAAAGTAAAACAGTAATTGTACCATTAAGTCAAGGCAGGTTGGTGGACCCTATAGAGTATGAAATCTGGGAGAGGTTTGTGTTTTTTCTTGCCAAGTAACCTGCTAGTTGAACATCAGAAAGACCGTAGTGTAGTGAAATTAGGGCTAAACATAATAGTCGAAACTCGAAAAACTCAAAAGACTCGAAATCAAGTTAAAATGACTCAAATTAATTTGAGTTGAATCAAAACTCAATTTCTTTTTTGTGTCAATTTTGAAATTAGGGCATTGTATCTTGGCAAGAAAATAACTATCCAATTTAACTATCCAATTTAAATTTTAGGTATTATATATAAGTTACTGTTAAGATACAAGTTAACCTGGACTCACCGAGTGGTGAAGGTCAAAATGTGGTTGAAGGGGCTTATATTGATTGCGGCTCATATGTGATTGATAAGGCGCAAAAACCTAAGGTTCACGTCTTCCCTCTCTCGACATGATATCAAAGGGGTTTCGATCTTTGGCGTCGTTGACCTGAAAGCTCGATTGGCTTGTGGTTTTTGTTGCTCGGTGTTGCCGGTCCTTGGGCATTGTTTTCTTAGTCCGCTTTCTCTTCTCTCCGCCCGCACTGGAGAAATCTTCTTCCGCCGTCCGTCGAAGGCATTCGCGGGAGGCTCGGCTAAAGCCGACAAAGGTCGCCCTGTTGGAGGAGTCGCACATCATCGCCTCTGTTAAGGATTCTACCGTCTGTTTTTTCGCTGCTACTGTTGAAGGAGACTGGCGCCCACGGAGTTGCCTGTGTCGTTGAAGGGTCTGTTGGTTCTTGTTTTTGTTCCTATGTTTGCCTCTGTCTCTTCCCCACCATAGCTTCTACACTCAAATTGTTCGCAATATTATCGGTGTGCATATCACCAGCATCTATCCAGACATCTTTCCCAGTGCTATCTCAGTCAACTTTTGACCCTATAACATTATTGTTGCGGGTTTGGGGCAGGGAGGAGTTGGTTGTAGAGGTCTTAGTGAGGGTGTAGCTGACGGTGAGAAAAGTTGGTGGAAAGGGTTTTGGCGGGGAGGGGTTCTGGCGGAGACGACTCAGGCGGAGAGGGTTCAGGCGGGTTGGAGTTCTGGGTTCAGGCGGAGGGGGTAGGCGGAGGGGGTAGGCGGAGCAAGGCTTATCGGAAGTGTGGGTGGCTGGGGCTGAGCAGGAGGGAGGCAGAGAGGAGGCGGCGGCCTGGAATTGCATCAGGCGCGGGATTTGGCTCCAGCGTCGCACCAAAGAGCAGGACCGAGCGGTTCCAACCTTGCGTGACACCTTCGATCCCCCATCCTCCAAACCACCGGGTTATATATAAACACAAATGAAAATCGTGTATTAACTGCACAGTACAACAAGAAATAAAACCACCCCGATCAGACGGCTAGGATTGTTTGGACCGATCGGGGGTTAAATACACCGCAGAATAAAAAACTCCAAACACGAAATTGACTCGACTCGAACATCCGGACGTGACTACGGACTCTGATTTTTCATCCGGGAAGCGATTCATCGCCTCATGCGTAAATACACGCGAGTCGATCGAGGCGCGCCGTCAGAAAGCATCCCCTAAAACTCTCGTGCCCAAATATGTCATTATTTCATCTTCCTCTGAAGAATTTTGGATGCGTTGCATTTCTTTATATTATGGGGCCTCACAAAGAAAAACTAGGCCCTCAAGCGATAAAATGTATTTTTGTTGAATATGTTGTCAACCAAAAGGGGTATAAATGATACTCTCCAACTCTCCGGAGAAGGATTGTATCAAAGGATTTTACCTTTCATACCTTATTACTCCGATGAGGGCAGAACTATTACATAACAGGAGAAGTCTAAAGAGGAGAGTGATATAATGCCACCTCTACCTGTGCGGGTAGATGTGCCAACTCCGGGTAGTGTGGATGTTCCAGATAGGAAGGAAGTTCCCACCAATGACCTACATGTATATAAAAGAAGAAAGAATCTTCAAGTCTATCAGAGTAGCCAAAACAAAAATTGGGCAAGAAGATCCTACTCATGCTCCACCAGCAGCGGCCACCCCGCCAGATCCAAACATTGGCATCACTCAGGAGACCACATATGCTCTCCATATTCATAGTGGTCGTACTAGATATCCTATGGATAAATATGTTGGGTATCACTATATCTCTCATTCCATGAAAGCTTATCTTGCATTCGTTTCTTCTATTTCAATTCTAAATAATTTTTCAGAAGCTATCCTGAATCCCCACTGAATGAAAGTGATGGAGGAGGAGATGGATGCTCTCCAACTCAAAAGACCTGGGAAATTATCCCTATCCCGCATGGGCGTCACCTTGTTGGGAGCATGTTGGAGTTTATGAGTTTATTATTATACTAATATTTGTGTGTGAGTGGGTATTAATCTCACATTGTCAGTTCAGTCTTTAAATGTTGTTGTATTTCCTATATAATGCCCCTATGAGGATGAATAAATTACAACTTCTATTCTCGTTTATTTCTTCCCGCATAGTATCAGAGGTGGAATTAACTTCTCTCTGAAATTTGGTTGTCCTAATTAGGGCAACGTACATTTCAGTGTGGCTTCCGCTCTCGATTCCTGTGATTTCTTCTCTTTCATTCAATATTCCTGTCTATTTTTTCTCTCGGGCTGCTTCTGCCTCCCGTTCCTTGTTTCGGGAGCCCTTATCGAAGTCCGTTGATCCCGTCGAGCATTCTATTTGAAGACTCCCGTCGGGCCTTGCTCGTCAACGATCGGCTTCTACCTCATCTTCGAAGGTTGCCGCTACTCTTCATCCCTCTTCGTGCTCTTGTGTCGTTCTTGTCGTCTGGTGTTTACCGATCTTGTTGTTGATCCCGTATACAGCTACTAGATCCAGTCGCTGCTCATCGACAACAAAGACGACGTTGTCCAGGCTTCTTCTTGTTGTTGTTGATGACAATTGATGTTGTTCCATCCACTCCCGACAACGCATGTCGACGACGACGCCATTTGACGAATCCTCTGTTGATCCCAATCTTGTCTTCGTCTGACAGCCTGTCGTTCTCCTGGCTCTTGATCTAAGAAGTTTTTGTAGTTCTGATCCTGTCCACGATGTGGTTCCAGTCAAAGGAGCGTCTTCTCATCCCGAAGTTGTCCCCACCTGCTACTGCTCTTGGTGATCCCATTGTCGATCGCTTGTCGACGATGACGATCTTCCTTTCCACGTGCGGTACTAGGCTTCAACCTCCTCCAGACGTGTTGCGACCTTCAGATCTATGCTCTAGCCGCCTCCAGCAGCTGGCCCTCATGGCTCAGTCACTTCGCTGCTCCAGATCCAACTATTGCCCTCATTTTTCTGATGGTTCTTGTTGATTCCAGCCTTTGCAAACACTTTTAGGACGTTGATCTCTTGCCAAGGCTGGAGTTGTGTTGTTCTTTGGTCGTTTTGTGGTTTTTTTGTCTATCATTAGTATTTGATTTGTATCGTCTTGTTATGCCTATATGCACGTGATATCCACGTGAGGGGGAGTGTTTGGGACAAAAGCGTCTCAGATGATCTTTCCCGATCTTTCGTCTTCGTTCCCCACAACCCCTAGGCTTATGTTGTATGTCGTTAGTATCTCCTCATATTTCTTTTGATTGATTATGTTGGGACACGGTGGATGTTAGTTGTTTAATCTTAGCGGATTGTGTCGTGTAGGACCGTGTCGTGAGGGACCGTGTCGTGTGGGACCTCCCTTTGTGCGGATTATCCCCGGCGGATTATCCCTGACGGATTATCCCAGATAGATTATCCCCGACGGATTATGCCTGATTGCCCGGTTGATGATTTGCTCTATATCTTTCGTTCTATTTTGCATGTTGTGTGTGCAGGTGATGTTAGTTAACCAGTTTCCAGCGAGTCCACGTCGTGTATGGGCCTTGTGACGTGTGTGGGTCAGCGCGTGTGTGGCAATGTCCCCGACTTGATTCCCCAATTTGAAATTTTCCCAGTGGCTCGTCTGATGTTTTGTCCCACATTGCCTACCTCCATTGTCGTTATTTGTTGTGTTCAAGCTTAAAAGGGGGGGTTACAGTTTATGAGTTTATTATTATATTAATATTTGTGTGTGTCTTTAAATGTCCAAGCTTAAGAGGGGGTATTAGTTCCATATTGTCAGTTCAGTCTTTAAATGTCGTTGTATTTCCTATATAATGCCCATATGAGGATGAATAAAATTACAACTTCTACTTCTCTTTTATTTCTTATAACAGTGAAAATAGATATATACTCCTAAGTTTCTTCAAGATAGAACTCTTGATAGATATAAAGCTAGCTTGGTTGCTAAAGACTTTACTCAAATTGATGGAGTTGACTTTCAAGAGACATTTGCTTTTGTTGCCAAACTGAATTCTGCTAAAATTTTATTGTCTATTGTGGCTCATAAATCTTGGCATTTACACTAGATTGATGTAAAAAATGTTTTTCTCAACGGAGAATTGGAGAAAGAAATCTATATGACCCCTCCACCAATCATGGATGTTCCTAAGAGGACATGGGTGTCGTCTAAAAAGGCCTTGTATGACCCCAAACAATCTCCTCGAGCTTAGTTTCCTAAGCTCAGTGTCAAACTACTAAATATAAATTTCTCTCGTTGTACGTCTGACCACTCGGTCTTTGTATCACTATCCTCATAATTTATGTGTATGATATTATAGGGACGGATAATCGGCACATTGCTCTTGTAAAAGGGAAATTGGCATCTGCCTTTGAAATCAAAGATTTGGGTCTTCTTTGATACTTTCTTGGGATTGAGATTGCACAATCTGTCGGGAAGATTATGATCTCTCAGCGCAAAGACATCTTAGATTTTCCCAGTTGTACAACCTCGGGCTCGCAAAGAGCCCTCAAGAAGGAAAAAGCGAGACAGGCAAAGGGTACCAAGAGGGCTCACTCGCAAGCAGCGAGATGATGGGCTCCCCAAAGGGCAAAATGCCCCGCCTAGAGGCGAGAGGGCCCTAGAGGCGAGAGGGCCCTAGAGGCGAGAGGGCCCCAGAAGCGAGAGGACCTCCAAGGGCGAGAGGCTCCGGCGAGACGGGCGGCGGGTCCTTCTCGCCGACAGGCGCCTTTCCTCTCGCCAGGGGGGAGAGTTTTTTTTTACTCTTTCCTATCAAAGCAGGGGGTTTTTACTCTTCTACCCCGGGTATTTTTACCGTTTTACCCTTGGTGGACTGCGTATAGCTCCTCAGAACAGCGGAGTTTGGCTGTTGGCAGATCCAGCCAAGGGTACCCCAGTAATTTCAGGCCGGAGCAGTTTTGTTATTTGCAGTTCAGATTCTGAAATCTATAAATAAGCTCATAGGGGTTCTTCAGAAGGGACCTTTTTTTTAGACTCTTGAGAGGATTCTTTCGGCACCACCTTCTGAGGAACTCCAAGCCCAGCCTTTGGCTTTGGAGGGGAAGCTCTCTGTGACCTTCCGGGTAAGCGGTGGGACCTCCCTGCTGCGGCTTAGGGCCAGTTTTCTAATCCTTCACGACCGGTCGGAGGTCAGAGTTCGGGCCAAGTAGGAGTCGGCTACGCCCCTATTTTGTGAACATTTGTCGGAGTCAAAATTTGGCTTCAACAGTTCTGGTGCGGTGAGCGTGGAGGTAGCCGGTTCAAGAAAAGTTTGAGTTTGGTCCTATGACAGGAGGCGAAGGAGAAGGATCTGGTTCTGGAGGTTCCCCCTCCCAGGTAGAAGAGGCGACGAGGAAAATGCTGGAGGACTTCAGGCGAGAGGTCATGCAAACCATAAGTTTGGCCTTCTCGGCAAGGAGCGAGTGGGCGACACCTCAGGTTCCAATCGAGGTGGTCCCGCTTTTAGGCGAGAATGCCCCAGGTCAGCGCCCGGGAAAGGAGGTCCCCACAGAGGCTGGCGAGAGGGACGTAGCGGCGCGAGAGCTCTTCCCAGGCCAGCGCCCCGGGAAAGAGATCCCGGCAGAAGACGGCGAGAAGGAGGCAGCTGTGCGGGAGCTCTTCCCTGGGCACGGTCTCGCAGATCGGGCCAGCCAGCCGAGGCCGCGGGACGTGCCCTCTCGGCAAGCAGTCGGCGAGAGCCCGTTTAGTGAACTTTGTCATCTCGGCCCCGGTGCCGGAGGGGTTCCGGGAGCCCGACATGTCCTACTACTCAGGAAAGGATGATCCGGTGCAGCATGTGCAGTGGTTTGAGGATGTGGTTTCGATCAGACAGATGACGGATGCGTTTAAGTGTCGACTGTTTGCCATCACCTTGAAGGAGAAGGCGCGAGATTGGTTCCACCAGTTACCAGCAAGGTCGATTTATTGTTTTGAGGATCTGCGGAGGGGTTTCTTATTGAGGTTTTCAACATCGAAGAAGCGTAAGAAGGAGGCGGAGTGCTTGTTCTCGGTAAGGCAGAGCCAGGATGAAACGTTGGGGCACTACGTAGATCGGTTTCAGGAAGAGATCCTCCAGGTTCAGGAGGTCCCTGGGTATACGCTAATGCTTGCATTCACCCTGGGACTGAGGCCAGGTTTCTTCAGCATGGAGTTGAAAAGGGTGCCCCCCCTCTCTTTTGAGGAGCTCATGGAGAGGGCGGCAAAGGAGACGGATTTCGAGAGGGCCAATCCGGCGTTTGCAAGGAGGTTAGCCAGGTTGGCAGAGGATGACGCAAAGGAACCAGGAGCAGGGAAGCAGAAGGAACAGAGGGAGCAGAGAGAAGGAAGGAGGGAGGAACCCCGAGGCCAGGGGCACCAAGAGCAGAACCATCGGGGGGCCCGAGAGCCGAACAACCGGATAGGTTGGAGGCCTCAGGAGGGTCACCCCCAGGAGTTAGGAGGAGGCTTCCGGGGAAGAGATAACTTCCGGGAGCCAAGGAGGTTCGATCAACCGGCATGGAGACAGGGGGTGAGGGATCGTTTTCAGCACCAGCAGGAGGCAATGGGGATCGGACGAGGAAGAGGGGCTCGAGGAGGAGGAAGAAGAGGAAGAGGAGAAGGGAGAAGGGGTGGGGTGGCGTTGCCTTTCTGTGACTTCCATCAGGAGAGAGGTCACGCTACAGCCACGTGCCCAGAATTCTTGGAGATGAGAGAGGCCAGAGGTTTGAGGAGACAGGATCCGCCGGTGAGGATCGAGGAAATGCCGCAAGGGGAGGCGGAAGACAGGTGCGAGGACAGGGTGGATGTAGGAACCCGGGGGGGGGTATCGGGGCCATCCATGGGGGGATTGGGATCGAGGCCACCCGGAAGGGGAGCTTCCAGACCATGTTCCGAAAGGGGGTAGCCTCAACCTCCCAGACCCCACCCCCACTAGAAAAAATTACCTTCTCTTCAGAAGATATGCCGGAGTACGAGGACCCATTCTGCGACGTCTTGGTGATCCAGACGGCGGTGGAAAACTTTACGGTCTCCAAGATCCTAGTGGATAACGGGAGCTCCGTAAATGTGATTTTTAAGAAGGCCTTCGATGAGATGCAGGTGGAAGCCAAGAGGGTTTTGGCCTCGGATGGACCGTTGTTCGGGTTCTCCGGGGAGAGGAAAGAAGTGGAAGGGGGAGTAGGGCTGCACGTGAGGTTGGGGGGCGTATCACGGAACTGCCGGTTCGTGATTGTAGATGCCCCGAGCAGCTACAGCGCCATCATTGGGAGACCCCTCATCAGCGCCTTTCGCTGCGTCCCCTCCTCATTCCATCAATGTCTCAAGTTTAACAATGGAGGGGTGCAGGTCAGGGTCAGGGGAGATCCAAAAGTGGCGAGGCAGTGTTACGTCACGGCGGTTAACACCATATCTTGGATGGCAGAGGCGGAGGAGTTGGAAAAGGAGATGGCGGCGCAAGAAGAAGCCTTGAGGGAAGAAGAGGTGAGCCCAGAGGAAGCGAGAGGAGGAACCGAAGAGGAAGTCGGGGAGGAGACTGAGAAGCAGAAGGGAGGAGATGTGCAGGAGGCGCAGGAGGATGTTGAGGTCGAGCAGCAACAGGAGAGCCCGGAGGGGAGAATGGAGATTGAGGAGGAGCAGGGGGGAGAAGAGGTGCAGGAAGTCAGGAGGAGCGAGGAGTCGGAGCCACGGGAAAGAATGCAGGAGAAAGTGGGAGAAGAAGGGGCAGAGGAGGAAGCCCGAAGGGACATGGAAATTGAGCAGCAGCAGGACGAGGTGATAGAAGTTAAGGGAGCAGGAGGGGAGGAAGAGATGGAAGAAGAAGCAGGGGACGGCTGGGAGCAGTCGCGGTTGGAGGTGGCCGAGGAAGTAGTGGAGGTGGAGGTCCGCACCAGTCAGGGGCAGGTACGAGGGGTACGGATCAGCGAAGGCTTGAGTCCCGAAGACCAGGAGCGGATGCGGACCTGCATCCAGAGCAACATCGACGTCTTCGCTTGGAGCGCGGCGGACATGCCGGGCATTGATGCGGACGTGGCCTGCCATCGCCTAAATCTGGACCCTCGGACGCGCCCCATACGCCAGAAAATGAGGGCCATCACCACCAAGCTGGAGGAGCCCATTCGAGAGGAGGTCAAGAAGCTCCTGGAGGCGGGCTTCATCTCAGAGATCCAGTACCCAGGCTGGATCTCCAATGTTGTAATGGTGAAGAAGGGGGGAGGAAAATGGAGAATGTGTATCGACTTTTCGTTATTAAATAAATCATGCCCTAAGGATTGCTACCCCCTGCCTCGAATCGACGCGCTGGTTGATTCAGCCGTTGGTTTTTCTGTTATGAGTTTTCTGGATGCTTTTTCAGGTTACCATCAGATCCGGATGCACCCTCCCGACGTCAAGGACGTCTCCTTCATCACAAGGGAAGGGTGCTTTAGTTATAACATGATGCCCTTTGGGTTAAAAAATGTGGGAGCAACATACCAACGGATGATGGATCGAGTTTTCCAGGGCCAGAGGGGTCGGAACCTAGAAGTCTACGTTGACGATCTTATGGTAAAGAGAAAGGGGGTGAACTCGCATCTCCAGGATCTGGAGGAGACGTTCGCCACCTTGAGAAAGTTCAAAATGAGGTTGAACCCCTTGAAGTGTGTTTTCGGGGCTAGTCGTGGGAAGTTTCTCGGGCACCTTTTGACCCCGGCGGGAGTAGAACCTAATCCCGATAAAGTAAAGGCCATCCTGGAGCTGGAATCACCTAGAAACGCTAAGGAGGTGCAGCGCTTGACTGGGAAGCTGGCCGGCCTTAGCAGATTCCTCTCCAGGTCAGGAGAGAAGTGCTCGCCTTTCTTTAAAGTGCTACGAGGGAATCAGAGATTTGAATGGACAGCGGAGTGCGAAGAAGCTTTTCAAAAACTGAAGGAGCAACTCTCCTGAGCTCCTCTGCTTCAGAGCCCTAAAGAGGGGGAAGATTTGACCTTGTACCTAGGAGTGGGAGCGGAGGCGGTGAGCTCCGTCTTAGTCAGAGAAGAGGGAAAGAAGCAGCTGCCCATTTATTATGTTAGCAGGATCCTAAGGAAGGCAGAGCTCCGCTACCCTATCCTAGAGAAACTGGCATACGCCTTGGCTATTTCAGCCAGGAAGCTCCGGCCACATTTCCAGGCCCATTCAATTAGAGTGGTGACGGACCATCCTCTCCGAAAGATTTTTGAAGGAGTAGAGCACTCGGGTAGGCTGGCCAAGTGGTCTGTCGAGTTGAGTGAGTTCAATATTTCATTCGTACCAAGGCTCTCCATTAAGGCACAGGTGGTGGCCGACTTCTTGGCAGACTACGTCGCGGAGGACGGGGCTGAGGAGCCGCAGCGGTCAGAAGCATGGAAGATAATGGTCGACGGGGCCTCAGGAAAGCACTCCCTCGGAACAGGGGTGGTACTGACAAGTCCTCAGGGAGTGACCATAAAACAAGCCGTCGCCTTGCATTTCCCCACAACCAACAACCAAGCAGAGTACGAGGCAGTGATAGCCGGCCTTCGCTTGGCTAAGGAGCTCGAGATCAAGGACGTTGAGGTTTTCACGGACTCATTGGTAGTGGCGTCTCAGATACGCGGAGAGTTCGAGGCGCGGGAGCCCACCCTTGTGAAATACTTGTCCAAGGTGAGGACGATCATCGGGGGATTCCGGACGTTCTCCATCCAACACGTCCCCAGAGAAGAGAACACTGCTGCCGATCAATTGGCCAAGTTCGGACCTTGGGAAGGGGGTGTCCTAACTGATTTATTCCATCCAGCGATCGAAGAGGGGGAGCTAATGGAGGTGGATCGGCGGCCCTCGTGGGTAGATCCTTTCGTTACCTTTTTTCTGACTGGAACCCTCCCTGAGGGGGTCAAGGAGGCAAGAATCTTCCGCCATAAGGCGGCCCACTATCTCATGCATGAAGGAGGATTGCACCGGAGGATGCTTTTGGGTCTCCTGGCTCGATGCGTGACGGAAGAGGAGACCAGACACATTCTGGAGGAGGTGCACTCCGGGGAATGTGGTAGCCATTCCGGAGGGAGGACATTGGAAGCAAGGGTGGTCAGGCAGGGGTACTTCTGGCCCACCCTGAGGAAGGACGCGACAGAGTTTGCAAGGAAGTGCCAGAAGTGCCAGCTCTGCGCCCCCCTCCAGCTCTTGCCGGCTCAAAGACTCCGAAGCATCACAGCACCATGGCCTTTCGCCATTTGGGGAATGGATCTGGTGGGGCCTTTTCCTCCAGCTAGTGGTCAAAGAAGATTCCTCCTGGTTATGATAGATTACTTCTCCAAGTGGCTGGAGGTTAAGGCGCTAGCAAAGGTGACCTCTCAAGTCATCAGGAACTTCGTCTGGGGGGAGATCATCTGCAGGCACGGGCTGCCTCAGGCCATCGTCACGGATAACGGCCCCCAGTTCGCTAGTGAAGAGTTCATCAGCTTCTGCACTCAGCAGGGCATCGACCTCAGGTTCGCCTCTGTCCACCACCCCAGGAGCAACGGTCAGGTGGAGGCAGCGAACAAGATTATCGTTAACTTGTTAAAGAAGAAGGTAGAGAATCTGAGAGGGAACTGGGTAGAGCAGCTCCCCTCGGTCCTGTGGGCTCTAAGAACAACTCCGAACACGGCCACTGGTGAAACCCCTTTCAAACTTTCCCATGGTTGTGAGGCGGTACTACCAGTGGAATTCGAGGTCCGATCCCCACGAGTTGCGGCCGCAGGTGATGGAGACGAGGCATGGAGAATGGAAAATGAGGAAGGTCTGCGCCTCTCGCTAGACCTGGCAGAGGAGCTGCGAGACGTGGCAGCCATCAGACAGGAGGAAATCAAGCGACGAATGGCAAAGCACTTCGACAAGCATATCAGGATAAAACAGTTCGCGGAAGGAGACCTAGTACTAAAAAAGGTTGATGCGGCAGGGAGGTCCGCCCCGGTGGGAAAGCTCAATCCAAATTGGGAAGGGCCTTATATTGTAGAGAGAGTGTTGAAAGCAGGGGGTTACTACCTTCAAGATGTGGAGGGTAGGGCCTTGAACCACTCTTGGAGTGGGGATGACTTAAAACGCTTCTACCCATGAAAAGGGAGAGCGGTAGATGTGTACTTAAAGCATGGACAATATAATATATTTCTCAAAACATCTCTTGTTTTTGTTTATTATGACGTCCTAAAGGTAGTATCGAGGTATCTTCATCGGCACCCCGAGCTCGGCTCGGCCCCAGGTAGGCTGCGCAGATCTAGGGTTCGGTGGGGGATCAACCCCGCTATCCGCTCCATCATCTACAGGTCAAACAAGCTAACAAGGCAGGATTCATTCTGGCGGAATAGGGTGAAAAGTCCCCTTGAGCGGCACTACACCTTAGTATCCTCACTTAGCCCTAAAATACAAAACTGAACAAAGGGAAAAAGGGTGTGGAGTAGAGCAGGTGGCAGCACTCGCAGCGGATGGCTGTTGAGGATCGTCCCGCCGGTAGCGAAAGGGCACTCGCGGGCGATTGAGCGCGTCGGGAACCCGTCTCGCGTAGGGCATAAAACAGAAAAGTATACATACAGAAAGGTTACGCGGCGAGACGAAATAGTAGCATCGTCCCGCGGGCAAAAGGAAAACCAGAGATTAACTTCACAAAAATAAGAAATAAAAAAATAGACAGCAAAATTGAGCACTCGCTCGTCACTTGGCAGATGCCACAAAATATAGTTTAAAGACTTTACATCAGGAGGAGGAGAGAGTGATTCTAAATCTTGGAGGCGGCGCATCAGTCCTCCTCGCCGGATGAAGAATCATCGCTATCCTCGCTATAGAGCTCGGGAACCAAGTCGCGCGCGGTTACTGTCTCAGAATCGTCCTTCACGACCCCCAGGTCTTTCATCATCTGTAGCACCAGCTCAGCCCCACGGACGCCAGCGTCTCGGCATCGTTCCTCGACTTCCTCATAAGAATAATGTGGCGGGGGAGTCTGGAAGGGCTCGCGGCGAGACGACGACGCGGCAGCCGCCTGGAGGCGCGCGTTCTCAGCCGTCAGCGCCTGGACCTCCTCCTCCAAGGCCGCCACGCGCGAACGAAGTTGTCCCAGCGTCTCGGCATCCTGCGGGATGACCTGGCAATCAGCCAAGAATCGTGGAAAAGAAAAGACCCAAGGGAAAAAGAGAGTTGTGGCTTACCACACCGCCTTGGGCCTTCGCGAGGAGTGACTCGGCATCTGACAGCCTACTCGCTAGACCGGCAGATTCCTCCCGTTCCGCCTCCAGGTTTTTCTCGCTGGCTTTCCATTTTGAATTGATGTAAATAAGGCGGCGAGAGGAACGGTGCGAGAACTCCAAGGCCCGCATCTGATGGTGGCAGGTTCTCAGCACAAGGTCCTTGGTGGACTCGCTTTCAGGCGAAGAGGCGTCTAGGCCACCATAAAGGCCGTACCCTATGGCGAAGGCGTGGCCGGAAGGGACCTCTTGCTCTTTCCATGATGGAAGGAGGGTGGAGATGGACACGCGGTTGGCGTCCCGCCCCCACAGCAGAACCGGGTCGCCGACGGCATCGTGAACCAGGGGACCCAAGTTATAATTCATGTGAGAGGAGGGAGCGGGACGGCCAGAGGAGTCACCCTCGCGAGAGGAGGTACCGGCCACCTGTTCAGGAGCAGCAGCGCGCGGATCAGGGGCAGCAGCGCGCGGGTTGGAAGCAGTAGCGGGCAGGCTGGAAGTAGCAGCAGGTTGGCCAAGAGGCACCGTCTCGCCGATAGGCGAGACGGCCTGGTGATTAGGCGAGGGAGGCGGTGGAGTTTCCCCTAAAGAGATAGGGCTCCCTTGGGGAACCTTCCCCTATCCTTGGAGATAGCTACGGCTTTCTTCATTTTCTTTTTTGGGGGGCTGGAGCGAGAGGGGACGGTGTCATCTCCGGGACGCTTCGGCGGGACAACCGCCAGGGACTCTCTCGCCGCCTCTGCCGCTGCATTGGCGAGATCAAGACCCTTGGCAGGGTGAATATTGCTCTTATAAGGAGGGGATGTTGGGATAATTCGCTCACCTAAAAGCGAGTGGGTGGGGGTTAGGAAAAAGCGAGACAACAAATAGCCAAGAGAGAGGAATAGAAGAATACCCTCGCCCGGGAGCACTGGGAGAAGCGAGTCGAGGCCTCGCCGCAAGAAGTTGACCTCGAAGTTCTTGTCAGCAAGGTACTCGCACAGCAACTTCTCTGGCCCGCTGACTTGGGGGGTGGCGTAGAAGCTCTCTGGCGGAGAGACCGGCGCGAGAGGGACGCCGCCGAAGTCAGCCCGGTCTCCCCGGATGAAGACGAATCGGGTGAGCCAGTGATGGTTCTTGTTAGGCGTCTCGCATACCTTGAGCCCCTGCCCAGTGAAATACGAGACGCCATCGGCGTTGGCGTGGTAGATGAAAAGCTTGCGGAAGGCCGTCAAGCTGAACTCGATGCGCTCTCGGCGCATGTAGCAAGCAAACGCAATCAGCACCGAGATGGCGTTGGGATTGAACTGTGCCGGGACAACACCGAAGTACTTGAAGACCTGCTTCACCTCAGGCCAGAGGGGGAGTCGCAACCCCGCCTCAAAGTGCGAGACGGGGAAGGCGAGTTCACCAGGGTAGTATGTGTTGATGCACTCGCCGACCTTGGGGGGCCGCGACTCGATCCCCTCCCCCAGATACTCGCGGGCGAACTTATCATGGTCTTCCCGAGGGAGCCTGCCGAGCGGGAAGTCGTGGTCAGTAAACCTCTTCCCGCAACGGCTGCGCCCCTCGCCCTCCTCCACTTTCTTCTTACCCATCTCCTTTGGCGAACTGGTCCTAGGCGAGACAAAGGAGTTAAGAGGCGAGAATGGCCCTAGGCGAGACAAAGGAGTTAAGAGGCGAGAATGGCCCTAGGCGAGACGAAGGAGTTAAGAGGCGAGAATGGGCCGGCGAGACGGAGAGATCAGAGGGCCAAGACTTGGTTAACGGCGAAGGCGGAAAGTGTGGTATCTAGTCCAGGACTAGGCATATTTATAGCTGATGCAAGGCCAATGATTAAAAAGGCGGGAAAATAAGGGGGAGAGGAAGAGTCGGCGTTTTTCTCTCTCCTATACCTCGAACGGCGCGACCCGTCACAGTCAGCAAAAATTATAAATAAATATCTAGCATAAATTAAAAAGGAGGATTAAAAAAGAAAGAAAATCAAGCCTTAAGAAATATATATATGCGATCAGACATCATCCCGCAGGAGGCCAAACTCCCGGCATACTTTGGCGAGACTGTCATTATTACAAATCTTGCGAGAAGAAGGAAAAGATGAATAGTAGGACGGACATTCGTCAGTATGGGCGCCACTCCCAGCGGCCGCCGCGTGCTCCCCCGCGAGGAGGCCTACTCCGCGAGTGGAAGGAGCGGATGGTTTGGAGGCCACGCCGCGCGAGACGGAGCTGCATATCGGTCTCATTGATGATGGCCTCAGGGTCGGTGCCGTCGACATCCAGCTCGGCATCGGCTCCAGAAGATAGACGAGCGCACTCGCCCTCCAGCAACTCGATGCGCTTCTTCGCGGCCTGTTTGTCTAAAGTCAAGGAGTGAATGAGGCGCGCGTGCTTCCGGAAGAGCTCAGCCGTCTTCCGCTTCATCTCCACTGGATCTGAGGGATCGCCCAGATAGTCTTCAATCCCGTCTGCAGGAGGAGGCGAGACGGAGAGTTGCTTTGGCTGCTCCTCAATAGGAGAGTTGGCCCGAGAATCTGCGCAAGGAGTGCAGGGACAAGGTGGAAGAGGCACTCGCAGGAGAGAGTGAGAGTAGCGAAGGGGATTCAAAAGGGCGAGGGAAGGTCCCTTACCAAGATGGCGAGAGGTATCGGCAGTCGGGGAAGGGTCGTCCCTCCTCTCGCTGGGAGTAGTTGGAGGAGTAGATGAGGGTAGCGAATCAAGTTCCTCGCAACGGACAGAAGAACCATCTCGCGGACTCTTCGGGGGCAGCGGAACCACAAGAGCCCCCTGAAAAAAGCGTTAGTCAGCAAAAGAGCACCCGGTCACGGAAATAACAGTGGTAATCGCGAGTGTCCACCTCTTTTTCCGTAGAGAGCGCACGGGGAGTGGGGGCAGGTTTCAAAGAGGCGCGAGACGAATCTACTGCTGCAAGAGAAGGGCCCCCAGCCTTCGTCTTTTTCGAGCGAGACGACGGGGCGAGGGGACGACCCAGGGAAGAGGTGAAAGCAGTCATTCTGCAAGAACTCGAGGACAGGGAAGAAGAAGAATATGCAGAGCGGGGCATCAGGAGCGCAGGGCAGGAGTCATATATTTATAGACCCCGGTGGGGGCCTCCGAAAATTCCTCATAAATACGTTTTTTAATGCACCTTGAATAACGAGCCTCGGTTGAACATTCTTTTTGAGCTTAGAGTAATCTCAAAAAGAGCGGGGATTGTGTACAACCTCGGGCTCGCAAAGAGCCCTCAAGAAGGAAAAAGCGAGACAGGCAAAGGGTACCAAGAGGGCCCACTCGCAAGCAGCGAGATGATGGGCTCCCCAAAGGGCAAAATGCCCCGCCTAGAGGCGAGAGGGCCCTAGAGGCGAGAGGGCCCTAGAGGCGAGAGGGCCCCAGAAGCGAGAGGACCTCCAAGGGCGAGAGGCTCCGGCGAGACGGGCGGCGGGTCCTTCTCGCCGACAGGCGTCTTTCCTCTCGCCAGGGGGGGAGAGTTTTTTTTTACTCTTTCCTATCAAAGCAGGGGGTTTTTACTCTTCTACCCCGGGTATTTTTACCCTTTTACCCTTGGTGGACTGCGTATAGCTCCTCAGAACAGCGGAGTTTGGCTGTTGGCAGATCCAGCCAAGGGTACCCCAGTAATTTCAGGCCGGAGCAGTTTTGTTATTTGCAGTTCAGATTCTGAAATCTATAAATAAGCCCATAGGGGTTCTTCAGAAGGGACCTTTTTTTTAGACTCTTGAGAGGATTCTTTCGGCACCACCTTCTGAGGAACTCCAAGCCCAGCCTTTGGTTTTGGAGGGGAAGCTCTCTGTGACCTTCCGGGTAAGCGGTGGGACCTCCCTGCTGCGGCTTAGGGCCAGTTTTCTAATCCTTCACGACCGGTCGGAGGTCAGAGTTCGGGCCAAGTAGGAGTCGGCTACGCCCCTATTTTGTGAACATTTGTCGGAGTCAAAATTTGGCTTCAACACCAGTGATATTGAATATTTGAGAGTCAAACAGTTGAGTCTTGTGCACCCTAATTATGATATTCACAAGGATACCTCTTCAGATCTTAAGAGAGTCAAAATTTCAATATCGTGGGAAAATTGATTTATCTGACAATTACCAGATCTGATATCTCATTTGATGTTAGCTTAGTGAGTCAATTCATGCACAGTCCTAAAATTCACCACTATCAGGCAGTTTTATGGATTCTTAAATACTTAAAAAAGGACCTCGAAAAAGGCATTATCTATCAAGATTATGGTCATCTTAAGGTTCACGGGTATTGTGATGCTAATTGGGTTGGTTCCTCCCTGGAGAGAAGATCTGCGATTGGATGTTCAATCTTTATTATGGCAATCTTGTGTCCTGGAGGAGCAAAAAACAAAATGCAGTTGATCATTCCTCTACTGAAGCAGAATATTGTGTCATTGTCGTCATTAAATGCGAACTGATTTGGGTTAAATCTATCTTGAGAGAAATGAGCATCCTTGAGGCCGCGCACCTCCACTATGATAATCAAACAACTATTCACATTGCCAACAACCCTGTATCCATGAAAGGACAAAATACAATGAAATTGATTGTCACTCTGTGTGGGAGAAAATTCAGGATCAAACTATTATTACAGTGTTTGTGTCATCTGAAGATCAACTTGCTGACATACTCAACAAAGTAGTCTCTAGTAAATCTCTTCATTCATACTCCCTCAGGCTTGGAATGTTGTATGCGTATGATGTTAGCTTGAGGGAAGGGGTGTTAAGATACAAACTAACCTAAACTCATCGGGTGGTGATGGTACCTCAAAATGTGGTTGAAGGGGCTTACAATGATTGTGGTTCGTATGTGATTGATAAGGAGCAAAACCCTAAGGTACGCCTCTTCCCTCTCTTGATAGATAAAACATATTATAAATACATTAATTTACCACTCTTAATCTCATATATCATGTGATCCCATCCTGTGACCCAACCCGCTCCCTCATTCGGCACTCCCATAATTCCATTCTAGTTGATTCGCTCATCCTCCAATCTCCCAGATGGCAGGCAGAGTTGGAGCGGCGACATTTAATATTATATGTGGACTTGGACTCTGATTTTTACTTCTATATTTTTCTTGTTTAAAATCTTAATCCAATCTCTGGCTTTTGATGCTCTGTTTCAACTTCTTCTTCTTTGGTTGATGGTTAATGGTTTCATTTTCACTTCGTCTATCAAAGATTCGTGATAACATACTTTATTCTTGTCACGCATCTATGGGTATATGCCCCTATAGCACTTGGTAATCAGTATGTGTAAAATTTTGGCTCACCTTGCCTCTAATTTCTGAACTTAAGGGGCTAGTTTTCCGCGGCTTTTTCCCCTGCAAATAAACCGCGGATATTAAAGACGGGGCAGATCCTCACTGCCCGGCCATGGCCCCACCAAACGGCATGCGGTCGCAAAACAACGGTGTCGTCCGCGCAATAGCAGCGGATCAGCACACCAAACGAGATCAAAGTTTGATTATGATGGTAGATTTTGTTGTCTGAGGGTTTATCATCCTTCACTCTATCTATAATCTCAGAAACTATGGTTCAATTATGATGGGTTGATTTTGGTATTTGATGGTTTTTCATGCACTATGCACCTATTTTCTAAACCTACGATTTGTAAAGGCCAATTACTGAAATTACGCTCAACCCTATATAATCTCCTTCCTGAACTTCCTCTAATCTATCTGTATTCTTAGTTCTTAAGTTTTTTTGGAGTCCGTACTTTATATTTTGCAACTTTGTGAACTCTTCGGAAGGAACTATGACAACAAAGTCATAATGAGACCAATAGTTGATACCCAATACTCAATACTTCATGCAATCGTACTAATAAGTCACTTTTTTTCAGTGGAGCAATTTAGAATTTAAAAACCTAACCTGTAACACCCCAACTCAGTTTAACAAAAAATCAGTAGTCTGGGCAGGCCCTGCGATAAGCAATAAACTAAGTAACGGCACTAAAACCGATACATAGCAAGTATAAATAAAAATACTAAAAGAAAATTTCAGTGGAAGTAAGATATGAAGTTAAGGATAAGCAAGGATATCTCAATTTTGATTCAAAGAGCCGATTAAATGTTCAAAATATCGAATGTCGGATACATATCGTATTGAGTTTTTAAATGTCGGATGTCAGAAGTCGGAGACATGTCAGGAATATTTAAAAATATCAGATTTCTATGTATTATATTATAAATAAAAATTTTATTTTTATGTATATAACTAAAATAATATGCTATAAAAATAGAAAAATAATATACAAATAGATAAAAGATGAACAATTTATATTACAAAATAAAATCAAATAGTATCTAAAATAAAATATTATTAATAAATAAATAATGATACATTATAAAATATATTTAATAATATACAATAAATTTATTTTGATAACAATAAGTTTATTGCAAATAAAGAAGATTTAAAAGTTAAAAATCCTTGATTAATTATAAGTTTTTCAAATCTATAAATTTATATTAAATAATGAAAACAATCAACTACTAAATGTATTAAATGTTTTCATATTTTTTGAAATATGAAATTAAAAATTTTCGAAACAATTATACAAAAATGATTGTAAGAAAAAAAAAAGTTAAGAAAATCAAAACAATAAGTCCAATCAATTTACATACATAATATAATATGTATAGGTGATTTAAACATATGTTATTAGTTTGCTAATATAACATAAAATAAAATAGCGGATGATATATTTAAAAGTTGTGTCGTCCGATATATCGGAAAAAATCAGACATGTCGGCCTATATTTTACAAGAGGACATAAACTATATTTTTTAGAAAAACATATCGTTTTGCCCCTAAAAATCACATGTCAGGAGACATGTCGAACCTGTCAGAGGATATTTAAAACAATGCGACTAATAAAAGAAAGCACAGAGGTCAAAGAGACGAATAGGGCGTTGACGACCTTCGAGAGCGACGAATACGTCAGATGCCCGAACCGTCTAGGGAGAATTGTTGATGGCTTCAGATGAGAGGAGAGAGGGAGAGAAGATCAACGAACCCTAGAGTCGTCTACGAGAGACGAATCAAACGGCAATTTCAATTCTACCGAGGGAGATGTTGAGGGTACGTGATTTAGGGTTGCGGTTACTCCATTGAGCGACTGAGAGAAACAAAAAAAGGTACAGCGCCTTTTAAAGAAATCGTGGGGGAGGGCAGAAACTGTGTCTCACGATTTATAAAAAATAGAGGGGAAAATTTTATTTATTCATCCTAACATCAATATTGCCATTACTCACTAGAACTTTCTTAATTAGAACGTTACACTCATTCGAAATTTGAATCGTGACGGAAGGCAAGCAATATAATAAAAAAATTCATATTTTTTTTTAAGCAATGCAGCACAATTGTAAAATACGATCAATTGCATTGG
Source organism: Platanthera guangdongensis (assembly GCA_039583875.1). Classification (NCBI taxonomy): domain Eukaryota; kingdom Viridiplantae; phylum Streptophyta; class Magnoliopsida; order Asparagales; family Orchidaceae; genus Platanthera; species Platanthera guangdongensis. Next base: position 162,874,030 of record CM077165.1, on the reverse strand, counting down.
TTTGATAGCAACGCATGAATTTTTAACTCACACTCAAGTCCTGTAATAAAGATCATCTTCGTAAATAAATCTACGGGTGTTACAAAACCACGTGTAATACGTTACATGTTCCCAAAAATATAAATATAATTAGAAAAAAAATTAAAATATTTTAAGTTTTTTAATTAAATACTTAAAATGCCTTTATTTCGATCCAACTCAAAATCGTTTCAAGTCGATACAGACTTAAATTTTTTGATTTCGAGACGAGTTTGAATCGCTCGAACTAGACTTGAAGTCAGTCCTAAGTGAAATCTAAAACAACCGACCCGAATGTGCCGATAAGTAATTTCACTTTTAGAAAGACACAACTTGTTTAAAGTAATGACATATAGATTGATCGAAAAACAATCATGCAAAATTTATAACTAAGCTCCTCACATACTTGAATTGTATATACCTTTTCCCACTAGCCACTATACATAACATGCCTAATCAAGATCGAAGAGGTAACTCAAAGCGTCGAGCGGCAATTTCACTAACGAAGTTGTGCATGCTCCTCGAATCCATGAGAAAGAATCGTATATTAAAAGACTTGATCTGCATTGTTTAGGAGTTCCTTACTCCTATTATTGATGTGAACGTCGCCGCCTCCGAGAACATGTGATATCATCACGCGACAACTATTATTATTATTATTATTTTGTTATGTTATCTATGTCATCTTATTTCCCGTGCATCGATGTCACTTTTAGTTTTGGCTCGTCGAATTGACCGTCAGATGAGACACTGAATAAATAGGCCCGACAATTTTAATAGTTACGACAAATAAGGGAAAGTTTAAAGTATTTAAAAATGCATAGCATTAAAATCAACAGCAAAAAAAGGCAAACATATAAGTTTAGAAGTTATCAGAATTAAGGAGTATTTTGGAAAGTTTTATTTGGAAGTGTGCATCCACGCAAGTGGAATAAGATTTGGACATAATTTATGTGCAATATTTTGGTAATTATTTGGAAGAGAAAATTAAGGCAAGAGTAGTAAATCCTCCAATCAAAACTGTTGCATGTGAAGAAGAAAGCAGCCGGGTAGAAACAGGGATCAAGATCATCTCTCGTTCTCCCTATATTACGGGACCAGACCCTTACCAGCGCCGCTCCTCCACCGCCAGTTCAAAGGCTACCAGTTCCGACCGAGTTCCCGCAAGATTTGACTGCCGACGCTGTTTTTTTGCTCGATGCACCGACGTTGGACCGTCGTCGACCTCGAAAAATCCTAACCCGACGATCCAGAGCAACGCCTCTCTGAAGGACGCCTGCTGATGGGGAGCCATCAGATGCACTTGGAGGAGCTCGCCGCAAGGCGGGGCCCACATACATGTACTCGCGCAGGAAGACTTGATCGGATCGCCGATCGGACTCCACGGTTGCGTCTGAGACGTCACCGCGAGTCAAAACGCTATGTTACTTTATTTTTTTTTTGAGTTTATTTTGATGTATTTCAAGGACTAACCCACCGGCCAATCATAACCGTTGATGGGGGATGCCCTAATTTATGTTTTCTTATAAATAGGATGCTAGGGGGCTGATTTGAAGGCATTGCAGAATTTGGAGAAGAATAATCCCGGATTCCAGCGATCCCTCCTCGGTGCCGACATCGTGGAACCCTAGGTGACGACTCCTAGGCCGTCAATCTTCCCCCCAAGGTAACCCATATCCCCCTCCTTCGTTTTCCAGCCATTTCCCCCTCTTTCCACCGCTGGAGACCCCCCAAAACCACCTCCAAAATCTGCCGGCCTGCTGTGAAAACAGCAGCCGACAGCCCCTGTTCAAACCCCAGCCCAGTCGTCTCTCCTACACCCCCCTTCCCGCTGTTTTCCCTTGCACCTGCCGACCAACCAGCACACTCCACCGCCCCCTTGTCTCCAGCCTGTACCAGCCGGCCCCTCCCTACAGCAGCCCAGCCAAGCCGCCACCTCCTCTCACCAAAACCAGCCACCCTAGAGGAGCCTCCACCCTAGCCGGCCACTCCTCTCCCTTCCCCTTCGTGGATCCACTCCCCAACACTCTGAAAACCCTAAATCTAATTGATCTAGTACTACCTTTCCCTGATCTACCGTCCCCTTACGTATTCTCACTCCCGTAGCCCGAATCCGCCCTAAAATTAGCGGATCTACCCACCGACACTCCGATCCATTCTCTAGTAGCCGGATCTCGCCGTTTCCGACCCGCATCCCCTCTTTTCCACCGTGGGCAGCCACCGTGACGTCACCGTGCCACCGTGTCCGTCTCCGATCGCTTGTTTTGCATCCGGCCCCTCAAATTCTTCACCGTCTCGGATCAGCCCACTGCATCGTGAGTATTTCATGGTATTGTGTTTGTATTTGACATTTGCACTTGGTTGGTTATCTATATTTGTGTTGTGATCATAGTCTGTTAGTTGTTGTCTCATACGATAATATTTGTTGTGGAATTAGTCGCCGCCGCTTGCTAAGGCTCTCCGCGCGTAGGAAGCCGTTGTCAAATTGCCAAAATTATTTAATCGTTTCTTTATTTCGATTAACTCAATGGTGTCGCTAATTTTCATTGCTTAAGTTACTAGTCATTGTTTTCTGACTGTTCATTGCATGTAGCATTGCATTCGCATATCCCCTCACACGTGCACGTAGGGTCCTAGCTTCCGAGCACCACTAGCCTACCCCTACATCATTTGGTATCAGAGCGCAGGTTAGGCCACTTGCATGCTCCGTAGTGGTAGGACTTTTAGAGTAAGCATGGTAGAACCACAGAACACTGAGGACCGAGCGACGAGTTCGAATTCGGACGCCGCTTTCGCTGAGTTCCAACGCTTTGTCCTATGTCGCCTTGACACCATAGGAGCCCAGTTCGACGATGTGCGTCATGACCTTGCCGAGGTGAACCTTCGTTTAGGCCACTTAGAGGATGTCAGGGACACTCCAACACAGCATCACGATTCTCTTGAGGACGACCCTGACGCTCTTCCACGCCGAGGGCAACGCCTGAGGGACGGCCCACCTCCAGCAGACCGTCACTGTCGTGATAGTCCTCATCAAGCCCCGATTCCGCCGGTAAGGCGACATCCTGATTTTGCAAGAGATTATAGGCAAGTCCCGGCGAGGGATAGGCTGCCACCCCAGCGTGATGAGTACCGTATGCCACGTCAGCCTCAGCCGGACCCCAGAGATCGTGTGCCCCCACACGGTCGCCGTGACCATCACCAGGATGATTATTATCCCCCGGGTCGGAGTGAGCGTGGTCCCCCACCCGCTCGATACGACTACGCTCATGATGACTACCCCGAGGACTACCCCGATCCTCGGAGAGGGGGCCACTATCATGACATCACTCGTCGCATCCGACTCGACGCCCCTTCGTTCGATGGTCGCCTAGATCCGAAAGCCTTCAGCGATTGGCTCTTGGACATGGACCACTACTTCGAGTGGTACGACATGAGTGACGAGCGTTGTGTCCGCTTTGCAAAGATGAAGTTGATCGGGCAAGCTAAGGTATTCTGTATTAGTGTCGAGAGAGCTCTAGAGCGGGATGGTTACTACCCCATCCCCAAATGGGACGAGATGAAGGAGAGACTGAAGGAGAAGTACCTCCCCGCGTCATATCGAGATCAGCTACAGAACCTACGGCAGGGGACACTTACCGTCGTCGAGTACATGGCTCGCTTCGATGTGCTGGTCGTCAGAAGTGATATCTCAGAGGAGCCTACTGCCACTGTCGCCCGCTTCAAGGCGGGCCTTCGTTCCGATATTCGGAGAGAGTTGATTGCCCACTGCTTGGAGACTGTTGATCAGATATTCCAGCTCTCCCTCGAGTATGAGCAGCACCTTCGTTCGTCTAGTACGAGGCAGTTCACCTCTCGGACTGATTCCTCGAACTTTAGGAAACCCGCTCCTCCCCAGACCACCACGGCCTCACCCTCACGTATTCCCGCGGATGCGAAGGGTAAAGTCGTAGCCACTGATGGCCAGCGATCTGGGGGCATTGTATGTTTTAGATGCTCTAGCAGGGGCCACGTGGCGGCGCAGTGCCCCACGCGGAACCTGTTACTTGAGGAAGAGGAGGAGCAGGGTTTAGAGGGTGAAGAGGAGGCCCCAGAGGAGGTTAGGGCCGCAGTCGAGGAAGGTTGGGAGAGTGACGCCGAGCAATCGTTAGAGGTGGGAGTGATTCGACGCCTCCTACACACCCCACGTGTGGACGAGGACTGACGACGCACGACCATCTTTTACACGTACTTCCCTAGTGCAGGCGGTCCCTGCAAGCTAGCTATTGATGGTGGGAGTTGCGTGAATATTGTAGCCCAGAAGGCGCTTGACCGTATGTAGGTGAAGGCAGAGCCTCACCCCCATCCGTACCGTGTCGTCTGGGTTGACAAGACGGCGATTCAGGTCACCCAGCGTTGCTTAGTCCCGATCACTATTGCGTCCTTTCAGGACAAGGTCTGGTGCGATGTCATTCCCATGGACGTCGCTCACGTGTTGCTTGGCCGCCCCTGCCTTTTTGATCGTGATGTCACGTGCTTCGGTCGCTCGAACACGTGTCTTTTATGATAAAGGGCGGAAGATCACGTTGACACGCACCCAGCCCCGAGATCGACCCAAGGGTGTGGTAGAGTCGTCTCCGAGCACGAGCGCCTCACGGCCACTGCATATTCTGAGGCGAGGTGAGTCTATGCGAGATAGTGTTGAGTCCGACGTTATTTATGTAGTAGCCGCTACCCAGGTTACTGAGGACGCCCCGGTTGATTTCCCACTTGCGGTGCGTCCCCTATTAGGCGAGTTTGCGGACATTATGCCAGACGAGCTCCCCGATGAGTTGCCTCCCCCTCGGGACATTCAGCATGTCATTGATTTAGTCCCGGGAGCTTCGCTCCTGAACCTGCCCCACTACCGTATGCACCCGGATGAGCACGCTGAGCTCAAACGGCAGGTTGACGAGCTTCTTCGGAAGCAGTTCATTCGAGAGAGCTTGAGTCCTTGTGCGGTCCCCGCCCTTCTTACCCCTAAGAAGGGCGGTAGTTGGCGTATGTGCATCGACAGCCGCGCCATCAATAAGATCACGGTCAAGTATCGTTTCCCTATCCCACGACTCGATGACTTACTGGATACTATGTCCGGTGCCCAGATCTTCTCCAAGATCGACCTCCGCAGTGGGTACCATCAGATACGAGTTCGTGAGGGGGATGAGTGGAAGACCGCATTTAAGACCAAGGACGGTCTGTATGAGTGACTAGTCATGTCATTCGGGCTATCCAATGCCCCGAGCACATTCATGCGCGTGATGACGCAGGTGTTGCGGCCCTACATGGGCAAGTTTCTAGTGGTGTACTTTGATGACATATTAGTCTACAGCCAGACTCCGGCCGCTCACCTCGATCATTTGAGACTTCTCTTTGGCACCCTCCACCAAGAGAAACTGTATGTGAACCTGAAGAAGTGCGTCTTCCTCTCCGAGTCTGTCCACTTTCTAGGCTTTATTATTTCCTCCACTGGAGTCTCTGTGGACCCTGAGAAGGTCAAATCTATTCGAGATTGGCCTGTACCTAGGAATATCCACGAGCTCGTAGCTTTCACGGGCTTGCCACCTTCTATAGGAGGTTTGTCCAGGGGTTTCAGCACGATCATGGCCCCCTTCACGAGCTGTCTCAAGAAGGGAGAGTTTCAGTGGACCCCCGCGGCCACTAGAGCCTTCGAGGAGATTAAGGAGAGATTGACGACAGCTCCCGTCCTACGGTTGCCGGATTTTAGTCGCGCCTTTGAGGTCGTCTGCGACGCGTCCGGTATCGGTATAGGTGGCGTATTGAGTCAAGAGGGACACCTAGTTTCTTACTTTAGTGAGAAGCTGAATGAAGCCAAGCAAAAGTACTCGAACTACGATCGAGAATTTTTTGTTATTGTCCAGTCTCTGCGCTACTGGCGACACTATCTCCTTTCCCGGGAGTTCGTGTTGTATTCCGACCACCAGGCCCTCTGTTACCTCGATTCGCAACGCAAGCTGGGCCAACGACATGCGAAGTGGGTTGAGTATCTGCAGGATTTTCATTACGTTCTCAAGCACCGCGCAGGTGTTGAGAACAAGCCGGCCGATGCGTTGAGTCGCCGCGTGTCCCTATTGCAGACGATGACAGCGAGTGTGCAGGGACTTGAGCGACTGATGCTCGATTACCCTACGTGCTCTGACTTTGGTGAGATTTATACCGCCCTATCCCGAGACCCGCCCGACCCTGTTGAGGGATATCAGATTTACGAGGGATATCTGTACCGAGCTTCCCGCCTATGCGTTCCTCAGACGTCTTACCGAGATTACCTGATTTGGGAACTGCATGCGGGCGGAGCCGCGGGTCACTTCGGGCGAGATAAGTCCATAGCCATTGTGGAGGACCGTCTCTACTGGACTAGCCTCAAGAAGGACGTAGCTCGGGTTGTGCGCCACTGTCGTATCTGTCAGACGGCCAAGGGAAATAAGCAGAACACCGGCCTTTATACACCCCTACCCGTTCCACACCGCCCTTGGGAGGACATCAGCATAAATTTTGTTCTCGAACTTCCCCGCACCTTACGGAAACACGATTCCATCTTCGTGGTAGTTGATCGTGTCTGACCGCGATGTGAGGTTCATGAGCTACTTTTGGAAAACCCTGTGGCACAAGACTGGTACTATCCTTAGGTTTTCCTCGGCATATCACCCACAGATGGACGGTCAGACTGAGGTAGTGAATAGGAGTTTAGGGAATCTGTTACGGTGTCTAGCTGGTGAGCATGTAGGTAGTTGGGACTTAGATTTGCCGATCGTCGAGTTTGCCTACAATAGCTCAGTCAACAGGTCCACCGGGTTGAGTCCATTTCATGTAGTTTCAGGATACGACCTTAGGAAACCTATAGACCTTGTCCCGAGTCCTTTAGAGTCCCGTCCTAATGAGTCTGCTGAGTCATTTGCACAGCATTTGCATGATTTGCATGAGTCTGTCCGCCGACGAATAATAATAAGCAATGATAATTATAAAGCTCATGCACATAAGCGAAGACGAGAGCAGATATCTAATGTAGGCGAGAAGGTAATGGTGCGAGTCCGCCCCGAGAGGCTCCCTTCGGGGCCTGCCAAGAAGTTAAGCGCGAGGCGAATAGGTCCATATTCCATTGCTTGTCGTATTGGGACCAACGCCTACCGACTTGACATCCCGGCCAGTATGGGAATTCACCCTGTGTTTAATGTTGAGGATCTGACTCCATACTATGAGCCTCATGAGTATGTGGACCCGAGCGAGGGAGATGCCCAGCCACCCCCACCACCACTATCGCTACCATACCACCCATCCACTTTGCCACCACCTGATGGCCATCCTAGTCCACCCACTGTTGCCACCCACCCACCCGGGACCTCGTCCACTTTGGTTCCCCCGCAGGCACCACCGATCGCACCGAGACCCACCTTCCGAGAGGCGAGAGATGAGAGCGTCACAGAGATCAGATCCCACTAGTTTGTTCCCACCTCGGACGGACCGCGTTGCCGCTACCTGGTACATTGGCGGGGCCGACCTGACACAGACAATACTTGGATACTACCGGCAGAGCTAGATCGGCTCGCCCCCGGACTTCGACTTCAGTACGATCATCTTCATTCATCGGAGATGAAGGCCTTTCAGTCGGGGGGAGTTGATGGGGAGCCATCGGATGCACTTGGAGGAGCTCGCCGCAAGGCGGGGCCCACATACATGTACTCGCGCAGGAAGACTTGATCGGATCGCCGATCGGACTCCGCGGTTGCGTCTGAGACATCATCGCCAGTCAAAACGCTATGTTACTTTTTTTAGTTCAATTTGATGTATTTCAAGGACTAACCAACCGGCCAATCATAGCCGTTGATGAGGGATGCCCTAATTTATGTTTTCTTATAAATAGGATGCTAGGGGGCTGATTTGAAGGCATTGCAGAATTTGGAGAAGAATAATCCCGGATTCCAGCGATCCCTCCTCAGTGCCGACGTCGTGGAACCCTAGGTGACGACTCCTAGGCCGCCAATCTTCCCCCCCCCAAGGTAACCCCTATCCCCCTCCTTCGTTTTCCAGCCATTTCCCCCTCTTTCCACCGCAGGAGACCCCCAAAACCACCTCCAAAATCTGTCGTCCTGCTGTGAAAACAGCAGCCGACAGCCCCGGTTCAAACCCCAGCCCAGTTGTCTCTCCTACACCCCCCTTCCCGCTGCTTTCCCTGCACCGGCCGACCAACCAGCACACTCCACCGCCCCCTTGTCTCCAGCCTGTACCAGCCGGCCCCTACCTACAGCAGCCCAGCCAAGCCGCCACCTCCTCCCACCAAAACCAGCCACCCTAGAGGAGCCTCCACCCTAGCCGGCCACTCTTCTCCCTTCCCCTTTGTGGATCCACTCCCCAACCCTCCGAAAACACTAGATCTAATTGATCTAGTACTACCTTTCCCCGATCTACCGTCCCCTTACGTATTCCCACTCCTGTAGCCCGGATCCGCCCTAAAATTAGCGGATCTACCCACAGACACTCCGATCCATTCTCTAGTGGTCGGATCTCGCCGTTTCCGACCCGCATCCCCTCTTTTCCACCGTGGGCAGCCACCGTGACGTCACTGTGCCACCGTGTCCGTCTCCGATCGCTCGTTTTGCATCCGGCCCCTCAAATTCTCCACCGTCTCAGATCAGCCCACTGCATCGTGAGTATTTCATGGTATTGTGTTTGTATTTGACATTTGCACCTGCTTGGTTATCTATATTTGTGATGTGATCATAGTATGTTAGTTGTTGTCTCATACGCTAATATTTGTTGTGGAATTAGTCGCCGCCGCTTGCTAAGGCTCTCCGCGCGGAGGAAGACGTTGCCAAATTGCCAAAATTATTTAATTGTTTCTTTATTTCGATTAACTGCGTGGTGTTGTTAATTTTCATTGCTTAAGTTACTAGTCGTTGTTGTTCGACTGTTCATTGCATGTAGCATTGCATTCGCATATCCCCTCACACGTGCACGTAGGGTCCTAGCTTCCGAGCACCACTAGCCTACCCCTACATCACCTGCCAACGTTGTTTTCCCCGTCGTATCGCCCCTGCCGTTGGATCATCGTCCACTACGGAAATCACTAATCCAACGATTGAGCCGACGACCTCTTGTCCATTCTGGTTCGCTCGTGGGCGTCCAACTGCAGCATTGTGTTCCTGTGCACGAAGGATTTGGATCAAACCAATTTCCACAACGGTATCTTTGCCCTGTCTCTTGCTCTCACTCATTGGCCTTAATTTTATGCAGTTTGCCAAATAACTTTAAGCTTATCATTGAACGTTCCTACTACTTTAATTAACGTTAGTTATAAATTATTATTGTTGCATTTGCTTGTGGTAGTTCTAATCTCCTGCAAGGTTCAATCCGGATAGTACGTGAGAGTTCTACTCAAACAAAATTAACGAATTACCTAAAGTTCAAACGACGAGTTTGATTACGCATGAGAACTTCGATTTTTGGCCGGTCGGCCCCTCTCTTAAAAATTAAAAATTCACTTATTTTTGAAACCTAAATTTTACTTTATGACAAGTTAAACATTTTGCTTAAAAAAATAATTTAATTTTTGAAACCCTAGTTTGATCCTACATCAATTATGGTATTGAATCATTGTCATTCTTCTCATCGAACTCATCTAGCTCTAAACAAACTAGTTTTTTACACAGGTAGCCGAATATAAATCGGCCAGTCATGTCTACTATAGAAATCTTCTTAACAAATGATGGAGTTATGTTAATGCAAACATTGTCGCATCTAAGGACGTGTGATATCGTCACGCGTCAGTTATATTTTATTATTTGTTATTTTATTTATTGTCATTTTTCCATGCACCGATGTATTGAGTTCTGGCTCATCAGTTTGACCATCCAGTGAGATTCTGAATAAATGGCCCGGTAATTTTTGAGCTGCTAGGACAAAAAGCAAGCTTAACTTATCTCTTGAAACTCGTTTTCCGCCAACCGAAGTCGTCGACTCCGCCTCCATCATCTAGCAACCGATGTTGCGAGTAGGTTGTCGTCGACCTTTGACAACCTATCCCAGCAACCCGTTCGAGTTCATTTCAGTCCTCAAATCGGCCACTATTCCAACCCTCTTCCTCGACACTCTGCTTGCGCAACAAATTTGGATTGGGTCAAACTCCTTCGCCGTATCTTTTGTCGGTATCCTTGATCCAATTAATAGCAGTAAATTTATACACTCCAACTACATTAGTATAAGTTTTGCCTTTGCGTTCTCAATATTACTTTATTACTGCTTATCCATAAAATTATTACGTGTAAGTTTGCTTGTGGATGTGCGGATCTTGCAACGGCTCAACACATTACACATTAAATAATACAACCTCAAATTGAAATTAACGATTTCAATCGAAATTTGTCACGAAGAGAGTGTTTTCGCACGCAAAATTCAGTTTGGCCCACTCAACCTACTCTGAAAAATAAAATCAGTCGCATAAAATTATCGGACTTTCAAAACTCTAGTTTTGGTTTACATCAGGTGTTCTCGCATCTAAAGAGGCCCCGTGGAAGTGCAACTAGACCCCGTTGGGCTGGAAGGACTCAGCATAGTTTATGATGTTCACCTTACAACGTATAAGATGCATCAAGAGATGGCGACCACAAATTTGTGCTAGTCACATAACAATGACCAAATCAGTTGAAATTTGAAACTCGGCATCATGTCATGGACATTCATATACTCTGTGGTGAATATGGAACTTGCTAATTTGATCACATTGATGTGGCACTAGAAAAACAAACTCTAAAACTAATAGAAATAGAAGTCCACAAATCTCTTTTGTTTCAAATTCCAAAGTTGGGATGGACCCACAAGACGGATTGTTGTGTAAAAGGACTTTAATGCACAAAAAGTCTTGATATCTTCTCCGTTTTTTTATTTAAATCATTCTGGTAATTTTGGTTGACAAATTTTAAACCAAATTATTGAATCTACTCGTAACCTTCTACTTTTGATTATACATCACAAACTGATGATTTTTCATCTCCATTTGAGATGATCATATAATATTCATGGTTTAAATCCAATTTTTGGTCGTTGATCAAAAGCCATTTAATCAAAATCATACATGTAAGTGAGGATATAAACTTCAGGTCATACTTGCTGCCATAACAAATGCTTAATGTTGGTAGATCAAAAGTTCGCCTAAATGAAATCTAGGAAGATTGTAAGTGATTAAATGGACTTTAAAGGGCCGCCATCGCTATGGTAAATATGTTTCTGACTAAAAATTCACCTCAAACTACTAAATAATTACTGCTTAATAATGGTTTTGATATAATGTTAGTGACATTAAACTATAAAGTACAAATGTTGGCTCAAGCAATTAAACAATTCATCTTTTAAAATAAGGATGACCTAATAAAATGCCAGCAAAATTCATAAGTGTGACACATCATATCATAAGACAATAATTGCAATACAAAATATTTTTCTATGACATTCTGATATGTTTTTTTCACCCTTACAACACTGAAAGGAGTTAAATATGACTCAACCTTGAAAGTTGATCTGGACTAATTGTAAATACTACACTCATTGTACACCCACTATCTATAACAAACACGCAACAATTACTGCTGCACGAAGTATAATGTCATTTATCTTCTAATCTTTAATAGTGTGGGGCTAGTGATTATGCATTTTATTGACATGTAAATGACCTAATACTCTACAACCTAAATGCTCATTGAAATCTTTTTTCCACATCTAGGTCGCCGCCCATACTTTCCATATGGTCAATAAAATACTTTCCAAAGCACAGCGAAGGAATTAATGTGCAAGGTGGCATGTTCTGACACATTTAAAACACCTTGGTCCATAATATACATTAGCATGCTGCATGTTCTTAGTAGTAGCAGGAGAGACAGCCTTAGTGAGAAGTCAAGCTTATCGACAAGATACCTAAAAGAACACCCGTAGAAGTACAACATATCTAAGACTTGTAAGATATACAATCAGATTTCCTTCTTTTAAAATATATGAAGTTCTAAGTAATAGGAATACTCCACTGTAGCAGGTTGATGAGGTTCTATAAATATAAAATTTCAATCCATTTATGCATCCTATTTCTCCTCCTAATCATCATTCTCATCTTCAGATCTCAGAGTAAGATCCTCAAAATCATAAAAAATAATGGAATAATGTAAATAAGCAAGTATTCCCTCTGGCAGGAGAAAGAAATATACGTTTTTGGACTATATTTTGAATCACCCTAATTGTCAATTGTTGTTTGTTCACAAAATATTTCATTCTCATTAACTTGTCTCCAAAAAGAAATTAAATTAGCAATAACAAAAGAGACTTTCGTATGGTCAGGAATATTCATCAATGTGAAAGTCTTTTTTGTCAGTTATCCAATCAGAATAATTGTTTGTTAGTGCTTATCATCAAAGGAAGAAGAATTAATTTTCAACCTTCTATAGGAGTCATGGTGATCATCATTCCTGTGTTGGAAAAGCACATATAACAAAGGCCCAATGGCCCATTCCTTTGTATTTTATTATTATTTTCTCTCATCTCTTTAGTCTGACATCTTGTATAGGACTTTCCTCTCTCTTTCTCCCTCCTATACATATGTACTCATACTTTGTATTTGATACTTGAGAAATTACATATAAGGTTCACGTTTTCCTACATGGTATCAGAGGAAGCGGTCTCCCTGACCGGTTAAATTTTTTTAGCCGCCTCTATCAGCGGTCTTCTCGCGGTCACCGCGGCCACCTTGCGGTTTGCCTTTCCCTCATCCCGCGGCCTCCTCGCAGTCTTCTTTTTCTACCCGCACACCTGCTTGCGGTCCCGTTTCTTTCTCCTCTGTGGCTCCACCTTCTCTTCCCTTCCCCTCCCTCTTATAGACTTCTCCATTCTCTTACGTGGGCCCACTCCTCTTTGACCGGCGGCCTCTTCCGGTTTCTGTCCGCGTGGCATTCTGCTTCCCGCGGATTTCTCTTGCTCTGCGGTGTTCCCGGCGGTCTCCCTTTTCTATCCGCTGCGGTCACTTCTTCTTGGTCGTAGCGTCTCTTGTCGCTGGTGCTTTTTCGCCGCGACCGCTGCAGAGTTCTCATGTCTGCTCTGCAGTCTCCTCTTACCATTACGGACCTTCTATGTCTGCTTGGCTTGTCCTCTATCCGCTGCGGTCTCTTCGCGCAGCCTGCCTCTATCCGCTGCGGTCTCTTCGCGCGGATTGTCTCTGTCCGCTGCGGTCACTTCGCGTGGATTGTCTCTGTCCGCTGCGGTCTCTTCGCGCGGCCTGCCTCTATCCGCTGCGGTCTATTTAGGCGGATTGTCTTTGTCTGTTGCGGTCTCTTTGCGCGGCTTGTCTCTGTCCGCTGCGGTCTCAAAGCGCGACTTGTCTCTGTCCGCTGTGCTCTACTCGTTGTGGCCTCCTTTCCTTTCGGGCTCTGCACTTCGGTCGCGGCTTCTTTCTTGTCGCTGGTGCGACCACACCGTGACTGTGCGACTTGCGAACTTCTTCCCCGGCCTTCTCCTTCTCGTCGCGACCTCTCTCTGGTCGTCGTGCCTTCGTTCTGTTCCTCTGGGATCCGCATTTTGGTCGCGGCTTCGTCCTTTCCGCTGGTGTGTTCACACCGTGACCATGCGGTCTCAACTCTGTTCGCGTCGTCTCCCCTACTCGCAAAGCCTCCTCCGGGCTCCGCATTTTGGTCGCGGCTTCCTCCTTGCCGTTGGTGTGTTCGCTCTGTAACCGTGCGGCCTCGCCTATGTTCGCGCGGTCTCCCCTACTCATGCGGCCTTCTTCTTTTGTTCGCTGGTATTCTCGCCTAGCCGTTGTTTGTCTCCATGGATTCTTCGTCTGACTCTCGGGGACGAGGCCGGGGTAGACGACTGCGACCTAAGTGTTCCTTCTGCGGCAAGGATGGGCACCTTGCAGCTACGTGCTATCGCAAGCATGGTCGTCCTCCTCATCCGCTGGCCTCTGTTGCTGCCACCGACTCTACCCCTCGTACTGACCTTGATGAGGTTCGCCTTCGGCTCCAGCATCTTCAGGGCCTGCTCAGCCGCCCGCCTGCCTCGATTGCCTCTGCTACCTCCATTTCCTATGAAGGCATCGTCTGCCTCTCCACTGGCACGCGATGGATTGTGTATTCTGGTCACTCATCCCATCACCTCTGTTTGACTGCCTCAATACTTGTCCTCTCCTCATCCAAAGTACATTACTGTGGCCAATGGGGCAGTTCTCCCTGTCTCTGATTGTGCTGACATTCCTCTCACCTCCTGGCTTTCCCTGCGCTCGGTTCTTCATGTTCCGGGCTCTCCATTCAATTTACTCTTTGTTGCTCGCCTCACTGCTGACTTACATTGCTCTGTGACATTTACTTCTTCTTTTCTGATACAGGATCAGCAGACGCGGACTATCATTGGTAGGGGGCGACTGCAGAACGACCTCTACCTTCTTGATGACTCTCCTACTCTCCTCGCATCTGTCTCCTCCGAGGATTGGCATCGGCGTCTTGGTCATGCTCCTCTCCTGGTCCTCCAAAAGGCCCTCCCCGATATCTCTCTTTCTGCTTTTCAGTGTGAAACATGTATTTTTGGTAAACAGCATCGTTTATCTTTTCCATCTCATTGTACTCGGAGCTCTGTTCCTTTTGTTTTGATACACTCTGATATATGGGGTCTGTACAAGTTTCCTATTATTTATGGCTACCGTTATTTTCTTACTTTTATAGATGACTATTCCTGCATGACATGGTTATATCTCCTTCGTGACCGTTCCGAGCTTCCCCGCGTATTTCGGGCCTTCTTTCATACGACTCGCACACAATTCTCCGTGTCCATCAAAACTCTTCGTACTGATAATGCGCGCGAGTACACTGGCTATGATTTTGTGACCCTCTGCTCTGAGTTTGGGGTCATTCACCAAACGTCTTGTGCTTATACCCCTCAACAAAACGGTGTCGCGGAGCGTAAAAATCGTCATCTCCTTGATGTGGCTCGCTCTCTTATGCTTCAAATGCGGGTTCCTCAACCCTATTGGCACTTTGCGCTTTCCACAGTCTGTTTTCTCATCAACCGTCTCCCGTCCTCCGTCCTCCACAATGCTACTCCGTTCAGCCTCCTATTTCCCTCCACTCCGGCCTTCTCTCTTACTCGTCGCATCTTTGGGTGTAGGTGCTACATTCACACCCTAGGCCCGTCTACGGACAAGTTGGATCCTCGTGCGGCCAAATATGTCTTTGTGGGCTATTCACGCACTGAAAAAGGCTACGTGTGTTATTCGCTCGTTACCCACAAGGTGACTATTTCTGCTGATGTCACCTTCTGGGAGGATCTTCATTTCTTCTCTGCTTCGGATACAACACCTTTTCTTGAGCCCATCGCGGGCCCTGTCATACCTGTTACTGAGCTCGTCGTGCATCTTTCTCCACCATCTCTCCCTCCTGCCCAGCCTGCAGCTCTTCCCAAGCCACCTGTCATCCAGGTCTATTCTCGCCGCTCTTCTCGTCCCGTTGCCCCACTACAGTCGGCTTCAACCTCTAACGTTCTGCGGCCTGCTGCTCCGGCTCCAGTCTCCACCGCTCATCCCATGGCGCATTATGTCTCTCTTCATCGCCTCTCCCCGCCACTTCGTCATTTTGGCACATCATTATCCTCTATTTCTATGCCTAATTTTGTGCAAGAGGCACTTCAACATCCCGGCTGGCGGGCCGCTATGGAAGAAGAAATGACGGCCTTTTGGGCTAACCAAACATGGGTCCTCGTCCCTTTACCTTCCGGTCAGACACATGTTGGGTGTAAGTAGGTTTTTGTCATCAAACACGCTCATGATGGCAGCATTGACCGTCTGAAGGTCCGCCTGGTGGCCTGTGGCTTCACTCAAAACAGGGCCTTGACTATGAGGAAACCTTCTCTCCGGTGGTCAAGCTCAACACCATTCGCGTTCTTCTCTCAGTGGTCGTGCATCGTCACTGGCCCCTTCATCAGCTGGATATTAAGAATGCATTCCTGAATGGCGATCTTCAGGAAACCGTCTACATGCACCAACCTCCCGGGTTTGAGACCACGGGGGAGTCTCGTGTGTGTCTTTTGAAGAAATTCATCCATGGTCTCAAACAATCCCCTCGAGCGTGGCTTGACAAGTTCTGTAACGTTATTCGAGACATGGGTTTCACTCGGAGCTCAGCAGACTTCTCCCTATTTACTCGGCACCGGGCAACAGGAACTGTTCTTCTGTTAGTTTATGTTGATGACATTTTACTTACTGGGGATGACTCGAAGGGGGTTCAAGCGGCCAAACAACACTTTAGCACCGTGTTTCAGACAAAATACCTGGGGCATATTCGCTACTTCCTTGGTCTTGAGGTCACAAGACGCCCGGATGGACTGTCCTCTCCCAACAGAAGTATTGTCTTGACCTCCTCAAAGATGCTGGTTAGTCCGGATGCAAGCCGGCAATTACTCTGATGGATGCAAATCACAAGCTATGTGCTCATGCCTCTGATGTTGATCTGCTTCTCCAAAACCCGGAATACTATCGACGTCTGTGGGAAAATTGATCTACCTAACGGTCACAAGGCCGGATATATCGTTCGCTGTTGGGGTTGTCAGTCGGTTCATGCATGCTCCCCAAGTCTCTCATCTTCAAGCTGTTGAACGTATTCTTCGATACCTTAAAGCAGCTCTGGGTCAAGAACTGGTTTACAAAACCTCCACCCCTACTCCAACATTGGTTGCATATTCAGATGTCGATTATGCTGGCTCCTTGGACGATCGGCGGTCAACCAGTGGTTTTTGTACATATCTTGGAGGTCATCTCATTACATGGAAAAACAAGAAACAAACAGTGGTTGCTCGATCTTCCGCGGAAGCAGAATACCGATCGATGACATCAGTTGTCTCAGAACTCACATGATTTGAAAACCTCCTTGCTGATTTGGGGCTGAAACTTCCCTCTTCTGATGTTATGTTTTGTGACAGTCAAGCGGTCATACACATAGCAAAGAATCCGGTCTTCCACGAACGCACGAAACATATCGAAGTAAACTGTCATTTTATTCGGGAGAAAGTTCAAATGAAGAAACTAGACTTAAAGCATTTTTCGGGCACTGATCAAGTTGCTGATATTCTCACAAAGGATTTATCGAGTACCTTATTTTATCAGTGTCTGTCCAAGCTTGGTGCATATGACTTGTACGCTCCAGCTTTGCGGGGGAGTGTTGGAAAAGCACATATAACAAAGGCCCAATGACCAATTTCTTTGTATTTTATTATTATTTTCTCTCCTCTTTTTAATCTCACATCTTGTATAGGACTTTCCTCTCTCTTTTTACCTCCGATAAATATGTACTCATACTTTGTATTTGATACTTGAGAAATTACATATAAGGTTCACGTTTTCCTACACTATGTTAACGATTGTCATGGCCATTACAGGGTAAAATCATTCCTTGGTAGCCTATGAAGAGAGTAATAACTATTGCCGGGAAAATCATAGGTATAATATCTTGTAGGTCACAGATTAGACATCCAAAGAGGATCTAAACAAGAATATTTGGTTGATATAAAAATATCTTGATGTTCTCATCTAGGTTATTAACATTTTCTATTTCTATTCTGAACTATAGTTTTTAGATTAATCATGATTTGTATTAGAGTCCATGAATTTATAATCTAACGTAGCATCCTCACAAGTATCACTCCATATTCACTGGAAGCACGGTCATTTTTAAGTCATATAAACACAAATTTGTGTAATTTTAATTGTTTTAATATAATGCGCAAAGACGGACTCTTCTCAGAGAAAATATAAATAATATAATGAATAATGAATAGTAACAAGATGAAATTAATGACAGAAAACATGTCAACTGATCAACTCTAAAAGGAAAAGAAATTAAATGCACTGTAAAGGAGCCTGTATATCAATATAAATTGAAACTTATCCAAAAATTATACACCACGAACTGTCATCAGTTCACAGAAATTAGAAGTTTCTTGTCAGGTTGACTTCATATCAATATATAGTCTGGCACTTATGCCAAAAGAGAGAAGAGCTTACAACGATAGCCTGTAATCCAGAATCCAGATAAAGAAATAGAGAGGAAATAGCTAAATAAAATACTAAAACATAAATAAATATGAAATAATACTACGTTTTAATGTTATTTCCATTAACCAATTTGTCATCAAAAAGGAAAAAATATTATTAAATAAAAGGTTATTCTGACAAAGAGTTAAACATGAGTTAGAATTAATTAAAATATACTTTAATTTATATTTGGAGTTAATTTTAAAAAACATAGTGAACGATTAAAAAGATACCCAATTCTAAAACTCAATAAAGTACTTTTACCTAATGCTAGGCCAATTTTTCACAAAAAAAACTGACAAGGGCACATTCCACTATCACCATTCACCCATTTGAACCAGACAGCACGGTCGAGCTTTAAAAACATTACTTAAAAGTACCACGGTCATTATGAAGCTTCATTGAGACAATAAAAAATTTAAAGGATTGCTGATACTTTTTGTACCACTAAGGCTTTGATTGGCGCGTTGTTTTTTACTTTGATGAGTTTGGACAAAAACATCGTCATCATAGAATCTAAGGAAGCACCGGTACGGCCGTACGGATACCGAGTACGATATGTACCCGGTACAACGATACGACAAAATTTAAAAACTTGGGATACGGGTACGGCATGATACGTTATAACAAATATATATATATATATATATACGAGTGATAGGCACGGGCCTCCGGCCCGATGACCACGCGGCACAGTACCCGGCAGGCGACGGCGGGCTTCGCCCGCCCACCCGCTCGAAACCTGCCCCAGCCCAGCCTTTTTGAGGGTCAAGATTGTCTCAAAACGAAAAGTGATCAACATGAAAGTGGTAGATCTCGGTGAGACGAACAACTTTCATGTTGATCACTTTTTGATTTGGAGCCGTTTTGGCTTCCGATTTGGGCCTCGAAATCGGGGGCGGCGAGAGGCTGTACTGTAGAACTCTCGCCGCCCCCGATTTCGAGGCCCAAATCAAAAGTCAAGACGGCTGCAAATCAAAAATTGATCAACATGAAAGTTGTAGATCTCGCGAGACGTACAACTTTCATGTTGATCACTTTTTGATTTGGAGTCGTCTTTGCTTCTGATTTGGGCCTCGAAATCGGGGGCGGCGAGAGGTTGTACTGTAGCACTCTCGTCGCCCCCGATTTCGAGGCCCAAATCGGAAGCCAAGACGGCTCCAAATCAAAAAGTGATCAACATGAAAGTTGTTCGTCTCGCCGAGATCTACAACTTTCATGTTGATCACTTTTCGTTTTGAGACCATCTTGACCCCCAAAAAGTCGCCCTTGTTTTTTTTTAATTTGTGTTTGGTTTAATCTCACACTGCCGGTAGATTTGAAGCTTTTGGGTTTAAATATAGAATTTCATAATAAATGTTTGAAATTAGGCGAGCTTGTGGGCTTGCGGGCTGCCGGGCTTATCTTTAATTCTATGAACAGACAGGTTTGCGGGCTTGTTTTAAATCTGAGCTTTTAGCGGGCCTTTTTTATGTTATCTACCTAACTTTAAGATCCCCTAGTAGTAGCTTTAGTACCCCTAGTAAAATGTGAAGAGAGAGGGTTGGTTTGATCCAACGGTTCATGATCAAAACTCTGAAATCCGACGGTCACCTAATTTCCTTCCAATTTCGAACTCATGTTATTTGGAGACCTCAGTATTTCTTTATAATATGATATAGATATATATATATATATATATATATATATATATATATATATATATATATATATATATAAACCAATAGTCATATTTGGAAGCACACCGTTAAACGAATCTAGATCGTTCGATCTCCAGGAAATCTCATCTGGTCATTGGATCTAAATAATCTGGCCTGCCATTAGCCAAATCTCCCCAAAAGCAGTTCTTCCATCTCCAGGAAATCCCGATGGATTTTCCACCTGAAGCAGGAACTCACGGTTCCATTTGCCGCCGCCGGCAGCCTGCCCGGCACCCACCGGGGGGCTCGCCGGAGGCCGGCGAACCCACCGGGGGTTTTCCGGCGGCGATAGGGCAGGGCCACCGCCGGCGGACAACCCCGGCGGGTTCGCCGGCCTCCGGCGAGCCACCCGGTGGGCGCCGGGCAGACTGCCGGCGGCTCCGCTGCCAGCGGCAAATGGAACCGTGAGTTCCTTCGGAAACGAAAAATTTCAATGAAGGGGGGTTGGGCGGGGGGGGATTTTTTTCTTATTTTTATTTTCTAATAATTAAAATGAAATTGAATTAAAGTAAATTAAAATTTAAATAATTAATAAAATTTCTAATAATAAATTTTTAAAAAAAATTTAAATTTTAGAATTTTAAATTTTTAAATAATTGTCGGGGGGCGGGTGAAGCCCGCCGGGGGCGGGAGAAGCCGGAGGTGGGCGAAGCCCACTTGAATGTCAAGCGGGCAAAGCCTGCTTGAATGTCAAGCGAGCAAAGCCCGCTTGGTTGCGGGCGAAGCCCGTTCGAACATGCTAGTATATATACATATAATTTTTTAAACATCGAAACATCAAACATAAATCATATTTGAAGTACAAGTCCGCAAAACAATGCAACATAATATAAAGTTTTTCAACATTAAGCATTCATAAATATTATAAAATTTAACATTTTATATTCTTAACCAAAAGAGATAAAATTAAACTTAAGTCGACTCATCAGTCTTTTTTCTTCTTCTTCATTGTTGGAGATCAACATCATTGTTGGTTGGCGAAGCCCGCAGCGACGCATGGAGAACGGGCGGAGCCCGTTCGAAGATGCTAGTATATATATATATAGTTTTTTAAACATCGAAACATCAAATATAAATCATATTTGAAGTACAAATCTGCAAAACAATGCAACATAAGATGAAGTTTTCAAACATTAAGCATTCATAAATATTACAAAATTTAACATTTTATATTCTTAACCAAAAGAGATAAAGTTAAACTTAAGTTGACTCATCAGTCTTTTTTCTTCTTCTTCATTGTTGGAGATCAACATCATTGTTGGAGATCAACATCTTCAATCTCCGGTTAGTCTAGAGAAAAGTTAGTTGTGTTGTTAATGACTTACGTCGTATCAACACGTACTTGTAATAGAAATGTACCGGTACCAGAAACATACTCGGTACAGATAAACAACTTAATTGGACGCACGAACGCTTCCTAGCATATAGTCAATTTTTGTTTATTCTAGAAAAAAAACTTCTATCGCAATATGCAAAATGATGTGCTAAGTCCAAGTGTGTCTACATAGGTATATCCGTCGAGTATCGAGTACGTACTGGTACCAGATAACTATCAGGTACAGGTACGCTGTCTTTGGAGAAGTATATGTGCTTCATAGCATAGAATGTATATTTGGTATGACAACGGTTAAGATCACCACCAAGAAAATAAAACTAGTTTTGAACATAAAAATTGATGAAATTCCTTGGGTGATGTCCGGTGTTCATGAACGACGGTTCATAACCACCGCTTTCATTACTGCCACTACCGTAATAAACGGAGCCTAAGCATGCGAAGATAGACATAAGTTTTATCAAACAAAATTTGAAGCAAAAAAAAGGTATGACGTGTGTGTCAACCAAACAACAACTAACAAATGTTCTAACAAAAGAAGAGTTCATAAACCAAATTTCAAAATATCATCAACAAGTTTGAGATGTTGAGTATTTACTCCCAGACTTGAGCAGGAGTGTGGCAAGATTTAAGCCATCAAAAAAGTCTTTCCTCTGATCGCACCCCTTTAATTAGTTTCAAGTGTACACATAGATCTACATTTAGTTTGTTTTCTAGAGAGTTGAGTTCTATTTATGTATATCATTGCTAGAATCATGAATAAAATGATCTCTAGCATATTGCTTCCTATATATTGCTTCCTATATGATCATATTTGTGTATCTTTCATTCTACTTCCGGACCAAAAATTCATAACTCGGGCATCAATACTAGAGTTAATCTAGGAGACTGATACAAAATAATCAGATTAGACTACCTGAGCAAGCATAGATCAATCTACTTAACCCAAGTATAAAAATAATGCCACTAAGCTACTTAACTCTGATCAACACATTCTGAAGAAGATTAACTATCTTTATAAAAGCTGAAATCAGCTCAAAATTACAATTCATGTCCCCTTTCCAAGTATAATGAACATGTTCAAAATGTTAGAAAGAGGTAGAAAACGTTTTCCTCTCTCTAATTTAGATTTTCAAGTTGATAAAATCTACAAAATATGAATAAAAACATAAATTGAGGGCATAGCAGAAGAAAAGCTGTAACTTGGTTCTAAACCAACCTATGCCGGTCTCAAACACAAATGAAAAATGATGAGGATTGTGTTAGGTAGACGGTTAGTGTAAAATTTAGTCACCTTTATGAATATTGATCATTTGGGAATTTGTGCAAAAGCTAGGTTGTTCCCCCTTAAGAAACGTGTTGCATGGTCTGAATGCAGCGTCTTGGCAAGCACCGCTGCATCTCCAGGACTTGCGTGTAGTGTTAACTTTGCAAGAGTCCTGGTCGTATGGTCCAAATGTGACATCTTGTTAAGGACCACTACACCTCCAAGAGGACTTGCGTGTAGTGGTAAATAGACAAAAGTCCTCACATATTAGACGTCCTAGAAAAATATGTCATAGGAATTGTGATCGACTTAGGTTTTGAAGTTGGAATATGAGTACGCAAACGGGGAAAACGATGGAAGTAGTGGATACGATGATTGGGAGAATGATAAATATTTTTGCCTGCAAGGGATTGGATGGGTGGGTGAGAACTATGTTATCAAAACGCGAGCCTGAGACGCCACAGGGTACGTCGAGCACAACCCGCGGCGCCTCGATAAGGCTGGGCCGGGTGAAGTGTCTTAGGCGCGCCAAGGCGCGCGCCTTGCTTTGTCATCCATGCGCACCTGACAATTCTAGTCTATTTTTTCGCCTGGATGGCTCGGTATAATTAGGTTTAGGGTTTGATTTTTACGCGCATATGGAGTCACCCGGACATTTTTTTCCCATTTCATGCGTCATCTCCTTCAGAAATTGAGCTCAATTTGCTGAAATCGAGTGCAATGCGCTGAAATTGAACCCAATTTGCTGAAATATAGCCCAATTCGCTGAAATTGAGCAAATTGGGCATTCATTTTATTTTATTTTTCAATTTTTGAGCCTCACGTATCTCAGGAACGCGCCTGCGCCTAAGCTCCAGAGCCCCTTTGCACCTTACGTCTTTAACAACATAGGGTGAGAAAACTAAATTTTTACATAATTATGGTTTTAAATTATGGTACACAGGAAAAAATAAAACAACAATGGAGTAGGTATTATTGTGGATACTATTTGTAATGATAAGAGTTGTTGGAGTAAGTAGAAAATGTGATAAAATCTTACCATAGAAAGGAAACTATTAATGTGATCGGTGTCAACGCGCCACAAACAGAATTAAGTGAAGTTATTAAAGTGCAATTTTGGAAAGACTTAGATGATTTACTAAGATAAATCTAACGAATAGAGAATATTTTCATAAAAAATGACTTGGATGTACATATAGGGAAAGAAAATATAGATTGTACAGTCGTTCGTAGAGGATTTGAATATGGAGAAAGGAATGAAGAAGGACGAATCATTTTATACTTTATCGTAGTACATGAGCTAATTGTGTTACATATGTTTATCATAAATAGAGAAAAACATTTAATTAAGTATAAAAACGAACTAAATAAGTCACAAATTCATTATTTTATGACTCGCAAAATGAATAAAATGATTTGTAAGAACTAAAAAGTCATACAAATAGAAAGTTTGACAACACAACATAGGTTAGTGTTGTTAGATGCACAAATTAAATATAATACATTTAATACAAGAACAAAAATGTTGAAAAAAATTCGGTGGTGGAACTTGAAGATGAAAAAGAAGATTGTTTTCAAAACAGCAGTTATGAAATAACTAGTTGATGACCATCATGTTGATCCTAGTGTCTCATGAGAAGTTATGTCTTCACATTTAAGGATGAGTGAAAAGAACATACTTGTAGTATCAATAGGTCGTGCGCCTCTAAATAAAGAATTTTAGTGGTGGAAATAGTAAGTGCGAAACAAAGTGAGGACAAAGAGAGTCAGCTATAAACCATTGTACGCTTGTACGAATGATGGACACTTAGTCAGATATAAAGTCGCTAAAAAAAGAAGCTAAGCAGACCGTAAGTAAAGTAAGAAGTCAAGCTTATGAAGAATTTTATAAACGACTATATACCAAAAATGAAGAACGTGATCTATATAAAATTGTTCGAGCTAGAGAAATGAAGACAAGAGATTTAAGTCAAGAAAATGCATAAAAGAAGAAACAGATACATTTTTGACGAATGATGTGAATATAAAATAGCGATGAAAAAGATATTTTTATCAACTCTATAATAAAACAAAACACAATGAATTGAACTTGGAAGAGTTAAGTAAATCAGAATAGTATAAGAACATAATGTTTTATCGTAAAATTCAAGTATTAGAGGTGAAAAATGAAAAATGGAAAAACCGTTGGGCTAGACGATATACCCATCGAAGTATATAAATGTCTAGGAAATGAAAATATTTCGTGACTTAAATATTTTTTTCAATAAGATACTTAAGTCGAAAAGGATGTCAGACCAATGGAGAAAAAGTACTTAGCTTGTACTTTTGTATAAAAACAAATGAGATATATAAAATTATGTTAATTACATAAGATTAAATTGATTAGTAATACCATGAAACTATGTGAATGAGTAATATAAAGAAGAGCAAACCGGGAGACTAGCACCTTGGAGAATCAATTTGGATTCATGTTAGGGCAGTCAACCATGGAAGTTATACATCTCTTGAGGATACTCATTGACAACTATCGAGAAAGAAAACAAGATTTTCTTATGTTGTTTATTAATCTTGAGAAGGCTAATGATAGAGTTCCAAGAGAGATCTTATGAAGAGTCTTAGAAAAGAAAGGTGTAAATGTATCATATATTGACATAATCAAAGATATGTATACAAATTCAGTGACAAGGGTGAGGACATATGGAGGATTAACATAGGAATTTCCTATCATTGTTGGTTTACATCAAGGTTCAACTTTAAGACCTTATCTCTTTACCCTTATCTTAGATGAGCTCACGGGGCATATCCAACAAGTAATACCCTAGTGTTTATTGTTTGCGGATGATATCATTTTAGTTGATGAGACGCACGAGGGTGTAAACGCAAAACTTGAATCATAGTGAGACACTTTAGAAAAGAAGGGTTTTAGGTTGAGCAGGACAAAGACAGAGTATATGGAGCATAAATTTAACAGTATAAGAAGGACGGATGACTTCGTTATTAAATTGGGTGATCAAGATATTTCCCGTAGTGAATCTTTTAAATATCATTGATTGATAGTTCAAAAAGACAAAGGTATTGATAAGTATGTGACACAGAATCCAAACGGGTTGGTTAAAGTGGAGAGGCGTGTCGGGGATCCTGTGTGATTGTAAAGTACCATTAAAACCTAAGGGCAAGTATTACTGTACTGCAATTAGACTAGCGATGCTCCATTGTTCTGAGTGTGGGGCAGTGAATTGTGTACATGAGCAAAAAATGGGAGTTGGGGATGAGAATGCTTAGGTGGATGTGTGGACACACGAGACTGGATAAAATTAGGAATGATTGTATCAGTCATAAGACAGGAATATCACCAATTGCAGAGAAGATGCGAGAAGCTCGACTCAGATGGTTTGGACAAGTACAAAGGAGGCCATTAGAGGGACCTATTAGGCGTTGTAAGAGTCTGGTCACTAGGCATGTTAAACGGGGGAGGGGTAGACCAATAAAGAATTGGAATGAAACTATAAGGAAAGACATGATTTACTTAGGCATTAGTGAGATTATGATAAAAGATAGGGCACAATGGCGACAAATATCATATAACCGACCCCACTGTAGTGGGATAAAGGCTTGACTGTTGTTGTTGTTGGTTCTATAACAATATGTAATTAGACAATCATATTTTAATGATCCATTATCTTGAAATCATATTGTAATAATTCAAAAGAATGTCAGAATGCTATCATAAAACACTGCCCAGAGACCGAGCTGGAGGGAATTGGAATTGGGTGTCTAATTCTAACATTTGTGTTCGTTTGAAGTTTTTGAAGGTTGGAATTGGATTAATCAATTTTGAGAGGAAGGAATTGGGTCAAGTCCTTCTTTCGTTTGAGGCTTTTTATGGACGGAATTGGTTTTCACAGAAAATCCATAGGTAAAAACAGTCTATCCTCAAAACTTATCTATTTTGGTGGGTTTTGCACATTTCCAAAACCTACAAATTTTTGATTTTAACCATAACCAATTCCCTCCAACTAAAATCCACCAAACAAACGCACCCTAGAAAAAATTCAAGAGGTTGCACCAGTAAAAAATACACGATGGAAGAAGAAGACGAAAACAACAGTCTAGTACAAAAGTAACAAACATGTATTGAGATAAATCAAGATCAAGGTGATAACTACAGCGATCAAATTGAAAACTTCAGGGATGATAACGCACTGGTACGCACCAATACTAATAAACCCTAGTAAACAAAAGAGAAGATGCTATAAATCAGGAGGAAGAGATTCACACGTGCCTGATACAAAGAGGTTCGGCGAAGGGTCCGCCTTCGGTGGCGGGACGGGAGCAGGAGGAGGAGTGAAGGCAGAGATAGAGAAGAACCGTCGGAATCCCGACCGAGCCGCCGCCAAAGCTTTAGCCATCCTTCAACCCTGCAAAACCCCGCCTTCTTTGCGGGTATATAGCGAAGGGAAAGGGTCGTTTAGTCATTTAGCACGCCATCCAATTACAGTTTGGAGGGGTAGGCTGTTCGATCAGTGCTACTTTTAGAGTGTTTATATTTGCAGTCTGCCTTTCAATATTGGCAGCGCAGCAAAATAATAAAAAACATACATAATATGACCGTTAATAGCACCCCAAAATACAGAACACGCGTATTTTGAAAATAGATCCATTATATGATATTTTTAAAAAAATTGTTCAACATGAAAGTTGTAGATCTCGTCGAGATCTACAACTTTCATGTTGAATATTTTTCTAAAAATATAATATAGTAGGCCTATTTTCAAAGGGCGCGGAACTCGGGCGGAACTATGCTAGTTCCGCCCGGGTTGCTAGTTCCGCCCGGGTTTCGCGCCCTTTGAAAATAGGCCTACTATATTATATTTTTAGAAAAAGTGTTCAACATGAAAGTTGTAGATCTCGTTTAAAAATTTATTTTTTTGGCCTGTTAGTATCCATAGGGCTGTCAATAGCCATATTTTAGGCTGTCATTATCTTTGGGTTGTCAATATCTATATAAGGGTTGCCAATATAAACACAGTGCAGATTAGTATTCACACAGCATTGCGGGAGTATGATAAGACAGTATTTGAGGAATATTTGAGAAGTATTGTGGGAGATGCATCTCGACCGTTGATGACAAGAACCTACGGCCGGATCTGCTAGCTCACCTCCTAGAACAGGTGCTCATACATACCAAAAACGGGCCCTAGTTTTACCCAAACCATCAAATGTTGTTTTTGAATTGTCCAAAACCTAAAAGGTTATTTACATTATTCCATTAATTGAAACAAAAAAATTCCACCTACTTAAGTGTCTTTCTCATCAATAAACATCATGTTACCTAACGGTAATATGAAGTGTGTCCACGTGTGAGAGAGACAAATATGTTGATTGAGTTGTAGCCATCAAAATGACATGTTCAATTTGACACGATGGATTTCATACTTTCATATCCCCTCAATGTAATGAGTGCGTCTCACTTAACACTCGCCCCCACCAACTAGGTCCAACTAACCCAACTAATGGAAATAGAGACAAACTAGACCTAGCTAGGTTAATTGAATGTGGGGAACAAACACTACAAGTGTTTAATGTAACATTCCTGATCTGCAAATATAATATAGTATGAGTTCTTCGGAGCCCCAACAACATATAACATTTACAAACTTAGATGTTAATAATTAATACAAAAATGAAATTACGACAACACATCAAAATTATAATCTTTGATCTACAATGAAAGCTAAAATCATCTAACACAAATGTATTTGAATATCTATTACTATAAGAAAGAAGTATTAAAATGAAATATGACTTTAAGGTATTACATTGCTTTCAAATTAAGTACAAGGAAAACACTAAAAATGGAAGAAAGCAGAAAAACTCTACCACCTCGACACAAAAGGGATGTAATGAGGCGATCTGGTTGGACAAAGAAAAGACAAGAGTTCTGGATCAGGAATGAGGCAATGGATCGGGATCAAGAAGAAAAAGACTTGGGAGAGAAAAGCGTGTGCACACTAGTTGAGGAATTTCTAATCGTTGATCATACACGTCGGGGGAGGAAGATTTGAAAGGGGGAGATCGAACTTGATGCACCGAACCGCTAGTCGAGAGAGCGTCGATCGGATAGAGGTCCCTTGTGTGGGTTCAAAATGACATGAATTTTCATTTTCGAGCCGAACTTCCAACCAACCTTATCTCAAATGCTCTGTCGTCAGAGGTTTTGAGTTGGATTGTGTAAAGGAGAGGGTTTGCTCAAGGCTCAAGATAGTCCACATAACCCTATCAAGTTTGGAATAGGGATTATATAGTATCTCCAGCGTAGAGTCAAGCCCTAGAGCGACACGAACCCAATAACCCATTCCGAGTCGGACCTAACACGAGCGGACATAAACTCAATATCATTAACAATCTCCTCCTATGTCCGCTGTGAACCCGACGTCGGAAAAAGGGGTGGTTTGTGAAATGTTCAGCCAAAAATGAATCATTCACAACCGTGTCCGACACCTATTAAAAATTATTAGACTTAAACAGGAAAAATGGTATGCACGCATAAACAGAACAAGAGTCCAGCCACATCACATGTCTCAGATACAATCAGGGCACAGGCCCTAAACGCCTAGCGTCCCAAATCAAACAGAGAGCAACAGAAGTCCAAACAAACAGGTGAAAGAAAATAAAGAGCTAAACAGTGCTCTGAAACAGAGATACCAAAAAGAAGGTCTAACAATACTCTAACTGTCAATATCCAGAAGATCATCGTGATCAGGATCCCAGTCTACCAGTGCTCCTCCTAGATCAGCAGCCCCTATAATTTCCAACAGAGAATTTCATTTTAAAATGAATTCAAACATTCGAAAATATACAAATATCTAGTTCTACCATGAGAACGTAGTATTTTATTATTATTATTAGTGTTGGCTAGGAGCACGCTTCTACAGAGTATTATAGATAAACCTCAGAATCCGTTATCTGTTTCCAAATGAAACGATTTACGGACTTCTGGACACCGCAGCTATAACTGTGTTCCTAAATGGAATGTCACGGTTGCTGCTCTTCTAGAGTTGACTGGAACTCATCAAGTTTGGAATGGAACCAATCAACAAGAGAAAAGTCAAACCAAGTCGGATCGTGTTATCAAGTTTGGAATAACACTCTCCTCCACGGCAAGATAGCTGAATCCAGGTGAAGTTGTTAGCATCAAGTTTGGAATGAAACAACTTACCAGATCCGAACTCAGCAACCAGGAGCATCAACGGAGCACAACATGCTTGCTTTGACAAAGAAAATCTGAAAATCAAAACAATTGGACTAAGGCTGAACTGAATCGCCTAACCTTGGACTAAGACCGAGCTAAATCGTCTTTAGTCTCATTTCCCCCACTGTTTTGATTAACCGGTCTTTGGGCATTCCTTTCGTCAATGTATCAGTCAGGTTATCCTTCGAACGCAGATCGATCAAAGTGATAATACCTTGTTCTTTTAGATAATTCAACAGAGCATGTCTCAGTCGTACATGTCTCCTCTTAGTGTTATAGAGAGCATTCTTTACAACTTGAGTTGCTGCTTGATTATCGCAATACAAGCTCAACGAGTTGACTTGTAACTTAGACAAGGGTATGTCTAAAATCAGGTTCCTGATCCAATCTGCCTCTTCACCAGCTGAAGCTAAGGCAAACAACTCGGCTTCCATGGACGACAAGGCTATACACGTCTGTCTTTTGGATTTCCAAGTGATAGCAGCTCCACCCAAAGTGAATATATATCCACTGGTAGACTTGCTGTTCCCAACTTCTAAACACCACGAGGCATCAGAGAATCCATCCACAGTAGGAGGATAACCAGTATAGCACAAGGCATGATCTTTAGTACCTCTCAGGTATCTCATCAGCATATCTAGGGCATCCCAATGCTCTTTGCCTGGACTACTGGTAAAACGGCTCAGCATGCCAACCGTGAAGGCAATGTCTGGTCTTGTACAACTTGTGGCGTACATGAGACTACCAATTATTTTAGAATATTTTAATTGATCTATGCTGGTCTCTTCATTAGGACTCAACTTAACATTATAATCAAACGGTGTCTCAACCGGCCTACAGTCTTTGTATCCCCAAGTAGAAAGTAGTTGTTCTATATAATGAGTCTGGCTAAGGGTGACTTTACCCTTATCAACTCTAACTTTCATACCTAGTAGGGTATCCACAGGATCAAGGTCCTTCATGTCAAAAGCTTCTGCGAGAGTGGATTTGACGTCCCTCACTGCAACAAGATCTGAACCCAGAATCAACATGTCATCCACATATAGGCATATGACGACTGTTTGATTTGTCATCGAGCGGTAGTAGAGGCATTTGTCTGAGAGACTGGACTGAAATCCAACGCTCTTTACCACTTGATCAAATTTAATGTGCCACATCTTAGGTGTCTGTTTAAGCCCACAGATCGATTTATCGAGCTTGCACACTTTGTCTCTCAGATCCTTATGTACATAACCTCCAGGTTGTGCCATATAGATCTCTTCATCAAGCTCTCCATTTAAGAAGGCTGTTTTTACATCCATCTGATGAACTATAAAGTTCTCGATAGAAGATATGACAAGAAGAAGCTTAATAGTGGATAGGTGACATACAGGTGAATAGACGTCAAAATAGTCAATTCCCCCCTGTTGTTTATAACTCTTAGCTACTAGACGTGCTTTATATCTGGCTATAGACCCATCACTGTGCAATTTCTTCTTCAGTACCCACTTGCATCCTAGGACTTTAGCTCCTTTCGGCAGGTCAACTAGATGTCAAGTGTTATTTTGTAGCAGCGAGTTCATCTCATCGTTGATGGCTTCTGCCCACATTAACGCATCTCTAGATCTCATTGCTTCCTGATAGGAGAATGGATCGTCCTCTAAGTGGTAGGTGACGAAATTCTCACCAAAATTCTTAGGGACTCTATCTCTTGTAGACGTTCTAACAGGAACAGGTTCCACCTCTAGAGGTTGGGGAGCAGTGCCAGAGGGGCCAGCTTCAGGTTCTACAGTAGATTCTGCAATCACGTCAGTAGACCCGTGGACGGTTAAGTCATGATCTTTGATAAATTTATGTTCAAAGAAAATAACATCTCTAGACTCTATCACTGTATTAGTAGATAGATCAAGAAACCTGCCAGCTGCACTATCTTCTACACTACCTAGATAAACACATGTTGTTGTTCTAGGTCTCACCTTAGGTCTCTTAAGGTCTTGTAATCGCACATATGCGATACAACCCCAAGTCTTTAGAGTATTGTATCTACAAGGATAACCATGCCACAACTCATACGGGATAGAAATGAGTTTTGAGTGAGGCACTCTATTCAGAATGTGATTCGCAGTAAGAACTGCTTCTCCCCAAAAGGAATTGGGCATGCCAGCTGTTAGGAGCATAGAGTTCAACATCTCTGTTAAAGCTCTATTCTTACGCTCGGCAACGCCATTTGACTGGGGTGAGCAGGGAGCTGTAGTTTCAAGGATTATGCCCTCAGAGGCACAAAATTCCTTAAACTCAGTTGCAGTGTATTCTCCTCCTCGATCACTTTTGAGTCTCTTGATTTTAAGGTTCAACTGATTTTCCACACGAGACTTGAAAATTTTAAAAGTCTCAAAGGCCTCATCTTTCGATCTCAACAAATACACATGACAATATCTCGAAAAATCGTCTATGAAGGTAATTAGATACTTTTTTCCCCCTCTAGTGATATGACTTCGGAAATCACAAAGGTCTGAATGTATCAATTCCAGAAGTTGTGTGCTTCTAGACACCGACTTGAAAGGTGTTCTAGTGATTTTGGTTTGCGCACACACCTCACATTTGTCAAATCGAATAGACAGATCTAAATGGATGTTTTGACTCTTAGCTAGGTTTAGCATTTTCCTATAGTTCACATGTCCTAGTCTGTTATGCAACAACTTGGGATCAAGGAGGTTAGAACTCACTTGGTTAATGCTATCGTTATTCAGGCTAAGTCTATACATTCCGTTGATCAAATACGCACACCCAAAATAATGTGAATTGACCATTAAGGTCATTCTACCGTTTTGAGTAGTGAAGGTCATCCCAGCCTTATCTAATAAGCTTATGGAAATCAGTTTTTTAGTTAAATTAGGAACTATTTTAACATGTTGTAAAATTAAAGTTTTACCTGAGGAGAGGACTAGCTCTGCAGTCCCAGCATGAGTAACATCAGTCGCTCCTCCATTGCAATTTTCGACTCTGTCCTTGACCGCTGTCACCTTTGAAAGAAGACTCATGTCATTTGTGACGTGACAGGTAGCACCACTGTCCAGCCACCACTCAGAAGACGCACTGCGGTGACTACTCCCAATCATAGCCACGAAGGACTTAGGATCGGAGTTGTCGACCACCATGTGTGCCACATTTTGTGGGGCATCCTCCTTTAGCTTCTTCGGACCCCTGCATTCAGCGGCCCAGTGACCCCATTTGCCGCAGTTGTGGCACTTGCCCTTCTTCCTTTTGAGAGAAGGCTTTTTAACCGCCAACGGTGCTGGAGTATCACCCTTAGGTGTCGGGGGATTCCGAGAAGGCTTACTAGGACGTGAAACGAAGTTGACAGCCTGTGAGGGCTGCGCAACCTGCTCCAAGCTTTTCCCAACAATGTTTTGGTCCTCAATATGGATGAACCTTTTGAGTTCGTCCAAACTGATCTTCTCTTTCAGTCGGTGCATCTCGGTCTTGAAAAAGAGCCATTCAGGAGGCAGTTTACTCAGGATCATGTACACAAAGAGGCTGTCGTCCATCTTCGAATGATCATCATCCAGCTTCTAACGCAGATTGACCAGCTCCAAGAGTTGAGAAGTGATAGGCACGTTCGCTTTGAATCTGAAGTTGAAGAACTTCTCTCCAATGAGCGACTTTGACAATCCTTCCTCCTTCTGGAAATGCGCGTTCAGTCGATCCCATATCTCCTTTGCAGATTTGTAAGCGTGGTAGGTCAACGCAAGCCGGGGATTCAGAGAATTTAACAGGTAATCCCTGCAGAAATCTTCATCCTTGTTCCACTGGTACTCGTCCACGTCCTCGACGGTGGAGGCAAAATCGCTCTGAACAGTATAGAAGATCTCGCGTTCCTTCATTCCTAGTTGGACTTGAATTTTCCAACTGAGAAAGTCGGAGGCGTCGAACGATTGCAATTTTATGGTGTCGAGCGCGCTTTTCTTTGACATGGTTCTAGATTTAAAACAAAAGTAAAATGCTAGAATGAGGTCACCTGAGCCGTGTGAAGACGTCAGAAAATTTTCGGATCCAATCCAAGAAAAAATAAATGATTTGCTCCTCCTTTCCGGCTGAGAGCAATCGTTAAAACCAAGATCAGATCAGCTACCTCCACCAGCAGGAATCTAAGGAAATCCACGTCCTCTTGACGGCACCAGAGATCTGGAATGAAAAATCCACCTCCTTTTTTTTTGAAAGTAGAATATGGCTTGATCTGATTTGCCAAGTAGGAATAACCCCAGATCTCCTGTAGGAAATCTGTGAATAACCCCAGATCTGTTTTGCCAAGTATAGAAAATGGCTTGATCTGAGTTTTTTTGTTTTGTTTTGTTTTGGACTGTAGATCTTCTCCAAACAACACCAAATTAATGAAGAAATCTGGACTGGTAAAACGGCTTCTTGGGTTTGTATTTGGATCTGCGATCCGAATCTTCAGGCAAGATAGAAGACTCACAGATCTGGATCAGCGATCGGCTTCAAAAAATTCCAGGACAGCGATCGATTCCAAAAACAAATTCCAGAGATGGGCTTCTATGTTCCGATCCAAGAGCAAAGTAACAGAGAAGATGAAAAAAAAAACGAACTCTGCTTTTCTTACAGCAACAATGGCGAATAGATCAAGAACTCAACTGGATCTCCCGATCTTGAGCGACAGGTGCCAAACTTCCGGCGATGTCTTTCCTCCAGGCGGCGCAACGCACAGATCTGGAAAACGGACGGAGATGCACTGGAATCGCCCGGATTTGAGGAGCGATGCCCTAGATCTGTGGCTTAATCGCGAGCGGTGGCTTCGGGAGAAACTTGCGAACTGCAAGAGCGGCACGCCGGAAATCGCGAACAGCGCAAGAGCGGCGGGGATTTTCGATTTCTTCCTCGCGATACAGAGCAGCGCAGGAAATTCGCGAGCGGCGGCTAATCTGAGAATTTTCCGATCGGGAGCGGTGAGCGGACGGGTGCGGAGAGCGGAAACCCTAATCGTATCTTGAGAATGTAAAGGAGAGGGTTTGCTCAAGGCTCAAGATAGTCCACATAACCCTATCAAGTTTGGAATAGAGATTATATAGTATCTCCAGCGTAGAGTCAAGCCCTAGAGCGACACGAACCCAATAACCCATTCTGAGTCGGACCTGACACGAGCGGACATAAACTCAATATCATTAACAGATTGTTGGAGGATGGTTGGGTTATCAAATTTGGTCTTAATTTTTCAGACGGTCGAAATTGTGGAAAGTAGAAAGTCACCCTTTTGTTTTGTTTTGTTTTGAGCATTGTTGTTAGCAGTCCTAAAAAACCTAAAGTCTCCCATTTTATTCGATATAATCGCATCCTAGTTTAAAAAGCTCACCAAAATATATTCGAAAGATATCTGTTTTTGATACAAGGGTCCCGCAAACAGTGAGACAATCTGCACACCTCCAACAACCAACCTGGATAAGTTTGAGGACATTAGAAAGATGTAGGATGAGAGGGGGCTTGACGGAAGTTCCCCTCCTTCGTTGTCGCTAGAACCTGGCAAAGGCATTGCAGAGGAGTTGATTTTCAGGTCAATTCCAATGGAGAAGTCTAAGGATTTGAAAGCTCTAGTTATCATCGAAAGTTAGTACTTCTCTTTCTCCCTATTTGCTTTGATTGGAATATACATGTTGGTTTTCTTTGACATTTTGCAGATTATCAATTTTTTAGCCAACTAGTTCTTCTTTTTGAAATTGTTCTATTCTTTGGATTCTTAGTTCTTGAAAGAAAAAATCATGGAGATTAGGGTTTATGTAAAACATTTCCATTTTGTGTTTTTGAATGGCGGAATACTACCTTATTTTCCCCCTAATGCAAACCAATGGGGGATCAACAACAACGTGGTCGGCACCAATGGTGAAGGAGAGAGTATCAATGCAAACCAATAGGAAATCATCAGCGACGTGGTTGGCACTAGTACTGGGAGTTCAATTAGTCTGTTAGTGGGTCATTTCAGTCTTCTTAGCTATAGTTGTAGCATATATAAAGGCCAGGAAGGGGGTTTGAATGTCGTCATGTATTGTGGTTGTTGAGTGTCGTTATGTGATTGTGTTTGTTGTGTGTTCTTGAGAGTAAGATGAGCTGGCTCTGCCTCATCTCTCTTGGAATTGCCTGTTCGGGATGAGTTCCTTAGGACAGTGATTGACTGAATTGTCTTCTCCTGTAATTGCAATGCTAGCTGGATAATATGTTAATCTCTCTGCTAATTTTTCGTGACAATTGAATTGCATCTTTTGGATTGTAGCATTGGTATCAGAGGCACGATCTCTCCTCGTTGTGATGTTGGTTGCTGAGGCAACACGATCAAAGGATTGACAAGTAGAGATGGAAACCTTGAAGCAAACATAGGAGGCCTTGGCGTGCTCATTACAATCTTTGGAAGGCAAGCATTCTCGGTCCATAGAAGAAGTCTGTGAACTGTTATCTAGTTTGAGAATGGACAAATCAGTGGATTGCATGACGATGATGTCTTCTTTAGGGGATTGCTCCTCGTGGAATAAGTTGTTGCACATCATTTCAATCAAGGTCCAACGCGCTTGGCGCGAATTGACTCTTTGAATATCAATGGAGACGACTTGGCAAACTGGATCTACCGATGCGAACAATTTTTTGACATTGATAACACAACCGGTCATTTGAATGTGCAAATCGCTTCAACGCATATGGAGGGCAGAGTTCTATATTGGCATCGGGACTTCTTAAAGGCACGCCTTAATCGCTCATGGCTGGGTTAGGAGGAGTATATGAAGGCCCTTCATTGTCGATTTGTATCTATACTCCTTGATGATCCAATGAGATAATTAAAAAATCTGTGACAACTCTCAACAGTTCAACAATATCTTGATGATTTTGATGCTCTTTATCACCGCATTCAGAATTGGGAAGAGTACGCGATTAGCTTTTGTTTAGTCGGATTATGGCATGAAATCAGCTATGTTGTTCGAATGTTTCAGCCCAAATCTCTCCAGGAAGTATTCTCTCTAGCCTGTCTTCAAGAGCACAAAATCGCAGTTCGCCCATAGCGCTCGACAACACCGCAACAGTCGAGTGAGTGTAGACCAAGGAAACAATTTTCTCTGGCATCTGGGGCTTCCTCAACATCTAATTCTTCGGGTTCTATTCCATGCTTTACTCCGGGTGGTCACCTCCTTACGTCAACCGAAATGGACGCCAAGAGGAGTCGTGGCCTCTGCTTTTGGTGCGATGAGAAGTACTCTCACGGTCACTGATTCATCGCACGACGTCAATCTTATGCATTGAAGTTGATTACTGATGAGGACCACAATGATTCGGATGTTATCGCCGACGAGTCCATCGGGACAATTCTGGCACAGGAAGAATCTGATGGTAGTAACCATGAATCCGACATAACCTCCATCACATCATCTCCTCCAAGACCAGTAGAAATTCTCTCCTCAAAGACCGACGACTATTTTATCCAAGGCTGATGGATACGTCGAGAGTTCCACACGAGAGAAGAGAGAGGGAAATGACACCAATGGCTCCGGCTCCGTCGCACGATGTTGCACTGTCGGCAACCACCGGCAGAACCTCTACATGGGTCTCCCACCCCTTGCGGCACCCAGAGCGAGGCAGCGGTGGCTCCTCCGTTCACGTAAACAGGAAGCGGTTGTGTTTTTCCTCCAACTTAGGCAGCTGAATATTCTCTAAGTAGTCTCCTTCCCTTGCTCCACATGAACATGATTGGTTTTATAATTTCATGTGTACATATCCAAGCAAAAAAGGATAGGAATTTATCTTCTCTCCTTTTAGCAAGGAAAACCAAAGAGGAAAAAACAAAATTCCTTTTTTTAATATTGATTTAGGTGGCAAGATTTTGGGGAAAAAACTTTGCAAAAAATTGTTTAGGATCCAGACCAATAAATCTCAACAATCACCATTTTGATTCGTGATCTTGAGCCACCACCTGCAAAAAGCACTCACCGCACACAACAACAACTGCACTAATCAACTCTACACGTAGCACCGCATCAGTCTGAGGCATCAGCCGACCTGCTC
The DNA here is from genome assembly GCA_039583875.1 of Platanthera guangdongensis. Taxonomy (NCBI): domain Eukaryota; kingdom Viridiplantae; phylum Streptophyta; class Magnoliopsida; order Asparagales; family Orchidaceae; genus Platanthera; species Platanthera guangdongensis. Next base: position 162,836,350 of record CM077165.1, on the reverse strand, counting down.
CAGTCGACTCATCTCTTCTCTGGCTCAACTTGTGAACGTCGTCATAACCTGATCGTAGAAACTGACTCGCAGAAGCAGAGTCCTAGAAGGACGATCCTCTGCACCACCACGATAATCCACCATGTAGGCTTCAGAAATCATGGGTACACCACCACAAATCACGGTCCCCATAGCGCTCACTCCACCATCAGGACTCCACCTCGAGCCACCTACTATAGCCGCATAAATCCAATCCGCTCAGTGATGTCAAATATTTAGCTATTAGAGTTGTGCAGACTCTCAGTGATGGTGAAGACCTCATCACTCTGAGCCCTAAACAAGCTGTCACCCTGTCCGCACCCTAGTCTCGAGACCTTTTTCACGTTGTGAACTCGCTCTCATATGTGACTGCAATGGTAAAATACCATACCATCTTTTGACCCAGATCGATATCATGCTCCACTCAATCTCTTGTCGAACTGTCTCACCTTTCTCATCTGCTGCTGCCAAGATGAGATTGTGTTGGGGGTCCCTCCTGGCGCTGGGCTGCTCGCAGGGTCATCTAACCCAGGATCCATAGCCAGCCGGCAGCCGGCCCACCATCAGGTCCGTCGACCATACACCCCAACCCATCTCCAGTGGGCTGCACCCAGCTCATGCTCGCGGCGTTCGAGACTGGGTCCCACATGGCGGGATTTTGAGACGGGGGCTCGATACCCCGACCTCCTAGATTAGAGTTCCGCGGAACCTCATCAACCAACTGAGCCGCGGCTCAGTGGTTGATGAGGTGGCCGTGAGTGCCTCTCATCTAGGAGGTCTGGGTATCGAGCCTTAGCCTCAACACCCCGCCATGTGGAGCCCGGCTATGGATCCGTGGGTGCCAGGTTGAAGTCCTGCGCCCTGTGAGCAGCCTGGTTAAGCCACTGGAGAAGGGTTGGGGTGTACGGTACGCGGGCCTGATAGTGGGCTGGCTGTCGGCTGGCTATGTATCCTGGGTTAGATGGCCCTGCGAGCAGCCCAGCGCCACGCGGGGCCCCCATCAGATTGTCCTCAGGAGTATGCCATCTTTATCAGTGCATTTTGGCAGGAATTGTTCAGCATTTTATAGGTGGACCTTAAGCTCTCAACGACGTACCATCCCCAAACCGATGAGCAAAAGGAGGTAGTGAACCAATGCCTCAAAAATTACCTTTGTTGCATGTGTTTTGAGTGACCCCGTCATTGGGTATTGTGACTACCCTTGGCCGAATGGTGGTACAACATGACATTCCAGAGCCCCATCAAAATGACGCCCTTCGAAGCAGTTTATGGGTAGGAACCCAAGGTACTTCCTATCCGTCTGGCACAACAATGTTGGACACGGTTGATAGATTGCTAGCAGCCAGGGAGCGAGTTATCTCAATCCTAAAACACAACCTGGCTTAGGCACAAAATCGCATGAAGGTGCTCGCCGATAAGAAGGATCGGGAAACGTCGCTCTCGATTAGCTTGTGGGTATACATTCATCTCCACCTTACAAGCAAACTAGTATACGCGGACTGGGATCTCAAAATTTGGCTCCAGGATTTTTTGGACCATATCGGGTACTTAAGAAGATTGGTCTGATTGAGTATCGGGTTGATCTCCCAGGGGGGGCAAAATTACATTCTACATTCCATATATCTCAATTACAGGAACATACCTCTTCCAGAATAACAGGTACCCTTGCCAACTACCATCAACATCGAGGGGAATTTGATGGGGGAACCTATTGCCATCATGGATTGCCGCATCACTCGGAATCATGGACGAGTACTCACACAACTGTTGGTTCAATGGTTGGATGAGCCCGTGCCAACCTGGGAAGACTTGCAACCCTTCAAGCTACGTCACTTGCACATGTTCCTTGAGGACAAGGAAGTGCGCGAAGGGGAGAGCATTGATGCGAACCAATGTGGAATCAGCAATGACGTGGTCAACATGAATGCAAACCAATGAGGGATCAACAACAATGTGGTCAGCACCATTGGTAAAGGAGAGATGACCAATGCAAGCCAATAGGAAATCAGCAGTGACGTGGTTGGCACCAGTACTGGGAGTTTAGTTTGTCTGTTTGAGGGTCATTTCAGTCTTTTTAGCTATAGTTGTAGCCTATATAAAGGTCAGGAAGGGGGTTTGAATGTTGTCATCTATTGTGGTTGAAGTGCGTCGACGTGTGATTGTGCTTATTGTGTGTTCTTAGGATTAAGGCGAGCTGGCTCTGCTCCACCTCTCTTTGAACTATCTGTTCAGAACAAGTTTCTTAGGGTAATGATTGACTGAGTTGTCTTCTCCTGTAATTATATTGCTAGCTGGATAATCCGTTAATCTCTTTGTTAACTTTTCGTGACAATCGAATTGCATCTTTTGGATCGTATCACCTAGGTTTAGGGTTGTGCAGAATTCAACATTACTACTATTTTTTGGAAGCTTAGGCTTCATTTGGTTCGGCGGTGGCGGGTTGATCCGGCGGGTGGAAACGGAGTGTTCGAATCGGAGGGGGGAGGTGGCTTCTCCAAAGGGAGCTTTTTTGGGCGTTTCTCAAGGCGGGTGGGTGGAAACAGAGCAAACGACGCCGGAGGTTCATTTGTTTACCCGCCTTCCGGCGGCGTTTGACCCTAACGGAGTGGCAAAACGCCGAACCAAATAGAGCCTTAGTTTGATGTGCACTTCTTTATATCTTTTAAGTTTATTAGAGTTTTAAAATATGAATTTTTTTTGTCTTTTTTAAATCCAACAAAAAAAGGAAGTTTATTATTTTTGGTTTAAATTGAAATTTGAAGTCAAATTGAGTTTATATCTGTTGGAGCAAACCGCAATCAGGGTGTGAGTAATATTTCACCTTTTTTTGTTAGATTTTTTTTTTGAATTAATGTTATCTTATGTTCAATGCATTTGATTTTGTTAATTATTTCTAACTGTCTTGTGGTTCAATAAATTCCTTTCTTTAATGTCATTTAGCAGTCTGAGTTCTTCAGCAGTCATGAGTTATTTACTGGTTCTGGCTAAATCAGATTTACTTGCTTGGGTATACATCCATGTAAATTAATTCTATCCACCTAGAATTAATTTAGCAGTGTAGAAATAGGCCCAAAACCTTGTATATCTTTATTCAAGTAATAGTTACAAGTATACACACACTTATATAGGAGAAGAAGGAATGGAGAAATCCTAATACATGATGTGAGACTAATATAAGGAGAGAAAAAGAAGAAACAACATGGGCCCTTAAATGGGATTTTCTAACACTCCCCCGCAAGCTGGAGCGTACAAGTCGTAGGCACCAAGCTTGGATAAGAACTGATAATATAGCGGCCTGGAGAGAGCTTTCGTCAGGATGTCCGCAACTTGGTCGGTAGCAGGAACATGCTCCAAATCTATCTTCTTTGACTGTACCTTTTCCCGGATAAAGTGACAGTCAACTTCGATATGCTTTGTTCGTTCGTGAAAAACCGGATTCTTGGCAATATGAATTGCTGTCTGACTGTCGCAAAATAAGGTTGTCGGAGATGAGAGACGAACACCTAAGTCTCCCAGAAGGCCTTCAAGCCAGGTTAGCTCAGAGACAACAGCATCCATAGCCCGGTACTCGGCTTCGGCAGAGGAACGCGCAACCACATTCTGTTTCTTGCTACGCCAAGTTATGAGGTGTCCACCAAAGTAAGTACAGAATCCAGTTGTGGAGCGCCTATCATCAATAGATCCTGCGTAGTCAGCGTCAGAATACGCGACAAGAGATAGAGATGTTGATGGCTTGTACACGAGTCCTTGTCCGGGGGCGATCTTGAGATATCGAAGGATGCGCTCGACAGCTTGAAGATGAGATGTCTGAGGAGCGTGCATGAAACAGCTCACAACTCCCACAGCAAATGAGATATCTGGCCGAGTCACCGTAAGGTAGATCAGCTTCCCAACCAAACGTCTATAATATTCCGGATGTGTAAGCAGCTTGTCAGAGTCAGAGTTATGGGCCGAGAGCTTGTGATTTGCGTCCATAGGAGTCTCCGAAGGTTTGCACCCAGAATAACCTGCATCACGAAGGAGGTCCATACAGTACTTCCTTTGAGATAATACAAGACCATCAGGGCGTCGGGCGACCTCGAGCCCAAGAAAGTACCGAAGGTTGCCTAGATCTTTGGTCTAAAAGACAGAATTCAACTGTTCCTTGATCTGTTGTATTCCTGCTAGGTCGTCGCCAGTAATCAGGATATCATCGACGTAGACCAGAAGAATCACAGTCCCGGTTGACCGGTGTCGGGTGAAGAGAGAAAAATCAGCCGAGCTCCGAGTGAAGCCACTAGCACATACCACCTTACTGAACTTTTCAAACCATGCACGCGGGGACTGTTTGAGACCATAAATGGATTTCCGAAGATGACATACCAAAGACTCCCCCGTGGTCTCAAACCCGGGAGGCTGCTGCATAAAAACGGTCTCCTGTAGATCGCCGCTGAGGAAGGCATTCTTAATATCCATCTGATAAAGTGGCCAGTGACGATGAACAGCCAAGGAGAGAAGCATGCAGACCGTGTTCAATTTGGCAACGGGAGAGAAGGTTTCCTCGTAATCAAGGCCATGTTGTTGAGTAAACCCCCGTGCCACAAGACGGGCCTTCAGACGGTCGATAGTGTTATCCGCCGCATGTTTAATGACAAATACTCATTTGCAGCCAACAGAGGTGTGGCCAGAAGGAAGAGGAAACAGATCCCAGGTCTGGTTAGCCCAGAGAGCCTGCATTTCATTGTGCATAACAGCCCGCCATCCTGGGTGGTGAAGTGCCTCCTACACATTGTTAGATATAGAAATAGAGGAAAGGGAGGTGGCAAACGCGTAGAGAGGCGGCGTTAGCCGATGTAGAGAGACGTAGTTGGCCAAGGGATGAGCTGTAGAGACGGGAGCGTGATCTACCGTAGCCGAGCTATCGCTGGCAGCAGGGAGCTGGGTCACGGGAGCATCCTTGGATGGGCGACGAGAGTAGACACGGATTAGTGGTGGAGGAACCCGAGGAGGAACAGGGGGAGAGGAGGAAGAAGACGGAATAGATGGCGTGACCGATACAACAGGCCGGGGAAGAGAGGGAGCAGAAGACGAGGTGGTGTGTAACAGCCCAAATTTCGGAAACAGGAAATTTTTAGGTGACACGGCCTGGGACACGGGCGTGTCCCAGGGCGTGTCAGCTGACACGGCCTGCGACACGGGCGTGTCGCAGGGCGTGTCGAGGTTGTGTCGACAATCGGGCTTTGTCTCGACGATTTTTCGCTCGACGATGTGTCGAGAGGAGGCACACGGCCCAGGACACGGGCGTGTCCAAGGCCGTGTCGTTGTCTCGACGACTTTTACTCGACGATCGTCGAGTGTCGAGACGTGAGTGTTGAGTGTCGAGAGGTTGAACACGGCCTGTGACACGGGCGTGTCAAATCGGGTCGACGAACTCAGCCCGCCGAAGGATTTCGACAGGGCGTGTCTTTGTGCCGTGTCTGGGCACACGGCCTGGGACACGGGCGTGTCACAGGCCGTGTGAAGTCTCGGGATGTTTTGGGATTTTTTCACCCAGGCACACGGCCACAGACACGGGCGTGTCTGAAGGCGTGTTGGGGACACGGCCCATGACACGGGCGTGTCCCATGGGCGTGTCACTGGTTTGGATAAGTCGGTTGACCACCGCTTGAGGCACACGGCCTGGCACACGGCCGTGTCAGAGGCCGTGTCGGGTCAAAATCAGTGTTTTGGCAGAATCGTGACCGTCCATTCCTTCAGCTGGGATCCAAGGGCTGAAGTTTCTTCCTCTTTTCTTCAAGGCCGAAAACTGAGAAGTGATTCTCATTTTTATGTGGCCTTGATTTTCTTCAAGTTAAGAGAGAAAGAGAGAGAGAAAGGAGGAGGAAGAAGGAAAGGGGGCTGCTGCTGGTGGTGCTGCTAGTTACCGACGAGAAATCCGAAGCCGTCGTTGCGGAGGAAACGCTCTTGCGAGTCTTGCAAGCAAGCTTTGCGGTCATGGCACCGAAGCGGTCGTCAAGGGTAACGATTTTTCTTCCTAGCCATGTGAAGGCTTTCTTTTTGGCATAGCTTTGTGATTTCCCCCACCAAGAGGTGGCTGATTTTGGAAATCTTTGAGTGGATGCTTGAAATCCCCTTTGTTAGCATATAGATCCGGAAATGGAATACGGAATAGGCATGCTGTGTGAAGCCCATCTGGACAGGTTGGTCTGGATTGGTGATGTTGCATACGAACCGGAGAAGACTCTGTGATAACGTGTAGTTTGAGGAGTCAACGGGTTATGCCTGCGAAAAGGAGTAGCAGGAAGTACTGGGGTGGTAGCCCAGGAAAGTAGCCATGTGATATTTTTGGGTTCAACCTGTGAATGAGGCACAGGAAGTACTGGTGTGACCAGGAAATGCCATTTTTGATGCTTGATGTCGTAGGGTGTCCACCTGTGAAGCGAGTAACAGGAAGTACTGACATGATAGCCAGGAAAGACCCCTGACATTTGTGCTTGTGCGGTGTCCACCTGTGGAGAGAGTCACAGGAAGTACTGGGAGGCCCAGGAAAGACCCGCTGTTGTGTTAAAGAAATGGGTATAGAGAAATACCCAGACTTGAATGCCAAGAACAGGATTGGTGAGACCGACCCGCGTCTTTGATATAGCCATGAGTACGCTGTACTCGGAGAAGGCAAGGCGATTTGAGCAACGGGGGGTGGAGGATCCGACCTGCGCTATGTCCGTCCGATGTGAGACCAAAAAGGTGCGGTCTGTTGGAGCGCATAGCAAGAGTCTTCGGCCTGCGCGCCATGACACAATGGGGGGCTACGGGCCATCCCGGTGTAGGAAGACTAACTCCGGCTGCACGCCATGGAGTAAATGCTCAAGAGATTTACCGTTGGGTTATGACCCTGATACGGTGGTGGGCAAGAGGTTTGCCAGAACACCAAGAATGTGCCCTGAGTGCATGGACCGTTAGGCCGGGTGGCGAACGGTTGTGATGGCTTGTGTGCGTGATAGCACATTTGCATGATATATATATTGCCATACTTGTGTTTTGTTATGCCTGCAGGGAAGTTTACCGCTGCCCCGAGAGAAGGGGTAGGGTCGTTATAATTTGGTCAGCTGAACGCTGACCGTTACTTTTGTTGGCCACCGTTGGGTGGATTGTCCCTGTACAGGTGCTGGGGAGCCGAGCGGGACGCATAGAGGTTGATGTTCCTGCTGTTGTTGCTGCTACTGCTGCTAGCCCTCGAAGGCTAATTGTGTGTTTTCTTTCTTTTGTGGCCGGCCTGCGCGCCAATTTGTTTAGGCCACTGTGTGAAAGCCATGTAAGGTCATAAGACCAACTCTTTGGACTTGGTGTAAGACATTCCTATATATATATAAAATGTGGAGTTTTATGTTTGGACATTCATGAGGAGTTCAAGTAGTTTAGGCTTCCGCTAGAATGCTTTGTGATAGGTGCGATGCGCTACTCTGGTATCATCCTGTACCTTCACCGCCTGTTTTGTGATATATCCTGTGGGGCCCCGGCCGGACCTTCTAGAATATACCATATGAACGGATGGGGTTGTTACATGGTGCTGGGTAAGTGGAAGGGCTGGTCTTCGCAGAAGGTGACATCCGCAGAAACAACCAGCTTGCCGGTAGTAGGAGAGTAGCAGACGTACCCCTTTTTAGTGCGGGAGTAGCCAACAAACATATATTTGGCGGCCCGAGGAGCAAGTTTGGCGGAAGGAGGGCCAAGAAGGTCGACATAACAAATACACCTGAAGATCCGTGGTGGGAGAGAGGTGAGGGGGATGGAGGGATAGAGGAGTTGGATGAGTGAGGCAAAATCAAGGACAGAGGAGGGAGGGCGGTTGATGAGATGACAGGCGGTAGAAACAGCAAAGTTCCAATATTTGATGGGAACGTGTATTTGGAACATAAGAGAGCGGGCAACATCGAGAAGATGATGATTTTTGCGTTCTGTCACCCCGTTTTGTTGAGAGGTATACGCACAGGAAGTTTGATGGATGACACCAAAATCAGTGCAGATAGTGGAAAAGGCACGACCCGTATACTCCCGAGCATTATCAGTGCGAATGACTTTGAGAGGGGTGGCGAACTGCGTACGCATCTCAAGTAAAAAGGAGCGAAAGACATAGGGAAGTTCAGTGCGATCATGTAGTAAATAGAGCCACGTGGTACAGGAGTAATCGTCAATGAACGTGACAAAATACCGAAAGCCAAAAATACTAGTGATCCTATAAGGACCCCAAACATCAGAATGAACTAACGATAAGGGAGTACTACACCTGGTAGAGGCAGGGGAAAGAGGAACGATGTTGTTTGCCGTAGATACAAGATTCACAGGAGAACTCCTGTAAAGGTATAGCAGGAAGAGCCCGCTTGAGAATCGGAAGGGGAGCATGTCCAAGACGGCAATGTCAATCAACAGTGGAGATGGAGGAGAGAATAGTTGGGGGGATATCCAAGATGTACAACCCATTCACCAGCTGCCCCTTACCAATGGTACTTCGGGTGTGACGATCCTGCATAAGAAAAGAAGAGGGTGAAAATGTAATACAACAGTCAAGGTCGTGTGTGAGACGACTAACTGATAATGAATTGAAGGGAGACCCCAGAACGTGAAGAATCGAGGAAAGAGAAAGGGTTGGCGTAAGCTGAAGAGCATCAGAGCCAAAGACTGGGAGGGTGTCACCGTTGGCCACAGTGATGCGGGCAGGATGAGGCGTTTGGAGATACGCTGGGGGCTTCTGGGAGGTGATATGATGAGTAGCGCCGGAATCAACGATCCAACAAGGATTAGGAGAGAGACAGGTGATACCCTCCGTAGAGAAGGACACAATAGAGGTGACTGTTAAGTCATCAGGCGCCATGCGGTGAGCAGAAGAGACGACCGGGCGGCTAACAGAGAGGAGGCCGGCCGGCTAGCAGAGAGGAGGCCGAGCGGCTTGCAGGGAGGAGGCCGGGCGCTAGCAGGGAGGAGGTCGGGCGGCTAGCAGAGAGGAGGCCAGACGGCTAGCAGAGAGGAGGCCGGGCGGCTTGCAAAGAGAGGCCGGGAGGCTTGCAGAGAGGAGGCCGGGCAGCTTGCAGAGAGGAGGCCGGGCGGCTTGCAAAGAGGAGGCCGGGCGGCTAGCAGAGAGAGACCGCGAGTAGGAACTCGAGCGGCTAGAGGAGAGAGACCGCGAGTAGGAACTCGAGCGATTAGAGGAGAGAGGTCACGAGTAGGAACTCGAGCGGCTAGAAGAGAGAGACCGGGCGGTTAGAAACAGACAAACCGCAAGCGGCAAGAGGAGCCGCGAAGAGAAGTGGGGCCCACGGAGGAGAGGAGAGGCTATAAAAAGGACAGAGGGGTGGATCCACGGGAGGGAGAGACGAAGAGGAGAGGTCAGCGGCTTAACAAGGAAGAAGCCGCTGAGAGAGGAGACGGGTAGAAACAGACCGCTACCCGTGCGAGTTAGAGGAACAAGCCGCAGAGGAAGAGCGGCTAGGCGGAGGAGCCAAGCCGTGCGGTTAGGCGAAGGAGCCAAGCCGTGCGGTTAGAGAATGTGAAACCGCGAGGTCGGGAACCTGACTCTGATACCATGTAGAAATAGGCCCAAAACCTTGTATATCTTTATTCAAGTAATAGTTACAAGTATACACACACTTATATAGGAGAAGAAGGAAGGGAGAAATCCTAATACATGATGTGGGACTAATATAAGGAGAGAAAAAGAAGAAACAACATGAGCCCTTAAATGGGCTTTTATAACAAGCAGTATGAGTTATCTGGAGAATAAATTTTGTTTGATTATCAAAAAATTCAACTAGATTAATCTGTATAATATTGTATTTTTGTGTTGCTGTGCTGATTGTTCGTTTGAATTGTAAATTGTTAGTGTCTCCAAGCAGTCAGCAATTCAAGTATAAAACATGGAGCTTTAAGGTTCAGTTTGAGAGGTTTTTTTTTTCTAATTTTCATTTTTTGGAAAGCATCGCCGTACATAATATATACTGCGTTTGTTTTAGGGACGAGTGGCTTTCTAAAAAGGTAAAATAACTTCTTTTTGATGAGAAGCATTTTCCACAGATAGAGAAAACGAACACAATATTATGAACGGTGTCATTTTCTAGAAAATGAAAAGGAGGAAAAAAGTCCTCCCAAACCGGGCCTAAGGATAAGGGAGAGAAGCTTAAATAAGTAGCAAAGAAATACTTTGTAGCTCAAAAAGTTTTTCCTCCTACAAGAGTAGAAGACATAGGTTCTCATAGAAAACTGTTAACAATAAATGTATTATTTATTTTAGTTTAGTCTCACACCGCCTGTGGTGTTTCCTCCTCCTCTCATATATGTAGACCTCAAGGGTCCTTTTATAGATGAATACAATTTACTTGTTACTTCTAACATGGTATCATAGCCAGGTTCCTCATAATTTTTCCAAGCTCGCACCTCTGCTCGCGCCTCTGTCCTTAGACTGCAACCCTCTACTCCTCAGTCCGTCAAGCCGCTCGGGCTCTACCGGACTCCAGCTACCAGCTCTGCCGAACACCAGCCCTTTGCTCCTTATTGAAATTGTGAAGTGAAAGTGAGGGTTGATCAGACAAACCGCGCGGCCTGGACGGACAATCTGGCGGACTGATGGTGCGGCCTGGGCGGTCTGAGGTTGCGGCCTGGTGATGGCGACCAGCTTGTTCAACTTGTTCTTCTGTTTGTTATTCCTTGAAGTAAACGGGCGGATAAGTGCTATATCCGCGGGGAAGTGACAGACTCCTTTTGAGTTCGAGGAGTTCGCTTGTGGAGGACCGCGTATGGAGATCGCGAGATCGGCATCGGTCCGTGCCCTTGATCTCTGGTGGAGCGGTTGGTGATAACCGCGGAGTTCATGGTTGGCGGACTGTCTTGGGAGCTGGCGGTCTGGGTTCTTGTTCGCCGAGCTCGCGCTAGAGGCTTACTGGTTGCTGGACTTGATCAGAATCTGTGACAAGTCCATGTTGATCGCAGAGTCCGCAATATCCGCTGGTTGACCAGGCGATTTGTGTCTGTTGGTCGTGGACTTGTGTTGCGGGCTGGTGCAGTATTTGCTGCAGCATGCAGACTGGTACGATGTTTGCAGAGTCCGCATTGTTCGCTGGTGACCGGGCGGTTTGTGCCTGTTGGTCGTGGACTTGTGTTGCGGGCTGGTGCGGTGTCCGCTGCAACATGTGGACTGGTGAAGTGTCCGCCGGGTTGCGGACTGGCTTCTTGCCCTGGTGCCTGGCGGATTGGGTAGTCTCCGGTTTTTTCCTTGCGGACTTGGCAGACTGCTTGGTGCTAGCTGCGGGCTAGGGTGGTGACTCTATCCACTATGGCGGTGACCACACTCCTCTCCGCGCCTATAAATAGGACTCCCCGTCACATCAACAGTAACTAAATGAACAATAAGTTGAGCGTGGGTTAATTGCTGCGGCTTCGGTTTTCTTGTCCGCGCGGATTGAGAACGTTTAACTGATTGTTGTTTGCAGGTTGTGCGGCTAGCACTGATAAGCTAGGAGTCTGGTTCTGACTGCGGTCAGGGATCAGTGGAGTTTGCGGTTAACAATCAGTGGGTTTGCAGCAGGTCGCATTTGCGGTCAGCCAGTCTTCTCTCCTTCAGCAATTTCGTTCAATAACCTGTCCGCCAGTCTTGACGGTCTAGGCGGTCTGTTCTTTCAGTTCGGCGGCGGCTTGCAGATCCGTCGTTCAGCAGAATAACGGATTGTCCGCGGACTTCGCGGACTCCGTAGATCAGTGTGGTGCAGCAGCGGCTTGGCGGTCTCAGCGGACTCGGCGAACTAGGTGGTCGCTGAGGCAGTTCACCCAGCTTGATTTTCTTGTTTGCTTGTTGCTTCTCCTTTGTACTTGACGAAATCATGTATCGTTGTAACAACCCCATCTGTTCATATGATATATTCTAGAAGGTCCGGCCGGGGCCCCACAGGATATACCACAAAACAGTCGGTGAAGGTACAGGATGATACCAGAGTAGCGCATCGCACCTATCACATGCATTCTAGCGGAAGCCTAAACTACTTGAACTCCTCATGCATGTCCAAACATAAACTCCACATTTTATATACATATAGGAATGTCTTACAATAAGAACAAGTGTTGGCCTTATGGCCTTACATAGATTTCATACAGTGGCTACAACTATGGGCGCGCAGGCCGGCCACAACAAAAGAAAACACACATCTCAAACATAGCCTTCGAGGGCTAAACAGCAGCAGCAGCAACACCAGCAGGAGCATCAACCTCTATGCGTCCCGCTCGGCTCTCCAGCACCTGTGCAAGAGACAATCCACCCACCGGTGGCAAACAAAAGCAACGGTCAGCGTTCAGCTGACCAAATTATAACGACCCTACCCCTTCTCTCGGGGCAGCTGTCTCAGCTACCCAAGAGGCCACAAGCCAGCCCTTCCAAAAGAACTAGCCGCTGAACCGGCTACAACCTGGACCTGAGGCATTCAAGAAAAAGAACACCTCAGCAAGGAAATAATCAAAAGAGTAAATAAAGCATTAGAGTTAAGAGCAAAAAGAAGGGTTTACCAACCCGACAACAAGCTGCTATAAGCAAAAGAAAGAGCATGACAGTAAGAAAAGAGCACTGTCTAAGCACAGCAAAGCACACCAGGTGCGAGCAATAAAAGCAACATGCTCAACGAAAGAGTCTAACATTCCTAATACGTGGGTAAGTGGCAGTGGTCAAAAAAAACATGGATCTGAATTCATAACCAGAATCAGATCCAAAAAGGGCTAAGGGGTCGCCAGTGGCAGCTTTAGGGTCCCACACCAACCCAAACCAGGGCAAACAGGTCGTGGCCACAGCTCTCCACATCAAAATCCACCCCTCTTAGAGGCCACTAAACATGCACCACCTGCCACAACCCAAGAGTCGGCAAGCAAAAATTTGTCGAACACCCAATACCACCCCCTAAAGGAAGGGTAAAGTCACACTAACAGTCCTAAGGTACACAAAACTCAAGACAGAAATGTCGAGCCCACTCGACGCATTTTATATACATATAGGAATGTCTTACAATAAGAACAAGTGTTGGCCTTATGGCCTTACATAGATTTCATACAGTGGCTACAACTATGGGCGCGCAGGCCGGCCACAACAAAAGAAAACACACATCTCAAACATAGCCTTCGAGGGCTAAACAGCAGCAGCAGCAACACCAGCAGGAGCATCAACCTCTATGCGTCCCGCTCGGCTCTCCAGCACCTGTGCAAGGGACAATCCACCCACCGGTGGCAAACAAAAGCAACGGTCAGCGTTCAGCTGACCAAATTATAACGACCCTACCCCTTCTCTCGGGGCAGCGGTATTTTTCCCTGCAGGCATATCATATCACAAGTATGGCAATATATCAAAATGTGCTTTCACGCACACAGGCCATCACAACCGTTCGCCACCCGGCCCAACGGTCCGTGCACTCAGGGCACATTCTTGGTGTTCTGGCAACCTCTTGCCCACCACCGTATCAGGGTTATCACCCAACGGTAAATCTCTTGAGCATTTACTCCATGGCGTGCAGCCGGAGTTAGTCCTCGGACACCGGGATGGCCCGTAGCCCCCCATTGTGTCATGGCGCGCAGGCCGAAGACTCTTGCTATGCGCTCCAACAGACCGTACCTTTGGTCTCACATCGGACGGACATAGCGCAGGTCGGATCCTCCACCCCCCGTTGCTCAAATCGCCTTGCCTTTTCCGAGTACAGCGTACTCATGGCTATATCAAAGGCGCGGGTCGGTCTCACCAATCCTGTTCCTGGCATTTAAGCCTGGGCATAAGCCTTACACCCATTTTCTCACAACAACAGCGGGTCTTTCATGGGCACACCAGTACTTCCTGTTACTCTCTTCACAGGGGGACACCGCACAAGCACAAATGTCAGGGGTCTTTCCTGGGCAAACCAGTACTTCCTGTGACTCGCTTCACAGGTGGACACCCTATGACATCAAGCATCACAAAAAGGGCCTTTCCTGGTCTCACCAGTACTACCTGTGCCTCATTCACAGGTTGGACCCAAAACCATCACAAGGCTATTTTCCTGGGCTACCACCCCAGTACTTCCTGCTACTCCTTTTCGCAGGTATAACCCGAGACTCCTTACACTACACGTTATCACGGAGTCTTCTCCGGTTCGTATGCAACATCACCAATCCAGACCAACCTGTCCAGATGGGCTTCACACAGCATGCCTATTCCGTACTCCATTTCCGGATCTATATGCACAACAAAAGGGGATTTCAAGAATCACCCAAATGACTCCCATAAGCAGCCACCTCTTGGTGGGGGAATCAAACGATATGCCAAAACAGAAGCCTTCACATGGCTAGGAAGAAAAGTCGTTACCCTTGACGATCGCTTCGGTGCCATGGCTTGAAAGCTAGCTTGCAAGACTCGCAAGATCGTCTCCTCCGCAACGCTGGCTTCGGATCTCTCGCCGGTAAACCGCAGCACCACCAGCAGCAGCCCCCTTTCCTTCTTCCTCCTCCTTTCCTTCTCTCTTTCTCTCTCTTGAAGAAAGGTTAAGGCCAAAGTAAATGAGAAATCAATCTCTGACTTCGGCCCTTAAGGAAAAAGAATAAGAGCTTTCAGCCCTTGGATCTAGACTGAAGGAATGGACGGCCACGATTCTGTCAAAAACACCAATTTTGACCCGACACGACCTCGAACACGGCCGTGTGCCTGGCCGTGTGCCTCAAGCGGTGGTCAACCGACCTATCCAAACCAGTGACACGCCCATGAGACACGCCCGTGTCATGGGCCGTGTCACCAACACGCCTTCAGACACGCCCGTGTCTGTGGCCGTGTACCTGGGTGAAAAAAATCCCAAATCATCCCGAGACTTCACACGGCCTGGGACACGCCCGTGTCCCCGGCCGTGTGCCCAGACACGGCACCCAGACACGCCCTGTCAAAAGCATTCGGCGGGCTGAGCTCGTCGTTCCGATTTGACACTCAACGACACGGCCATGGACACGCCCGTGTCCTAGGCCGTGTGCCTCCTCTCGACGATCGTCGAGCGAAAATCGTCGACACCTAAGTCGACTGTCGACACTGCCTTGACACGCCCTGCGACACGCCCGTGTCGCAGGCCGTGTCCACCTGACACGCCCTGGGACACGCCCGTGTCCCAGGCCGTGTCACCCAAATTTTCCCGTTTCAGAACTTTGGGCTGTTACAATCGTCATGTATGTCATGTCTTGTAATGAAGATAGTTGATAACACAAGATTTGTGGTTGGCTTTTGTTGTCTCTGATTTACTTAGCTCAGTTTATGGTTCGAGTGTTCCCGCGTCTGGTTCCCTCTTTTCGCTTGATCAAGTTGTCAGCTTGATAGCTCTGAAAGTTTTACTTGGTATCAGAGCTATCTTCTGATCATCTTGTGAAATTTCAACACTCCTCAGCCCACCAAGCCGCTTGGGCTCTGCCGGACTTCAGCCACTAGCTTTGCCGAACACCAGCACACCAATCCTCTGTTCGTTATGTGGATGATATGATTATCACTGGCGATGACCATGCCACTATTACCTCTCTTCAATAACACCTCTATAGTCAGTTTGAAACGAAGGACATGGGACCCCTCCGCTACTTCCTTGGGCTGGAAATCTCTCGATCCAAACGTGACATTCTGGTCTCCCAACAGAAGAACATCTTTGACATCCTCTCTATTGTTGTTCTCACTGACACCCGGATAGTTGATACCACGATCGAGCTCAATCTGAAACTCCTCCCCACCAACGGCGAGACTCTTCCAGATGTCTCCCGCTATCGGCGCCTCGTCGGGATGCTGGTCTATCTCACTATGACTAGGCCTGACATTGCTTATCATGTTAGCTTTGTCAGTCAGTTTGTCCAACCTCCTCTCTCACTTCACTATGTCACAGCTCTCCGGATTCTTTGCTACCTGAGCATTTCTGTCACCCGGTCACTATTTCTCTATGCCACTTCTACACTCACCTTCTGAGCATTCTCTGATGCTGACTGGGCGGGGGATGTTACAACTCGTCGCTCCACTATTTCCTAAGTGACTCTTATATCCTGGCGTAGCAAGAAACATGACTCCACTGCACGCTCCAGCACTAAGGCCGAGTATCGTGCCATGGCTTCCACCACTGCTGAGATCGTTTGGCTTCGCCGTCTACTCCTTTATTTTGTGATAATCGATGTGTCATACAAATTGTCTCCAGCCCGGTGTTTCATGAACGGACAAAACACATCGAAATTGATTGTCATTTCACTCGCCAAGAGTTCCTCGCCAACACCATCTCTCTACCGTTCATTGCCTCTAGAGAACAAATAGCGGACTTCCTCACCAAGTCCCTCACATCTGCAAGATTCTGATATCTTATAGCAAACTCTCGGTTCGTGATCTAACGTAAGTGTGAGGGGAGATGTTAATAATAGATGTATTATTTATTTTAGTTTAGTCTCACACTACTTGGGGAGTTTCCTCCTCCTCCTCTCCTATATGTAGACCTCAAAGATCCTCATTTTATAGATGAATACAATTTACTTATTACTTCTAACAAAAATCAATGGTTATTGCTGTCCAATTCTTGAACATTTTTTTATCTTAAAATTGATACTTCAATTATTGCTGTCTTGTTGAATTTCGCTGAAAGCAAACTAGAAATATAATTGATTGTACATCTTTTAAAACCGCTGCTTGTAAATATTTTGGCTCCATTTGGTGATTCGTTTTTGCTACGGTGGGTTTGAACAAATACACCACCGTTATTGAACAAATACGCCACCGTACATCTTTTAAAACCGCTGCTTGAATGTATGTTTGGTATGGTAAAGATCACAATCAAGAAAATAAAATTACTTTTAAACATAAAAGTGAAAGGAGTTCCTTAAATGTGGTGGGCGTTTACGAACGACCGTTCACAACCATCTTGTTCATGACCGCAACCACTGCGCCAAAATGGAGCCTGGTTCTATTTGGTTCGGCGTTTTGCCGTTCCGTTTGGGGCAAACGCCGCCGGAAGGCGGGTAAACAAATGAACCTCTGGCGGTGTTTGCTCCGTTTCCACCCGTCCGCCCGCCTTGAGAAACACCCCAAAAAGCTTCGTTTGGAGAAGCTACCTCCCCCCTCCGATTCAAACACTCCGTTTCCACCCGCCGGATCGACCCGCCACCGCCGAACCAAATGAAGCCTTTGTCAGTTGAAAATATATATTTAATTGGTAATGCATTCTTCGTTCTATTTGTAAATTTTTACTATTCGTAGCTCTACAGAGTCTCAAATTCACTATTCGCACATAAAATTGACGTTATTCACAAACCAGTATAAAAATCTGTCCCGCATATATATAACAAAATTTTGAAAGCTGAAAAAATTAGAACAAAGGCAACCTATGATTTCTGAAAGCTAAAAAGCTCCTTGGTAATAGACGCATAATTCATTGGAGGCATTTTTACAAACACTTGGACTCTGTTTGTCACGGTGGCGACACTTGTAAATGCATGGGCTCCGTTTGGCACGTTGGTGGCGGTCATGAACACGGGGTGTTAAATTGTCATTTGTTAATGCCCACCTAAGAAACTTCATCCACTTTTATGTTCAAACTGATGATGTTTATTATCTGATCCTTAACAAATGACATTTTAACTCTTGTGTTTACGACTGCCACCCCCACATCAAACGGGGCATTATTAGTCTAGACAGCTATATCATTTGACATCATTGGGACTTAAAAATTAGCTCATCAACCTCGAGAACTCCGTCCATCTCCCTCTCAAAACAAGCCTACAGGAAAAGACCAAATCAAAGACACTTAAGTTTCATTTGGTTCGGCGTTTCGCCGTCTGCGTTTGAAGCAAATGCCGCCGAACGGCGGGTAAACAAACAGTCGACGGCGACGTTTGCTCCGTTTGCACCCGCAGCAAGGAGGAAACGACCCCGATCCGCTCCATTACGACCTTCACATCCCCTGAGTTCCAAAGTGACGTTTTGACACACCGGATGCACCCGTTACCGCCGAACCAAATATAACTTTAAAGGAAGAGCATGATTTGACACGTAAGAGGAAAAGAGAACAACGGGGACAAATTAGGATTCCACACAAAATACATGATTGAATCCACAAGAAAAGGGCGCTGCTATCCGCACCGCAGTTTTGGCTATTTGCATCACTTTTTTCTAATTTTTGTGCCTTTTGAAAATACGCTTTGTACATACATTTTTAGGAAAAGTGTTTAACACGAAAGTTGTAGATCTCGACGATATCTACAAGTTTCGTGTTAAACACTTTTCCTAAAAATGTATGTACAAAATGTATTTCCAAAAGACGCGAAATCTGGACGTATTTCCCAAATACGCCTTGTACTTGCATTTTTAGGAAAAGTGTTCACCACGAAAGTTGTAGATCTCGTCGAGATCTACAACTTTCGTGGTGAACACTTTTCCTAAAAATGTATGTACAAGGCGTATTTTCAAAAGACACAAAAAATTAGGAGAAAGTGCGATGCGAATAGCCAAAACTGCGGTGCAGATAGCAGCGCCCCAAGAAAATCCGGAGCCTACTCGGACTCTAATAAGAAGAAGACGGCCAACAATAAAAGCTCTCTACGGACTACGAATAAGTAAGTTGAGAAAATAAAGATAAAGACTCTTTTGTGACAACTTATGTCCATCAATAATCTTTATTTAAAATGCAAACGCAGTTTTACGGCTATTTGTTTGTAAAGTTTATAGAAAATTAATTATTTTAAAATTGATGATAAGTTATTTTTTATAAGCTATTCATGTACAATTTATGACTTCACATAAGCATTTAACTCTTAAAAAGCCCTAAAGTTGGTATTTTTTGTCCCGACATGGAAGCATATTTTTCACCTGCTCGTGCATGAATTTTTCGACCGGCTGTGATTTTTTTGGTCGGACATGATTGTTTTTCGCTCGAACGCACTTTTTTCGATTTAGTGCGAAAATATTGCGTCCGAGCGAAAAATATCACGTCCGGGATAAAATACTGCACCGGGCAAAAAAATTTGCGCCGGGACGAAACATTCGCGCCCGGATGAGAAATTCGTGCCAGGGCGAAAACATGTGCCCGTGCGAAAAAACACGTCCGTATGAAAAAATCGCGTTCGGGTGAAAAATTTGCGCCAGGCCAACAAATTCGCGCTCGAGCGACAAATTCGCGCCCGGGAGAAAAATCGTGCCTGGGTGAAAAAATAACGCCCGAACAAAAAAACCACGCCTGAACGAAAAATTCGCAGTGAGAAGAAAAAATCGCGTCCGGATCACAAATTCTCACGGGAATGTAACAACAAGTTCGAACCAAAAAATTAGGAGAATAAAAAAGTATGCCCGGATGAAAAGAAAACGTGAAGGCGAACGAATCTTTATGAATAAATATAATTTTAAATAACCACGTGGTCCACGTATGAACAAACTATACCGATATTTTACAACTTATTCATTATTACTTTTATAAAATATTCATGCATCCGTTATTTTTCAATTAGCAACTGAGCAAGTTGCCGGCTGCCAAACGAAACCAAAATTTGACTTGTCAGTTGCCAATAAACAAAAGCTCTAACATCAATCCACTTTGATTTTTTTGAGGGATTGTTATTATAATGGTAATTTTGATCACTCTCAACTCTCAACTCATTTTTTTTTTCTAATTTTTAAAAGACGTGAAATCTGTATGTATTTTCAAAAAAAATCAAAAAATTCTCGAAAAAATTGCGGTGCGACTGGACAAAACAACGGTGCTGATAACTATCACTTTTTTTTTGGCGATTGTTAACCGCAACCCGTTATTGGCTAGTCGCACCTCAAAATCTCCTAACTTTTCGCGTCTTTTCGAAGTACGCCTTATACATGCAATTTCAGAAAAAGTGTTTAACACGAAAGTTATAGATCTCGCAAAACCTGAAATTGCATGTACAAGGCTTATTTCTGAAAGACGCAAAACCTGGGCATATTTCCAAAGTACGCATTGTACATACATTTTTAGGAAAAGTGATCAACATTAAAGTTGTAGATCTCGTCGAGATCTACAACTACAACTTTTGTGTTTGACACTTTTCCTAAAATTACATGTAAAAGACGTATTTCGAAAAGACGCGAAAAGTTATGCGATTTTGGGGTGCGACTAGCCAATAACGGGTTGCGGTTAACAATCGCATTTTTTTAATTTATGAATTTTTTGACGAAATAACTGGCGGGGTACAATGTAAGATTATTTTAGGAAATTGTTATTTACACCCCACAAATGGATATTCATACACAGAATAATACAAAATTTAGCATTTTTTGTTCAAAACCTACCTGATATTTGTATCAAACACAAATTTCATTTTTGTTTCTCTAAAACTCTAAACACCCGCAGCCAAACCTTCGCCTCTCCGCTCGCAGTCTCTCCGGCGGTCCGATAATATCTCGCCGCCCGTCGCGCCCTCTATTCCATCGCACCTTCCGCCCATCTCCACGCCAACGCTTCTTTTCTCCTTCGATGCCCGACACCCCCTATATTTTGTCACAGCCCTCCGACCGTTACGGACTCCCGATGAACATGTGAAACTAGTTTTCTTAATATAAAGAAATACATATATCAGATAAATACAAAACACCCGCATTTGACAGGAAAGAGTGCCGTGATTAACTGATTATTGTCACAAAAACAAGCAAACAGTTCTCATATGTGCTAAGATAGTTATTTTTACTACCACAATGTTTATGAGAATAGTCGCACGACGAGCAACTCATATGACCATGTGGGATGAATACAAAGCTTGGTCGGTCAACATTTAAATAGTTCGTTTTATGTCGTATGTGTATGTTCTAGCATAACAACAGATTAGGCTAGGTCCAATAATAACTCACTCCCAAGTCAACGAGTTAAAAGCCGAAAACACATGATACCGTTTGACGCGGCGACGGCAATGACGGTTGACGCGGCGGCGGCGATGGCGATTTCGGTGCGGCGGCGATGGCGGTTGGTGCGGCGGCGGTGATGGCGGTTGCCACAGCGGCGGCGATGGCGGTTGGCGGGCGGCGGCGGTTTCAGTGCGCTGTCAGCGATGGCGGTTTGCGACGACAGCTGGCGGTTTGCGACGACTGCGATGACGGTTTGCGACGACTGCGATTACGGTTTGCGACGACAACGATGTCGGTTGGGGTAGCGGCAACGATGATGGCTGTTGTCGCGGCGGCGACGATGACGGTTTGCGGCGACGACGATAGTGGTTACGTCAGGCGAGGTTCGGATATCCACACCCCCATGCATGGGGTGCAGCTAACGCCTCTCAGGAGACCCTATCGATTTTCCTAATATTATGTTGTATGAGTACAAATATCAATTATGAGTACAAATATCTATTTTAGATATAAATATTTATAAGTTACAAATATTCATTTATGAGATATCAATATCAATTTCATTATTTTAACGAAATTTTTTAGGTACGTATGCGTACCTATTAAATATGTACGCATATAAAAGGCCTTTATTTCTTAAGAGCTCCAGTTTCCCTCCAAAAAAATTCTGCATTAACGTTTTCAGGGTTTCGAGCGGCAAGTAGTCATCTTCTTCGTAAAAAAAGGTCCGTTTGGCCATCGCGTTTTCGGGGTTTGGAGGGAAAAGGCTACCCTCATCTTTCTCTTTCGGCATAACTCTCTTAAATAACATAGCAAACGAAGACGACGAGCTCGAAGCTAAATATGTCGACGCATATCTGAACGACAAAGTCTCGCGGGCGGATATCTGCATTTCCCGTCATTGCAGTCCGTAAGTATATGCTTCCCGAAATATCTTGGTTTTTCCCTGTTTCTTGTTATTTGCTGAAGATTATGAGGATGGGGAACAATACGTTTATCTATCGTAGATCTATGAAGAACAACTATATAGCACCTAAGAAGACGCATGAAGTGGACAAGAATATTGTTCCATATAATGATAGAAACACTGTAAGATACTGTCTTATTACTACCGTATATATATGCTGAAATAAAACTGTATTACATGTGTAATACAGTAGTATATTTACTTTATCTGTTGTCATACTGGCAGATGAACAAAGAGAAAGTTGTGTTTCCTACAGTACATTCTGATGATGAGGCGTACAAAATGTACTCAGAATATGCTCTCCAATGCGGATTTAGTGTACGAAAACAACATGTATTTTATTGGACACATACAAGGATTATAAAGGGACGATAGTTCTCATGTTCAAATGCAGGATTTAAACGTGACAAGTCGAGCCACAATGTAAAGAGAAAATTCCATAAATCGGATTTTAGGACTGGGTGCTTAGCTTGCTTGCACTTTACTGGGGACGAAGAGGGTAAGAATTGGAAGGTAACAAAATTTATTGAAGAGCACAATCATCCTTTGACGCTGCCGCAAGACGTACATCTGTTGAGATCTCATCGTCATGTTAGTGATGCCCAAGCAACCATGATTCGGAATATGTCAGGAGTGAGGATACGAACTGTTGACGCATGCAACCTTTTGGCCGAAGAAGTTGGCGGAGCTCATAATGTAGGGTTTACAAAAACGGATGCATATAACTTCATACATCGAGAAAGAAGAGCGTTTGTCGAAATTGGAGATGCAACTTGATTATTGAAAATTTTTAAAGAGAGATAATTGGTAGATAATATGTTTAATTTTCTTTTGATATTCAAACAGATGAAATGGACCGTCTGCATAATTTCTTCTAGATTGATGGCCAGACAAAATTTGATTACGAATGCTTTGGGGACGTCATCATATTTGACTGCACTTACAGGATAAACAAATATAATTTATCATGAGCGGCTTTTATAGCAGTAAACCACCATTGACAGAATGTTTTTGTTTGATGTTCATTTGTAGCACATGAGACGATAGACTCTTTCTGTTGGGCATTTGAGGCTTTCTTAAAGTTTGTAGGATCTTAGTGACCGATCACAATTTTCACAGATCAAGATCAAGCCATGACAGTTGCTATTGAAAGAGTTTTTCCTACTACTCGTCATCGCTTATGTCAATGCCACATTTCCAAAAAAGCACCATCTAAGGTTCCGACTTTTAACCGAGACAAGCACATTAGATCTTTATTTTATACTTGCATGAGTAAATGTGACACTGAAATGGAGTTTGAGTTGTATTGGAGTGAGATGATTAGCAAATGAAATTTGGAAGAGAATCAGTGGTTAAATGAGCTTCACAAACTTAAAGAAAAATGGTCCACTGCTTTTAATAAGGATGTACTTGATCTCGAGATTTTATCCACACAATGTAGTGAATCGGCAAATCACAGTCTTCATGCAGTACAAGAAAAACTTCATTTAGCAAAGAAAATTATGAACGCTAAATAATTTGTTGCTAATTAGCATCGAATTTAGCTAGGTATATGATATTTGTTTTTACCCACAAAAATAGCAACGAAAATATTCGTTGCAAAAATAGCAACGAATTATTTTGTTGCAAAATATTTGTTGCTAAATAGAAACAAAATATTTTGCTTTCAAAATTTCTATACTAATTATTTTAGATTAAAAATTTATGGAGGGAAAGATTCAATTCTCTCCAAATATTTTCATCTCACTTTTAAAAAATATAAATATATATTTATAAGTTTTTAAACAAATTAAAGAATCTCTTGATATCCTCATTCTCATCTCGATATCTGCTCTCATGCTAAGATTGTCACTCTCCCGCACGATCTCCCGCCGAGCTCGTCACACTGCCGTGCAATCTCCCCGCCGTGCACCAACGAGAAATAAATAAATATATACATATAAAATATATATATATAAATATATATAATATATACAAAAATATATAAATATATATAATATATAGAAATAACGATATATATATAAATAATTATATATAATGAACTATATATATTAAACTATAAATATAAATATATATTTATATGTATAAATAAATAAATATGTATGTATAAATAAATAATCATATACATAAATAATATAAATTATAATTATAATTATATATATATATATTACCGTAAATTTAAAATGAATTAGTTAATTAGGAGGATTGGTTGGGTAAAGAAATTATTTGTAAGAGGTCTAAGGTTCAAATCCCAACATGAGCATATTAGAAAATATATTTTTTTGTATATAAATATTATTTTAATTTAACCAAGTAATTATATAAAATACAAAACATTAGCATCAAAAGAATTCCTTCCTAAAATATCCTTGCTAATTAGAAAGAAATAAATTCTTCGCTAAATTTAGCTAGTGCCAAATTAGCTACAAAATTTTTTCGTTTTTAAATTCCTTCCTAATTAAAATTAGCAACGAATTTATCTAATTAGCAACGAATTTTGCTCCTTGCTAATCAATGTTTTTCTTGTTGTGATGGTTGCTCGAAGCCTACAAGTTCACTGACCGAATGTTTTCTTGGTTTTGAGAAATTGTTTGATTGTTGGCGAAGGAGTGAACAAGAGGAAGATTTCAAATGCAAACAAGGTACACATACTCTAAAAATCAAAAGCTCAATGATACTAAGACAAATGTCCAAAATATACACTAGAAAATTATTTTCTATATTCGAGCATGCTTTGATGGAAGGGACACTTGGTTTGATGGTGTTAGAGGATTCAATGTACGACCAAGACACGATTGTATAAAAAACAGCGCTTTGTGATACTAGTGGTCCTGAAAAGCAGTGAATTGTGACAATAGACACAAAGAGCAATGATATTGAGTGCTCTTGTGGAGGTTTTCAAACAAATGGTTTTTTTGTGTGAGCATGTTCTACGTGTTTATAATTTTCGTAATGTACAAAAAATTCATTCAAATTACATATTAAAGAAATTTACAATGCAAGCTAAGAGGCGTACCAATATTACAATTCCTGCATCCACAAACCGCATTCAGTCGAACATTATTTTCAAAAATAATATGATGCGGTGGACATATGACATTTACCAAATAATTGAAAATTGTCAAGTGACAAAGGAGTACATGGTTAAAGTAACAAATGACGTGGGTCAAGTTGTAGAAGATATGATCGACAAAGATGAGAAAAAAAAAGAATTTTTTTCATCTATGCAGAAGGACTATGGTGTTTTGAAAGATCCACCATCCATACGACCGAAGGGAGCACCAAGGACACGACTTAGGAGTTTTTGGGAATCCAGCCCCAAAAAAACAAAGTATGATTACCCTGAGTTTGTTTTAATTTGACATCTTTTTAAATGGTGAATAATCCATAAAAGCGATTGTTTAATCTGAATTTTTCTTTTTTCCTTTTTGGATAAACAGGGAAGTTGCATGCAGTTAGAGAGAGAGGTTCTTCTGCTACCAATTTTTTTGGCCTCCAATCGAGCATAATTTTGATGGATAACAATTCCATGTTGGATTCTAATACAATTTCAAACCCGACTATTAAACATGTTGACTTGAACGATGATTACTCGACAAATGATATTTTTTCTGTTAATGAATCATTAGATTTTTCTTGTATTCTTTAAGTATTCAAATGATGAAGAATCTGTAAGAGTAATGATTATTATGTTTTAAAATTTTAATGTTTATATATGTTTTTTAAATATAAGTTTAATTACGCTAGTATTGTCAGTAAATACTTTCATAATATTTTTAATAGTAACAAATCTTTGAGTTTTTAAATTTGAAAAATATAGTCATGTAATTGTACTGTATTACAGATGGAATAGAATTGAAATAAGGTCGTATCTACATACTATACAACCGTCTTGTATAATCGAAATGTTTTAGAATCAACAAAATTACCACATAATATGGGCATACTACAATACGACTATATTGTGTGTTCAACATGGGCCTACTACAATACGACTGTATTGTGTGTAAAACATTGATAATATGATGTTGTGGTAAACAGATTCATCTTTTTTGCTTACGTAAAAGCTAAATACGATGGTATCTACATTGTACACAACCGTATTATGATTGTATCGTCTGCAATTATAACAGAAGCCTCTCTCAAATAAAACAAAGGTTCCAGATAAAATTGTTACACGGTTTAAATAACATATCAAAGGTGTACCAAATAGCGGTACTATTGTCAGAAAATATTTCCATAACTTGTTATAATAGTAACAAGTTATTGAGGTTTTAAATTTCGGAAATTATAATCATGTAATTGTACTGTATTACAAATGGAATACAATTGAAATACCGTCGTATATACATACTATACCACCGTATTATGAATGTATTGTCTCCAATTTTAATACACTTCTACCAAACTAATCAAAAACTTCCAGATATAATTGCTATACGGTTTCAAAAACGTTTTTAAAGAGTAACAAATAACATATGTAAATACCGAAATTATATCATAATTCGATACACTAATCTAATCAGTAATAAAGACCATCAGCATCAATGTACGCAATCTGTGTGAAATTGTATTTTACGAAATTAAACAATTGAATTTATCCATATAAATAGCAGAAGTGCTCTTGAACAACTGGCAGCATCAAAGTTTCCCATCATTAACTCGTGCAAAGTGGACCACTTTATCTACCTACAAAGAATATATTGAAATGAAAATATTAGATACTACATATCAAATGGTTAAGAAGTGTTTAACAATACTTACTCATATTTTTGTCAGGAAACGCTTTAATTAGGTCAATTATAATTTCAGCCCTTAACTTCGACATTTGTTTTGCCCAGAATTGACACTTTTCCCAATCAATTTTCTTTTTCCCGACAATTGTTTTCATATACAGAATAATGAAAACACCACAATCATCATGACTATTTTGTTTTGGAATGTTATCAACACAGAATAATGGTCACTCATGGATTCTCTCGGGAACGACTTCACATAAATCTTCTTCAAAAAAATTTATCTGCATAACCCAAAATATGTGAATATAAATGTTTAATAGTACTGTTTCTATCGACAAGAAAACATACCACTATTCTAAGCTTGTTGTAATTAGAATCGTTGTATAAAGAATCATAGTATTGCCAACATTCCTCCCCAATGTTTCCAATGAGCAAACCCCAATGATTAGTGAGGTGTACCGGAATTAGAATTAACTCTGCATACTCCAATGAATTTCTTGTGATGTGACTAACAAGTGCTTCAGCATTTCTCTTGTATTTCTTCATATTCTGCATAAGATAATCATGCATTATATAACAATGTAAATGACATTTTGAAGTTTTGTATAAAAGGAGTAAAGGAAAAAAATCACTAACGTCATGAATGGAGGACACGTATACGAAGTGCTTAAATTTGCGTGGATTATTTGATTTTTGTATTGTTAACACTATGTTGTACACATCTAGGTGGGCATCATTAAGCCACCCATTTCCTAGTAGATCATCAATGTGGGATCGATATAAAGTAATATTACCAGCTTCAATCACCAAACTATTTCTACATACAAACAAGGCAAAGTGAGCAAAGAGACAATTTAGAGAAGATGCAATTTAGAAGGTAAAATCATAATATGGAAAAACCTGTTCGGGAACTCTTCCATAATATGGTCTATTATCAGACGATTTGATTTGTTTAATGTTTTTTTCCTGGAAATGCCACCACATAGGACAATGATTTAATATTACTACTCTGTTTCCGATCATGACGCCCTTTAATTATTTTTACCAAACTCCTTTGTACTTTCTGATTAAGTGAAGGAAGCGCACAAACCACCAAAGTATCAGATATTTGATCTTTTACCTCGTTACCAGCTATAATCATTTCTTCTGACTTATGTGAGGAGAGATGAGATACGGTAGGAGTAGATTTTTGGGGGACTTCCGGTTCTTCAAATGCATGTGACGGGGGATTTTTTAGACCTTCTCGAGTGGTGGCAGTCAATTTATCCATCCTTGCATTGATATTTTTACGTAGTTCCTTCAGTTCTTCCATGCATCACGATATCATGACGGTTTTTTGACTCGGTCTCTATTTCTGAGGTCATTCGTTTCACAATTTCTTCAAACATTTTATTTGCTCCATCATCCTTTTCCTTCCGTCTTTTACTTTCAATAAACGCTTCTTTATCTATCCTTTTTTTCTCAAGCTTTTCTTTTTATTTTCCTCTTTTTTGGATATAGTCTTTTTTTTCACATACTGTTTCATTTCTTCTACACTGTCTTCTTCTTCATCCTCTATTTCATGTTCCTACTCATCGGACTCTTCGAAATCACTATCCTCTACATGTACATCTCCCAATAAACCCTCCTCAGATGGCAATATGTTCTCAAAACCCTCTCTCACATGTACAATAGTTTTATTAATTTTAGCGATTTGTTAAAAGAATATTTCTACATGTCAAAATTTAATCTAACCACGTACATGAAAAAAGAAGGAACAACATACCTGACCGCGCAAACTTAGCTTTGATTTTATCTCTGAACAAAACTTATTGGAAAAGCTGAATTTAGGAGACCATCGACATAGTCGAGGCCTGGCCAAGTCATCATCAACATTTAGAAATTTAGTGTACTCATAAAACCACACCTGTAAATATGATACTCCACATTTAACCATTCAATTAGAAGATAAAATAAGAGGTTAGATTAAATTTTTTCTCACCACCAATAGGATCGAACAACCTTCGATGTAGCTCAAACTCTCCTTTGACTTATTCTTGGTTGCTGCTATATTTAACTGTCGGAATTACGACTGTATAAATGAGTGAATTGCTTCAGGCCAGTTGTATTTTTTGAAATCCTCCAAACCGTCGAACGTATGTAAACATTTCCGTATTTTCATAACCTTTAGTGGAAAAAAAAAGTTTACATAAAACAAACCTCACTAGGGCCTCAACTCTTCAGTCCACTCTGCCTCTGAAAGCCGCAACATTTCCGCCGCCAAATCCTTTTGCTCGTACATGGTCAGAGGGGTTCTATTAAAATTGAATTTCAGCCCTTTGTTGGGTAGACCCAACATTAACGCGACCTCATTGACAGTAATTTTTTTATAAACTCATCCTAAAAGGAATGCCCTATTCCTCTTGGAGTATGATCAAAGCAAAGTTACAACTAGGGAAATATTTTGGTTTAAACTTGGAATAGAGAACAACGGCAGAATCTCAACTTCTTCCAAATCCTTCCTCGTGTTTTCATTTAATGATCTTAGTAGTGGTATTGCTTTTTCTTTGTAAGAAGAGACGGCACAACGACAGTGTAAACTTGTTGATACAGTCATCTGCCATATCATTCAGAAGATATTTGGATAAATATAGGTGTGGAACTGTACTGTATTACAAATATAATACATTTGAAATACAGTCGTATTCACATACTATACAACTGTATTGTAACACCGAAATGTTTTAGAAAAAAAAATCACACAACATATAACTACTACAATATGACTGTATTTTGTGTTATACATAGATAATAGAAGAGTTGTGACTTTAACATATGACTACTACAAAAAAAAGCATACAACATATGACTACTACAATACGATCTAATAATGATATATTTTCAAATATAGCACTAATTTCTGGAAATAGAACGACAATACGGCTGTATTTACTGCAATACAATAGGAATACGATCACATTTACATGCAATACAGTCGTATTATTATAAAAAATTGTTTTAGACCCAAAAAAAAACGACAATATATAATAATACAGATGTATGGCAAAAATAAGTACTAAGTTCTTATCACAGCATGCACATAAACAACAAACGACTACAAAATTTTTCGTGCACATTATGTTTGCATCTAGCCTGAGATTTTGAAAAAATAGAGTTGTTAAAGGCACTGCAGTTTTAGCTAATCATATCACAAGTTTACATAATTTTACATTAAATATACTTCTAAAAAGTACAAGTTGCAACACAATTTCTCCTAATATTTGATGTTGAGCACTAATTTTAGAAAGGATGTCTTTTCAGAAAGGACACTGATTTCTGGGAAATAGAACTTCAATACGGCTGCATTTACGGGGTTATATGCAATACAATAGGAATACGCCCGCATCCACATGCAATACAATCGTATTATTAAAAAAATGGTTTTTTTATAACACACATAATCCGACAAAAATCGCAACTACTCGGAAATCTGCACTTAAACAACAAATGACTACACATTTTTTCATGCACAGGGAGATCTGCATCTAGCTGGTAGTTTAAGCATTATATTCAGGAAGATACAACTGCAATACGAATGTATGTAATTCTAAATGTATATATATAACAGGTGCTGTATCATAACATTACAGCAATACTGCTGTATTGTAATACAAAACTACTCAGAATGGTAATTGATAAGTTCCAGAGCCGTTTTGCTCGATAAAAAGAAACAGAAAATCGCAAATACTCGGCGACAGAGGATCGTAACCAGGAAGTGATCGCAACCAGAAACAGACTAACCTTTCTCGACGATATTTCCTTCGATTAGCAGCAAACGGAAGTGATCGCAACCAGTTTCGAAGGGTCCGCTTCTCGGCGACGAAGAAGAAACCCTATCCTTCTTTGCTTTGTGAAAACACGGGCCGCACGGTAAGAAAGAAACGCCTTTTATATACATACTTAAAAATAGGTACGTATAACGGACCGAAAACCGACCCTTATTTTAAAGATGAAATGTTATCAAATTTCAGTTTATATATATTAAGAGATGCAGATGCAGATGCAGGGCTACTACATACATCTCCTCCCCTGTTTCTGCAGAATAATCGATTAATCATGCTCCATCTCTTCCCCTGTTTCTGCCTTTTTCTCCTCTCTCTCCCTATTTTCTTCTTCTTCTTTTTCTTCTCCAAAACAACAACAGCTCCTTTTAGAGAAAGAAGAAGAAGAAGAAGAAGAAGAAGCTATAACCTTCCACCCGGTCCCCGGCCGCTCCCCATCATCGGAAACCTCCTGAAACTCGGCCAACTCCCCCACATCTCATTCCGCAACCTCGCCGCCGACCACGGCCCTCTCATGCATCTCAAGCTCGGTCAAATCTCAACCATCGTCGTCTCCTCCAAAGAAATGGCCTCCCAAATCCTCAAAATCCAAGACCTCATCTTCTGCAGCCGCCCTCAGCTCGTAGCAAGCACTCTGCTTTCATACGGCGGCCTGGATCTCGCCTTCTCCCCTTACAATGATTATTTCAAGCAGATCCGTCGATTCAGCATCGCCCAGTTTTTCAGCGCGAGCAGAGTGCTGTCCTTCCGCCCCATCAGAGAAGAGGAGATGCGCAGTTTGGTGGACACCATAAGAAAAGACTCTGCTCGAGGAAAGGCCGTAAATTTGAGCCAGATGGCTGTTTGCCTCTACAATAATATTATATACAGAGAAGTTTTTGGGAAGAGGACGTCGGCCGTCGAGGGGGAGAGCGGGTTGAGCAGACACCAGAATCTCATCACCTCCGTGATTGATCTGCTGCCTGGGTTTAGCATTGGGGATTTTTTCCCTTCGCTTTGGTGGCTGGATCTGGTCACAGGCTGGCGGCTGAAGCTTGAGAGGAGTTTCAGGGAAATGGATTTGGTATTCGAGAAGGAGCTCAGTGCAAGAAAAATAATAAAAAACACAAATGGAGTCAGAGAAGAAGAAGAAGATGAAGAAGCGCAGGGCGTTTTTGTTGATGTGCTTCTTAGGTGTGAAATTGAAAAGGATCCTCTGCTGGGGTTTCTGCTCTCAAGAGAGACTACCAAGGCGTTGCTTATGGTAGGTTGCTCCCAAATCGGTAGGTAGCACGTAAAACCTATCTTCTTCTTTATTATTTGTCTCTCTTTTGGTGATGTGCTCCGCAAGCCAACGTCAAAACGCAGGGTTTGCCTCCTGAGCTCGCCCTAGCTTCCCAAACAGAGTCCCGCCATTACAGTCCGGCCGAAAGGGCGTCCCGCCGGATTCTCAAATGGGGGGCTGCCCTATGATCAATAATAACAGTATTTGGACCCGATAGTATCACAGACTATTGCTCCGTTTGGGGGGACTTATTTTCATCGGTCAAACGATTACGACCGCAGGTCTGATTCATGCGGCCACATCCGCTTGACCGATGAAAATAAATCCCCCCAGACAAACATGTCCTTTCCATTGCTCGTAATTTTTTTTTAAAGAATTGACTAAAAAACATAATCATTTTAGAATGCTGTTACAAGCAAACGTTATTTGACAAATCCAAAATTCCTCCAAATCTATTTTTTTTTCGTGTTTTTTGAAAATCCTATTTCTACTACAAGCAAACCCACGACCTAGACCTATCCGCCCCGTCCCTACTCCCATTCTTCACGACTCTCCTCCCTCTCCTATGCGTGATTCCAAGCGTGCAAGCTCCAGTGACTCCGGCAACTCCGGGGACTCTGGCGACTCCAATGACTCCACCGACTCCGGCACTGGACCTAGTTCCCGGTCTCCGCATGCTCAGTAGCTTCACCATCGGCCGACTACTGTTATGCAATTGGCACCTGCCCGCGAGTACGGAACTCGTCGCGGACAATAGCAACAAAAGCAAAAAATTTTTGAGCAAATAATGACGCGCACCAATCCAACAGTTCGAGTTTCCAAAACACAGAAAAACACACAGACGACAAGAGATATACGTGGTTCGGAGTTAAGCTCCTACATCCACGGGGAGAGCGCGCCGGATCCACTATACGAAAAATAATCCGATTACAACACAGACACTCAACGATCCTCAACGGATCGACACTAACCTAAAATAGGAAATAAAGAACAACAAGAAACCAAGAGAGAGGGAAGAAAACTCCCATATGCCGGCCTGGATCTGAATCTGATCGCCGCCTCCGGAATCTGCACCCAGCCACCGCCGTGAGCCCCCTCTCCTCCCTGGATACAGCCGGCCAAGCCGCTGTCACACGCTGGAGATGAACCTGATGCGCCGCTGGTGCCCAAAATCGGGTAACCCGATTATCCCTCCGCCACACGTCGTCGCCCTCCGGCCAAGAAAACCGCTGCTCTCTTCAAGATGAAGGAACTGCAGCCTTATGCCTTCTTTCACCGCCGAAGTTGCCGCCGCCGCTGGATCGCCGGAGCCGCCGGAGATGGAAACCTGCACCCCGCCGCTGCCGTGGATCTCCCCTCTCCTTCACCGGAGATGGAGCCGATGCCGCTGCCGTGCACTAGATCGGGACTCCGATCAATCTTCTGCCGCTCCTCTGATCGCTGCTGTCGCCGGAGAAAGAATCGCCGGCCCAAGATTGGGCCCTATGCCCGCCGGAGAAGAAACCCCAGGAACCGCCGGCCGTCGCCGGAGAAGAACCACCAGAAGCCGATCGTCGCCGGAGAAGAAGCGTCCGATGCCCGACGCCACCACTTCTCCCTCCTGATGTCGCTGCCGGATCTTCTCCCGAAGCCGAACCCGATCGCAAGATCGGGATACCGAAGCCGCTGCTAGGTTGATGCCGATCCCGATCTTGCCGCCGCCGGAGGCTTGCTGCCGCTCCTCTTCCTCCTAGATATCGCCGGAGAAGAGAAGCCCTCCACGCTCGATCGCCCGATGCCGCTCGATCGGGTCCGAAACCGCCGCTGCTGGTCTTCTCCTTTCTCCCGATCGCCCGAAGCCGCCGCTGTTTCTCCTGATCGCTTTCTTCCGCTCGGTTAGGTTAGGTAGTAGATGGATCGGGTTTTCTTGCTGTATATATAAACCCAAAAGAGAATAACCTAACCGGTCCAGCTGGACCGGTCCGGTTTAGGGGGGGCATCAAAATAACAGACTACATCCGTTCGCTCAATCCCCGGCGACTCGCCGGGATCATGCAACGCCGTCCAGCCACCTCAAGTTTCGGTGCGCCACGTGTCATCCTCTATCTATTCCACGTGCGGCATTACCGCGGCGTCGGGTACCAAACTTTACTTTTGTTTCTCTACTTACATTGACAATGATTAATTTAGGTGATTGTTAACCGCAACCCGTAATTGGCTAGTCGCATCTCAAAATCTTCCAATTTTTCGCGACTTTTCGAAATACGTCTTGTACATGCAATTTCAGGAAACGTGTTCAACACGAAAGTTGTAGATCTCGACGAGATCTACAACTTTCGTGTTGAACACGTTTCCTCAAATTGCATGTGCAAGACGTATTTCAAAAAGACGCAAAATATGAGCATATTTCCAAAGGACACCTTGTACATGCATTTTTAGGAAAAGTGATCAACACGAAAGTTGTAGATCTCATCGATATCTACAACTTTTATGTTGAACACTTTTCCTGATATTGCATGTACAAGATGTATTTCGAAAAAATGCGAAAAATTAGGAGATTTTGATGTGCGACTAGCAAAATAACGGATTGGCGGTTAACAATCACCTAAATTTAAGCATTTTGCCGGTCAGGAATTTCTTTTTATTTTAAGTAACTTTATTACATCAAAATCTTTTATTTTTCAATTTCAATCATTTTGTTTTGAATGAATGCATGTTTATAAAAAAAATTAATTTTTATTTTATTTTATTTTTTTTATAATAATTTATTAACAATAATAATAATAAAGAATTTTAAAAATTTAAAATTTACTAATAGTAATGATTTGACAAAAATAAAAATGAGTTTGCTACTTGCTACTAACAGATATTAATTCATTAATTATTTATTTAGATATTAAAATTGAATATATTATAACTTCACGTCCTCTTCCGCAGGATTTGTTTTTCGCGGCAACGGAGACCGCCGCCGTGACGGTGGAGTGGGGGATGAGCGAGCTCATGAGAAACCCTAGAGTGATGAAGAAAGCGCAAGAAGAAATCCGGCGTGTCGTCGGCGCCGGCAAAGCGATAGTGGAAGAAGACGACCTTCAACACCTGGATTACCTCAAACTGGTCCTAAACGAAACCCTAAGGCTCCACCCAGCCGCTCCATTGTTGGGTCAACACGAATGCATGAAGGACACCAAAATAGATGGCTTCGACATTCCCGCAAAGACGAGAGTCATCGTCAACGCTTCCGCCCTTGGGCGAGATCCCCACATCTGGAATCATCCTGAAATCTTTCTGCCCGAGAGGTTTTTGAACAGCCAAATCAACTACAAAGGGAGCCATTTAGAGTTCATACCCTTTGGATCCGGCCGTCGGATTTGTCCGGGAATGGCGCATGCCATCGCCGGCGTTGAGCTCGCATTCGCAACTATGCTGTACAGTTTTGACTGGGAGTTGCCGATGGGGGTGAGGGAGAAGGGCATCGACATGGAGGAGCGTTATGGGGTTAGTATTAGCCGGAAAACACCGCTCATCTTGATTGCCAATCCGGCCATCACTGCTTAATTTCTGAAGAACACAATAAAATTCGTGCGAATAAGAAAGTCAGAAATCAAATTGTTGCTGCACAATCTTGCCTAAAAGTTGCAACAACTGTTGAAAACCTAATCAGAACCTGCACAAATCAACAATGAAGAAGAAGAAAAAATTGCGTCTCAAGTCCATGTATTTGCATTTTAATTCAAATGTGTAGTTTCACGTGCAAATCACGTTTTTTTGGTATTTGCTGAGTGGGTCTAGTGGGGTCCGGGGAGGATAAAGTGCAGCAAATGCTCCGCACCGTAAAGTGCAGGCGATCCGATGACTGCGAGTCCCCGACTCGTCATATAGGACAAGAACAATGAAAACTCAACTCGCATTTTGATCTTGCGGTTACGAATTTCTAATCGGCGCGACTAAGTGAAGTTGACTCGCCTGTACAGGCTGTGCGGCTAGCACTAGGCGACTAGACAACTAGTTGGGAAGCTCTGTGTGGAACAGTTCGCGGTTACAGTCAGTGGTATACAACAGGTCGCGGTCTCAGTGGCTTGAAGTCACTTCCTTCGGGTTGCGGTTAGTCGAGCAGTTCGCCCGGTCTCTCAGCAAGTTCTGTTCAGTTCATCAGCGTTCAATAAAGGCAGTTCGTGCGGCTTGGTTGCAATTGGCGACTTGACGGTTTCGGTAGACAGGGCTTGCGGTCAGTGGTTTGTGCGGTTACAGTCTTCAGACCGCGCGGTTTCTTCTTGTTAGTAATTTTTTCTGCTTCCATCAGGTATATTGTGAAATCCTGTTTTGCAATGTATGTCTCGGCTTGTAAAAAAGTTTGTTAATTCCAGATTGAGACTATTGTACTTATGTTATTGCTAATTTCTACTTGCCTTTAATTGTGGTTGAGTGTTCCTGAAACCTTTCTCGGCTTCCTAGTGAAATTTTTACACAGCGATTCAACAGTGTTTCGTTGAACACGGTAGCAAGGAAGCAAGGGTTGCATATGATGGAAAAACTTATTTTTACAAGCACGCGCGAAGTCCGCCCGAAGCATCAAGCACACGCGAAGCCCTTGCGCAGGCAGGCGAAGCCCGCCTGGATGCAGTCGAAGGCCGCCCGAGAGCTACGAGCATGGGCACGCCTATGCGAAGAAGCTCTTATTATAAATTTAATTTAATTTAATAATAATAATAATAATAATCATCAATAATAATAATAATATAATCTTAATAATATATATATATATAATAATAATATAGAAATTATAATCAAATTATAATAGTTAGGATGGCCGGAACAGGAATATTAAAATTGGATTATAGTAGTCGGAGGGAGGGGTGCACGGGAAGAGGAAAAAAGAGAGCTGCAAGTGGAAGGAGATCGCCGGAGAAAACACCGGAGAAAACCCCGGAGAAAACGCCGGAGAGATTGGGCATCGTGAGCGAAGCGCGGACTTCCATGGCCTCGACTTCCAACATTGACACGCAATTGCCTCCCTCGTCCAAGCTCCAAACCTCCCCCTCTTTCACCTAGATCCGGCCGGCGAACTCTTATTCCAGCCAAGATCTGTCCGAGATCATCCTCCTTCCTCCATGGCCAAAAGTATGCAGCTCCTCAAACTTCTCTCACCTAGATCTGGCTGCGATCCGGACGCCCATCTCCTCAAGCTTCTCTCAGCTTCTACTACACCGTGAGGATTTTTTATATATATAAAAATGAGGGGCGACGGGGGTAAAATGAAAAAAAAAACGAATGTAACACATGGCTTGCTCCTGTAGCAACGCAAGGGTTGCCTTTTATATTAGTATAGATATATATAATTAGGAAGAGCTGCATTTGCCGCACAAACAATTAGAAGGCATCAAGTATTTTTCATCATCAGTGATATTAATCTTGCAGCTTGCATTAAAAATGAAATGAAATCTTCATGAATATGCACTTGCAAGTGTGGCTGAGACGGGTAATCAATATCCTCTTCATTTCAAATGAAATGAATAACATCAATTTCATTGTCTAGATTTATTTGTGAATGATGCGACTGGCTTAGTAATCCCATCATTTATATTCTTATTTAATCAAAAAATTCTGCATCATTAGATCTAATATATAAAATAATACAGTACAAAAAAACAGGTGGATGAACAGTGTACCAGTAGTCCACTGTTCACCTGCTTTATATATATATATATATATATATATATATATATATATATATATATATATATATATATATATATATATATATATATATATATATATATATATATATCTATACTATCTTAAAAAGATATAGTGAGGTCTGCCAATATCATGAGTTCAAAAATAGCTTATTTACATGGACCGTCGGATTTGACTATCTTATTTCTAAATCGTTGGATCCTGGGTTGCAAATAGCCAGAGAGGTCTGCATATAAAAAAACAGAAAAAAACCTAACTTTTCTCTCTCCAAAATCCTGATCACGGAATCCACTCCCCCCCATTTCCACGGTCTCCGCCTCCGCCGGCGGCCTGACCGGCGACCCCAGTAGGTTCGCCAGGAGCAGGCGAACCTGCCGGCGGTGGTCCGGTGGCCCCGCCGGAGCGCCACCGGACCACCGTCGGCAGGTTCGCCTGCTCCCGACGAACCTGCCGGGGGCATCCGGTCAGCCCGCCGGCGGTGGGGGACGCCGCAAATTCGGGGGGGGGGGGGGGGGGGGGCGAAGCGGTTTTTAATTTTTTTTATAAAAATTATAATATTAATATTATAAAAATATAAAATTTATAAAAAAATTATTAATATATAAAATTTATATAAAAATTTTTTTTTATAAAAATTATTAATATATAAAATATATTTTATATTAATATTATAAAATATTTTAAAAATGTAAATTGGGCGGGCGGAGCCCGCCGGGAGGGGGGTGCGGGCGGAGCCTGCCGGGGGTGGTGGGGCGGGCGAAGCCCGCCGTCGGCGGCCAGGTACTGTGGCGCGTAGCCATCGGGCCGGAAGCCCGTGCCTGCGCCTCGTATATATATATATATATATATATATATATATATATATATATATATATATATATATATATATATATATATATATATATATATATATATATATATATATATATATATAATAAGATTTATATAAAAAAACTTATGCATGCACATAGCTCGTAAGTGACACCCCTACTGTTCACGCAATAAGTATATACATAGGTGATGAATATATGTAGTTAGTGCAATTTCATTATGGTTATGTAGAGACCAAATTTTTATGGGTTCACAATTTCTTATGATTTTTAAATTGGCATGAATTTATCCTTGCTATTTTGACTTGAAAATAGTCATTGAGATAATCTCACCCGTCCCTCAATCTTAGACACCCAAAAAACTATATATAAAATATGAGTGACAGTGCACGAAACACCCCGTGCCATGAACATTCAACAGACTTCTCCTGCACTCCAAGCTTATATTATAATTACTTATATTAATTATAAAACCTTTAATATAAACTTATATTTATATAATATAAATAAAAGTTAATATAAATATGAGCTATAATATATTTACTTATTTTAATTAATATGAGTAAATGAGCTCATGACAAAGAGGGTGAACTCCTATATAAGAAAGAACAATTTTATGTGCAAATCGGTTTTGACTACGTGCAAACCGCTTTTTCAAAAAAACTGCCAGAACAACTAGGTGCAGACCGACTTTTACGGGTTCACAGGTATTTATGGTTTTTTAGTTTGATTTGCACTTAACCTGTTTTGCACGTAGCCGAACTTGGTTTGCACATAACAACACCTTATAAAAAAATGAAAGAAAGATGACAAAGCTCTTCTCTAAATACAATATGGAGTAGGAAGAAGCATATTTCCAAGAATCATGGGAGCTCTATCATCCAAGGAAGTATGGGACAGTCTCAAAAATGAATTTCAAGGCTCCTCCAAGGAGGAGTTTTTTCTGTCCGGGCTCCGTTCCTAAATCTAGGTCCGGGATTGCTGGGGTGTCGCCGCGTGGAACAATACATGGTAATGATCAAAACTAAAAAAACAAAGGGATGTGGAGAACCCGTTCAATCTCCGTGAAGATTGTCGTTGATCTCCGCGGAGATCACCCGGACCAACCGGAGCCCGGACGTAAAAATTTTCGCCTCCAAGGAAATATCAATTTGATACTCTTAGTTTGAAGGAAGGAGAAACCACACAATTATTTCACCAAAATAACCACCTTAATAAATCAAACTAGGCATTATGGTGATATGTTACAGGAAAAGAAAGTTGTCACGACCATAGAAGAAATCAAGGATTTAAGCACTCTAGCTCTAACTAAACAATACGATCTTGTTGTCACGACCATAGAAGAAGTCAAAGATTTAAGCACTCTAACTCTAACTCATGGCCTCACTCCAAGCTCATTTAAAAAAGACTAAGAATGTAATACCATCTTCATAATGAGCAAGCATTTTAAAGCAAAAACAATCTTAAGAAAGCTGAAGATCTCAACACAAAAATAGTGGATAAAAAGAACAATAGAAATCAACCTTTGTTTTGTTCTCTGTGCAAAAGGATCAACCATGAGGTGCAAGGTTGTTTTTATAAGTGTTAAAAGTGTAAGAAACAACCGCATCTTGATAAAGATCGTGGTTTCTAACAAAAAATACTAAGAGAGTTTAAAAAAATACTACGCACAAATGCAATGCACTTGTATCGTCATGCAATGTCTCTGAAATGCAATTAATCAACCAAGAGAATTTTAAAATGTGCGCAATGGCTACATTGATCACAATTCTTTCAAATAGGATTGATTCGCAAATAATAATTGCACGCTAACGGGAGTGCCAAGAAATTACACACAACAAATAAACTTTGATGACGAGAACAACTGCAGAATGATTTGGATATTTGAAGTCAACAAAACTACAAGCAAAGTAAATGCCCGCAAGAGAGAAGGAAATGAAACTAGAAGGCACTAGAATATAGATATATACAAGCAGATAACGTTCAAACTTACCAGTAATGTCGACAAATTGACCACTCAGGTTCACGTTCTATTGATCTATCCTCTCTTGAGTAGTATCACCATAACTGTAGCAACTGCCAATGCCACGAACGAGGCTCCAAGCGTCACATCATTGTACGCTTTGTCTGTGCTCGCTGTTGTGTCGCCGGAGTTGGAATTCCATGGTAAAATTTCTAAAATATCTTGAAGAAAATCAGATATATTGTTAACCACTTCCAAAACCTTAACTTTGAAGTTATTCAGGATATCTGCGATCATGGAGCCTTCAGAGGTTTCTTTAGATTCCAAACTTGGGGAAGACTCCCCAACAGATTCATTTGCAGCAACAGATTCTGCTGCATATACACTTTCAGAAGCTGCAGATGCAGACAGGATAATGTGGACAAGCCGGATAGTGAATTATGCAAGAAAAACAAGCACTAAAAGGAAAAAACATGCGTGTACCGGGCGAGGGATTTTTGCAGAACTCGATGACTTTTTCATTTTTCATCACGGCATCCCAAACGCGCTTATCTGAGGCAAGCGAGGTAACAACCGACTGCGCATACAGCAATAGATTTTATTCACTCAAGAACGAAAAAAATTATAATATGCACATACAATTACGTGTGCCTGTGCCGGGCCAAAAAATGGTCACGATCTAAATCAATGGCCAAGATTTCATATACAAAAGGCAATAATGGGCATGCTAAGTAGATTTCATATTCCATTTTTACAGCTGAATAGTATTTCAAAGTTAGAAAATTTGAAGGATACAAATGCCAAGATCCATGGGGTCCAATAAGGATATATATGCCCAAGTAGGAAGCATCTTCAGCATCAAATAAAATAGAGAAAATTACAGTGAGAACATGTAAAAGGGGCAGCCTGGTGCACAAAGCATCCCCACGCAGCGAGGGTCCGGGGAAGTGTCTCATCACAAAGATGAAACATAGGAAAACCTTACACTGCATTTTTGCAAAAGGTTGCTTTAAGGACTCGAACACATGACCTCTATGTCACACAACATGTACAACAACAACACTCAAGCCTTTATCCCACTATAGTGGGGTCGGCTATATGGATCCTTTCTCGTCATTGTGCCCTATCTTTTGTCATAATATTTCTCACTAATGCCTAAGTACATCATGCCTTTCCTTATAGTTCTACGCATAAGATATATCCGGGAACGCTTACCTCTAACTAATGCTTACCTCTCATGTGTGGAGTACTATATCTTATGCGTGGAGTACTATATCGACCACCGGCTCCGCGTGCTAATAACAATAGTCGCTTTTATCCGCTCATTTTTCTTCGGCGCTTGTATTGATAATGACGAGTTCTTTATGTAGGTCATCCTCTTCTCCTAGGGGAGCGTTGATAGACGTCATCGGGCTCCCCCTGCACGAGTATCAAGAGAAGGCGGTCGTAGCCTACCTCGATCTGGAGCTAAAATTTGATCAATTGGTGATCTGCGAACCTCGTCGGCGCCTGGGCTCGCTCGAAACTCGTGTAGCCAAGTTGGAGGAAGCCGAGGAACGCATGAACCTTGCTGAGTCTCATTACGGTGCGATCGACTTCATGGAGCAGCGCCTCATGATGGTGGAACATCGACAGGAACTGCTTCACAACGAACTCCTCGCGATTCAGACGAGCATCGGGTCGGTGGGGCGATTAGCAAGGATGGACGACGACGTCCTGCGATGCGAGGAGCTCCTAAATAGCGAACGAGTGCATGCGGCAACTGCACGATCGAAGATGGGCTGGGCGAC
Source organism: Platanthera guangdongensis (assembly GCA_039583875.1). Lineage (NCBI taxonomy): Eukaryota > Viridiplantae > Streptophyta > Magnoliopsida > Asparagales > Orchidaceae > Platanthera > Platanthera guangdongensis. Next base: position 162,794,464 of record CM077165.1, on the reverse strand, counting down.
ATGCTCAACCAACTCGTCCGGGGAACTTGCATGACCCTTAAATTTCTTTTCTTTTTTCTTTCTTAATTCTGTGAATCTATCAACGGCTTTGTAATAATATTTTCTTTTATTATTGTCGGATTGTATGTACATTTAATTGAGAAACTCACTCTGCCGAGTAATTTGATTGACGATTACCTCTTGCTTTTGTCATACGCATAGGCGATGATCTTCCTTCTGTGTTGGCGAGTATCGATAGGTAGGTCGCTAGGTTCGTTTGTCGATATAGATGCTTTTCTGTACTCTTTGGGAGTTTGCAGTCGCTCCTGACGTTGGCGGAGTGCTCGATGTCAAACTCTGTCGCGGGAGCCAATCACCCGCTTCTCCCCTTAGATTTTATCAATAAATAAGAGGGTTGGGGGAGTCAGATGGCGCTGCTTTTTCTGAACCCTTGTCTTTGCTCGCCTGTCGTTGCATGCCTTACGAACTGGCTTCTAGCTTTCAGGATGGTTTCGGCCGAGGATGCCCATGCGCGCAAAGTCAATCATGCAATGAATTTTATTGTCGCCACCTATCACCGATTCCGCCGACTTTGGCGACTTCAAAGACCGCTTCTCCCCCCCCCCCCCCCCAACTGAGGAGGGCTTCCACGCGAGGATACCTCGCAGTAATGAACGAATAAACACTTTCTTCGACGACCGAGTAGTGCTGCCCATCCGACACTTCGAGGTCGACCTCCGCCGGCCGCTATAGCCGAAGTTCTGCGAGATCCTCCGGCACTTTGGGCTGACGCCAGCGCATATCAATTCTAACAGCGTGGCGATCAACATGGGGTACCTCTCCTACTTGAGAACGGAAGATATTTTCTTCGAGTCACGACCTTCAAGAAAATCTTCAACATTGGGGCGACCAAGGAAGGAATCATCTTCTTCTCCAGCCATACCAGCATAGTGGCGGGGATGGTGAACAAGGTACACTGCTGGACAGAGCGGTTTGTGATCCTCGGCAGCCCAATCGGCGACATTCCGTTCGCTCCGAAACAGCCTCTGGACTAGGTCTTCAACGCCCCGGTCTTGGAGGGGTCTGCCCAGAACCTGCGAGCTGCCTTCGTCGACAGGAAGTTTGACGTCGCATATTGGCGACGGGATATCGTTGACCTTCCTTACATCTGGTCGGGCACTGGTACGTTCTCGGCTTACTCCGGATATGTATACTCGCGGCTTCTCAGTAGAACTGTCTAACACTGATCTCGTAATGCCAGGTGTTCGCACAGTCCTGTGGGGAACCGCTTCCCCCTGCGAAGGAGCCATCTTCATCGGTGCCCGCGCCAGAGTCACAGGCGAGTACTTCTGAATCATTGCCAATGAGACCTCGACCGATGTCGCCAATTCCCGAAGAGCCTCAAATCGCTACTTCGTCTGTACGCCCATCTGATGTTGCACCTCCCAGGCAGTCGGAGCCTGGCGATCCATCGAGGAAGCGATATCGCACGAAAGAGTTTGCATCTAAGAAAAAGGGAATCACTGCGGAAAACGAGGACGGGGACCCTGCCTCGCATCCTAATTTCGGCCAGGGAGCGAGGGGGTGGCCCGCTTTGGTCGCCCCTTGGTTACCTGGGAGGAGGGGGCTAGCAAGCTCCGCCTCAGCACCAACCTCCCTCCCTGGTCTGAAGACTGGGATGATGATGGAGAGGCCTACAATGTCGCCTTTGCCTTGTACGGGCAAGAGGATGTTGCGGTGTTGCCAGAGTCGAGCACCTCCTTCCTCGCAAACCAGACCTCGAGGTCGTTATTTCGGCCCCTAGGGCTCGCCCACCAGCTGGCGAGGAACTTGAAGGCGGCTGACAACAAGTTCGAGGTCCAAAGTGACCGGATCGATTCCCTCACCCGCCAGCAGACAGTCTCGGGCGAGGATCGAGGAGCTGAAAAATAAGATGCGGGCATCTAAGGCCAAGGTCGCCGAAACCAAGGTCTACGAGGTGATCTTGGTCAGAAGAATAATAGCTCAATTTGTATTACATGCATAGGTCGGCGATGTGATCTGACATAGGGATCTTTCTGTCTGCAAGAGGCCGAGCTGGTCGCGGCCCAACGCATTTCAGAGTTGGAGCAGAAGCTTGCCGAGAGCCAGGTGACGTTGGAGGTCTGTCAAGTTCGTGTCGCCGAGTTTAAAACACGGGAGGCTCCAAAGTATCCACCGCCGGAGGCGAGTACTTAAGACGTCGGGAAAAAGTTCCGGATTGTTCAGGATGATCCCCATTGCCTGAGGCGCAAGATTGCTCGGATGGTTGGTGATGTACTCCTCGCCCAGTTGCAGCTTGAGAATCGGTTGATGTCGGGCTTCGAGGACCTTACCGTGGATGACATCATCCCCGGTCTTCTTGCCGAGCCATCTAACTCTCCAATGCCTTCAAGATCGTTGAGCGACGATGGGGACGATTCAGATGCAGAGGAAGACGGCGAGGATGACGGCTTTGGTGAAGATGCTTCCTTTATGTGTTCCACCTGTTCCTTTCTTAGTGTTTTTTGGATGCTCGCTCATTTTGATGTACTCGTAGGCCCTTAGACATGACCTGTGATGAATACTCGCTGGGCTCTTAGGCACAATGTTGAGGTCGATGCTCGCTAGGAACGTGAGCGTGGGAAGGTTGATGCTCGCCGGACACTTCCCCTATTCGCACGACCATACTCGCATGCTGTCGCTCGCACCTGTATTCTCGCAAAAAGGAAACGTCATCATATTTATTTGATTTCTTGCACGATTGGTATAATTGCCCAAGGGAAGGTACATGCTAAAAGGATAACGGAAAGATTCTCTTGCTTGCTAACTACGATCCTTGGGACAAGAGAGTTGCACTCGGGGGGGGGGGGGGGGGGAGGGAGGTCCTGCAAGACACACTCTCAAGACCAACAAGCCACTCCAACTGGCAAAGAACCGAAGGGATCCAGAGATAGGGAACAACAGTCGGGGGGTCCAACGGGACGCATACACTCGAGGCCTTCATCCTACGACGGACTCTCACCTCCCGGAACTTCTCTGCCTAGCTGTTTTCAAAAGCATAGTGGGTTATCCCACCTCGATACTAACAAAGACGCATCCTTCCCCGCAGGACAAAGGATCTCTAAGAGCGGGTCTTTAGCCTTCTCGAAAACCGATGACGCGTTTACGCAAGGTCGACCATTCGTCGAATTTGGGAGGTTGGAGTCCAGACCTGTTCCTGATAGTTCCTCCAGTCGGATGAGAAGTGTGATCGGGTAGGTAGCTAGACCAACATACAAGGGGGAAGCTGATCTCGACCATCAATGCAAGGAATTGGACTCACAAAACGTTTTTAAGACCAGACACACCGTCTCATCAACCGCTGTCGGAGGCAAGTTCCATAAACCAATCGTGGAGATTGACTTCACTGCTTTTAGCTAAACTCGAGGCGATCCGGATAAAGAAGACAACTCGTACCAACCCATGTTTCAGGGGGCGAGGACTTTTTATTAATATGCAGAAGAAACCTTACATACAAGTAGTCATTACATTTAACCGCTAGGGATAGAACTTTTTCAGGTAATCCCCGCTCCAAGTGCTTCCTAGCAACTCTCCTTCTTGATTTTGCAAACAGTAGCCTCTAGTGGCTAGAACCTCTTGAATGATGAAGAGTCCCTCCCAATTTGGATTCATCCTGCCAACAGCAACTGCCCTTCCTACCGCGTCCACCTTTATGACGAGATCTCCTGCAAGGAACTGCTTGAGGCGAACGTTTTTGTTGAAGTGCTTTGTCATTCGTCTCTTGACTTCCTCCTGGAGGATAGCGACTAGATCTCGAAGCTCCTCGATGTAGTCCAGAGAAAGCCTCTGGGCATCTTCATTTTCTAAGCGTCACTCTTCATTGCCTTCTCTTGCTGCGACGACTCTCGGGCTCCGGACTTCGAACTCTACTAGGATGAGAGTTTCAGACCTGTGGGATAACTTGAAAGGTGTTTCCCATGTGGCTAAGTTAGGAGTCGTTCTCAGAGCCCATAGAAACAAAGGGAGTTGCTTCGCCCAGTTCCCCTTCAGGTTGGTGAAGGGAGTGGCTCCGCCCAGTTCCCCTTCAGGTTGGTGACCTTCTTCGGGAGGTTGATGATCAGCTTGTTGGCAGCCTCCACCTGTCCGTTGCTCCGAGAGTGGTGTACAGAGGCAAATCGAAGATCCGTTCCTACCTGCTTGCAGAAGTCTTCCAGCTCTAACCTGACGAATTGTGGGCCGTTGTCGGTGATGATGGCGAGAGGGATCCCGAAACTGCAGACGATCTCTCCCCAAATGAAGTTCTTCACGATCTGAGATGTGGTTTTGACAAGAGCTATCGCCTCGATCCACTCGGAGAAGTAGTCAATCATGACGAGAACAAACTTTCTCTGACAACTAGCTTGGGGGAAATGACCTATCAAATCCATCCCCCAGATGGAGAAAAGCCAAGGGGCGGTAATTGAACGAAGTTGTCGGGCCGGCTGCAACTGGAGAGGGGCGAAAAGTTGACACTTCGGACATTTCTTTGAGAAGGCCTCTGCATCCTTTTGAATGATCGGCCAGAAGTAGCCGTGCCTCAGAATCCTTTGTTCCAGAGTGCGAGTTAGACCGTCTTGTACCAAAACTTCCTCTGGTCTCCCTCGCTGCCGAGAAGCTGGTCTGTCGTTAAGAAAGTAACGAAAGGGTCTTTCCAAGAAGCTCTCTGCTCGATCTCCATCATCTCCCCTTCCTCGATGGACGGTCAAAACAGCTCTGTCACAGTTCCCCCGACCTTGGGACCATACTTGGCGAGATAGTCCGCCTCCGAGTTCTTCTCTCTCGCCATATGCACGACGAAGAAGGTCTGAAAATTCTCAATCAAGGGTCTTACTTTTATCAGATATCTTTGCAGGATGGGGTCGCGTACTTCAAACTCTCCCCTGATTTGAGACGCGATCACCATCGAATCGGTGAAGGCCTTGAGGTTCTGAATTCCCAACTCCATGGCGAGACGTAAGCCGTAAGCCTGTCACCATGGCCTCATACTCCGCCTGATTGTTCGTGATGGGGAAGAGGATCTCGACTGCTTGTTCGATCCTAGTTCCCTGGGGGCTCACTAGTATGACGCCTGCTCCCACTGAGCTCTTGCCCGAAGCTCCGTCTACGAACATCTTCCAAGAGACTGGGCTGGAGGAGCCCTGTCTCTTCCTGTCTCGGCTGAGAAATCGTCCAGGAAATCTGCCACTGCCTGAGCCTTGATTGCCACTCTTGGCGAGAAAGAGATGTCGAACTCACAGATATCTACTGCCAACTTCGCCAACCTTCCCGAATGCTCCACTCAATACAAGATACTTCATAGCGGATGATCAAAGACAACATTGATGGAGTGAGATTGAAAGTATGGCCGGAGTATCCGTGCCGAAATCACCAAGGAGAAAGCTAGCTTCTCCAGGATAAGATACTTCGTTTCTGCCTTCCTAAGCACCATACTCGCATAATAGATAGGGAGCTGCGTTTTTCCCTCTTCCCTGACAAGTACAGAGCTGGCTGCCTCCGCTCCCACTCCTAGGTAAAGGAGAAGATCTTCACCTTCTTTTGGGCTTTGGAGTAGAGGATCTTGAGTTAGCTGCTGCTTGAGCTTTCCAAAAGCCTTCTCACACTCTGAGGTTCACTCAAACTTCTGGTTGCCTCGGAGAGTTTTGAAAAACGGAGAACATTTCTCCCCCGCCTTGGATAGGAAACGACTGAGATCCGCCAGCCTTCCTGTCAGCCTCTGGACTTCCTTGAAATTCTTCAGAGATGCCATCTTTAAAATGACCTTTACTTTGTCGGGATTGGGCTCCACCCACTTGGAGTGAGGAGGTGACCTAAGAACTTCCCCCTTCCTGCTCCGAAGGCGCACTTTGCTGGGTTGAGCCGCATCTTGTACTTTCGCAGAGTCGCGGAGGTCTCCACAAGATCCTTAGTGTGCTCTGTGATGCTCCTGTTCTTGACCAGGAAGTCATCCACATACACTTCTAGATTCCGCCCATTTTGTTCCTTGAAGGCTTGGTCCATCATTCTTTGGTAGGTCGCGCCCGCGTTCTTAAGCCCGAAGGACATCATCTTGTAGTTGTAGCAACCGTCGCGGGTAATGAAGGAGACATCGCGACAGTCAGGGGGATGCATCTGGATCTGGTGATACCCTGAAAAAGCATCAAGGAAACTCATCACAGGAAAACCGACGGCTGAATCAACCAGCGCGTCGATTCGAGGCAAGGAGTAACAATCCTTAGGGCAAGCTTTATTCAATATCGAAAAATCAATACATAGTCTCCAGCCCCCTCCGGCTTTTTTAACCATTACAATATTAGAGACCCAACCTGTGTACTGGATCTCTGAAATAAAATCCGCCTCCAGCAACTTCTTCACCTCCTCCCGGATTGGTTCAGCCAGCGTAGCGACGCTCTTCCACTACTTCTGACGGACGGGGGCAACCTTCGGATCCAGGTTGAGGCGATGACAGACAACCTCTGCATCGATTCCTGACATCTCTGTGGCGTTCCAGGCAAAGATGTTTACATTTTCTTGCAGACAGGCCGCTATCTCTACCTTTCTCTCCAGCGTTAGAGATCCTTCAATCTTCAGTAGTCCAGACACTCCTCCCACGAAGATCACCTCCACTTCCTCTACCTTCTCCGTAGCTCTCAGCCCATCCTCCCTTTCCAGGATCTTCTCCAGCCTTTTTGCGTCCTCCATCTAGTCAATGGTAATGATGGCACTAAGATAGCTCTCTCGAGCAGCTTTAGGATCTCTTCGGACCCTTACTTGGATGTCGCCTCTGCAGTACTTCAGGCACTGATGATATGATGATGGGACCGCCTTGAAGTAGTTAATGAGGAGTCTTTCGAAGATCGCGCTGTAGCAGCTTGGCTCATCTACGATGACGAACTGCATCAGATCGAGGTGCCGCCAAGGATCACCAGAAGATCCGCTCCTCCCTCCACCTTCTCTCCGGAGAAGCCAAAGAGGGGTCCGTCAGCAGCCAGGACCCTGGACGCCTCCACCCGCAGTCCGACGAAGGTCCTCTTGAAAATGACATTCACCGAGCTCCCGTTGTCTGCCAAGATTCGGTCAACGGTGAAGTCCTCGATGACGGCTTGGATGACGAGGACATCATGAAAGGGATTCTCATTCCCTAACATGTCCTCGAAAAAAGTGATCTCCTCCAACAGCGACGACGCTTGAGAGGTCGAGGCGACGCTCTTGTGGTAGATCAGATGGAGACTTCCCTTGCAGGAAGCTCCAAGTCTGGCTCCTCCGTTGATCACTCCTACATTCCCTCCTCCTGGGCCTTGGACCACCTCCCCACGACCGCTTTGGTCGACTCGATCCTCGTTCCTCCTCCCTGGTGCTTGGAACGCTATCGATCCTACGGGGCCTCTTGCCTCGGCTGCTCCCTCTCCACTGCTCCTGCTTCTAGCCTCCTCCTTGCTTTCCAAAACTCGGGACACGCCAAGGCTCCATACCACTACTCGATGCAAATCGCAGTAAAGGGGGATCTCTTCTGCCTGGTTCCTTACCGGATGGGTCCTCCTGAGATATCTATTCCCTTGCCGGACAATGACCATCGTCTCCTCCTGATCTCTTCCCGGCCCCCTCTCCGGCTATTTGTTGTTCCTCATCTCCTAGTTTTGGTACTGAGGTCTTCATGGTAGCCTCCACTGGGTCCGGTTCACGGGATACTGGAATCGTCGTGCCTCCTCCCTTCTTTCCGGAGTCGCTACGGGCCTCCTCTCCTCCTGTCTGCGAGGCCTCTCTTGCCTCCTCTGCTCCTCTACCCTCTTGGGCTCTTCCCTTCCCCTAGGCTCTCTCTCCTTCGCTCTTCCTGCCTCTCTGACACTACTCTGGCTCTCACTCCTGAAGGTCCTCTCTCCCTACCTCCCAGGTTCTCCCCATCTAGCCTCGCCAAGAAGTCGGGGTTCTTCTCCTCCCCTTGCACGAACTTGTTCGCCCTTTCGATCATCTCCTCAAATGATCTTCAGGGCTTAGATCCGATTGTCAGGCTGAAGAGACCCTGCTTTAGGCCAAACTTTAGGGCCAACTGCAGGGTAAAGCCATCCAGCTTCTCGATTTCGAGAACTTCCTCATGGAAATGATCGATGTAGTGGCCAAAACTCTCACGTTGCCCTAACACGATTTTGAAGAGAGCGGTCACTTCCTTCTTCCCCTTCTTAGACGTCGCGAACCTCGCCATCAGGCCTCGACGCAGGTCTTCGAAGTGGTAGATGGAACCTCCGGGCAGCTGGTGGAACCAGTCTCTCGCTTTCCTTGCGAAGGTGATGGAGAAGAACCTGCATTTGAATGCATCGATCATGTTGCGGATTGACACCATGTCCTCAAACCATTGGAGATGTCTGATAAGATCATCTCTGTTGGAGTAATAGTTCAGGACGGGCTCTCTGAAGCTTTTGGGAACTGGGGCGACTAATACTTCGTCACAAAAAGGCTCCCCCCTCCTTGGCGATGATGGGCTTCATACTCGCGAGTATCCTCCTTATACTCGCCACCCGACCGAGTATCCTGGAACCTCGCTGGCTGCTCTGTATCTCGGAACCTGATCCCTTGGTAGCTCGTCGGTCGGTACTGCGACTGCATTGGTCGTTCCTGCTCATCTCTTGCTTGCTCCTTCCCTGCTCGCATATGCGGCTCCTCCTCCTCTGACGGTGTCACGCGACGGGGCAAGGTCTCCGTGACATCGGGGCGAGGAAGGAAACACGCTAGGATGGATCTCTCGATCCTCCTTGCGAACTCCTCGAAAACCGCCACGGTCACAAAGTCGCCTCCTCTTGCCGGGTTGCTAGCTCCTGCCGAGTTGTCAGCTATCTCCTCATTCTCGCCTCCATTCACTATCTCTTCTACTCGCAAAACTTTCCTCATTGGCTACGATCCACACTCACCGCACCAAAGTGTTGAATCCGGAAAAATCCCTACTCCAAAATTCGGATATAGGCAACCTAAGGTTACTGGTCTAGCGGTCAGGCTCGACGGCTAAATGGGCTAAAACGCAAAAATGGGGAGACAACAAAAAGGACCCGAGGTGCTGCGGCAGGGAGATCCCACCACGTACCTGGATGCTTAGAAGAAGCTTCTCCTCCACAACCAAAGATGGCCGAGTAGGGTACAAGGGGGACACTAACTGAGAACTTGACTCTTCGGAGAAAGGATTCGAAGGCTCAGCTAAAAGTACAAGGAAAGAGGTGGTCAAGATCTTTTTCAAGATTTTGAAGTACATATTCTTGTACCCTTGGGGTCCTATTTATAGGCAAAAAACCTGGGGAGGAGATCTTTGGGCGAGGAGACCCTACCCTGCGATCATCGGCTGCAGCCTTCTGACGACCTGGCTTGGTTACTGGCGAGTATCGACTGGCAATTATATGTGGTGTCGGTCGAAAGTCGCCTTCTAGGCGAGTATTGTCATTGCTCGCCACTGGTACTGTTCGGAGTTCGCCAACAATAAAAGGTCTTTGAAGCTCGCCCGCGTTGCTGGGTGGTCGCGCGCCCTGGCGAGTATGATCCTCGCTTGCGTCAAAAGGTCCCCTTGCCTCCCCTGCTGACCATTGAATATTGATCGGTCTTCATGTACTTGTGTTGCTTGTTGCTTGTTGCTTGTTGACTTGTTGACTGTTGACCCTTGACGAATAGGGGTTGTACATGCAGATGATATTGTTTTGGTTGTTGATACGCGTGAGGGTGTAAACGCAAAACTTGAATCTTGACGAGATACTTTAGAAAAGAGGGGTTTTAGGTTGAGCAGGGCAAAGACAGAGTATATGGAGCTTAAATTTAGCAGTACAAGAAGGACAAATGATTTCGTTATTAAGTTGGGCGATCAAAATATTTCCCGTAGTGAGTGTTTTAAATATCTTGGATCGATAGTTCAAAAAGATGGAGGTATTGATAAAAATGTAATACACAGAATCCAAACGGGTTAGTTGGAGTGGAGAGGCGCGTCAGGGATCTTATGTGATCGTAAAGTACCACTAAAACTTAAGGGCAAGTTTTACCGTACTGCAATTTGACCCGCGATGCTCTATGGTTCTGAGTGTTGAACAGTGAATTGTGTATATGAGCAAAAAATGGGAGTTGCGGAGATGAGAATGCTTAAGTGGATGCGCGGACACACGAGACTTAAAAAAATTAGGAATGAATGTATCAGAGATAAGACTGGAGTTGCACCAATTGCAGAGAAGATGCGAGAAGCTCGACTAAGATGGTTTGGACACGTACAAAGGAGACCATTAGAGGCACCTTCTAGGCGTTGTGAGAGTCTAATCACTAGGCATGTTAAACGAGGGAGGGGTAGTGATGTAGGGGTAGACTAGTGGTGCTCGGGCGCTAAGACTCTACGTGTAGGTGCGGGGATTATGTCAATGCAACACCGAAATGCAATGCGACAGTCGGATGACGATGACAATTAATTTAAGCAATGAATAGTAATAGCATCACACAGTTGATCAAAATAAATAAGCAAATAATTAATTTTAGCAATTCGGCAACGGCTTCCTCCGCTCGGAGGGCCAAGGCAAGCGGCGGCGAATACTTCCACAGACAATTATTAGCATAAGAGAACAACTACTACATAACTATAATCACAACACAATATAGATAAACAACCAAATGAAATGTCAAGTTACAGAACACGATACCACAGATACTCACGATGTAGTGGGCCGATCCGAGGCGTTGGAGGATTTGACGGGCCGGATGCAAAACGAGCGATCGGAGGTGGAACCGGAGGCGAGGTGGCGATGACGGTGGCTTCCTTCGGCGAACAGTGGCGGTAACGGATGGTAAAACGGCGGATCCGGCCACAAATGAGTAGATCCTGACCGGGGGTGATTAGATCTGATGATTTGGAGCGGATCCGAACAAAAATGGAAGGTTTGGGTGGAGGGAATAACGGATCGGAGGGTGGTAGCACTAGATCAAAAGAGATATAGGGTTTTCGGAGCGGTGGAAGGTGGATCCACGAAGGGGAAGGGGAAGGAGTGGCCGGCTAGGGTAGACCGGGCCTTAGGTGGGTCGGTTTTGAGGAGGGGAGGGGCGGTGAGGGGGCTGGAGGCCTGGAGGAGGCCGGCGGTGGGGAGGCAGCAGTCCGACGGCGGGAAAACTGGAAGAAGGGGGGGTGCGGCTGGCTGGACTGCTGGCCGGCGGTATGGAGGGGGATTTAGGGGGTTCCGGTGGTGGAAAAAGGGGAGAAGACGATGGAAAATGATGGAGGGGGGTAGGGGTTACCTTGGGGAGGAGTTTGGCGGCATAGGAGTCGTCACCTAGGGTTCCACGGCGTCAGCACCGAGGAGGGATCGCTGGAATCCGGGAATGCTCTTCTCCAAATTTAACAATACCTCAAACCAGCCCCTCTACATCCTATTTATAATAAAAGAGAAGCTAGGGCATCCCCCATCAACGGCTATGATGGGCCGGTGGGTTCGCCCATAAAATACATCAAAATAAAACTGAAAAAATAAAGTAATATAGTTTTGACTCGCAGCGACGTCCCGGACGCAACTGCGGAGTCCGATCGGCGATCCGATCAAGTCTTCATGCGCGAATACATGTATGTGGGTCCCGCCTTGCGGCGAACCCCTTCAGGTGCATCCGATGGTTCCCCATTAACTCTCCCCGACTGAAAAGTCTTCATCTCCGATGAATGCAGATGATCGTACTGAGGTCGAAGTCCGGGGGCAAGCCGATCGAGCTCTGTCGGTAGTATCCAAGTGTCGTCAGTGTCAGGGCGGCCCCGCCAATGTACCAAGTAGCGGCAACGCGGTCCGTCCGAGGTGGGAACAAACTGGTGGGCTCTGATCTCCGTGATGCTCTCATCTCTCGCCTCTCGAAAGGTGGATCCCGGTGCGATCGGTGGTGCCTGCGGTGGAATCAAAGGGGACGATTTCCCGGGTGGGTGGGTGGCAACAACGGGTGAACTAGGAGGGCCATCAGATGGTGGTGATGTGTGAGGGTGGTAGGGTGGCGACAGCGGGGGCGGGGGTGGCTGGGCACCTCCACTGCTCGGGTCCACATACTCATGAGGTTCATAGTATGGAGTCAGGTCCTCAACATTAAACACATGGTGAATTCCCATACTGGCCAGGATGTCAAGTCGGTAGGCGTTGGTTCCAATACGACTAATAATGGAATACAGACTCATTCACCTCGCACTTAACTTCTTGGCAGGCCCCGAAGGGAGCCTCTCGGGGCGGATTCGCACCATTACCCTTTCGCCTATGTTAAATACTTGCTCTCGCCTTCGCTTATCTGCATGGGCATTGTGATTTTCATTGCTTAATATTATTTGTCGGCGGACCGACTCATGCAAATCATGCAAGTGCTGTGCAAATGACTCTGCAGACTCGCTAGGGCGGGACTCTAAAGGGCTCGGCACAAGGTCTATGGGTTTCCTCGGGTCATATCCTGACACTATATGAAATGGGCTCAACCCGGTGGACCTATTGACTGAGCTATTGTAGGCAAACTCTGCTATCGGCAAATCTAAGTCCCAACTGCCTACATGCTCTCCTACCAGACACCGCAACAGATTCCCTATACTCCGATTCACTACCTCAGTCTGTCCGTCCGTTTGTGGGTGATATGCCGAGGAAAACCTAAGGATAGTGCCAGTCTTGTGACATAGGTTTTCCAGAAGTAGCTCATGAACCTCACATCTCGGTCTGACACAATCGACTTGGGCAGACCATGCAATCGAAAGACGTCCATCATGAATATAGATGCAACATGGGTCGCATCTGCAGTCTTGCGGCGGGCGATGAAGTGAGTCATCTTCGAAAACCGATCAACCACTACGAAGATGAAGTCGTGTTTCCGCAAGGTGCGAGGAAGTCCGAGAACAAAGTCCAGGCTGATGTCCTCCCAAGGGTGGTGTGGTACGGGTAACGACGTATAAAGACCGGTGTTCTGTTTATTACCCTTTGCCGTCTGACAGATACGACAGTGGCGCACAACTCGGACTACATCCTTCTTAAGGCCAGGCCAGTAGAGACGGTCCTCGACAATAGCGATGGATTTATCCCGCCCGAAGTGGCCCGCGGCCCCGCCCGCGTGCAACTCCCAAATTAGATAATCTCGGTAAGATGTCTGGGGAATGCATAGATGGGAACCCCGGTACAAGTATCCCTCATAGATATGATATCCCTCAACTGAGTCGGGTGGGTCTCGAGATAGGGCGGTGTAAATCCCGCCAAAATCAGGACACGTCGGATAGTCAAGAATCAACCTCTCAAGTCCCTCGACACTCGCAGTCATCGTCTGCAACAGGGATACACGGCGACTCAACGCATCAGTTGGCTTGTTCTCAACACCAACGCGGTGCTTGAGAACATAATGGAAATCCTGCAGATATTCGACCCATTTCGCATGTCGGTGGCCCAGCTTGCGTTGCGAGTCCAGGTAAAGTAGGGCCTGGTGGTCGGAGTACAACACGAACTCCCGGGGAAGGAGATAGTGCCTCCAGTAGCGTAAAGACTGGACTATCGCATAAAACTCTCGATCGTAATTCGAGTACTTTTGCTTAGCCTCGTTCAGCTTCTCACTAAAGTAAGAAACTAGATGTCCCTCTTGACTCAATATGCCACCGATACCGACACCTGACGCGTCGCAGACGACCTCAAAAGCACGGCTAAAATCCGGTAGTCGTAGGACTGGAGCTGTTGTCAACCTTTCCTTAATCTCCTCGAAGGCTCTAGTGGCTGCGGGGGTCCACTGAAACTCTCCCTTCTTGAGACAACTCGTGAAGGGGGACATAATCGTGTTGAACCCCTGGACAAACCTCCTGTAGAAGGTGGCAAGCCCGTGAAAGCTACGAGCCTCGTGGATATTCTTGGGCACAGACCAATCTCGAATAGATTTGACGTTCTCAGGGTCCACAGAGACGCCAGTGGATGATATAATAAAGCCCAGAAAGTGGACCGACTCGGAGAGGAATGCGCACTTCTTCAGGTTCACATACAGTTTCTCTTGGCGAAGGGTGCCAAAGAGAAGTCTCAGCTGATCGAGGTGAGCAGCCTGAGTCTGGCTATAGACTAATATATCATCAAAGTACACCACCAGAAACTTGCCCATGTAGGGCCGCAACACCTGCGTCATAACTCGCATAAACGTGCTCGGGGCATTGGATAGCCCAAATGGCATAACTAACCACTCATATAGACCGTCCTTGGTTTTGAATGCGGTCTTCCACTTGTCTCCCTCACGAACTCGTATCTGATGGTACCCACTACGAAGGTCGATCTTGGAGAAGATCTGGGCACCAGACATAGTATCTAGTAGGTCATCGAGTCGTGGGATCGGGAAACGATACTTGACCGTGATCTTATTAATGACGCGACTATCGATGCACATACGCCAACTACTGTCCTTCTTAGGGGTAAGAAGGGCGGGGACCGCACAAGGACTCATGCTCTTATGAATGAACTGCTTCCGGAGAAGCTCGTCAACCTGTCGATTGAGCTCAGCATGCTCATCCGGGTGCATACGGTAGTGGGGCAGGTTCGGGAGGGAGGCTCCCGGGACTAGATCAATGGCGTGCTGAATGTCCCGTAGGGGAGGCAGCTCATCGGGGAGCTCGTCTGGCATGATGTCCGCAAACTTGCCTAAAAAGGGACGCACCGCGGGTGGGTGGTCAGCTGGGGCGTCCTCAGTAACCTGGGTAGCGGCGACGACATAAATGACGTTTGACTCGGCGCTATCTCGTAGGAACTCACCCCGCCTCAAAATATGCAGTGGCCGTGAGGCGCTCGTGCTCACAGATGGCTCTACCACACCCTTGGATCGATCTCGGGGCTGGGTGGGTTTCAACGTAATCTTCCGCCCCTTATCATAAAAGACACGCGTGTTCGAGCGACCGAAGCATGTGACGTCACGATCGAATAGCCAGGGGCGGCTGAGCAGCACATGAGCGACGCCCATGGGAATGACATCGCACCAGACCTTGTCCTGAAAGGACGCGATAGTGATCGGGACTAAGCAACGCTGGGTGACTTGGATCGCCGTCTTGTCGACCCAGACGACACGGTATGGGTGGGGGTGAGGCTCGGCCTTCACCTGCATACGGTCAAGCCCCTTCTGGGCCACGATGTTCACGCAACTCCCACTATCAATAACTAGCTTGCAGGGGCCGCCTGCACTCGGAAAGTACGTGTAGAATATGGTAGTGCGCCGCCAATCCTCGTCCACACGCGGGGTGTGCAGGAGGCGTCTAATCACTCCCACCTCTAATGATCGCTCGGCGTTACTCTCCCAACCTTCCTCAACTTCGGCTTTAACTTCCTCTTGAGCCTCTTCGTCCTCTAAACCCTGCTCCTCCTCCTCAACTAGCAGGTTCCGTGTGGGGCACTGCGCCGCCACATGGCCTCTGCCAGAACATCTAAAACATACAATGCCCCCAGATCGCTGGCCATCAGTGGCTACGGCTTTACCCTTCGCATCCGCGGGGATACGTGAGGGTGCAGCCGTGGTGGTCTGGGGCGGAGCAGGCTTCCTAAAAGTCGAGGAATCAGTCCGCGAAGTGAACTGTCTCGTACTAGACGATCGGAGGTACTGCTCGTACTCGAGGGAGAGCTGGAATATCTGATCAACAGTCTCCAAGCAGTGGGGAATCAACTCTCTCCGAATCTCGGAATGAAGGCCCGCCTTGAAGCGGGCGGCAGTGGCAATAGGCTCCTCTGAAATATCACTCCTGACGACCAGCTCATCGAAGCGAGCCATGTACTCGGCGACGGTAAGTGTCCCCTGCCGTAGGTTCTGTAGCTGTTCAAATAGCTGATCTTGGTATGACGCGGGGAGGTACTTCTCCTTCAGTCTCTCCTTCATCTCGTCCCATCTGGCGATGGGATAGTAACCATCCCGCTCTAGAGCTCTCTCAACACTGATCCAGAATACCTTAGCTTGCCCGATCAACTTCATCTTTGCAAAGCGTACACAACGCTCGCCATTCATGTCATACCACTCGAAGTAGTGGTCCATGTCCAAGAGCCAATCGCTGAAGGCTTTCGGATCTAGGCGACCATCGAACGAAGGGGCGTCGAGTCGGATGCAACGAGTGATGTCATGATAGTGGCCCCCTCTCCGTGGATCGGGGTAGTCCTCGGGGTAGTCATCATGGGCGTAGTCGTATCGAGCGGGTGGGGGACCACGCTCTCTCCGACCCGGGGGATAATAATCATCCTGGTGATGGTCACGGCGACCGTGTGGGGGCACACGATCTCTGGGGTCCGGCTGAGGCTGACGTGGCATCCGGTACTCATCACGCTGAGGTGACAGCCTATCCCTCGCCGGGACTTGCCAATGATCTCTCGCAAAATCAGGATGTCGCCTTACCGGCGGAATCGGGGCGCGATGAGGACTATCACGATGGTGACGGTCTGCGGGAGGTGGACCATCCCTCGGGCATTGCCCTCGACGTGGAGGAGCGTCAGGGTCGTCCTCAAGAGAATCGTCATGCTGTGTCGGAGTGTCTCTGGCATCCTCTAAGTGGCCTAAACGAAGGTTCACCTCGGCAAGGTCATGACGCACATCGTCGAACTGGGCTCCTATGGTGTCAAGGCGACCTAGGACAAGGCGTTGGAACTCAGCGAAAGCGGCGTCCGAATTCAAACTCGTCGCTCGGTCCTCGGTGTTCTGTGGTTCTACCATGCTTACTCTAAAAGTCCCACCACTACGGAGCATGCAAGTGGCCTAACCTTGAGCTCTGATACCAAATGATGTAGGGATAGGCTAGTGGTGCTCGGGCGCTAAAACTCTATGTGTAGGTGCAGGGATTATGCCAATGCAACACCGAAATGCAATGCGACAGTCGGATGACGATGACAATTAATTTAAGCAATGAAGAGTAATAGCACCACGCAGTTGATCAAAATAAAGAAGCAAATAATTAATTTTAGCAATTCGGCAACGGCTTCCTCCGCTCAGAGGGCCAAGACAAGCGGCGGTGAATACTTCCACAGACAATTATTAGCACAAGAGAACAACTACTACATAACCATAATCGCAGCACAATATAGATAAACAGCCAAATGAAATGTCAAGTTACAGAACACGATACCACAGATACTCACGATGTAGTGGGCTGATTGGAGGATTTGACGGGCCGGATGCAAAACGAGCGATCGGAGGTGGAACCGGAGGCGAGGTGGCGATGACGGTGGCTGCCTTCGGCGAACAGTGGCGGTAACGGATGGTAAAACGGCGGATCCGACCACAAATAAGTAGATCCGGACTGGGGGTGAGTAGATCCGATGATTTGGAGCGGATCCGAACAAAAATGGAAGGTTTGGGTGGAGGGAATAACAGATCGGAGGGTGGTAGCACTAGATCAAAAGAGATATAGGGTTTCCGGAGCGGTGAGAGGTGGATCCACGAAGGGGAAGGGGAAGGAGTGGCCGGCTAGGGTAGACCGGGCCTTAGGGGGGTCGGTTTTGAGGAGGGGAGGGGCGGTGAGGGGGCTGGAGGCCTGGAGGAGGCCGGCGGTGGGGAGGCAGCAGGCCGGCGGCGGGAAAACTGGAAAAAGGCGGGGTGCGGCCGGCTGGACTGCTGGCCGGCGGTATGGAGGGGGATTTAGGGGGTTCCGGTGGTGGAAAAAGGGGAGAAGACGATGGAAAATGATGGGGGGGGGGGGTAGGGGTTACCTTGGGGAGGAGGTTGGCGGTCTAGGAGTCGTCACCTAGGGTTCCACGACGTCGGCACCGAGGAGGAATCGCTGGAATTCGGGAATGCTCTTCTCCAAATTCAACAATACCTCAAACCAGCCCCTCTACATCCTATTTATAATAAAAGAGAAGCTAGGGCATCCCCCATCAACGACTATGATTGGCCGGTGGGTTCGCCCATAAAATACATCAAAATAAAACTGAAAAAAATAAAGTAATATAGTTTTTTGACTCGCAGCGACGTCCCGGACGCAACTGCGGAGTCTGATCGGCGATCCGATCAAGTCTTCCTGCGCGAATACATGTATGTGGGTCCCGCCTTGCGGCGAACCCCTTCAGGTGCATCCGATGGTTCCCCATCAGGTAGACTAATAAAGACTTGGAATGAAACTATAAGGAAAGACATGATGTACTTAGGCATTAGTGAGATTATGACAAAAGATAGGGCACAATGACGACAAAGGATCCATATAGCCCCACTATAGTGAGATAAAAGCTTGAGTGTTGTTGTGTTTATTGTTAATCTGAAGCAAGTTTAGTATAATACTGTCATTCAAGGATTCAAACACTTTCATGGTTAAAGAAAGAAAATATTAATGTTGATTGTCTTATAATATATTAAATGTTACATAAATTACTAATCAATTGTCAATTATTTATAATTTAGTTTTTGGGTTGGTTCTTGGGTACCTAGCCCCAAAAACCTAGAACCAAACTGAAAGATGAGTTCCAAGTTCTTTTGGAACCAGAACTAAACCGAGAACCGCTAGAACTGACTCAAATTGATTGGTTTCGGGTTGACTCTCCTGTTCTTTTTGCACACTCCTACCAATAACATTGGGGGTCACTGGGGAAATCACGGGAAGAAATTCTCATTTCTTCCCACATCTCCGACACTTTCAAGGCCTACGACGTCGATAATTCGCAAGGGCACACAAGATTGCATTGTCCTTGGAGAGTGTTACATGTCGTTTTTTCATTATACATATTTTTGAATTTATGTTAGGCGGTAACAGCAGTTAATGGCTAAAGAAACTGTTGAACCGTCTGTAATGGTAAACTGCCATGTGTGGTGTTTGAGTGTGTCAGTTGTGCAACCTTAACTTCTGTAACTGTTTGGGAGGATTATATAACCTCCTGTTGATCAGATTAATGCACAGAATGTCATGTTGTGCGGAAACCTTCTCCATCCTCTGTTCTTGTATAATTCTCGCAGGAATTCTTGGAGTATCCTATTCAGGCAAATGCCTTAAGGATCTATTTATCTTCTCATGTTTACCATTTTGGTACGTATCAATTGGTATCAGAGGAATCACTCTTCCAACATGATAATGGGTGATCACAATACATGACAACAAGATATGTGCAAGGAGATCGATACTCTCAAACAAGCCATGGGCAAGTTACGCAATACGATCACTGCGCAGACTGTAACTCAAGCAACTTTGTCTGAAAATCTTCACTAGAAAGCAGAAGACCGACAAAATCAAAATATAAGTTATGCACTACCTACTAGATGCTCCCCTCTTGATTTTCCACGGTTCTCAGGGGATGCCGTGAAGGAATGAATTTATAGGAGTGAGCAGTTCTTCGAAATTGATGGCACGCCGAAGGATGTTAATGTGAAGCTGGCATCTGTTAATCTGGAAGGAAATGCGCTAGCTTGGTATCGAATTCTCGTGAAGTCAAGAGTCAGCAGAGAAGATATGGAATGGGATGAATTCTCTATGGCTATTCATGAGAGACTTGGTTTTAATTCCTTTGATGAGCCAGTCAGCCTGCTCAAGCAGTTAACTCAGAAATCTTCGGTCCAAGTATATATATGGAAGAATTTGAGGCCTTAAGAAATAAGGTTTTGATTTCTGAGGAGTATGCCATTGGTATGTTCTTAACATGACTCAAGAAGGAGATTGAACTGCCAGTGTGGATGTTTTCCCCAGATTGACTCAAAAAAGCTTATGGTTTGGCAAGGATCCAAGAATAGCACAACAACTTGGGATCCAAAACGACAACACCTTTTTCACATGGCTTAACCAGTGTGAATGTGGACCGAGGCAGTATGAAACCTCCAGCATCCGTGCAGGGAGTGTCAACTACAATTGACAAAGCTAAAGCAACCAAAACCACCAAACACTTATCCCCAAAAGAGGTAGAAGATAGAAGAGCAAAGGGGTTTTGTTTTGGGTGCGATTCGAAATACATTCAGGGTCACAAATGTGGACATCAAACTCAGCTTTAAGTTTTGGAAATGGAAGTCAATGCTAATGCCTAATGATAAAGAAGAGGAATACTCAATTGAAGATGTTATTTGATGCAACCAGCGTCGCTTTGTTTTTATTATTTTTATCGCACTTGTCTTTTATTATTGCAGCGCACGTTTTTGCGCAATTTTTGAATTATTGTGTAGCGTCAAGTTGTATCACACACGTTATTAGCGCTTTTGTGTAATTTTGTATAGCGCATATTGTTCGCGCAATTTTGGTTTGGCGCGTTGGTGTGACCGGCCAACGTGATCCTAAATGCATAGGTCCGGTATTTTTAGGGGATAGGTTAATTAGCGCAAGCCTATTTTAATTAACTTTTTCAATATTTAATGTTCCCCCTAAGCCCATCTTGAAGCCCACCTCCAAAGCCCATCTCAAACTAAAACCCTATTCCCCCATATAAAAACAACCCCTCCCCTCTTTCATACTCAGCTGGAAATTGAACCGATTAAACCCTTTTTGGTTTCTATCGGTTCTCCATCCAGTGCCAGCCCTAACTCCACGCCGTTTCCGGACCCTTTGACAAAGGCCGAAGACGGCGCAGCCATGGTTGCCGGAGCTCGGAAGGGAAACTGGCGCGATCGCCGGCGCTGGACGGGAAGGAGAAAACGGCGACGGACTTCGCGCCCACCGTCGTTTTCCCCCCTTCCAGTCGGCATTTCTCTCTGCTCCAGCGCCACCGACGACCTTCTTAAGCTCCACTCCCGCAGCGCCTCCGGCCAGCCACCTATTTTCCTGCACGTTCCTGGACAGTCGACCCTTACAGCTCCATCCTTGGATTCCAGAGCAGTGCTTTAGGCTACGACCCCCCCTTCCTCCACCGTCCAGGAATCCTATCGAGCCTCTTTCTTCGGGGCAGCCTTCCTGCAAGTTCCTCCCTCCTTTCTCACGGCCGCCGAGTAGTCCACCCTTGGAAATTCTCACGCCGTTGTTGCTACTCCTTCCCTAAGGTATACCTCGCATCTTCCTCACTTGTGAACCGTAGTAAATTTTTATACCTACATGTTTAAATGAATCGTAATTAATTTGAGCTTGCCCTAGTTTCTTTATCTCCTAATTATTGTTATTCTCCAACACGTGAATGCCACCAGTTAATTTCATTGTCTATGGAATTTAGTTTCATGACGTTGTATGTTTGTGCGATAACGTTTACGTTCGTGTGCGACACTTAAGGTCGTTTTATCGGTTTAAAATAGCCGGAAAAGCCTCTTGCGCCGCTTTAATTTTAAATAGATCGAATTTTACTTTGCTTTAAAACTACACCCCCACCTTGGATCACATCAGTTTGGTGCGGCTGCTGTGATATCTCACTCTTATCGTGGGATAGCCGAGCGTCGGTCGTTTTCAAATTTCTAAGTTTAGAAATTTTCGTTTTTTTTAAAAAAATATCAATGATTTAGATGCGCGCATTAGAGCTTTGATGAAAGATGTTGAGTGCGTCACTGCTGACGTCCGATAAAATTTGTGTGCGTTGTGCACCTCTATTCACAACCTGGAGGTGACAACGCGCACGTATTATGCTGCTCCTGCATATCTTCCCACTTCATATCACGTAGTGGAACCCAAGGTTAGGTGTTTTGTTAGTCCTACACATCTGCTCAGTTTCACGACGAGCACTTTAGCTCCACCCACCCCCACTGTGACGCTCACTACAGTCGAGGAGATTCTTTCGGAGCCCCTGCTCTCACGGAAGAAAAATTTCCTCCTATATTTATCACCTCGACTGATGTCGTGACTCCACGTGTCTCCACTACAACACTCCCTTCAGTCGAGGATTTTCTTCCTGAGCCCCAGCTCCAGGAAGAAGGGTTTCTACCTATTTTTACCACCCCGACTGAAGTCGCACCTCCACCTGTCCCCGCTTTAGCACCCCCTTTGATCGAGGAGGTTCTTCCCGAGCCCCTGCTCCAGGAAGATGAGTTCTTTCCTCCTCATTCCTTCCTCCAGATTGACATGGCGTGTCCACTTTCCCCCACCGACTCACATCCTTCGGTCGCCGAGTTGTTTCTCGAGGCCCCACTCTAGGGAGGACTTACTAGTGATGTGTCACTCACCTCGGATGACACTTCATCGCTTTCTCTTCTCCCAGGGGAGTTGGTTAGTGATGAGACCCTCATCTTGGGTGACACGGACTCGTGCGTCTTATGTCCTGACTTTCTAAGCACACTACCGCCACAAACCCTTGAGCCCACATACATTGTTATTGGTGGTCCCACACCTGTAGCCCTCGAGTCACCACACTATATTGATTTTGTTTTTGGCAAGCACATGTTTTATTCACATCTCCTCTTTATGGATATAGGACAACATGTTGCACCACCACATCACTTCTCTTTAGTTGTAGACGAGCATGTTATACCACCACCTCACTATCGTTTGAGATCTGAAACTTCTAGGTCTACTCGTATTGAGGGAGCACAGACGATACTTAGATACTTTACTACTCATCGAGATACTCGCTTCAAAGGATTTTTATGGAAAGTTTTACACGGTAAAATTTGGATCTTCTTGAAATTTTGTGACTCGAGTTGGACGTTGACGGGTAAAGTTAGGACGATATTCGATCTGTGTCTAGCAGACGTTCGTAGGTGTCTATCAGATGAGCGTATGTTGCGTTATGAGTTACTGATTCCACAGGATGATTCCACTTGCTTCCTGTTCTCTCTACTGCCACACACGCACCGCCCCTATCATCCTCTGAAAGCTCTAACAATTACTATTTATTTAAATATTTGACATGAAATTTTGACTAATGGATTGCGAGCTTTTGGGATGAGAGGTTACCTGCAGGTTTTGGGTCGCAGCCATGACATCAGCAGGACAGTATGCAGCATCTCTCTGATCGACGCTTGGACTTTCTACTTGCAGGTTACATCGAGTCTTGTCGGGGTCGAGCTCTTTCAACCCCGGGAGAATTGATGCAACCCGCGACGCTTCGTTTTTATTATTTTTATCGCACATGTCTTTTATTATTGTAGTGCACACTTTTGCGCAATTTTTGGATTATTGTGTAGCGTCAAATTGTATCACACACGTTATTAGCGCTTTTGTGTAATTTTGTATCGCGCATATTGTTCGCGCAATTTTTGTTTGCCGCGTTGCTGTGACCTGCCAACATGACCCTAAATGCATAGGTCCGGTATTTTTAGGGGATAGGTTAATTAGGGCAAGCCTGTTTTAATTAACTTTTTCAATATTTAATGTTCCCCCTAAACCCATCTTGAAGCCCACCTCCAAAGCCCATCTCAAACTAAAACCCTATTCCCCCATATAAAAACAACCACTCCCCTCTTTCATACTCAGCTGGAAATTGAACCGATTAAACCCCTTTTGGTTTCTATCAGTTCTCCATCCAGCGCCAGCCCTAACTCCATGTTGTTTCCTCTCGACGAAGCCCGTCACCGTTTTCTCCTTCCCGTCCAGCGCCGGCGAGCGCGCCAATTTCCCTCCCGAGCTCTGGCAACCCTGGCTGCAGATGACGCAGATGGAGAACTCCTCAGAAACATTTGGAGTGAAGAAGATTTGAAGTGGTTTTACCCATAAAGTCGATACAAGAAGAGCAAGCGCTCAACAGTTTATGTTGTCCGTATATATACTTTTCAACTAATCAACAAAGTTACACCTGCGTTTTTCTTAAAAGTGAATGAAGCTCGGGGTCATACCAGGGTGAAACTCGTCTTCACAAGTAGTTTAGAATATGAACCACTGACTCACTTCTAGTAAATCTTAGGTTGGGTGATGGACAGTGCCTCGGGGTAATAGTGCATCTTTCTAAGATCAAGTCTCTACATTAACTGTCGCCGTCTCCGGCCTTTGTCGAAGGGTCTCCGACCGTTTTCCCCTTCCAGTCGGCATTTCTCTTTGCTCCAGCGCCACAGACGACCTTCTTGAGCTCCATTCCCGCAGCGCCTCCGGCCAGCCACCTATTTTCCTGCACCTTCCTGGACAGTCGACCCTTACAGCTCCATCCTGGATTCCAGAGCAGTGCCTTGGGCTACGACCCCCCCTTCCTCCACCGTCCAGGGATCCCGCCGAGCCTCTTCCTTCGGGGCAGCCTTACTGTAAGTTCCTCCCGCCTTTCTCGCAGCCGCTGAGTAGTCCACCCCACGCCGTTGTTGCTACTCCTTCCCTAAGGTATACCTCGCATCTTCCTCACTTGCGAACTTTAGTAAATTTTTATGCCTACATGTTTAAATGAATAGTAATTAATTTGAGTTTGCCCTAGTTTCTTTATCTCCTAATTATTGTTATTCTCCAACACGTGAATGCCACCAGTTAATTTTAGTGTCTATGGAATTTAGTTTCATGACGTTGTATGTCCATGCGATTGCGTTTACGTTCGTGTGCAACGCTTAGGGTCGTTTTATCGGATTAAAATAGCCGGGAAAGCCTCTCACGCCGCTTTAATTTTAAATAGATCGAATTTTACTTTGCTTTAAAACTACACCCCCACCTTTGATCACATCACTATTTCAGAACCAATAATTGAAAATCAAGAGGCCCTGATAACTCCCCATGTGTCCATGCACGCACTAACAGGAGTCAATGATCATCACACGATGAAGGTAACCTGCTCTCATCAAGGAAAACCCATTTCCATTCTCCTTGACACAGGGAGCACTACAATTTAATTAATGAGCAAACGACCACTCAGTTGCAGTGTAAATGGGCATACATAACACCATTTGTGGTGACTGTCGCTGATGGCAACAAAATTTTGAGCAGGAAGCTATGTGAGAAATTTGGTTGGACAATGCAAGGGGTAAAGTTTGAGGCAGACATGCTCATTCTACCCTTAGGAGGGTGCGATATAGTTCTGGGTATTCAGTGGTTAGTCACTCTGAGATCCATCCGTTGGGATTTCCCTAACTGGAAAATGGAATTCAAATATAAGGATAAGAAAATCTCTCTCAGAGGAAGTAGGAACTTAGGGAACATCATTGTCAACAAAAGAAAAACGACCAAAATTATTAGAAAACCGACACAAATCTCTGTCCTTTTAGTTTGCTGGTTACATTCAGAGATGCAGTCCAATTCTCCAACTCTTAATACTGTGTATCCAAACAAAATGCAGGAGAAAATTGAAAGGTTGCAATCAGACAAGTTATAGAGCTTATTAGAAGAATTCCAAGAGGTGTTCGAGATTCCAAGGGAACACCAATTAGTGCTCATGATCATCATATTCAGTTACAAGACCCTAGTCACTGAGTTAACACCAAGCCTTACCGATACCCAGCCTTACAAAGGAACATAGTACCCCTTATGAAATGGAGTTTTTGGCTTTCCTTGATAGTGGTATAATACGTCCTATCACAGTGCCATATATTGTACCCCTTATGAAATTGTTTATGGTCAAAAATCCTCCTTACATGTCCATTATATTTTGGATTCTACTACAGTGGAGGCAGTGGATCGAAGTCTTCAAGCAAGAGAGGCAACCATTAGAATGTTAAAGCAACAGTTGAGCAGGGCTCAAAACCGCATGACGGTGACCAAGGTGCTTGATTTATTGTCTACCAAAGGAGGACTTCTTTCTATATATGCGGAGGTGATGTTGAATAAACAACTGTAAGGCTACAGTCAAATGCTGGAGGTGGAGATCCCAAATGGTGTTGGAAATCAATATGTCGTCGAAGAACATCAATACCTGTGAAGAGAAGACAAAAGATGTTCATAGTTGGGGGGAACGTGGTTAGGGTAATTCTTAGTACCCTCCTTTCCTTTAACTTGTGGTCGAGCAATTCCGAGGTCAACTAGAATTCTCAGTGCTCACGGGTGGATATCATTTTTGGCGATGTAACCTTCAATTCGATCCATGGAGGGGTACAAGCTACAAAGCACGGATACTTAAAAATGGTCTACGTATCGACTCGAACGCGTGCCGGATATGGGAAACGACCGGAAACACGTTTCCGAAACTCCAGGAAACACATTTTTAAAAAATATATATATTTTATTTTCGGAATCGTGTATCCTGCAAGGGGGATACGCGATTCCGTGAGATATAGAGCTCGCGTATTTCATTTTACGCATTAGGTTTTCCTGTTCCGTTCCCGATCCCGCCGGCGTTCCGCTCCTGATTCCGCCGATTCCGCAGGTACTCCTTCTTCTTCTTCTTCTCCTTCTTCTCCTGCTTCTTCTTCTCCTCGTGCTTCTGCTCCTCCTCCTTCTTCTCCTCCTCCTCCTCCGTCTTCTTCTCCTCCTCCTGCTTCTTATTCTTCTTCTCCTCCTCCTGTTTCTTATTCTTCTTCTTCTCCTCCTCCTTCTTCTTCTCCTCCTGCTTCTTCTTCTTCTCCTTCTCCCGCTCCTTCTTCTTTTCCTGCTTCTCCTTCTTCTCCTCCTTCTCCTTCTCCTGGTTCTTCTTTCTGCATCATATTAATATCCAATATATGCCTAAAAACATTGCTAAGTACAGCTACATCTGTATTCTCTACATGTTACTAAGTAATCTAATTTTGCTTATGTATTTACATTGATAATCCTCCAACAACTCCCAACTTAAACAAGTAATGGAGATAAGATTTTTCCCTTGCCCTTGATGGCTTTCCTTCCACAAAACTTGAGTTTTTAATGTTAGCACCATGTCTTATTCTTATACTAATTAATACTTATATTAAAATAATTAAAAACATTTCCCGTATCTTAATTTTTTTAAAAATCATGTTTCCCATATCCGTTTTGTATCGTATCTCGTATCCCGTTTCCGTCCCCGTGCTATATAGGGTACAAGTTGCACGATAAAAAGTACAATATAAGGAAACTACGAAGGATACGTGACTCTCTTGGAGGCTTCCGGCTGGGTCGGCATTCCCCAAATATAAATCCAAAACAGAACATAAGATAACCCTAGATAGCTAACCAAGTCCTTTATATACCCGAGGCCAAAATACAAAATAGTTTACCCAAACAGAAAACATAATACTAATTTGGTTGGTCGACCTCTTAGTCCGCCCCATTTTTACGTCCCCTCTACCACTATACGTCCATGACGGGTGTCCCGGGCTCAAGCGTGATTATATCTGTGGTGATGTCTCACGTGAGAGAGAGATGCTACGATGTACAAGAATGTTGGTCTATTCAATGATGAAAAATGTGACGACTTAGAATATCGTTTGGTTAGACCTCTACCACAAGAATTAAGCTTTTGGGTTGACACCGAATTTATAAATTGCTGTATCTTTCTCATCTCCAATCCCCCTTTGGTTCACGCTCCCTAACATATAGTATGCATACATTCTTAGTACAATTGATATAGTGTAAACATATATTTTAAGATGTTGGGTAAAAGAAAACTTATGTGTATGCATAGCATTTATATTTTATAAACATATATGTTGATGCATGTATGACTGCCATTATGTTTAATAGGAAGAAAGAAACAAAGAAGCCTTTGATGGTGTATATAGAAAAAGACTCATCTAAAAACCTGTGCTTCAGTGCTTCGCTGCAGCAAAGAAAACATTTGAGCAACATGTTTTGGTACTGTAGATACAGTGTTGCTCTCACACGAAACTGACATCTGGCAGCCCTCATGAGAGTTTAGAGTAGGATTGGGTTGATAGTAGATCCTGAAAATCTCATAGAGACCATATATCACAATTAACAGGGAAATCTAGTTGTAATTATCCCAACACTGATAGCTCACATAATCAGAAGAGAAAAACTTGATTTTCAAATAAAATAACGAAATGAAAGCATAATAAACAAGTATAGTAGCTTGCAACCACAACATTATTACGAAAATGGAAAACAGTTGCGTGATATATTGGAATCTAATGTAAGAAACAGAACTAACACTAGAGAATATTTTTCGTGTAAATAATTGACACAAATTATTCAGATATGAGTATTTTGTTTTGATAGATTTTAATCTGATGCACACAGACTCAAACACATATGAAAATTGTTAGCAAAGATAATCAATTAATTACCAACAACAACACTCAAGCCTTTATCCCACTATAGTGGGGTCGACTATATGTATCCTTCGTCGCCATTTTATTAATTACCAATTTAATAAAATCATTAAATAGAAATACAAATTAATTTTGTGATTAAAAGTTCCTAGCAATATTTTTTGAAACCATTGCTTGGATTAGATCAATATTTGTTGTGTTGATAGGAACAGATGACCAAGAAAAAACACAAAATGATCACAAGATACTAGAAAATGAAATAAATAGAGATAGGAGGAAACACCAAATTTATAAGATATGATTCCACTGGAAAAGATGATAGGATTGAAAATATAAATAAAAAGAGAAGAAAACGAGTTCAAAAACCGGTAAGTCAAAAGCAACGTACCTATTGCGGCCAAACTCGACGCTCCTGCAGGCTGGTCAAAATTGCACGGCCTTAGCCCGAGAGCGGTCGAGCATGCAAACAGTCAATATAGGTTGAGATGAGCGAGGCGACCTACAAGACAATCTTTTTTAATGTGGAAAACCTCAGAAAGAGATGAAAAACCACATGGTCGGAACTGTGCCGACCAAACATCCACTATTCTTTGGTTTTGTACAAGGCTTTGAAGAGAAGGAGAGGGCTGAAGGAGATATAGAAGGGTGACATACCGCTTCTCGTTACAATTTGTAGAGGGGGAGAGAGGGCTTCGAGGGTGACAAGCCACCGCTCGCGGAGCTGGGTATTTTCTTCGTTGCTGCAGGAAACGTTGTGCTCTGAGCGCTTTGACGACTTTTGCTGGTGCTCGGAAGCAGTGGTTATGCGTTCTGCACGGCTTGAAGTCTGTGATTTGTCTCTTGTTGCTTGTGGAAGAGTCTGAAGAGGTGGATTTGTTGCTGTACGAAAGACTTGTCGCGGAGTGCGCAGAGTGCGCGGAGCGGGCTTTGCTCGTAGAGGAGCGAGTGCAGAGTGGAGCGTGCGCAGGGCAGAGAGTGGACAAGGCGAAGTGTGCACATGGTGGATCCTCCAAGGGGCACTTAAAGACGGTCGAAGATCTTCGAAGGTATTCGAAAGATTGTTTGAAGACGAAGGAGATCTTCAAGGGGTTCCTTGGAGAGCTCTCACGCGCGTAGGAGGAGAACTGGGAGGAGGAGAAGGCTGAAGGAGAAGATCTAGAGAAGAAGATACCCGGAGAGGAAGATGGAAATGAAAGAAACCTAGGGGTCCTATTTATAAGCTTCAGGGGTGGTTATGGTGGTTACGCGGTTACACAAACACCATAACCACTTTATGTGATATTTGGAGACCAATACCGTATAATTTATGGCATGCATTTTTTAGGAGACCCGTTATACGCACCCCGAATATTAAAATTGGCTATGCGTCCCACAAGTTCCCAGAGTTTAGAGCCAAAGCAAGAGGAGTGCGGGGTATTTTGCGTGCATAGACGACCTGCGATGATTATGGCAGAGGTGAATGGCGCAGTGGAGGCGCGGAACGAGGTATGCGGGAGCGAGGGTGGAAGACGCGTGTGGGGCGCCTACGCGCTCAGGCGTTCCCCCGCGGGTCTCTCGCGAGCTCAGGCGGGGGCGCGCGGGGCTCACGTGCATTGGAAGCATAGGGATCTCGCGCGCCCGGGCGGGGGCGCATGGGGATCCCGTGCGCTCCGTGGGCGCGAGCGGGGCTCCAACGCGCTCGGGCGGGAGCGCGCAGGGCTCCCCCGCGCTCGGGCAGGCGCACGTGAGGCTCCTGCGTGCTCGGGCGTGCGCGCGGTGCCCGCACGCTCGGGCACAAGCAGGGCACACGCTTGCGCGGGGTGACGCGCGCTTGAGAGCGTGCGAGGCGCCCGCGCAGTGGCTGCCCGCATGCTCGGGGTGGCGCGCCCGGGGCTCCCGCGCGCTCGAGTGCACGCGGGGCTTGCCGGCCTGTTCGGGCTTGCGGGCCGCGCTTGCAACACCTCCCCTGCAATGATCATATAATATGAGTCCGACCGGGACCCCATAGCATATAGACATCACAACTTTGGTATTATAAAATGATATAAGAACACTACCCAACTCAAAACTCAAAATACAACACAACGGAAACACTAATCAAAAACTAAAAGCTGTCCACAATGACATAGGAGTCCAAATGATCTTATTGCCTTACATTAACAACTTTAGTACTTGTTAATCATGTCTGGTATGTCCCAGTTTTATTATCGTTTCTTAGTTTACTTCTTATCGCGAGGCCCAGACAGACTGTTGATTTGTTGTTAAATTAGGATGAGGTGTTACAATTGGTATCAGAGCTAGGTTTAGGATTCCATGACACAGAAAATTCTCAGAGCCGTAGGATTGCATCAGAATCATTCCATCAACATTAGAGTCATCAAATTTGTCTAGCTCTTAATTATGCATGTGTATGAAAATATCACATCTTATACTTATGCCTCTTATAACAATAATAATTCTTTTTTCGTCTTATAGGCACCTTGTATCAGCGAGAAGGGAGAACCCTCACGTCAGAACCATACTCCTGAAATCGTCATGAACGATGCCAGCAACGCCAGAACCTACTGACTTGGCAACCCAAATTGCCAAGTATATTTGGATGATGTCATGTATATTTGGATGCAGCAGATGATGCATCAGACTGGTTCGGGAGGTCCTCCTGGGACAAACACTTTGGCTGCCTTTAGTTTGATGCTCTTGTTCGCCAGTTTGAGTTGCAGTAATGTTGACATGAACAGCACGTTGACCGTTACTTTGTCGTCGACCAAAATTCAATTTATCTGTGCAGGGGGTTCCCCAATAGCCGCACCGATGCTTTGTGTGCTATGTTGTGGGGCATGTTCTTTGACGGGGTTTGGCCTGTTTATGATGCTAGGTATGTCTTCAACTTTCTTTTGCTTCTGTGTGAGTGTGCCTGAGGCTTGCTATCCTAGCACTCGAGTTCGCCGAAACTTGTCAACGAACCCCAGATGAATGAATCGTTAAATTTCTTCTTTCAAGAGCTAGCACTTTTTCGTGTCGTGCCCGCGACTCCGATGGTAACTGCAATACTTAGTCTAATACCCTTTGTTCGGGGGAAGCCGCCTAGGTCTTCGAAGAGCAGGGTGATCGCCGATGGCAAGCCGAACTTCGCCCCGAGTGGAATTAAGCGGGGCGAAATTCTAAGGCTGGGTATGCCCCCCCCCCCCCCCCCCCCCGAGGGTGAAGGATGTCGTCGTGATGTCCATTGCTCCTTTTGGGTGTCAGCGGTGGCCCTTGCTCTCTTTTCTTTTCCCATCTTGTTGTTGCCATGGTTCTTTAGGAGCAATCTTTTCGCCGGTTTTCGTGGTGTTGGGAAATCTGGCTTTGGAGAAGCTTTTAGCTCTTTTGCTCGCTTGAGGCTAGAAGCTTTTTGTATATGGCATGGATTGACTGTTTAGGGCGGAAGCTGAATGAGAGGACGCTAAATCCCTTAGCAAGGAGAGCACCAGATTCCGATGCTCCTCCACCTGACAGATGTGTTCTTTTAGGAATGCGGGTAGCGCGAGGACTTCTTCGAGAAGTTGCGTGTTGTTCACATAAGTGTTGCTGGACGCCCGATCGGTGTATTCTTCGGAGGTATTCTTGTTGGACGTGCGAGTCCTTGCATTTTTCATTGTTGCTAGTCGCGAGTATCGTTGTGGAGGGGATAATGTTTTGTGTCTTTTGGGTATACTGGGAACATTTTCCCACAGATGACGCCAAACTGTTGCGGCCAAACTCGGTGCTCCTGTAGACCGGTCTAAATCGCACCGTCTTAGCCCGGGAGCGGTCGAGCGCGCAAACATTCAATGTAGGTTGAGATGAGAGAGGTGACTTGCAAAACAATTTTTAATGTGAAAAAACTTAGGAAAGAGGTGAAAAACCACGTGGTAGGAGTTGTGCCGATCAAACTTCCACTATTATTTTGTTTTGTACAAGACTGTGAAAGAAGGTGAAGGCGACAGACCGCTACTCATTACAATTTGTAGAGGAAGAGAGAGAGGGCTCCGAGGGTGATAGGACACCACTCGCAGATCTAGATATTTTCTTGGATGATGCAGGGAGCGCTGCGCTCTAAGCGCTTTGATGACTTTTGTTGGTGCTCGGAAGTTGGTTGCGCGTTCTGCACGGCTTGAAGTTTGTGGCCTGTCCTATGTTGCTTGTGGAGGAGTTTGGAGTGGTGAATTTGGTGTTGTGCGAAGGAGTTGCTACGGAGTGCGCAGAGCGGGTTTTGCTCGTAGAGAAGCGAGTGTAGAGTGGAGTGCGCGCTAGGTGAAGTGTGCGCGGGGCGGAGAGTGCACAAGGCGGAGTGTGCGCAAGGTGGATTCTCCAAGGGGCACTTGGAGACGGTCGAAGATCATCGAAGGCGTTCGAAGGTCTACGAAGGCGAAGGAGATTTTGAAGGGGCTCCTTGGAGAGCTCTCATGCGCGTAGAAGAAGTGGGAGGAGGAGAAGGCCAAAGAAGAAGATCTAAAGAGGAAGATCCCCGGAGAGGAAGATGGGAATGAAGGAAACTCTGGGGTCCTATTTATAGGTTTCGGGGGTGGTTATGATGGTTATGCAGTTATCTGCACATTATAACCACTTTATGCATTATTTGCAGACCAATACCTTATAATTTATGGCACGCATTTTTAGGAGACTCGCTATACACACACCGAATATTAAAATTGGCTATGCAAACCCACCATGTCTTAGTGGGGTTGACTAGGGTCAACCCCACTTAGCTCCATGACCCCCACTAACTTGGTGGAAATGTAAGAATCCTGATTATTCGCAGCCCAAAATTCCAATAAATGGACCCATCAATGCCTAAAGTTCCAGTTCAAGGATAAACGGAGTGAGAATGTTTCCTCATAAAACTCATAGCATGACATTCTTAAACTTCCAAGGTCCAATGCATTAAAAGAATCTATTAAAGCTCTTAACGCATTTTCTCATCAAATTCTCTAATGTTATAGAACTCTGTTTCATTGTACAATTTAAATATGCTTAGGGGCATTCAGAATGCTTTAAATTAACTAGTTTCTTCATGAGGTTCATATTACAATTACAAGACCCACGACCAACCTAAAGGGGGCAACGGCCTAATTGGAACCCAGGGGTTATTTTTGGATATTTTTTGCATATTTTAAGCTTGTGTGTGTTGTATCCCCTATCAAAGAGATTATTAGGGTGAGTGTTTAGATTATCTTTTACTACTTGGGACTTTGAATCGAGGTCTACCTCTGCGAGAACATGAGCTCTCAATAGTGTCTTTTGGACTTCATGGATGTAATTAACTCGTGTCATGATTGACTATGTCGATGATATACACACGCTATAAATACCCAACACACACGTACACACACGCACACACACATTTTCTCTTGCATACACATCCTCACTTACACATTTCTCTCTCCCACATACACTCTCCATCTCACGATTTATAAGAACAGATTGATGATGTCTGCATCAGGGGACAGCAAATAGCTGAAAATCAACATTGTAAATCTTCAAATAGAAATTTTAAATTGTCGAGTCTACGAGGCAATAAGATAAATTTTGTAAAATAGCTGAGTTGGATTGTCATGAGGTGCAGTCCGAACGATTCCTGTCCACGTTGAAATTGCATTCAAAATATTTAATAGCTTTAGGCTTCATTTGTTTCGGCGGTGGTGGATCGATCCGGCGGGTGGAAACGGAGTGTTCGAAACGGAGGGGGGAGGTGGCTGCTCCAAACGGAGCTTTTTGGGGCGTTTCTCAAGGCGGGCGGGTGGAAACGGAGCAAACGCCGCCGGAGGTTCATTTGTTTACCCTCCTTCCGGCGGCGTTTGCCCAAAACGGAGCACCGAAACGCCCAAACAAATAGAGCCTTAAAATGGTAAAAGAAGGAAACACCACTCATCTATCGAGTGGACATGGAAAACTCTCTTGCTGAAATTCTCAAGCTATTAAATATTTTGAATGCAATTTCAACGTGGACAGGAATCGACAATCTAACTCAACAATACAATATTCTAGAGTACGCTGTGTTTGTGGACGCATCGCAAACCCACCGGCATGGCAAGCGGACCTCACCCCTTTCCTAGAATATTTACATGATAAAGAATACAATATTCTAGAGTGATCTGCAATAACCCGGATCACTCTAGATTCATAGCCATCTCCACTTATCTAGAGTTCTTCACGTCCTTCGAGATTGCTCTAATCCTGTACGGGCCCACCGTGATCTCTATAACCCAAAACAACCTCCCACCTTAGGTCTAGGGGTTAGCCTTGCGTGCCTAGATGTGTCAAGCGTGAGCTATGATCTCTTGACCTATGACAAGCGGACCTCACCCCTTACGGATACCACATCCTCTGATTGCAACCCCCTCAAATCCTCTACAACCCTTAGATATTCTAAGTTTTTAGGTAGCAAACCCTCTTTACTAGATTATGCGCACACATCGATATCTATTGGCTCCAGGCACAAGGGTACAAAGATTGTTAAGAAGATCTTAAAGGCATTGCATATTATCTTGATCCCAATAGAATGATAAGAGCTCGTCCCACATGGTCTTGGCTAACTAATGATCCATGATGTGATCGTGATGCAACTCATGTTTGTATCTTTATTT
Organism: Platanthera guangdongensis; assembly: GCA_039583875.1. Lineage (NCBI taxonomy): Eukaryota > Viridiplantae > Streptophyta > Magnoliopsida > Asparagales > Orchidaceae > Platanthera > Platanthera guangdongensis. Next base: position 162,760,040 of record CM077165.1, on the reverse strand, counting down.
TACTTTATTTCAAGCATTTTTTGTAGCGCATATTTCACACATTTTATGTTGTCATGCATGTTGTATCATGCTTGTTACTCGCGCACTATCGTTTGACTTATTGGAGTGATCGACCGATAAGATCATGAATGAATAGGTCCGTCAAATTAGAAGTAATATTTAATTGAGCAAACAAGTAAATTATAAATTAAGTATTTTTATTATTGTGAGAGAAAACTTAAAAATTGCATTGATGTCACTCTTTCATTTAAAGAATTCAAATACCCTTCTTTATTGAGAAAACGGTATGAAACCCTTCTTTCTCATAGCCGCCCCCCTCCTTTTAATACCCCCCCCCCCCAATTAATTCCTGTAAAAAGAGGTCTCAAACCTTGTATATACTTCTTGAATGATAAATTACAAGTATGAATACATTTTTATAGGAAAAGAGGAAGGAGAGAAATCTCAATCCAAGATGTGGGACTAATACAAAGAGAGAGAAAAGAGAAGAAAAATGGGCCCCTAGATGGGCCCTTAATTAGGCTTTTCTAACACTCCCTCGCAAGCTGGAGCGTACAAGTCGTAGGCACCAAGCTTGAATAAAAACTGGTAGTATAGCGGCCTGGAGAGAGCTTTAGTCAGGATGTCAGCAACTTGGTTTGTAGCAAGAACATGCTCCAAATCTATCTTCTTTGACTGTACCTTTTCCCGGATAAATAGACTGTCAACTTCAATATGCTTTGTGCGTTCGTGAAAGAGCGGATTCTTGACAATATGTATTGCTTCTTGGCTGTCACAAAATAGGGTCGCTGGTGATGGGAGATGAACACCCAAGTCTCCCAAAAGGCTCTCAAGCCATATTAACTCGGAAATAACAGCAGTCATAGACCGGTACTCGGCTTTAGCAGAAGAGCGAGCAACCACAGTCTGTTTCTTGCTACGTCAGGTTATGAGATGTCCACCGAAGTAGGCATAGAAACCAGTTGTGGAACGCCTATCATCAATGGATCTTGCATAGTCGGCATCAGTGTACGCGACAAGAGATAGAGATGTGGATGGCTTGTACACAAACCCTTGTCCTGGAGCGTTCTTGAGATATCGAAGAATGCGCTCGACAGCTTGAAGATGAGATGTCCGAGGAGAATGCATAAAACGACTCACGACTTCCACGACAAAAGAAATGTCTGGTCGAGTAAACAGGAAGATAGATCAGCTTCCCAACCAAGCGTCTATAGTATTCCGGATTTGTAAGCAGCTTGTCGGAGTTAGAGTTGTGGGCCGAGAGTTTGTGATTGGCGTCCATAAGAGTATCCGCAGGTTTGCATTCAGAATAGCCGGCATCATGAAGGAGATCTATACAATACTTCCTTTGGGATAACACAGGACCATCAGGGCGTCATGCAACCTCAAGCCCAAGAAAATACCGATGGTTGCCAAGATCTTTGGTCTGAAAGGCGGAGTTTAACTGTTGCTTGATATGTTGTATCCCTGTAGTATCGTCGCCAGTAATGAGGATATCGTCAACATAGACAAGTAGGATCACAGTTCTGATTTACTGTTGTCGGGTGAAGAGAAAAAAATCAGTTGAGCTTCGAATGAAGCCAATATCGCAAACAACCTTGCTGAATTTTTCAAACCAAGCGTGCGGGGACTGTTCGAGACCATAAATAGATTTCCGAAGATGACAAACCTGAGACTCCCCCGTGGTCTCAAACCCGGGAGGTTGGTGCATATAAACAGTCTCCTGCAGATCGCCGTTGAGAAAGGCGTTCTTAATATCCAAATGATAAAGATGTCAATGACGATGAACAACCAAGGAGAGAAGAACACAGACCGTGTTCAATTTGGTCACCGGAGAGAAAGTTTCCTCATAATCAAGGCCATGTTGCTGAGTAAAACCCCGGGACACGAGGCGGGCCTTTAGACGCTCAACGGTGTCATCCGTCGCAAGTTTAATAACAAAGACTCACTTGCAACTAACACAGGGTTGACCTGCAGGAAGAGGAACCAGATCCCAAGTCCTGTTAGCCCAGAGAGTCCGCATTTCATCGTCCATGACCGCCCGCCACCCCGGATGTTGAAGCGCCTCCTGCACAGTGTTAGGAATAGAAATAGAGAAAAGAGAGGTGACAAAGGCGTAGAGAGGCGGAGTCAGCCGATGGAGAGAAACGCAGTTGGCCAAGGGATGAGCTGTAGAAGAGGGAGCTGGATCTGCCGTTGTCGGGGTGTCGCTGGGAGCAGGGAGCTGGTGCAGGGAACCATCCTTGGAGCCACAACGAGTGTAGACACGGATAACGGGCGGAAGAACTTAGGGGGGCAGGGAGAGAGGAGGAAGGAGATGACAGAGAAGAGGGCGTGATAGGTACGACAGGCCAGGGAAGAGGAGAGGAAGACGGGGTGGGGGAAGGTAAGTGGAAGGGCTGGTCTTCGCAGAATGTGACATCCGCTGAGACGGCCAGCTTGTCATCCGAAGGAGAGTAGCAAACATACCCATTTTGAGTACGGGAGTAGCCAACAAACATATATTTGGCCGCTCGAAGAGCAAGTTTGTCGGAAGGTTGGACAAGAAGATGAACATAACAAACACACTCGAAGACTCGCAGGGTGAGAGAGGTAGGGTAGGTGGAAGGATAGAGGAGTTGGATAGGTGAGGCAAAGTCAAGAACAGACGAGGGTAGACGGTTGATGAGATGACAGGCTGTGGAGACGGCAAAATTCCAATATTCGATCGGAACCTGCATTTGAAACATGAGGGACCGAGCAATATCGAGAAGATGACGATTCTTCCGTTTGGCCACCCCGTTTTGCTGAGGGGTATACGCACACGAACTTTGATGGATGACGTCAAATTCGGTACAGAGATTGGAGAAAGTGCGACCAGTATACTCACGAGCATTATCAGTGCGGATAACCTTGAGGGGGGTGGCGAACTGCGTATGCATCTCAGTTAAAAAAGTGCGAAACACAGAGGTAAGTTCAGTACGATCATGCAGTAAATATAGTCACGTAATACGCGAGTAATCATCAATAAAAGTGACAAAATAGCGAAATCCAAAGATACTGGGGACTTTATAAGGACCTCATATATCAGAATGAACTAAAGATAAAGGAGTACCACTCCTGACACAGGAAGGGGGGAAGGAAGAACGATGTTGTTTGTCGTAGATACAAGATTCACAAGAGAACTCCGGTAAAGGAACATCAGGAAGAGCCCGCTTGAGAATTAGAAGGAGAGCATGCTCAAGGCGGCGATGTCAATCGACAGTGGAGACGGCGGAGAGAATAGTGGGTGGGATATGCAAGATGTACAACCCATTCAACAGCTGCATCTTACCAATGATACTCCGGGTGCGACGATCTTGCATAAGAAAAGAAGGAGAAAATGTTATGCAACAATCAAGCTCGTGTGTCAGGCGACTAACAGAAAGTAAATTGAAAAGAGACCCCGAAACGTGAAGAACCGAGGAAAGAGAAAAGGTCGGGGTAAGCTGGAGAGCAGCGACGCCAGAGACCGGTAGGGTGTCACCATTGGCCACAGTGATACACGGAGGATGAGCCGTCTGGAGATACTGCGGGGGCTTCTGGGAGTTAATACGGTGAGTACGCCGGGATTGACGATCCAACCGGGGCTATGAGAGAGACAGATTATACCTTCCGCAGAGAAAGACGCAATCGAGCTGGAGGAGCGGCCGAGGGCACCCTGTAGCTAGTGGAGTTGGGTGCGGAGCTCATCTATATCTTGGCGGGTAGTGGACGCCGGATACTGGGCAGAAGCCCCAGTGGGAGCAGGAACAACAAAGGAAGTAGCAACAAGGTGGGGAGGTAAACCATGCTTGCGGTAACAGGTAGCCTCAAGATGACCATCCCGGCCACAATATGTGCATTTCATAGAAGAACGACCACCACGTCCTCGTCCCCGAGACGGAGGTCGCCCCCCTCGGGTGGAAGATCCACGAGCAGGAGGAGAGATCGGAAGGAGAGGCTGTTGAAAAAGAGTCGTTGCACATCCGGGAGGAGCCTCAGTAGGAGGCGTAACTTTAAACAGCATTGAGCAGACATCAAACAACGAAGGAGTAGTCGTGGAAGAGAGGATCTGGGCCCAAACACTATGCAGGTGGGGAGGAACACGAGACATCATCATCGCGATGGTGACATCCTCTTTCTGGGCCCGTTGAGTAACTAGATCAGTAGTTGGAGGCTGATGTTGAATCCAAACCTCGGTCAGGGTCTTGACCCGGGCAACAAAATAGATCATATCGTCGGGAGCACCCGGAGCAAGATTCTGAAGGTCAGAGAGAATATCATATAAGTGCTGAAAACTGTTGTGCCCAGAGTAAAAGGAGTGGAGCTCCTCCAACATAGCCTTGGTCATGTCATGATACATGGTCATCCTGTAGGGCTCGGTGTCCATAGAGTTGAGAATCCCGGACTGGATCAGACCATCATCGTGAAGCCAGTCATCGGAGGGAGCATCAGAGGTAGCTCGGGTCAAGTGGTGAAGAAGACCCTTTGTCTGCAAAACACGACGGACAGAGTGAACTCATTCGACGAAATTCCATTTCCCGGTAAGAGAAATGGTAGTAATCTGTAGCTCATCACGAAGTTCGGGAGTCGAGGCGGGCGCGCGAGCAGGAAGGGAAGAGGTAGCCGCAGAATGTTCGGAATCCATGCGGCTAGCAAGGAGGTCGGGCGGCTAGCAAGGAGGCCGGGCAGCTATCAAAGGAAGTCGGGCGGTTTAGCAAAGAGAGAGAGAGGTCGGGCGGCTAGAGAAGGAGGTTGGGCGGCTAACAAAGGAAGTCGGGCAGTTAAGCAGAGAGAGAGGTCGGGCGGTTAGAGAAGGAGGCCGGGCGGCTAAGCAGAGAGAGGCCGGGCGGTTAGATAAGGAGGTCGGGCGGCTAAGAAGAGGAGGCCGAGCGGCTACAGATGGAGGCCGGGCGGCTAGAGAGGAAGACCGGGCGGCTAGGCAGAGAGGTCGGGCAGCGAGAGAGAAAGAGGCTGAAGAGAGAGGCCGAAGAGAGAGGCCGGTCAGGCGGCTAGCAAAAGAAGCCCGGGCGGCTAAGCAGAGAAAGTAGGCGTACGATCTCCGCGGACACACCAGCGACCAAGAAATGTCGCGACCAGGATGCGGCTAAGAAAAGGGGGAAGCAATACGGGTAGATAGAAGGCAAAGCCGGTAGCGGAGAGAAGAAGGAAACTGCATGGTCACGGTGGGGCACACTAGCGACAAGAGAGGTCGGGACCAAAAAATACGAAGCCCGAAGAGAGGAAAGAGGCGCCGACGATCACAAAGGCAGACCGCGCTACAAGCAAGCCGTGGTTAAGGAAACAAACCGGGCGGGAAAGGACAAACCGCGACAAGTAAGGCCGCAGTTTAGGAGAGCAGGCCGCACAACCCGCAGCGAGCAGAACCAAACCAGGGTCCACGGTGGCGAGAGGGAAAAGCTATAAAAGGAGAGGAGAGGAGGGTGGAGCGACGTAGCGAGATGCGGGTAGGGAGAGAGAGACCGCGAAAGGCGGACGGGAGACCGCCAGAGGGGAGCTCGGGGCGGTTAAATCCCAGAGACCGCCAGAGGAGAGCTCGGGGCGGTTAGAAACTAGAGACCGCCAGAGGAGAGTTCGGGGCGTTTAGAAAACAGAGACCGCCAGAGGGGAGCTGGGGCAGTTAGAAAATGCAGACCGAGTCTACCCAAGTAGAAGACCGGTGCCTCTGATACCATGTAAAGAGAGGCCTCAAACCTTGTATATACTTCTTGAATGATAAATTACAAGTATAAATACATTTACATAGGAAAAGAAGGACAGAAATCTCAATCCAAGATGTGAGACTAATACAAAGAGAGAGAAAAGAGAGAAAAATGACTCCCTAGATGGACCCTTAATTAGGCTTTTCTAACAATTTCCTTTAATGTTGAAATTGAAACCTACCACCTATTCCTATTCAACTATTACTTTAAAAGCCAAATATCCTAAAGAAAGAGTAGCCTGGAAAAAGAGGAATCGATGAGACAATTCAGTCTTTTGTCGGTTCCAACTTTCCAGCGAGCCTAAGTTTTTGATTCCCCTTCCTCAGTTCCGACAAAGCCTCCCGTGAGGACGAGCCACTGCTACCAAGTCATTTTGTCCAGCTCGTTTTTTCCTCCTACTGCTACCTTCACCATCAACTCTAGTTCTCTCCTGTGTATTACTTGTTTTTTCCGTCATAGACTCTGCATTTATCTCCTTTGTCGATTCTGCTGCGGTCGCAGCATGACTACCAGTCACTCTATCAGTCTCACACAACACAGCCAAATCAGACAAATTCACGATCACTTTATCTTTGTAATGCTTCACAGAAGGATGTGTCTGCAATAAGTTAGAATGAAAATATCTCTTAAAACTAGTTTTTAAATAATCAAACCAATATAGATAAGTTACCTTCACATAATTTACCCAAATTTCCTCGCTGTCAACCTTGACCATGTTCCTTTCCCAATCTCATCCAAATCCTGATGTGTCCAACATCGCGCTGACCTCGACGTAATATTTGTTCCAAGTTTTGAGACGAGCCGTCAACTTTTCCTTGAATGTCTCAACGCCACAAATGTCTTTTAGCGCGGTCATAGCAGCCATGAAAACCACGCTCTTCCACCCGTTTGGTGTTTAATGACCCAAACTGTGTTGTTCAAACAAAGCGTTTGAAAGAGTAATGTCCATTTTGGTTGTCCAATGCATGTACGACCGCTCGATTCTACCACCAACTTTTGATAAGCTCTTGTCCATGATATGTGATCTAAAGAAAAATTAAAAGTAATTAAGTGCAATAAAAACAACTACACTAGGTTCCAAAAAATCACATGAACTTAACAAATAAATAGATTGCACTAAAAAGTAATTAACAAAAAGATAGAGTGTCAAAATGTTACAATAAATAACTAGAGTTGAACTGAACATAAGATAATTGTTTAATGACGATTACAGAAAGAGTCCCAACAAGGTTTACAGTAAACGTCAACATAAGATAATTGTGTAATGACTACTCTGATATTCATTGAACATATTCATGGCTAGATTATCCCTAAAGTTTGTCCAGTCTTGCGTAGCTTGGATTGAACTAACATCATCAATGTAATCATAAAACTCTTCCCCGGAGTTTTGTTGTAGTATTTCTGAGTCAATCTCATCCAACATTTGCGCATCAGATTCTAGTTTCTTCTCCACCAAAAACTGTGTAAGATGCAACATGCGTTTATAATCTGGAGCTGCATTTAAAAAATGTATTAGGATTGTTGGTTGACTGAAATAACCATTTTGATTTCATGTCGCCGCTTACCTGAACTGTAATGTTGAAGAATGATGGTTGTCGTAGAATAGCGCATCGTTTCTTCAACAACTCAAAGGTTCTCTCAATGACATTTCTCTCTTTAGCATGACGTAGATTAACAGTTCTTTGTAGTTTGTTGGGTTATTTCCCTGGTGTGATCACACCTTCAGGTGATAACGCGTCGATCGATATGAAGCAAGAAATCCTGGACCATTCGTATAACCGACATCGACGAGGTAGTACTTTCCTATTAAGTGCAAAAAGATAATTAATATATATGTTTGAATTAATTACAATAGAAAGAATAAATTGACTTATTAAGTAATTTTATCATTTGGAACTTCGAAGTGATCGTGTCTCTCCATTGCATCCCGTAACACTCTAGAATCAGATGTAGAACCTTCCCAACCAGGCAATACATAAAGAAATTTCATGTCGCTGTCACAAGCGCCGAGTACATTTGTTGTGATAGTCTGTTTCCTATTTTGATATCTACCATGATCTTCGACCAGAACAGTCACTTTAACATGTGTTCCATCTAATGCACCAACACAGTCCAAAAACCATCTTGACCTTGGTTCTACTCTGAATTCAGGCAATTTATAGATTTAAAACCCCTCGGAGGACAATGTTGAAGCGTCTGCTAATAGTATCAATCGAGCGCATATATGCATGTCCAACAACTCAAATTTTTTTTTATGCCCTAATATGTATAAAAACATATCAACCGCTTCTTTGGTAGAAACTGACTGCGTATCAAGAACATAACCATTTGTGCGTAATATATTGCAGAGCTCGTTAAATGGGGCTTTACCCATACGTAACTGGTTGAAACAATCAACCTCTTTTCCAGCAAATAAACGTGTTAATAATAGATTACGAAGGGTTTCATTGTCTGCAACATATGTAGGTTGTCTAGGAATGGAATTCAGAACAACTAAAGCTGCCCCTAAGGTCGCTACGACTGATGTCGAGATGATGATATCTCGTTTGCGTTTCTTGTGCGCCTCATTACGATCCATTGTAGCAAAACTACGCATAAAACGTCTAATGTAACAACTATTGAAATAATAAATCATGATATATATGAAGATGAGCCATTCTACACTCGAATTCAACGCAACTAATGAAATCGGGAGTAAAAAATTTGTGTAAAATGAAGTGTCTAGAAACACTGTTCAGTATAAACTGAGTTCTGTAAAAAAAAATTGCACACTCTAGTAAACTGAGAAGCTTTAATGCAAGATAACAACAATCAAATGAATTTATGATTATACTCACAAGGGAAATTGATATAGGAAATAATAATATTTCCTATAAAACAAAGAATATTGAATAAAATTGCTGCTGCAGTTTCTTTATACCATTGCTGCTGCAATATAACAGTTTCTCTATACCATTGTTGTTGCAGTTTTCCTATACTACATAACAAAATTGAAGGCGCTCATTATTGCCATAGATCTGTGATCGGAAATTGAAGGCCAAAATTCCAAAAAAAAAAATGTTTGTCCTGCATCATAGCCAGCCCGACAAAATATGGAAGAACAAAGAAGAAATCACGATTTTCGATCAATTCTTAAATCGGGATTAGAATGCTCACCTTGAAAAATATGGAAGGAGAAGAAGGAGAAGCTTGGATGTGCGCAGATCTGTTCTTCTAGGGTGAGAGCGAGCAGCGGCGAGAGCAGCGGGGAAGCTTGGAAAATCCTTTGCCTGAGATCTTTTTCCGGCGAAGAGGAGATGTGGTTCGGCGAAGAGAAGGGTTTGTGAAGGGTTTTTGCGCAGTAGGAGGCGGAAGGACGAAAAATCCGAAAAACACACGCGGGGAGATAAGTTTTGCTCGACCGGCTTTTTAGGTTTAGAGAAAAACCCGTGGTTTTTGCATGTAAAACCAAAGCCGGTCCTATTGTAGCGCGCCGAACAATAGAATTGACTTTCTGGTGGCCAAAGCCAATTCCAGAAATCCAATTCCTGCGCGCCGAACGGACCATAATGAAAATTCATTGGAATTTCATGGACATGTAGCATAACTTCATGTCATGCATTAGTTGATAGTAACTCAATAGCTGATGCCAAAATATTTCGAGCTGACTCTCCAAGAAACTTTTTTCCCACCGGCTTCAAGCTCAATAAAAGCCCAAGTGTCTACCCGGAATTCACAACTACCTCCAAGACGACCGATCTAGGATTTCGCAATCACCTTGTTTAGAGGTATTGTCCATCCTATCCTTGGAGAATTCACATTTCCTGGAGGTCTCGGCCTAGAGGGCTCGCATCCTCTCCAAGGTGAACTCACCTCCTCTCCAAGGAGAACGCGCCAAGTTCTCCCATTTGGAGAACTCGCCTCCTCTCCAAGGAGAACCCGCCAAATCCTCCTATCTGGAGAACTCGCCTACACCATGTGAAGACCTCGCCGCCTCTGCTCTAAGCGGGCATCCTGAACATCCCAAGGGCAGACTCCTCTCTCTTATAAATAGGAGGGAGGAGCCATGAAAGAAAAGGCCAATTTCCCTCCAACCTTGGGCGAGTACTCTTCCTGAACTGGGAGGGTACCTACATGTAGCATGCGAGTATTCTATGTTTTTTGCTATTGTTGGGCTTGTAACCTGGTGTAAATTCTTCCAATTACTAAGACCACGCGCAACTAAAAGTTTGCATTATGTGAAGTCTGGCCTCGCCGTCAGCGGCATCTCTCTCTACTCGCCCAATCACCACTGAACTAAGTAACAAGTCATCCACAGTACCTCCCTATACCTCAAAACGTTGGGCTTGGAGAGAGACTTTTTGCCTCAACCCCCAGCTACATTTGTCTTTCAAATTCACCAAAATTTGCACTAGATAGATACAACAAACCTCCCCATAAATCACTGGAGAGCAACATAAATGTTATGCAATCGGATCGAGTACCGCGGTAGCGCAACGAAATTAAATCGAGCAGAAAACAATCGCGCAAAATAAAATAACGGATCGAGATTCCAAGCACACAGACGACAAACAAAAATTTACGTGGTTCGGAGAGAAGCTCCTACATCCACGGGGAGAGCGCGCCGGAAGAGATCCACTATAAGGTATGAAGATACAGATTACAACAGAGACCGTAAAGGCCGAGCAACGAAGAGAAAACCGAAAAACTGAAAACGGACTATCGCCGAGCGCTAGTGATGTCGCCGGGCGACAGTGGTACTGTTTTCCTCTTTCACGGGAATCGTCGCCTGGTCTGCACGCCTGAAGCCGATCTCGCCTGGATCGGCCGCCTGATGCCGCCGCACCGCCTGGGATCACCACCGCCGTCTGGAACCACTGCAGGAAGCCGGCCTGAATGTCGATCCGACTGGATTCGACCGGATGCCGCTTCCGTTAGTTCCGCCTGGAGTCGCCGCCCCCTTGCGCGCCTGCTGCCGCCGTCGCCGCCTGAAGTTGCCGGGATGGGAACGGTGGGTGGCTAAGAACTCCTCTCTGGATTGCTGTAGCGAAGATGATTTTAGATTACTGCCTCCCTCCTCCATTTTATAACCTTAGAGAGGGCCGACCTTGCCATGTTTGGCGAGCACAAAGGGGGAAAGCCAGCTTGGAGAATTATCTCCCTTAATAATCTTCCTAAATGTGGATTTGGCCTTGATTAGGAAAATGGGATTCCCACGGATAGGTGACATGGCGCGATCCTAACGATTCGGACGCGATGAGGTGTCATAATCTAACAATCTCCACCTCGACGTCTCACGCGACAGACTCCACCTGAAACTTGGATCGCCTCCCTCCTGCGAACTACCCCCTCTCCCTGGGGTCATCACGATCAACATGCACTAATATGAGCCAAGTCAAGACAGTGCTTGAACTTGACTCCTGTCACTGATTTGGTCAGCATGTCCGCAATGTTGTCTTCCGTGGGCACCTTCAGCGGCTGAATGTCTCCGCCAGCGACGAACTCTCTCAACCTGTGGTAGCGCACGTCGATGTGTTTTGTCCTGGCATGATAGACCGGGTCTTTGACCAGACAAATCGCACTCTGACTGTCACAGTGCAGCTTCACCGCCTCCTGAGAAATCCTAAATTCTTTGGCGAGACCTTTGAGCCAGATGGCTTCCTTTGCAGCTTCTACTGCAGCAATATATTCTGCCTCCGTCGTAGATAGAGCCACGATGTCTTGGAGAGTGGCTTTCCAACTGATGGGACCTCCACCTAGAAGGAAGATGTACCCGGAAGAAGATCTTCTTCTATCGAGGTCGCCGGCGTAGTCGGAGTCAACGTAGCCCTCTAGCGTACGGACATCCTGACTCTTCTGAAATACTAATTCGACGTTTGGGGTTCCTCTCAAGTACCTTAGAACCCACTTGACGGCTTCCCAATGTTGTCGCCCCGGACTCCCCATATACCTGCTGACAATGCTCACAACCTGAGCTATATCTGGTCTCGTACAGATCATAGCGTACATCAAACATCCTACCGCACTAGCGTACGACACCTTGAGCATCTTTTGACTTCCTCTTCTGTGTCTGGACACTGCTGTGACGACAGTCTAAACTGTTGCCCGAGAGGGGTGGTGACAGGTTTAGACTCCATCATATTAAATTTCTCCAGTACCTTGTTAATGTAGCCAGCCTGAGAAAGCCAAAGCATGTCTCGCTTTCTGTCCCGCTTGATTTCCATTCCAAGAATTTTCTGTGCGTGACCCATATCCTTCATTTCAAACTCGGCATGCAACTTCTGCTTCAGTAATTGAATCTCCCGAGCTGATTTGCAAGCTATCAGCATATCGTCGACATATAACATCAGAATCAGAATGTCGCCATTTGCCAGGAACTTGTGGTAGACGCAGCTGTCGTACTGGCTTCTGCTGAAATCCTGTGAGGCCATGAACGTGTCGAACCTCTTGTTCCACATTCTCGGAGCCTGCTTTAGACCGTAGAGGGATCTCCTTAACTTGCACACCTTTTTCTCGTTACCTGGTTCAATGAACCGCTCAGGCTGCAGAATGTAGATCTCTTCTTCTAAGTTGCCATGAAGAAACGTCGTCTTCACGTCCATTTGCTCCAGCTCCAAGTCCCACAACGCTACTATAGCAAATAGCACCCGTATGGAACAGTGCTTTACAACGGGTGAGAAGATTTCGTCGAAATCAACTCCTTTCTTCTGTGCGAATCCTTTAGCCACGAATCTCGCCTTGTATCTCCATTGGTCCTTCCGGGAAGTGGACTCCTTCTTAAATACCCACTTGGAGTTGATTGTCTTAGCTCCTTTTGGTAGGCTAACCAGGTCCCAAGTCTGGTTCTTTTGAAGTGAGTCCATCTCCTCCAACATAGCTTCTTTCCACTGAGAGCTGTCGCTGCTCTTCATAGCTTCTTGATAAGACCCAGGGTCTGAGGAGATCACTTGAAAGGCATATGCTACAGTGTCCTGTAGCCTGAGAGACAGTCTGACCTCTCTCCTCGCCCTTTCTCTGGCAATGGAGTACAGCTCCACTTCAGTAGGTTGCACAGCATCAACATCCTCCGGGTCAGAAAAATCACCATGATCGTCAGCCTGGTCACTCCTTTTCAGCTCCACCTCCAAGGGTGTGACTGGAGTCTTCACCATTTCTTTGGACTGAGACTGAGACTTCTTCAGCATAGAAGCCTCATCGAAAATAACGTCGCGTCTGACCTCCACCTTCTTCGTGTCAGGGTTACATAGCTTGAATCCCTTCGTACCGGCCTTTCTGCCCAGATAGATGCACTTCTTGAACTTAGCATCCAGTTTTGTTTTTTCAGAGTCTTGCACTAGGGTGTATACATGACAACCAAATATGTGGATATCAGAATAATCGGCCGGCTTGCCTAACCAAACCTCCTGTGGCGATTTCAGATTCAGTGACATCGATGGGGATCGATTCACTAGATAACATGTCGTGTTAATAGTTTCGGCCCAGAAGGACTTTGGTAGGCCGGCGAACAGACGCATGCACCGAGCTCTTTCTAACAGCGTCCTGTTCATCCTTTCTGCGACGCCGTTCTGCTGAGGTGTACCGGGAATAGTAAGGTGGCGAGTGATGCCCTCCTGATCACAGTAAGTCTGAAACTCGGCTGAGGTGTACTCGCCGCCGTTGTCGGATCTGAGGTACTTTACCTTCTTCCCGGTCTGCTTCTCCACATTAGTCTTCCATATTTTAAATTTCTCGAAGACTTCAGATTTGTTCTTCAGAATATAAATCCAGACTTTCCTCGAGAAGTCATCAATGAATGTCACGAATTACTTAGACCCTCCAAGCGAAGGTTCTGGGGCAGGCCCCCAGACATCTGAGTGAACATACTCCAGTACCTGCTTACTCCGCTTGCTCGACGTCACGAACTTCACCTTGTGTTGCTTTCCGAGAACGCAGGTCTCGCAGAAGTCTAACTTGCACGTCTTGACCCCCTTCAGTAGGCCCTTTTTGTGAAGCTCCAGCAGTCCTCTCTCGCTCATATGGCCAAGCCTGGCATGCCACAGCAGAGATGAGTCCTCATCTGACGTTGCCGCAACTGCTGCATCACCAGCAATTGTGGTGCCGATCAATCTGTAGAGAGTACCAGAGCGCTCTCCTTTCATAACCACCAGAGCGCCTCTCTTGACCTTCAGATATCCTCCTTTGCCGGTGTAGGAGCATCCGGTCGCCTCCAAAGTTCCTAGGGATATCAGACTCTTCCTTAGATCAGACACATATCTAACGTCAGTGAGAGTCCTAATCGTCCCGTCGAACATCTTGACTCTAACGCTTCCAATTCCCAGTGTTCTGCACTCCGAGTCGTTTTCCATCAATACTCGATCGCCGTCGCACTCCCTGAATGTGGTGAACCACTCCTTGTGAGGACACATGTGATATAAGCATCCGGTGTCCATGATCCATGCGTCAGTAGTATCGAGACTGGGTGAGACATGTAGGACGTCAGCATCACTATCTGGGTCTGAAGCCACGGCCGACTGCTGTGGCTCTTTTTCTTTCCCCTTCAGCTTCTTCTTCGGGCAGTTGATCTTCCAGCGTCCCTCCTCCTTGTAGTAGTGACATTTGTTATCCTTGCTCCTGGATTTGGACCTAGAACGATTCTCCTTCTTGCCCCTATCCCTCGATATACCTCGGGCTGGTTTGCTGCTCTTAACGAACAAACCCTCGCTGGTGCTAGGACCAGATTTGCTCCTCGTTTCATTCGAGAGCAACGTCGTCATCACCTCCTCCATCTTAAGAGTGTCTTTTTCATAGAGGATGGTGGTGACCAGATGGTCATATGACTTAGGTAGAGAGGACAATAACAGAAGAGCTTGATCTTCTTCTTCAACCTTCACGTCCATGCTCTGTAGCTGGGAGATAAGCTTGTTGAACACGTTCATGTGCTCCAACAGCTGATTGCTCTCGGACATCCTCAGGCTATACAACCGTCTCTTCACGTAGAGCTTATTAGTGAGAGACTTCGACATGTATAGCTCCTCCAGCTTCTTCCATAGTTCTTCTGTAGTCTCGGCGTCAACTACGTTGTACATCACTTCATCGGCTAGACTCAACTGAATCGTGCTGATGGCCTTCAGATCCAGTTCTTCCCATTCGTCATCCTTCTTTCCGGACTTCTCCTTGCCGAGGAGCGCCTTGTGGAGACCTTGTTGAACGAGAACCGCCTTGATCCGCTTTTGTCATAAGCCGAAATCGATCTTGTCGTCGTACTTGGAAATCTCGAATTTTGCCGTCGTACTTGGAAATCTCGAATTTTGCCGCCATTGCTTTGCTCGCAGGGCTACTAGGTAATCCGATTAAGTTCGCGGATCAGATCTGAGAAGATAGGGAGCGGACCGATGGTCGTCACCTACCGTTGACCCAAACCTAAAACGGAACGTACAATCGATCACCTCTGCGGAACCTGGCTCTGATACCAATTATTATGCAATCGGACCGAGTACCGCGGTAGCGCAACGGAATTAAATCGAGCAAAAAACAATCGCCAAAAATAAAATAACGGATCGAGATTCCAAGCACACAGACGACCAACAAAAATTTACGTGGTTCGGAGAGAAGCTCCTACATCCACGGGGAGAGCGCGCCGTAAAAGATCCATTTTAAGGTATGGAGATACAGATTACAACAGAGACCATAAAGGCCGAGCAATGAAGAGAAAACCGAAAAACTGAAAACGGACTATCGCCGAGTGATAGTGATGTCGCCGGGCGACAATGGTACTGTTCTCCTCTTTCACGGGAATCGCCGCCTGGTCTGCACGCTTAAGGCCGATCTCGCCTGGATCGGCCGCCTGATGCCGCCGCACCGCCTGGGATCACCACCGCCGCCTGGAACCACTGCAGGAAGCCGGCCTAAATGTCGATCCGACTGGATTCGACCGGATGCCGCTTCCGTTTGTTCCGCCTGGAGTCGCCGCCCCCTTGCGCGCCTGCTGCCGCCGTCGCCGCCTGAAGTTGCCGGGATGGGAACGGTGGGTGGCTAAGAACTTCTCTCTGGATTGCTATGGCGAAGATGATTTTAGATTACTGCCTCCCTCCACCATTTTATAACCTTACAGAGGGCCGACCTTGCCATGTTTGGCGAGCACAAAGGGGGAAAGCCAGTCTGAAGAATTATCTCCCTTAATAATCTTCCTAAATGTGGATTTGGCCTTGATTAGGAAAATGAGATTCCCACGGATAGGTGACATGACGCGATCCTAACGATGCGGACGCGATGAGGTGCCAT
Organism: Platanthera guangdongensis; assembly: GCA_039583875.1. Classification (NCBI taxonomy): domain Eukaryota; kingdom Viridiplantae; phylum Streptophyta; class Magnoliopsida; order Asparagales; family Orchidaceae; genus Platanthera; species Platanthera guangdongensis. The sequence goes on along the minus strand of CM077165.1, from coordinate 162,744,078 downwards.
AATCTAACACATAAATGCATTAATTTGCTTTGCTTGACCCAATCATAAACTTGCAATTCCGCGTCAGGTAAATGGAATTGAGAAAATTGATGCTCATGAGTCATGGACCATTTCCCCGCATGAAAAAATGGCCTCCGATTTTCAGAAAAAATGCATATCTAATGGAGACACTCAGACATGCCACCACAAAGAACAAGAATGTTAAGGAATCAAGAAAAGCTACTATACTTGGTTAGAAATGATACTGAAGCATAACTCACTTTTCAAGTGCATCCTTCAGATCGGCGGTTGCTTCCTTTGCCTCCTCCAGGGAAGGAGCGGGTCTGAAAATCTGCCTGTGAGAGGGATTTGCCGATCCAAATTTCTCCTCTTCCCTACCGCCAACGTGCTTCCAGTCATCGAGCTCCCACGCCGGCCAGTGAGTGACAGCAGAGGTCTCGGCCTGTTCCTTATCGGATGAAAGCAAAGGAACCGTCAGCCCCGACTCGAGCGCAGGCGAGGCGGAGGAGAGGGCGGCGACTTGATGCCGGGAAGCCCGGCGGGCGGTTTCATCGATGAGGGGAGATCGATAGGCCCCGAAGGATGCCGCCTTGGCTGCAGTTTTATTAATGATTCCGCCGCCCATTTTTTCCTGCACGGAGGAAGAACGCCCGTTTTTGCGGAGAAGCAAAGGATTTTGGAAGCTTTACAGCCACACTCGCTACACATTAGGCTACATTACGCTTTTCTCAGAACCCAGCAAATGCCCTCAGAATTTGGGAAAATTTTTCGCTGCGGATAACGCAGGAAGGAGTGCTGCGGAAATAAATAGCCTGGGCCCACTTTTTTTACTTTTTGAAATTACAGTTTTTCTCTAACCCTTCGCCGCTCTTGCTCCCGACTCCGCTCCCCGACCTTTCGCCGCGCCTCCTGCTCCCGCCGCTCCTCCTCCCGCCGCTCCGTCGTTTACTCGAGCTCCCGCAGATCGCGAGACTTTTTCTCTGGAACAGTCTTCATGCATAGCCTCTCACTATCAGAAGCTTTGGAGTACCGCCAAGTTCCGTCAGTTTTCCCAGCACTGAAACCCTAACCTGAATAAGAAGGTCCAGGAAAAGTAGTGTAATCTGTATAAAATTGTCCATTTTGCTGTACTTCAATGCGAATTTGTATGTCAACCATGTTGATTGCAGTCACATTTTTAGGACAAATATGTTTGCAGTCGCATTTATCCGTTTGCTAGCGCTTGTTTAGGGTTTTGCACTAAATTATGTTGGTTGCGGTTGCATTGCTAGTTGATTGAAATTGTTTTTTTTTGTGGTTTCCTGTTTGCAGTTGTTTCCCCTGAGAACTAGTGTACAATTTGTATGTCATTCTTGTTGATTGCAGTCGCATTTTTAGGGTAAATATGTTTGCAGTTGTATTTATCCGTTTTGCTAGTGCTTGTTATGGGTAATGCGCTAAATTAGGTTGATTGCGGTTGCATTGCTAGTTGATTGCAGTTGTTTTTCTTTTTTTGGTTTCCTGTTTGCAGTTGGTTACCCTGAGAATTAGTATAATATGTTTGCAGTTGCATTACCTGCATATGCTTGTTTGCAGCTGCATTACATGTATTTTACTGTTGAGTTTGCAGTTGCATTAACAGTTTATTCCCGTAGAGCTTGCAGTTGCATTACCTCCATATTTCTATATTGTTTCCAGTTGCATTATCAATGTACTGCCGTACTTTTTCCAGTTGAATTTTCCATATATGCTTATTTATATGCAGTTTCCTTACCTGCATATTCCTGTATAGTTTGCACTAGCATTATTTTTGCTTATTTTTTCTTTGTTTTCAGCTAAAATGCCTGGAAGTAAGTACTTGTCATCCCGTTGCTCATCCAAGTCATTCACTGCGCACGTTACGCCCCTGGTGAATATGTTGTCTAAAGACTATAAAGAAGCCTTACGCCTGGCTTGCATTTTCCCACTGCTGATGATGTCTGAGATTCCACAGAACATACCACTTTTGTATGTTCTTCTCAGGTTATATAATAGGGATAAGCAAGTGTTCCTTATAGGTAACTACTACATGAAACTTACCGTCAATGAGGTCGCACTCGTATTGTGCCTCCCAAATTCTGGAGTTCCGTTTAAGTTCACTCGGAGTCCCCTCCTAGACCTCACACACAAGTGCCTCAATGAAAAATTAAGTGAAGTTACCGAGGAGGAGTGGTCCCCTGCATTGGAAGAGAGAAGGATCTCCGTTATAGTTAAATATCTATTATGTATGTTCTTTTTCCCCCTTAAGAATCTGAAGGTCCCGGCTTGCCTCGATGGCATAAAAGATATTCAGGATTTTGTGAAGTGCAACTGGCTGCAGGCAATCCATGGCTTCCTGCATAGCCAGTTTGATGGATTGAGCAAAATCTGCGAAGTAAGGGGGGCAGGGGAGAACATCGGGTATTTGGATGGCTGCTCCACCGTGTTGTTGGTATGAAAGCGTTTTTATTTAGCTTTCATTTTATTTTTTTTATGTTGCCAACTTCGTATGTGTTTTCGTAAAGGTGTGGCTATACGAGCACACGAAGATTCAGCCACCACTAGTCGAGGCAGCACGACCCCGCATATATCGGTGGTCTCCCACTCTTAGCTACAATGCTAAATTCTGCCTCGAAGTAGAACGCAACCTCAGACGAAGAAAATATGTATGTGTTCCCATTTATGATTTATGCTCAATCTAGGTATTAATATGTAAATGCTAAAGTAATATTCTGGTCTTTTATCTTGAATCATTACATAGGTTATCACCACCTTTGCTAATGTTGGTGATGACGAGCTGTTATTGCTTGGAGTTGAGGAACTGGAGTCCGATTTTGAGACAGTGCCGGAAAAGAAGGAGAAGAGAAAGAGGGACGTGAAGGTGGACTCTCTTGGCTATGAGAGTGAGAAAGAGAAGAAAATGAAATATAAGAAGCAAGAGCAAGAACTATTGAAGAAGATTAGGTCGGAGATAAAAAAGGAGAGGAGAGGCATGGAAGCCCGCCTCAAATCTTATATTAAATCGGAGGTGGACGGATTAAAGACCTTTTGCGAGTCTTTATTCCTGAAATTTCAAGCAGGGCTAAAGCCTACTCCTACTCCATCATCACCGCCGCATTCACCACCCTCACCTCATTCACTCATCATGACATCAGTATCCCCTACACCGTTGTCGCAACCCGCTTCCACTCTCGAGTGCACGTTAGTGTCTCCCACACAGATTCGCTCGCAAGAGTTAGTTAGTAGGACCCCAAGGAAGGGTTTTCTACGGGCCAAGACCGTTTCTAGACGGACTTTTCAGAAGGGCCAAATCATTGAATATGAGTCGGATTACCCGGGACGGCTCCATGTGGCAGATAAAACAAGAAAAAACCCTTGATTCAGTGTTAAGCAAAGCGGTTGATAGGTAATTTTTTATGTTTATGGCACATTATTTTTTTCCTGGACATTATTATTTTCATGCATTTTTGACTATGATGTCCATTATTTGGTGGTCTTTAACAGAAATATGTTGATTATTGAATGCGGGAATATTTCAATGAGTAGAGGTGATCTGTGTGACCTTCCATGGTTGGGTCATGGGAATCGCATTTGAATGTCGTCCTCCATGGTCAGACCCGTAGGAAAACCACTAATAGTCGAGCCTTTCACGTTCAAGCCTGCTGGCCATCATCCTTAACTTTTCTACGTACTTTTTATAAAACATTATAGGTTTTGCCACCAAGCAGAGCATGCGAACCCAGGACCTTGAATTAGAGAGCTTTCCCCCAGTCCCTTGATCATCACCAATCTGAGTCTGCATCTCAGTAGGCTGATGAGGGGTGGAGGAAGCTCTCTTATTCAAGGTCCCGGGGTACGAGACCCGTCCAACCCTA
>CM077165.1:162651001-162739706 GCA_039583875.1 Platanthera guangdongensis | reverse complement strand
GGGTCAAGGAAGTTCTTCCTTATGGGGTCGTTTACTTATCAATGAAAAAGATCATTCGGAGTTAAGGTCAATGGCGGACGTCTTAAGGCTTATTTAGGGAACGAAAATGAACGAGCAATATCGTTCATACACTTGAAATAAAATTTCGAGCCGCTGAATGTCCAGCCGGGACATTAACTAAGGCGCTTCTGGGGAGGCAACCCCAAATTTTAATGTTTAAGTTCTTTATTATTTTTGTTATTTTTGTTTTGTTGTTTCTATTTCTCTCAAGAATTCCTTTCAAAAAGAGAAAAAATGATGCATGACTGAATCCCTATGGTCTCGAATGCTTAAAACTGCATTTCCCCTTCATTCAGTGCTAGCCAAGGCTCAAAATCGGCTCAGAAAAAAATGTTGCAACATTTTCGAAAAATGTTGCAACAAATTTTTCTCTGCCTTTTTCCCTTACAAGAGCGGAAATTCAGGCGGTGACCGGTTCAACTGCGTAATTAACCGGCTGCCTGCGGGATTTAGCTGAACCGGCTGTCTAATTGGTTATTAATTAATTTTTTTTACCTACTTAGCCGGTTCAATTAGCATAAGCTGTGCATTTACTATCCGCTTGCTATTAAAAGCCCGATCTCCCCAAATCCGTGCTACCCCGATCCCTTTGCTCCAGGAAACCCTACATCATCTTTCTCGCCCCGCTCCGACTCATCCGCGGCGCAGCTACCTCGCGACAGCATCGTTCAGGAAATACCCCCCCTCTCTCGGTCCTATCACGAAGCTATCACTTACCGTTGGAGTTGAAGTATCATGGCCCCCAAGAAAGGTAGAGAGAAGGCGGTGGCGGCGCACAAGCACTCAAGATTCATCAACGAAGAAGTCATGGCTCGCTACGAACTGCTAAGGTAAAGCCGTCATCTATGAACGCGGGTTTCAACTGGAAGTTCGTGGTTGGAGTCAAGCGTATGTGCGGCAAATAGACAAGTTCGGTTGGACCTCCTTCTGCCATCCACGCACTGATGCTGTGTCCTACCGTGGGTGTATGAATTTTACGCCAACGCCAAGTTCCACACGGATGGAAAAATTCACATACGGGGGAAGGAAGTCGATTTCTCCGCGGAAGGTATAAACTCCTACTTCGATTTATCAAATCTGGATTGTGATGTCTTCCAGTCGGTTAGAACTTCTAATCCATACGATATCGCCACCACATTGAGCCTCACTAGAAACATCACGTGGGTTAATGAATCAAAGCATGTCCTGCATTCGGCTCTTTTTACTCGTGAAGCTAAAGTGTGGCTGCTTTTCGTAAACTCAAGTGTTATGCCGACGAAACACTCCAACCATGTCTCCTTCGAGAGGGCTTGCATTATACATAGCATTATAAAAGGGATTCCCATTAATGTAGGACATATTATTTCCAGTCAAATCCTAAAAAGGTCAAAACGGAGGGGGGTACTCAGCTGTGGTTTCCCACGCTCATCACATCGTTGTGCCATTACGCCGGGGTATCTCTCGCCGACACGGACACTACCACCATTGTAGGCCGGCAATCACATTTTCTGTGATCTCCTCCTATATTAGAGTATCTTCCGAGGAGCCACCTCCCAAATCCGCTCCGAAACAACGCCCTACCGTATCTTCGAGCAAAAACACCCAACCTCCAATTCCACCACCACTTTCCCCAAATCCCCGGATTGGCCGATCATCTTTAAATATTTGCAAGGCACCGCCAAATATCAGCGCCAACAACATCGTGAATAGTCTAGCATTTAAACATTTTACATCACAATCAAGTAGCCATTCTCCGCCATTTGAATGTACCTGAGGACAAGATAGCAGTCCACGATGTGAATCCTGCTTGGTATGACAAAAGCCCTCTACTTCTAGGGAATGAGGCGGCATCCTCAACAAATCCACTTGATGAAACAGAAGCGGTCGAGGAGGATGCAGCTTTGCAGCCGGCGAAGACGACGAAATGAAGGAATTTTTGGACGATGACGACTCGGACGGGTCGATGACGCTGACGACGATGAGGGGGATGGTGACACTCCACAACTCAGAATCTGGGAAATTTACTTTGCCCTCTTACTGCGAAATGATAGTTTTGTTTTTGGGAAATCTCTATGGTAAAACATTTCAGTGTTAGTACAGTACTTTATTTTATTTACATATTGCTCTTGTCAAAATTGTGGAGATAGATTGACTCCTTGGACGCCGTTATCGGTTTTCCTACATGACTACTTTGTTCTATTACTGCTGAACTTTGAACTGCATGCTAATCACTGAATGCTAAGTACTGTTGACGTATTACTTGGTTATTTATTTTCTAGCACTAATCTTTGTAACTTTACTTGCTGCACTATGGTTGATCACTTCCCTAGCTGCATTTTTCCGTTTCCTGAAATGTTGTTTTCATGAATTATTGTTATATGTTTTCATGCCGTGAAGCTATACCTGTTACTCAACACCTTCACTGTTTTAATGCAAACTCTTTATTATAATCTGCTACTTCGTGGGATATTCCGTTCATCTCTTATACTTTATGTTCCACTTCACCCATATTTATATGCTGGCGACTCACATGTGAAACTTTTTTTTATTCCACTCTTATGATTTATGAAGTTCGCAATCGCATACAAGACTATTATATTTGCTACAACTGCTTTACTAGGGACTAGTAAAGGTTAAAGTATGGGGGCATGTCCTTCTATACTTGCTTGACAAAGCTTTTATGGGGTATATTTTAGACCTGCTTGCTCTTCATTTTTTTTTTATTATTATAATTATTCAAGTTTTTCAATTAATTGTAAGTTTAGACGAGTCAGTCCTATGAGTCAGACTATTAAATTGTAATTAGACTGATTGGTTAAAGCTCGATTAAGAAATCTATCTCACATTCATGCACTATAGTCTTACAAATGTTTACCCCCTTTTAACTTATTTAATTAACTTCGGATCCTAATGAGATTAGATCGAGTATGTTCTAATTCAATGATAGTCGCCAATATATTGAGTGTACGTAGTTAACCTTGCTTCCACGTAAATCCTTACCTTTGTGGCCATCACATATTACTTTTGAGCCTAAAGACTTGATTATTCATTTCTCTATGTTCCTTAGCTAGTAGACTGACCACTTATGGGTGTTAAAACAAAAAAATTGTGTATATCATAGTGACATGTGGCCTAAGTTAGCTCCGGCTTACTTGGAATGATCCCAACTATGATAAAAAAAAAGGATATATATAGCATAGTGATATGTGGCCTAAGTTAGCTTCGGCTTACTTGGAATGATCCCAACTGTGCAAATATCAAAAAAAGAAAAAAAAAATTGTTGAAAGTTAAACCCATAAGTTGGCAAGCTACTAAGTTAATTAGAATCATTGGCTACCCACCTCTCCAAAATTCATCAAGTCGTTTTATTTGGCATCGGTTTCTACCAAACTCATGTAGAGTCATATCAAAGCCTTAGACTACTCTTGATCTATCCTATTGGTGACGAAGTTTATCGAAAATGAATTGTAAGGGATGTAGACAATTGTTAAGGGCATCACATATAACACTTGAATTCTTATTGAGCCTTATCTTATATCTATCTGATAGAATTATGAAAGTTTGAATTCTTATGGACTAGCAAGTCTAGCTTCAGTTAATGAGAATTACTTGAAGCTATTTTGGTTAACTTATAATGAAGAGTAGACGAAAAGAAATTATACTGTCATAAATCTTTGTCATATCATGATTTACAATGATTTACCTTTGCTAGGGACTAGCAAAGAACTAAGCATGGGGGTGTGATAACTTCGTAAAAAAGAAGTTATCTTCATCTCTATTAACCATTTTTAGCCATGTTATGTGAAATTTATACATGAAAAGTAGATAAAATCCAATTGCCGCATGATTGGAGTCAAAATGTTGTACTCTAATTGTTTATATGTTTTTATGATAGGATTCAGGGAGAATTTAAGTCAAGGATTGAAGACTAAGTATTGTGAAAATCTGGGAAAAATGTTACAACATATTCTCAACATTCTGCAGGTCAAACTGTGCAGAAAAACAGAACCAGAAATGTTGCAACATATTCACAACATTTTTGTCAGTTACAGGAAAATTCAAATCCGAAAATGCCAAGTTTTGGACAGTTACAATTATTTCAAAGCATCCATTCAGCATTTTAAAATGACTGGATGTGGGGCCCACTAGGAGAAAAGAGGGAAAGTTTAAAAGAGGAAAATTTCAGCCATAAAAGTGGGATTCATTTCTATCTTGCAGAGCCATTAGAGGAGAAAAACTGCAGGGAGAAGAATTCGGGAGAGAAGAACCAGTCCAGTCTTGGCATTCGGGCTGAAGGAACGCTTCACATCACTGGAGAAGGGAAGATTCGCATTTCTTTGAAATGTTTAGTAAGATCTCTTCAGTTTTGTGTTATTTTCCCGCAGTCATGAACTAAAACTCTCTAGTCTTGCATGATGAGAGTAGTATGTGTATTTTGATGATGAACATCTTGATTTTGGGTTTGTTTTGTGATTATCTTTATAGATCTTGTGATTTTTATGGTGAAATTGTTGGATCATGTCTTTTTATTATATTGCGCCGCGAGAATCGAGAGAAGAGCGGCGTAACGTTAATTTAAGGGCTAGTTTATCGCCAGTGCGAGAATCGAGAGATGAGCAATGTGAATCATTAACCAACATTTCGTTATTTTACGGCGTTTCAAGAGTCGAGAGAGGAGAAACGTGCGTGCATCACAAGATCTATTGATTTTGAAAAGTGAAAGAGATTTCCTTTTTATGCTTGCGAATTGATCCTTGCACTTCATAATATTTTCGTTTTTCCTAAGTTAGAGATAACTAGGGTTGCGTAGATATTAAGACTCATTGTATCGAGAGATAAAAGTTTCTTCTTTAAAATCATTGCAAGATAATTCAAAGCTCAACCAAATGAAATATTTATTTTATCATCATCATGTTATACATATGAAATCAGAAATGCAAGACTATTTTCTCTAATCGCTAAGAAATTACTTTAAGATCCAGTTAAATTAGTTTTAATATTTATCTAAAAGTTTTTATCTATTTTCAGAAAATCAATTAATTGTTTTACTTGGATTCATAGAAACGGTGTAACTAGTAATTGTAAGCGCTAAACTCATCACTTCTCCGTGGGAACGATCTCACTCACTTTGTATTACTTGTACGGCACGTATACTTGCGTTTTCAAGCTCTATTTTGCGCCCATCAGTCAGCGATCCTCCCCTCCCCGACGAATTCGGCGGCGAGTTCGCCGGCCACCCGTAGAGTTCCGCCCCCACCATCCGATCGTTTGTGGTCTTTTCGCACCATCTAATTCACATGTAATCACCCACTAACCACCAGGTTAGTGGGGGGGGGATTTAATTAATAATTTAATTATTTATTTAGGGTGGAAAGTCCTGGATTAATCATCATAAATGTGCACCCTTAAACTATGAGAAATATTAATTTTGGGTGGTTACAGTGTGCGGATAGCCGCATAACCAGCCCCTGGAGCCTATAAAAGGAGTCTCAGGCCTCTTCACTTCTCACATTTTTCCTCCGAGTCTGCTTCTTCCTCATGTCAAAGCTCTGCCGGATTCCTCCTAAGAGCAGCACCCAAGCCGCACTCAAGCCGCACCCGAGTCACGTACAAGCCAAATTGAAGTCCCCCGACGAAGCCCAATCTCTACATTTCCAAGTGGCCTCCGCAACTGCAAGTTCAGGCACTCCGCTCCCACATCTAGAATCAGCAAGACGCTCAACAAAGCCCATCAACGCAAAGTGTAACTTGTAACAAACTCCTGGCGCGACGGTCTATCGTTCGCCATGTGCCAAGTGTTCTCTCACCTCAAAACTGTAACGAGAGGTGACATGTCACCCTCGATTTGACAAACAAGCTGTAACAGCCAGGAAATATTGGACTTTGACCGGCATAGATCCGGTCACGTGGTTTTTTACCCGGTTAAGGGATTTTTCCATGTTAAAACTTTGTGTGTACGATCGATCTACCTCAGTGACTGTATGTGCTCTCAACCGTTCCAAGAGCAAAGGTGGTTCAGGTTTATCCGGTCCGACCGAGACGTCGAGTTAGACCGCAACAAGGTTGATTCGCTGGACTTATTTTTGGACCCAAATAATATCTGAGTGTGCCTAAATTAGACCTAAATATATTTAGGTTTGACCCAAATGAATACCCTTAATTTTTTTCCCAAAATTTTGCACCCGGGCACATTGCCCGGGTGTGCCCGTGAATAGTCCCGCCCTTAGGCGCGACGCTCACAACACTTAGCATTATCAAGTCAACTGCAAGCTCTCTCCGCTCCATACTCTACTGCAAGGAGTAGAAGGTAAGCCCCACTCACAAAGACGAGCACAACGCGTCGCTCCAGCTTCCAAGCACAAGGAAAAGACCACCAAGTCTCCAGAGCGCGGTGCTCTCCACCGCAACCAAGAAAAAAATACTTATTTTCATTAGCGGTGATCTGTCACCCTCCGAACGCATCTCTCTCCCCATAAGTTGTTATGAGGAGCGGCATGTCACCCTCACATTCTCAAAAAACTTTGTACAACACCAACTGATAGTGGAAGTTTGGTCGGCTTGGCTCCAGCCACATGGTTTTTCGCTCCTTTCCAGGATTTTCCATGTTAAAATAACTTTATTGTCAGCCGTCTCATTTCTCTGAGACTGATTGCGCGCTCAACCGCTCCCGGGCTAAGACGATACAATTTAGATCGATTTTCAGAAGTCTCGAGTGAGCTACAACAATGTTGATTATTATCCGATTAAAAATTATATGTGGCTAAAAATAACTCTAAGATAATATTTTGTACAATAAAACATTTTTCTAAATATATGTCATGTTAATATTAAATGTATTCAATATTATTCTTTATTGCTTTAGGTTTTGTCACACACCGCCTGTGGTGTGTTCTCCCTCTCCGACCTCTTCTCCTATATGTAGACCCCAAGAGTCCTTTTACATATGAATACAAATGTTTTTGTTACTTGTAACATGGTATCAGAATCAGGTTCCTCATAATTTTTTCGTGCTCGCACCTCTGCTCGCGCCTCTCTTCAGCTCGCTCTGCTCGCGCTTGTGTCATACTCCAGCTAGATTGAAGACCGCCAGGCGCCTCTATTCAGCCAGCGCCTCTGTTCAGCCCGCCTCTATTCAGCTCGCCCGACCGTAGCCCGCAGGCCGCCAGTCCGCCAATCCACTCCTTTCACCCTTTGTCAGCCAGCAGGCCGTCGGTCTGCCAGCCCGCCATCCTGCCAGTTCGCCATCCCGCCATCCAGCTAGTTTGCAACTCGCAGGCCGCCTTCCCGCCAGGTTCAACCCTCCAGTCCTCAGTCCGCAAGCCCGCAACTCGCCAACCGCTTGTCGATGCACCTTGTCGCAGCTCGCCGACCCTTGCTGCTGCACCTTGCTACTGCTCGACAGCCCGCTTCTGTTGCGCTAGGTCGCTGTGCCTTGTAGCTCCTTGCCGTTGCGCCAAGCCGCCCCTTGTCATTGCGCCTTGCCGCTGCGTTTTGATCTGCAGGCCGTCAGCCTGCCCAGCTTCTGCCCAGTCCTCAGCCCGCCCAGCTCCTGCCCAGGCCGCCCAGCTCCTATCCAGCTTCTACCCAGGCCGCCCAGCTCCTACTCAGGCTGCTGCAAATTAATCCGCAGGCAGCTGCGAATTGCTCTGCAGTATTTTTGCCGCTTTCTCCGCTTTGCTCGGCTCCGGTTCACCATTCCGGCATCATGACCACCCCGTTGATCTCGCCTCCTCTGAAGGCCACTTCCTTCAACCTGGCCTTGGCCAATGACTGGTTAGACTGGGCTCTTACTGTTGAAGCCGCTCTCTCCATTCGTGATCTCTGGGATCACATCATTGGTGCTCCCCCACCTCTACAATCTCTACTGCTATCAGCTCTGCCAGCACCAGCGATGCAGCCACCACTCCTGATGACACTAGTCTTTGGCGACGTCGCGACTAGGCCATTCAGGCTTACATTCTGGAGTCTGTTGCTCGTCCGCTCCTTACCTCCATTGGCCGCCTCTCCTCAGCCTGCGCTATGTGGGAATATCTTCGGGATCGGTTTGTTCCCCACGATGGAGCACGACATCATTGTCTCATCTGCGATTCTCAGTCTACACGACGGGAAGGACAATCCATTCAGGATTTCTTCACCATGATGAGCACCTTCTGGCATGAATTAGACTCTATGATCCCTTTACCCATGTGGTTGTGCTCGCTCCTTGGAGTTTCAGCGTCATCTTTCCAAGGGCCATCTCCATCAGTTCCTCGCTGCCCTGTGACCCGAGTTTGCTCTTCTAGCAGCCCAGCTCCTTCAACAGGTTCCTCTTCCTACTTTGGATGAATCCTTGATTGTCCTCCTTGATGAAGAGACTCATCTTCGTCCTCCTTTGGATCCTCCGCCTCCTCCCGGGGTTTACACTGTTCTTGCAGTTCGATCGTGGGATGGCACTATTACCTGCGACTACTATAAAAAGGTGGGTCACATGAAGTTCGAATGCCCCACCCATCCCCCACGTCCTGATGACAACCGCTGTAACAGCCGTGGTTGGGGACGTGGCCGTGGCCCAAGTTCAAATCCCACCGCCGCAGCTTCTACAGATCGACTACAACGTCTCGAGGAGCTACTTCTTCAGTCACCACTGCTTCAACGTGCCACCTCTGCGGCTCACAACCTGTCCGTCGCTCATGGTACTACTTTTGTTTGGGTTCCACCAACTGCACCTTGGAATTTTGACTCTGGAGCCTCCTGCCATCTCACCAACGATTCCAAAACTCTCATCAACTGTACCTCCAACCCCACTCACAAGCAAGTCAACACTGCTGAAGGGGGTTCTGTCCCCATTAAGCAGTCTGGCTCGATCACCCCAAAATCTTCTCCCTTTGGACACCTTACCCTCTCTAACATACATCATGCCCCTCGCCTCCACATGAACCTTATTTCTATTAGCTCTCTTTATGATTTTGGCCTAACTGTTTTATTTTCCTCCTCTGATTGTGTTATGCAGGATTCACGAACGGCTCAGTGGATTGGATGAGGTCGTAGGACTGGTGGCCTGTATCAGCTGGAGTATCTTCATGTTCCACCAGCAATATCCTGATCATGTTCTGTTCTTTCTATTACCTCTGATGTTGACTTGTGGCACAAATGTTTAGGTCATTTGTTCGGTGACCGACTCCGAATTGTTATTCGCTCCGGAGCTTTGGGTCGTGTCTCTCCCTCCCCCTCTCTACATGTACGGGCTGTCATTTGGCAAAGCACCTTGCTCTACCATTTTCCAGCAGTGCTTCTCAAAACACAGCCACTTTGATCTAGTGCATTCTGACATTTGGGGCCCAACCCCCATTACCTCTCATTCTGGATATCTTTATTATGCCAGCTTTATTGATGACTTCTCTCGCTGCATTTGGGTTTATCTTTTACAATATCGCTCTGAAATACTCAATGTGTATCACACGTTCACGACAATGATTCATACTCAGTTCAGGCGTCACATTAAAATATTTCGTTCTGACTGCGCTCAGGAATTTCTCTCATCCACCGGACGCGACCTCATCCAATCTCACGACACCCTCCGTCAGCAGTCAAGCCCGCACACCCACGAACAAAATGGGGTCGCCAAACGGAAACATCGCCACATCATCAAAACTGCTCGTGCCCTTCTCATCTCCACCTCTGCTCCTCATTCCCTCTGGGCCGAAGCTGTTCTCACCGTGGTTCACCTTATCAACATCACTCCTTCCTCAACCATCTCAAAGGTCACTCCTTATGAATTACTGTACACTCGCCCACCAACCTATGCATCTCTCTGTACGTTTGGGTGCACCTGCGACAAACTTTCCTTTGATTATAATTCAATGTTACAGCTTGACTTGCCCCTTTACATGTAAAATATAAAGGGTACAAGGGGAAGCTGGCGGCTAGAAGGAGAAGGTTGCCAGAGGCCGCGTGGGCTGAGCGAGAAGGTCAGTAGACCACGCAGACTGCTGATCCTGCAACTCGCGGCCTTAGGGGAGCGGACTGTGAGATCAGTTAGTGAAGGTTGATTAGGTCGTGCGGACAGGGGAAAGCCGATAGGGCTGTTTGCGCGGGTTAAAGGCAGAATCCGCCCGGTCTGGCGGGTAGACCGTTGATCAAGGCTGGCAGATAGGAAAGTTGTGGCCACAAGGTTTATAGCGATGGTTGTCCCAAGGGGTCATCCTCCCAAAATGAGAGGTATGGGGGTCTATTTATAGGCTGGAGGAGGTGATGTCCAGAACTGGGCTTGATGACGTCACCCCGATGATACGAGCGAGCTGTGGTCGAGTCTGTGACATGCCGCGGGCTGAAGAGGAGCTCGTCGACTACTGGGCGAAGTCGATGCTGGGAAGCTGGAGGTACTTCTAGCGGACTGCGTACAGAGTCCGCCTGATACACGGCGGACTGGGCGAGTCAGCTGTTGGATGAGACGAATCCGCCACCTTCTGGATTGCGACCTGGAGGCAGGTCTTCTTCTTCTAGACAAACTGGGGACATGGCTCCAACTACTTGGAAGAGGCGTCCACCACCCTAAGGTGGACTGAAGTTGAGTCTGCACCATGTCTTGCGGATTGATGAGGAAATAGCTTGCTCCTGCTGGAAATGAGTTCGCCACCCGCTGGAGGGCGACCTGGAGGCAGGTCGCCTCCTGTCCTTTGTTTATTGGCAGACTAAAACTGAGTCCTCTGCATTCAGGTGAACAAGGATTGAGTCAGCCTACTGCCAGTGGACTGAGGTGGAGTTCTCCTCGTGCTTAGGCGGTCCACTGCCAAGCACTGTTGAGAAGGTTCCTCGCGGACTGGAATGCGAGGCCGCCTCTCGCAAGCGGACTGAAGAGCCTTGGTTGACCGATTCTTAACTGTGGCGACCTGGAGGCAGACCGCCTGCTATTGGGCGTCCTGGAGGCAGGTTGCATACTGCTGGGCGACCTGGAGACAAGTCGCCTACTGTTGGGCGACCTGGAGGCAGGTCACCTACTGTTGGGAGACTTGGAGGCACGCCGACTACTATTGGGCGACCTGGAGGCAGGTCGCCTTCTTAAGAAGGGTTGAAGGGGGTATCCGCCTACTCCTTGGCGGACTGAGGCAGATTGGAAGGGCTATCCGCACTTGTAGAAGAGAGAGATCTAATGTGTGCTTAACCGGACAAACCACGTGGCCAGCAGGGATGGACTGTGAAAGCAGTCTGCACCCCTGCAGAACACAACTGCTGGGCGACCTGGGCGGTCAAACCGTGGAGACCACCCTAGCCGTGCGGCCTGGGCGGATAGAGAAGTCTATCTGTCCAATCCCAAAAAGAGGGTTGAGCCAGGTCATGACCTCCAGGGGGAACTCAGAGCAGGCCGCGACTTGCGAGCTAGCTACCTTGGGTAAGATCGCCGATTTCTGGTTTAACATAATTCCCGCACTTTTTTAAATTCCGAAGGGAACTTCGAAAAAATAGGAGACCCGCGAAGATCGTGATCTCAAAAAACTGGCCAAAAAGAGAGGAGAGGGCAAATACCTGATATCTCTTCTCGGAAAGGTCTGATAACACTGTTTTTTTTTCTGCAAGGAAGAGATTGTAAGTGAAAAAATGCACATCTTGTATGTACCTGAATTGTTCTTGCAGAGTGAAGAAGACTTGTGAACGTCTTCTACTGAGCTCTGTAAAATAAAGGTGAGAGGAGGTATAAATGAACAATAACTTGCAAGTACCTGAAGGGAGCTTGCAAGCAGCTGCTAATCTCTGCAATTAAGAAGGGTAAGAGGCAAATATGAAAGGAAAGTAACTCGCAAGTACCTGAAGGAAAAACTTGCTAATATCTGCTAATCTCTGCAAGAAGAAATGTGAGAAGCAGAATAAAAAAAAAATAATTCGTAAGTATCTGAAGGGAACTTGATAATATCTGCTAATCTCTGCAAGAAAGAAGAGTGAGAAACAAACATAAAAGGAAATAATTGGCAAGTATATGAAGGTAACTTGCTAATATCTGCTAATCTCTGCAAGAAAGAAGAGTGAGAAACAGATATAAAAGGAAATAATTCACAAGTACCTGAAGAAAACTTGATAATATCTCCTAATCTCTGCAAGAAAGAAGAGTAAGAGGCAGATATGAAAGGAAAATAATTCGCAAGTACCTGAAGGGAACTTTATAATATCTGCTAACCTCTCCAAGAAGAAGAGTAAGAAACAAATATAAAAGGAAATAATTCGCAAGTACCTGAACGGAACTTGCTAATATCTGCTAATCTCTACAAGAAAGAAGAGTAAGAAACAGATATGAAAGGAAAATAATTCGCAAGTACCTGAAGGGAACTTGCTAATATCTGATAATCTTTGCAAGAAAGAAGAGTAAAAAACAGATATGAAAGAAAATAATTCGCAAGTACCTGAAGAAAACTTGCTAATATCTGCCAATCTCTGCAAGAAAGAAGAGTAAGAAACAGATATGAAAGAAAAATAATTCGCAAGTACCTGAAGAGAACTTGATAATATCTACCAATCTCTGCAAGAAAGAAGAGTAAGAAGCAGATATGAAAGTGAAATAATTCGCAGGTACCTGAAGGGAACTTGCGAATGTTAACTGTTGATACGGTAAGGAGATATAATTGGATAGTAGAAGAAATGTCCGACAAAGTTTGTTATTGGCCAAATAAAAACCCGAATAGAGATCAGATCGCAATAGTGATCTTCTTGCGTGATCAGATATGATGTCCTTGATATGAGATCCAGATCAACCAGATGAAATCATCTTGATTAGACTTCAATAACATGACTTGTCAATAAATAGAACCAGATTTTTCGATTGAATAATAAATGCCAAGAATAAGCATAGTCAATCGTCAGCGAATAGAGCTTCATGGAAGCCGAGTATGTCAAGCGCGTATAAGCAAGAAGTATAACGCCATAAATCCTTCAGAGATTTTGAATTTAAACTGTTAACCTGAAAGAAGACATTTTTGAATACAAGCGGACTAACAGCGCTCCCTCGGAAGGGCTCAAAAAGGAAAAAATACGGACGAACCGCGTTCCCTCGGAAGGGCTCAAAAAGAAAAAGCAGAATCCTAAGAAGGAATGATGGACACACTGCTCTCATACCTTGAGCTACAAGCTATGCTAATCAGTTAGGCCAGGTGCGCCAAGTGGTCTACTGCATTGCTCGTCGGGAAAGATCAGCGAAGTTGTAGGTCCCCTGAAGGCACGGCTTAAGAGTACCTTGGAGTATTCGATTATCACAACGTGAGATGATCAATAAGGCCAGGTTCACCTGTGGGCCATTGCTCGTTCAAGAAAGATCATCTTAGCTGCAATAATATCCCAAGCGGAGCACAGTAGAGCTAAAACACTAGGACCTCCCTTGATGCACGTTGTGTGTTAGATACCGTCTAGGATTCAAACATATGAAGTCCGCCTGCACAGATTGGACGGCTCCTACTGCACATATGCGAACACTCCCCACTATATGTAGTCATCGTGGTGTCACGCCAGAAAATAACCTATGGGGGGACGAGCAAGACTTGGCGATATCTCGTCGGTTCAGTGATCCCTTTGGCAAAGAGAAAATAGAGAGGAGACACTTAAAAAAGGAAAAGTGCCAATACGAGATCTCAGATGTAAAATGTATTGAAATGAATGAAAGAGAGTTTTGAAATGTGCTGAGCATATGTAAGAGAAATGTTCAATATGGAGAACAAAACCGATCAGCCATGGTCGCGGAGAGCTTTGAAACTTTGTCATGTCCTTCACCTCAGAATAGATTTCCAAGGGTGCTGACGTCATCAGCATCGATACACTCATCAATATTGAGGATATGGTAATTGTTGATTTGGCTCACTCCCTTTGAGCAGCAAGGACTGCTCGCTACTTCTTTGCCTTTTGAAGTAGACGGGTCATAATGGTCATCCTTCGGGAACAGGTCACACATCTTACCCTGCCTCAGCATCTTCTACACCAGTTGACGAAGTGCTCGGCAGTTTTCGTTGGGTGCCCTTGCTTTTTATGTAATTCACAGTAGGTTTCCAAGTCTTTAGATCTTTGATCAGCGGGTTGGTAAGGTCATTTATAACTTGTCTTTCCTTTCATGACTTGGGTAACTTCCTGCATAATTTGGTCTAGTTCAGATTCTGGCAAGTCATCATCCGACTGCTGATAAACTGAAGCTGCTCGCGGAGCTAGTGCAGGATAAGGAAGAGGGGTCGACAATGACAATCTTTGATTTTTGGAGTGATATTGACTTGGGAAGAGGCGTTGATGACGTCAGAAATCCCTTTCTCTCCTTACTCGTGGTTGAAAGTCCTTTCAGGGAGACTTTGGAGGTTGCCGTATGAAGAAGAGAGATCTTTCTCGGTTACAAGCCTGGAGATGTAATTGGGATTACTCCTTTCACCTCGTATGTATAAGTTTGCAAGACTGATCATCTCTTGATACGTCCTTGGCACTCAGACGTTAGCCTCAAATTTTAGTGGTCCTTCTCTTAAACCACTTATCAGAGTGACTCAGTACATTTCTGGATCAACATTTTCAATGTCAAGAATCTCTCTTTGAAAACGATCAACAAAATGAGACCAAGTCTCATTTTCTTGCTTCATGTTCTCAAACAGGGCTTTAAGACCGCCTTTCCTCTTGGTAGAAGTAGAGAATCTAAGCAGAAGTTCCCTCCACAGATCAGCAAAGGAAGCGATGGACTGAGGGAGTAATCCATAGAACCAGTCCCTCGCTTGTCCATCAAAGTACGTTATGAGGAGCTTGCACCTGTTAGCATCTGTAAGGGTCTTGAGAGAGATGGCTGATTCAAAAGCTTGTAAGTGTGCCATCGAATCAGATTCCCCAGTATAAGTTGGTAACCATGGTCTCTCTAAAGTTAGCTGGAGTTGGCTCTTGTCGCACACTCTCTGTAAACGGCGATGACCCTTCCTGCTCCCCTAACACATAAGGGAAAGGAAAGAATGGAGCATAAGCTACAGTTGAAAAAGGAGCGGGAGGATAGGAAGGAAAGGTTGTTGCGGGAGGAATAAACGCAGGAGTTGAAGGGTAGGGATGACTTCCATAAAAATTCAAAAATTTTGCTGAACTCCCCCGGGCAGCATCCCGGAAGAAGTTTTGACGAGCTATGAACTCGTCATTTTGAGATAGTAAGGGAGCTGCGGACTGCCCTTGCGGATAGGTTGGCGGATAAACCAAAGGATGGACCGGCGATAGGGTGAAGGGTTAGTTTGGGGATTCTCCAATGTTGGCGTTGGATTGACTGGAGGAACTGGTGTTGCTGCAGATTGCACCTCTAATCGCTGCGTGATAGCAGCTAGAGTACTGTTGATTGCCTGAAATTGTTAGGTGGTTTCCCGTCGCGATTGCTCCAAGGCTTCCCAAGAGGATCCTCACTCAAACTTGGAGGAATAAGGTTCTTGGCAAGTTGATGTTCTGTCATGGCTAACCGTTGGTTTTCACCGTTTGTTCGAGATCTGAAGGTCGCGCGTTAACTGTTGATGCGGAAAATGGGCACCACCAGATAACGATGTTCAATCTCACTAGGATGATGGAGGAGGTTGATAAGGAACTGTCGAGCAGCTGGTTACTTTGACGGTTAGGGTTAGAGGTTAATGTCGAGAGAGGAGAGGAGAAGAGAAGAAGAGGGGCCGCTTGCAGTGGCAACACAGACTTCGCCCGCCCAGCTTAAATGCCACTCTTGCGACGGGTTTTCCTTTGATTATAATTCAGTGTTACAACTTAAGTCGCCCATTTACATGAAAAATATAAAGGGTACAAGGGGAAGCTGGCGGCTAGAAGGAGAAGGATTCCATAGGTCGCGCGGGCTGAGTGAGCAGGTCGGTAGACCGCGCGGACTGCTGATCCCGCAGCTCGCGGCCTTAGGCGAGTGAACTGCGCGATCAACCAGTGAAGGATGATTAGGTCACACGGATAGGGGAAAACTGAGAGGGCTATTCGCACGGGTTAAAGGCAGAATCCGCCGGTCTGGGGAGCAGACCGTTGATCAAGGCCTGCGGATAGGAAAGTTGTGGCTGCAAGGTTTGTTGCGATGGTTGTCCCTGGGGGTCGTCCTCCCAAAATGAGAGGTATGGGGGTCTATTTATAGGCTGGAGGAGGTAATGTCCAGAACTGGGTTTGATGACATCACCCCGATGATACAGACGAGCTGTGATCGAGTCTGCGACATGCCACAGGCTGAAGAGGAGCTCGCCTATTGTTGGGAGAAGTCGATGTTGGGAAGCTGGAGGTGCTTCTGGAAGACTGCGTACAGAGTCCGCCCGGTACACGGCGGATTGGGCGAGTTAGATGTAGGATGAGACGAATCCGCCACCTTCTGGATTGCGACCTGGAGGCGGGTCGCCTTCTGCTGGGAGAACTGGGGACAGGCCGCCTACTACTTGGAAGAGGCGTCCACCACCTTAAGGTGGACTGAAGTTGAGTCTGCGCCATGTCGTGCAGAATGATGAGGAAATGGCTTGCTCCTGCTGGAAACGAGTTCACCACCTGCTGGAGGGCGACCTGGAGGCAGGTCACCTCCTGTCCTTTGTTTGTTGGCGGACTAAGACCGAGTCCTCCACCTTCGGGTGAACAAGGATTGAGTCCGCCTACTGCAAGCGGACTGAGGTGGAGTCCGCCTCGTGCTTAGGCTGTCCACTGCCAAGCGTTGTTGAGAAGGTTCCTCGCGGACTGGAATGCGAGGCCTCCTCTCGTAAGAGGACTGAAGATCCTTGGTTGACCGATTCTTTTCTGCGGTGAACTGGAGGCAGACCGCCTGCTGCTGGGCATCCTGGAGGCAGGTCGCCTACCGCTGGGCAACCTGGAGACAGGCTGCCTACTGTTGAGTGACCTGGAGGCAGGCCGCCTACTGTTGGGCGACCTGGAGGCAGGTCACCTTCTTCAGAAGGGTTGAAGGGGGTATCCGCCTACTCCTTGGCGGACTGAGGCAGATTGGAAGGGCTGTCCGCACCTGTAGAAGAGAGAGATCTACTGCACGGTTAACTAGACAAACTGCGTGGCCTGCAGGGATGGACTGTAGAAGCAGTCCGCACCCCTACAGAAGATAGCTGCTGCGCGACCTGGGCGGTCAGACAGGGGAGACCGCCCTAGCCGCGCGGCCTGAGCGGATAAAGAAGTTATCCGCCCAATCCCAAAAAGAGAGCTGAGCCAGGTCGCAACCTCCAGGGGAACTCGGAGCAGGCCGCGACTTGCGAGCTAGCTACCTTGGGTGGGATCGCCGATTTCTGGGTTAACAATGTTTCTTTCCTTGAACATGAAATGTTCTTCTCTTCCTCCACGCCACACCCAACAACACTTCCCACACTAACCATTGTTGCTCCCCCACTCACCCTTCCTCTGCTTCCTCCTGTACCTGCCCGCCTCAGGACTCAGATTGCTCCTCCTACACCATTACAGATAACCCTCCGACCGAGGATTCCCCTCCCACAACAGCTCCCTCTCCCTCTACTGCTCCTGATACGGCATCGTCTGATGCTCTGGCCTCCTCTCCGCATGTGGATCCTACTCCTCCTTGGTGTAACCCTACTTGCCCTTGACACCCACCTGCGTGCTACGACCACAGTCCTGCCAGGTATAACTCATATTCTCTCAACAAGGCTACCTCTATTCCTCTACCTTTCAGGCCTTTCTCACCGCCACTCCCACCGGGAGCCCCAGTCATACCGAGAAGCTGCTGAACATCCCGAATGATAGCAAGACATGACCGTTGAACTTCAGGCTTTCCACAGAACCCATACCTGGGACCTTGTCCTCTGTCCTCCTGGCGTCACTCCTGTGAGCTGCAAATGGATATTAAAGATTAAGACCCGCCCAGACGGGTCTATTGAGCGACATAAAGCCCGTTTAGTTTCCCGTGGGTTCTCACATGAGCACGACATCGACTACGATGAAACTTTTGCACTGATTGTCCGAATGACAACCGTGCGCACTTTACTTGCAGTTGCTGTTAACTGAGATTGGTCGTTACATCAGATGGACATCACTAATGCTTTTCTTCATGGTGACCTTGCAGAGGTGGTGTATATGGCTCCTCCACCAGGTCTTTCTGTTCCCACCGACCACGTCTGTCATCTTCGTCGGGCTCTCTATGGTCTTAAACTGGCCCACGTGCCTAGTTTGAGCGCTTCCACACGGCTGTTCTTAAGGCCGGGTTCATTGAGAGACCGATTGATCATGACTTATTCACTCACACTTCTCCTCAGGGATGTGTCATTCTCGTTCTCTATGTGGATGATATGATTACCACTGGCGATGGTCATGCCACCATTGCCTCTCTTCAACAGCACCTCTGCAGTCAGTTCAAAATAAAGGACATGGGAGCACTCCGACATTTCCTTTGGCTGGAAATCTCCCAATCCAAACGTGGCATACTGGTTTCCCAACAGAAGTACATCTCAGACATCCTCTCTATTACAGCCCTCACTGACACTCGGACAGTTGGTACTCCGGTCGAGCTAAATCTGAAACTCCTCCCCACTGACGACGAACCTCTTCCAGATGTCTCCCGCTATCGGCGCCTCATTGGGATGCTGGTCTATCTCATTATGACTAGGCGTGACATTGCATATGTTGTTAGCTTTGTCAGTTAGTTTGTCCAAGCTCCTCGCTCGGTTCACTACGCCGCAGTCCTTCGGATTCTTCGCTACCTGCGCACCTCCGTCACCAGGTCACTATTTCTCTCTGCCACTTCTACACTCTCCCTTCAAGCATTCTCTGATGCTGACTGGGCAGGGGATGTTACATCTCGTCGCTCCACTACTGACTTCTGTATCTTTCTTGATGACTCTCTTATATCCTGGCGTAGCAAGAAACATGACTCCATTGCGCACTCCAACACTGAAGCCGAGTATCGTGCCATGGCTTCCACTACTGCTGAGATCGTTTGGCTTCGCCGTCTTCTCTGTTATCTTGGTGTTTCAATATCCGGACTCACTTCCTTATTCTGTGATAATCGAAGTGCTATACAAATTGCCTCCAAACTGTTGTTTCATGAACGGACGAAACACATCAAAATTGATTGTCACTTCACTCGCCAAGAGTTCCTCGCCAACATCATTTCTCTACCGTACATTGCCTCCGAAGAACAAATAGCAGACTTTCTCACCAAGTCTCTCACATCTGCTCGATTCCGAAATCTTATTAGCAAACTCTCGGTTCATGATCCACCGTGAGTTTGAGGGGAGATGTTAATATTAAATGTATTTAATATTATTTTTTATTGCTTTAGATTTAGTCCCACACCGCCTATGATGTGTTCTCCCTCTCCTCTTCTCCTATATGTAAACCCCAAGGGTCCTTCTTTACATATGAATACAAATGTTTTTGTTACCTGTAACATGCCAATGGTAGCATTGTCGTGCCGTATCTTAATTTGCTCACGCTATGTTTGGCTGGGCGTTTTCAGAGTAGCACATCATGGATTATTCAGTCACCCTGTCAAACAGAAATTTTAGGTCAACTATTGCAAAATCCACCGCCCCAAATCGCAAAATCTCCGCGACGGAGTCCTAATATTTTTTCACGACACCACATCGCGAACCGCGCGAGACACATTTTCTCTCTAGCGTGTTGGTCTTCTTCACTAGAGCCCTAGCTGCGACTCCCGATTCGCCGCAGGAAGCCCTCAACCTTCCTTCTCCAACTTTCTACTCTTGTCGGAGTAGACGACGACCGCCCACCACCATTCTTCCCCATCTTCTCCTGCCAAGCAGACCCTCCATCATTCAAAATTTCCCCCAACGATTTCTCCCTCTGCATTATGCTGGCGCTTCCTGCATGGATTCATCCTTTTTAGGAAAAAAAAAAACAAAACAAGAACATAGTCTACTGATTTTTTTTGTTTTCTTTTTTGAATTCATCCTTTTGATCGGCCATTATCGAGGGATTGTTCTTTATTTTTATTGGTGATTGTTAACCGCAACCCGTTGTTTTACTAGTCGCACCCCAAAATCTTCCAAAGTTTTGCGCCTTTTCGAAATACGGCTCATACATGCAATATCAGGAAAAGTGTTCATCACAAAAGTTGTAGATATCGACGAGGTCTACAACTTTCGTGTTGATCACTTTTCCTAAAAATGCATGTATAAGGCGTACTTTGAAAATATGTACAGATTTTGCGCTTTTTCGAAATACGTCTTCTACTTGCAATTTCAGGAAAAGTGTTCAACACGAAAGTTGTAGATCTCGTCGATATCTACAACTTTCGTGTGGAACACTTTTGCTGAAATTGCATGTACAAGGCGTATTTCAAAAAAACGCGAAAAATTCGGAGATTTTGAGGTGCCACTAGCCAATTTCGGGTTGCGGTTAACAATCACCTTTTTATTTCGTTGGATCCTTCACTTTTTTCATGTCCATGATGACATGACGATCATTTTGATAATTGTAGCCTCTTTAAACATATATACTTGCATAATATTCATCATATACAATATTATAATCAGTTTTCAGATAGGAATTTTACTTGTGTATATAATATTATAATCAGTTTACTGTTTTTTTTATTTGGATTGTTTAAAAAAATGGATTGCACAACGCACAATTGTTTGGTCAAACAACTTAAACAGTTTCTTCATTTGAAACTATATTGCAAATACTATTCTTTCAATTTTTTTATAGATTCTGTCATCACTATGCAAAACAGTTGATTATTTCACCATTGTCTTCTACCATTGCTTCTCCAGTTGCTATAACTAAGTCAAATTGAGCCTTATGATGTAAAAACATTTTTTTTTACCCCGAATTGTGGAAACTCGAAAATATTAATACACACTATTAAAAATTTAATATTATCGTCACGGCACACACTATGGGCTAGGAATTCAAGAATTTGTAGCATTTACTTAATATTTTGTTGCAAAGTCCATGCTTAATTAAGACGTAATCATGAGTTGCCAAGTGGATGCTTAATTAGGACGTAATTGAGGGCTACATATACGACGGAAGAAGTCAAAATTAAAGGTCAGTTTGTTTGGGCGTTATTGCCCCGTTGCATATCTCCTCCTCCACTACCATGGACGATGCCGGGGAGAAGGTCTGCCATGGACGCCGGCGAGACACCGTGGAGAACACCCCCCCTCCTCCAGTGATCTAAATTTTTGTTTCCGGTGAAGATTTCTGCCATGGCCGCCCCACATCCCTCCTCCTCCTCTCCTTCCCGTGATTTGGATTCTCAGGTGATCTAAGTCTTTCTCGTTTAATTATTATTCTGATTATTATTATATTATTAAATTATATTATTAATATTATGATTAGTATTAAGATTATTAATAATATAACATTATCATAACCATATCCCATTAGTATTAAGATTATTAATATGATTATTAATAATAATAAATTTAATTTATAATAAATATTAATAATAATTAAATGTAACAGAAACGTCATCGCTGTTTTACCAAACTGTTTCTCCATTCTAAACAGCTCTGTCACCGCTTTTTACCAAACTGTTTTGTTTTTTGAACAGCTGCAGTTCCACAGCTCTATTCTCACAACTTCTTTTGTCACCGCCACCGCCGAAACAAACTGACCCTAAGGCGTCATTTGGTTCGGCGGTGGCGGGTCGATCCGGCTGGTGGAAACGGAATGTTCGAACCGGAGGGGGAGGTGGCTGCTTCAAACTGAGCTTTTTGGGGTGTTTCTCAAGGTGAGAGGGTGAAAACGGAGCAAACGCCGTCGAAGATTCATTTGTTTACCTACCTTCCGGCAGCATTTGCTCCAAACGGAGCGGCGAAATGCCGAATAGAGTCTAAGGCTTCATTTGGTTCGGCGGTGGCGGGTCGATCCGGCGGGTGGAAACGGAGCAAACGCCGCCGGAGGTTTTTGGGGCGTTTCTCAAGGCGGGCGGGTGGAAACAGAGCAAACGCCGTCGGAGGTTCATTTGTTTGCCCGCCTTCCAGCGGCGTTTGCCCCAAACGGAACAGCGAAACGCCGAACTAAATAGAGCCTAAGTTGATCATAAACTCATTATTGTCTTTTTTTTTGTTAGTTAATTGAAATTTATTATTTTATAAGTAAATATAACTACTAATACTAATAATCCTTTAAAAAGAAGATGGCGACAGCCTCGTCATAAATTTCGACAAAAAAAAATCAAAAATCTTGCAGGGCGCTGCCGTTCAACTTACCGATGCTGCCAAATGGCAGCAGCTGCTGGCGTTGGAATGCTACTACCATGATTCGGCAAAATATTTTGGTGAGCGTCACTTTTTAATAAGTCTGTATTTCTGGAACTGATCTGTGCCCTTGAAATCAGAGATCATACAGCAGTAAAGCAGCAAGTTGTTTCTTTTCTTTAAAAAATGTATATATTAATACCTATTTTAAATTTTAAAATTTGTTTTTTTTATTTTAAAAAATATGCTATCATATAGAAAAAGTTCTCTAAATATAATAAAAAATGTGTTTTTTCCGTCGCTCGCAAACCCTCATGCACACCACAAAAATGAGTGACGAGTGTAGTATAACACTAAGGGGTTTGCGAGTGGCGGGAGCGCTATCGCGTCGGGACAATGTCATGACCAGAATCCTATCGCTCGAAGGTACTGTCGCGACTGCCCATAGGAGCGGAGCCATGTGTCTATCACTCGTGTGTGTGTGTGTGTGTGTGTGTGTGTGTGCATGCGCGCGTGCTACCACATACAAAGAAATTCTTTTTTGGCATACCATGTAATCATGGCGTACCCTAGAATCAATCAGTACCGTTCAATTTAATTTGATCAGAACATCTCAACTATCCGATCACATGAACGCTAAACCCTATATTTTAATAGGACTAGTACCCTACAATAGAAATTACCATCTTACCCATAATCTTATGAAAATTTTTGAAGGCCACAGACATTATCAGTCTGCTAGGAAATTACGGAGTCCCACGTTCCGCACAACTCGCAGCATAACCAGCTCGGTACAGCCAAAGCCAGCCTGATACCAGTTAAACTTCAAACAACACAATCTGTACTACTTTATATACTTAAAAGTTCTACAAAAACAGACGATGTGAGACTATTAAGGCTCTGTTTGGCGCGGCTGCAGCGACTGAAAAAGCTGTGGTGAGAACTAATGGTATAATAATCAGCTGTTTTGTATAGTGATGACAGAATCTGTGAATCTGTTTAGAAGAACAGATGTTTCAATGATGTTTCAAAAAGGAGAAGCCGTTAAGCTGTTTGCCAAAACGGCTGTGCGTTTTGAAAGCTATTTTTTAAAAAATTAAAGATGAACAACAATTAATTAAAACAAATTAAATAACTTAGTGTACACTATAGGTACTCCAATATTCTATTACAAAATAAAACAAACTAATTAGAAGGTTTTTCTCAAACCAGGCTCGTATGGGTGATCCGCCTCGAACGTGCACTAACGCTCTTGATCATCGAACATCAACTGCTTAAGTAAGAGTAGTGTAATTAATCAGTTTTATAATTTTATAGTAATATAACCTTACAATATTAAGCGTCTCATAATATTTTACCTGTGATATGTCATCAGTTGATTCGCTATGAAGTCTTTGATGTTTGTCATTTCAGTAGCTCTCGTTCCTTCAAATGTACTGGGTGCGCTATTCGGATTTGGATCGATTGTTTTTTTGACGATTGTTTGGTCGCAGTACGTAGGCTTCTGCATGAACATAACTTTCGTTTTCATCACATGCATCAAACTCGGGGTCTGAACGAGATGAATGTCTTCTAATGAAGTTATGCAACGTCATCGTTGCTACCACAACGACACACTGTTTTAAGAAATCAAACGGAGGCATTTTTGTCAAGTATGTCCCACTTTTCTTCCATACATCAAAGCTCCTTTCGATCGCACTACGAAGCGAGAAGTGTGCTTTATTAAATATCTCCTGACATCCTTCTATTGGTCGATTACCCTGGGCAAAGTCCGGGAAGCGATATCCAGTTTCTGGAAATGGTTCCAAAAGTTCTTTTTTTTAATGGATAACCAGCATCGACCAGATAATATTTACCTTGATTGTTGGAAAAAAATTAGACAGTATTAACATATGACAATACAATAAGCATACTAATAAGCCACAATTTTCAATCTCGCTTCAATTGATCTCACTTGTTTTTTATTTGCGCACGACTGTACTCTAAACCAGTTCGTTACTTGAAGTTTTTCATTAAATTGGTCCAACCCACTTTATTGAAATAAGTAGTTGGTCTATTCCCTAAATCAATCTCTAGGATACAGAGATCGCAGAATAACAGAATATGAGATGACTCTCAATTGGCTAATTTTTCACCATCTTTTGATATTCCCATATACGGACCAATAATAAACATCAATCCAAAATAAAATAAAAAAACATACAACTTCAAAGTACATAATGCTCATACTATCTTGTTTGTTTGAATTTAGGGTCCGTATATGGTGGATGACTCAATCCAAAATATGAGACTTTCACTATGGTGGATGGCTCAACCTCCTCACATAAGGGGATACTCATCTCATCAACTTGAGGAAAGTGCACAATAACCTTCTGAAGCATTTGTGACACATCAATTTGCTTGGGCTCAGATAATGAAAAAAGATTAGGAAATAAAATAGAAGAAAGACATAAGTGATTTCTAATCATATGAGTGATACCGGTTTCACTCCCAGCAGGTTCTATGAATTGATCGATGTCGGTATCGTAAACATCATAACAAGGGGGACCTGAGAACTCAAGGACCTCAGTGGTGAGTTGGAGCTCCTCCTCCAATGAAGAAGTGCAAACCTTCTCTTCAGAAAGGATATCAACTTCATCCCATGTTGGCGCGTCATCGTGTTCCAAAGAATCATTCCCCTCATCGGAGATAACAATATCTTCATCCCATTTTGGCGCAGCCTTGGTTCTAGATCATCACCATGCGTAATATCTTCGACCTGATCGACAAAAATAGGTGTAGAAAAGTTTTGCAAAGAAAATAGAGTAACACTATTAATATCTAATTCAGAATATGTATGTTTGGGTTCTTTTGCAGGTGGATCAAAACTAGGTGATGAATGTGGATGGGGAGGTGAAGCATCATTATCAATATACGGGCCCACAATTATAAGGGGCTTAACCGCAATAGTCCCACGCAAAAATTGTGATACTGTAACAGTAGATATGGTCTCGATGCCTGATTCGTAATTTCTCTCTCTCTCTTTTATAAGCGACACAATCCTTCAAAACGTGGTCCATACTATGACAAAATAAACACTCCCTAACATTATGACTCCATAACCAAGGAGTCGAGTTATAAGGTCGAGGAACTATTTGACGTAGGGACATTAAATTATGATAATTTGCCGCATAATATTGGAGACCTAAATATTCTCTATGCTTTGCGAGCCACGAATGATACTCAGCATTCCTCATATAACACACATCAGTAGTATGACTAAATGAACCACAACACTCACATCTCACATATGTATACATTTTTCTAACGGATGTGAATAAAATGAAATTAACTTTTCTTTGCAAAAAAAATAAACTACCCACGAAAATTATTTTAGATACGGATAGCCTGCCTTATAAATTTTTAAAAACAGATTAAAACAAAATAAACTAAAAAAAATCATTAAAAATTTTTTTAAATAAAAAACATGCACTAGACAACATTATAAATAAACATTTACTTGAACTCCAAATACTCAGGATTTACTAATATTGCAAGAAAGAAACCCTAAATTATTTGCACCTCCCCGGCAACGGCGCCAAAAACTTAATATGTCCGAAACATGTGTGCGTATTACACGCAAGTGCACGTGCCTGTTCAAGTAATAAAGAGTGAATAAAGATCGTTCCCACGAAGAGGTTTTAGATTTAGTGCTTACAAATACTAGTTATGCCTTTTCTATAAATCCAAGTAAGTTAAGAATGATGATGTTATAATTATTGAAAACTATAAATAAAAATGTTTAGTCAAAAATAAACTATAATTACTTGAGAGAATACTTTTTATCAATTGAAAACAAATCTTGTATCATGATTTCCTATGCCTAGCATGATGAAATTAAAAAGATGACTTCATGAGTATGTGTGGTGAAACGTTTTGCAACGATTTTAGAGTAGAAGATCCGTATCTCTCGATATCGGAAATCCCTAGTCTCTATTTCCCCTTAGGTGACACAAGTACCGCATAAAGATCGAAAACCAAAGTTGCTAACATCAAGAGGAAATCTCCTTTTCCCTTCAAATGTTATACCGAATCTAAGACGCACTTGCGCAACTCCTCTCTCGATTCATGGAGCGCAGTAGAAAAGCGAAACCTAGGTCAAAAGCTTCAAAATAAAGATCTTAAATTTGATAAAGAACATTCACCAAACAATCGTGAAGGAAAATTATAATAACATCATCAAATAAGTTATAGTACTCTCACAATACAAGATTTAAAAGAATTAGTTCATGGCGACGGAGGAAACACACAAAGCGTTTGGAGAGATCTTACAATACATGATGAAATTGACAAATAAACGTTGTAGGATTCTCCTTTCGACGTCCCTCGCTCGATCAACCCGGAGATTCGTCGTCTTCCTTGCTTCGGCCGCCCCTTGAACGAAGGATTTTTGAAAACCCTACATGAAGAACTCCTTGTCTCCTCAAGATGATGAATAATGTATAACTCATGAATAATCCTACATAAAAAACGTCCAACCCTTTCCCCAAAGGATGCCTCTTTCCAAAATTACAAATGACGCATTTTTTGAATTTTGAAATTTGAAATTCGTCCAGACGTTGCAATCTTTTTTTCAGAGGTTGCAACTTTTTTTCCAGCAAATGATATTTGGGCAGATTTTGATTCTCCAAGCAGATTTTTTCGGCATTTCTTGCGCTAATATATAGGAAAAAGATCGGATTAGCCACAAATCAAACAAATATGAATTTACTTTTATTTATAATCCATTTAAACTCGTTTTAAGCACTTAAAATGTATATTAAGTCTAAAAATTAAGCTAGATAACTTATTTGTGAGAAGTTATCAGAGATCTACGCGTTGGTGGTAGGTAGTTTTATTTTTTTTGGACTTTTGGCGTTAGGGTTTTTCACCTTGACTCTCGTTTGCCCTATAAAGTTTCAGGAATTGTTTCCTAGGAAATCTTGAGGCCGATCCTTGAAGCGTAGCGTTTGTGAGACCGGATTGTTGAAGATCTTGAGGCAAGTGGTGATTATTTACATCCTTGCCAAGCTTTTATTAAGTTCTTTATTATCCATTTTCTATTTTTTCTACTATAGGTTGTATAGTAATTAGCATTACAGTAATTTTTTTTCTTTCTCCATGTCGTGTTGTTGTAGAGTTTTCACTTGTGTGGGCTCTTGCTCAGCCTACCACTCCCTTTATCTTAAGTTATGGAACTTAGTTTCGGTCTAGGTTTATAAAAAAAATAATTAATTATTATAAGCCTATAATCCTTTGTTAGGAAAGACAGAATTTCTGTCAGGTTTCTTCATTAGGCATTGAGTGGTCTATGAAGTATGTTGAGTGTACAACCTTGGCGTTGAGTGAAGCCTTGACGTTGAGTGGTCTGTGAGGCTAAGTCAAAAGCGTTGAGTGCGTTGAGTGTACAGCCCTTGGCGTTGAGTGCTCTGTGAGGCTAAGTCAAAAACATTGAGTGCGTTGAGTGTACAACCCTTGGCGTTGAGTGGTCTGTGAGACTAAGTCAAAATCATTGAGACGTTGAGTGTACTCAACGCGACCTTGAGTGCACTCAACGCGGCGTTGAGTGAAGGCAATATCGTTGAGTTAACTGTTAGGCATTGAGTTTACTCAACGCGGCGTTGAGTGTGCTCAACGCAACGTTGAGTGTTGTGCCGTGGCTTTGAGTGTGTTCACTGAGTTAGGCTTGACATTGAGTGAATGTGCTCTAGCGTCGAGTGGACTCAGAGCTTTTGTTTAAGCGTCGTGTGGACTCAACGAGGCACCAGGTGAAGGTAATTTGCTACGTAAAACTATTTAGCGTTTAGTGCGCTGAATGCACTCAACGCGACGTTGAGTGTAGGCTAGACATCGAGTTGACTCGTCGTTTTTTTTTCGCAGACTTGGTATTTCGTGGCCGAATTGTAACTAATTCGTTGAGTTTGACCTTAGAGCAATTTCTGGGATTTATTCCCTCATTTGTTATTGAGAAGCCCAGTGTTTTGGTTTTGGTTTGTCTGTGTTCGGCATGGTTGTCAGTGTTTGAGTTGTATGATTATGACTGAGTTGGCAGTGGATAAAGGACCACCAACTTGATGCCTTTTTGGTGAATTATTGCTCTGGTAGGTTTGCCCGGTGTGGGTATGTGACTACTGTTGTTTTGGGTAGGTTCCCACCACCGCAGGTGCCGGTTTTTTCCTGATTTTGGGTGTGTCAAGATATAAGACCACCTTTCATTGGACCCTTGTGAAGTTTTTGTTGTTGGTGTGTTGGGTAGGTTCCCACCACCGCAGGTGTCGGATGGCTGGTGTTTTCTTTTGTTCATCAAGTTATGGGCTAATTAATTCCTTACTTACTGTTATTTATTTACATGTTCCATAAAGCATAGATTTTTATAGCACTTGGTGCAAATTCCTTACTGTTGAGCTCGTAAGTTAGTCTTTTCTCACTATTCTTGAATTAGGATTGGTAACCCTTTATTCCTTTTGGTTTATTGCTAAATTTGAATCTCTACTTGTACTTTCTTTCTTGCCGAGATGTTCTTTCTTTGAATGGCTCAGGTTTGGAGAAGTAGTCGGTTGAGCAGCTATGGTTGATTTTTGGCTGGTGTTCTGCAGCTGTCTCTTCCTCACCAGTTGTGAGGTAGTTGTTGTTTGTTTTCCTCTAGTTAAATATATATATCCTTTAGTGGGTTCGTGCCAGGTTATTGACGCATACTGGATTTTTGTATAATGTTAAGTACTTGCTAGCTTCTAAGTCTTTTTCTGTATGACTTGTTGTATTTACTTGCTCTCTGGGAAGGTTTTATGTTAGGTTGCATGCTAGATATTTTAAATTATAAAAGTATTACTTCTATCACCACATACATGCCATTTTTCAAAACTAACATCATTATGTTTGGCGAACGTAAAAGCTATTTGCATACTTATACTAAATATAGAGTCATGCATAACATGAGTTGTCCTATATGGATGTTTTTGCTCATGTAGGATGTCAATTAATGTAAACAAGGTATTTTTCCACGGCACAAACCTATATTTTCAGTCATGGACTAGTTGATCCGCTGAGCCGAGGGATACAACATCCAAAACTTAACTTAAAACATGTTTTCTTCACATTAAAATTTGGTATATTCATAAATTACGTTAGGATTGGAGTTTTCCTGAACGTCTGCAGATATCCCCTGCATGACGTAACATCACAACGTGTGTTTTCTCTTACTCTGATATTCATTTAAATTCAGAAAAATGTGGGTTGTGACACTTGACCAGGATTACTAGTGAATCTACTTAACATGCTGAATATAAAGGCTATGTCAGGTTTGGTATAGACCATAACATGCATGCAACTACTAATCAGTTTAGTGTAACCTAACTATCGAATCGTAGCCCCTTCATTGGTCTTTAAGCGATTATTATAATCGTATGGTGCTCTACTGGTTTACGTTCACTGTATCCCCACATATCCAACATGGATTTTATGTAGTGACTTTGACTTAGGGAAATGTCATTTTTTCCAAATCTCACTTGCATGCCTAGTAGAGTTTCAGCTACACCTAGATTTTTAACGTTATATTCTTTTATTAGACCTGACTTTACGTCATCCACTTCAGATTGATAGATCCTAGAATTAGCATATTATCTACATACAAACATATATATTATAGAGACTTTATTTGATTTATGACGTATATAAAGATATTTATTAAATATACTCGACATGAATCACATGTTCTTTACACTATAGTCGAATTTCTCATATCATAATTTTGGTATTTGTTTTAGTCAGTATAGTGACTTAATAAACTTACAAACCTTACTTTCGTGATCTTCTACTATGAAACCTTCAGATTGACTCATGTAGATCTCTTCAGTCAGATCTCAATTCAAAAATGCAGTCTTAACATCAATTTGATGAACATTAAATTTCTCAATATATGCAATGACAAGGAGGATTCTAATAGTTGCTAAGTAACACATGGATGAATAAACATCAAAATAATCTACTCTGCTTACTTGTGTGAAACCTTTAGCCTCTATGCGTGCTTTATACTTAGCTGCGCTACCATCATAATTTAATTTATTTTTCAGAACCCACTTACACCATATAGTTTTAGCCCCTTTTGGCTTATCAATCAATGTCCAGGTATTGTTCTGAAATAGTGACTTCATCTCTTCATCTATGAATTCTTTCCAGAGTAGTGAATCTCTTGATCTCATTGCTTCCTTGTAGGTAGATGGATCATCCTCGACGTAGTAAATGATAAAATCACTACCGAAGGTTCTGGGAGTTCTCTCTCATCAAAGTCCTTCTAGACTCTAGGCCACTATTGTTTATTGGAACTGAATAGGAGGTGCTTGACACTGATTCAGGATCTTCCTCAGTAATAGTTGCTTGCATGGGAGTGACAGGTTCTTGTCTTTAAGAAATTTATCTTCAAAGAACACTACATCCCTAAATTATATAATGATGTTATTAGAAATATCTAAGAATCTATCTGCAGCACTATACTCAGCACAACCTAGGTAGACACATGTGTTGGTTCTAGGTCCAAGCTTAGACCTTCTAGGGTCAGTAACCCTAACATATGTTTTAAAACCCTAGGTCTTCAGTCTAGTTATGGTCAGGGTTCTTTTAAACCAAAGCTCGTAGTATGTAACCTCTAACTTAGCATGAGCAACTTTATTCAAAATGTGATTTGCAGTTAAAAATGCTTCTCCCCAATAATCAGTAGGCATGATAGAAGTCAGGAGCAGGAAGTTTAATATTTCTGTTAACGTTCTATTCTTTCGCTTAGCTATACCATTCGATTGGGGTGAGTAAGGAGCATTGGTTTCTGCTATGATTCCTTGGGAGACAAAAAAATACTTGAACTCATTGGACATGTATTCTCCTCCTCTATCACTTCTAAATCATTTTATCTTCATGTCTAGTTGGTTTTTACCCTGATTTTGAAAATACAGAATTTTTCAAATGATTCATCTTTAGTTTTAAGAAGGTAAATGTGATAGAATCTAGAGTAGTCATCTATAAAGGCGATCATATTATTCTTTCCTCCTGTAGTGACAAAACTTTTAAGTCACAGATATCAGAATATATTAACTCTAGGGCTGTTGTGCTTCTAGTAACCGTAGTAAAAGGTTTTCTAGTATTCTTAGTCTGAGTACACACTTCACATATCTCAGGTTGGTTTTTAGTGTCTAATGTGATCTGGTGAGTTCTAGCTATTTTGAACATTTTACTATAGTTCACGTGTTTCAGTCTCTCATGTAGTGTTTTAAGGATAACTAAGTTTGATTGTACTTTTTGAACTATTTTGTTTACAAGACTTAGTCAGTACATTCTATTTTGAATGTATGCACATCCAAAATAGTGAGAGTTAACTGATAGTGTTACTCTACCGCTACTGAAATTAAAAGACATACCTGCATGACATAATAAGCTAATAGACATTAAGTTAGCAGCTAGAGAAGAAATTAGGGCTGTAACGGTTCGGTTTGGTTCGGTTTGTAAGCAAAACCGCAAACCGAACCATCCCTATATGGTTCCAAAAATTTGGAACTGAACTGAACCGCTCAAACATTGAAACCGAACCGAACCAAACTGAATGGTTTAGTTTGGTTCGGTTTTGGTGGTTTAAATAATATGAAAGCCTAAAGATTTATAGATAGAGATCAGAGATGGTGCAATGAATGAGGTTCAACCACCCAACATGATAGTGTTGTCTGAACACAATTCCTATCACCTAACCATTCAGGACTACAAAATCAAATGAATGAAAAATAAAATATTCATCAACATTGTTTGTTTGGAGAAAAATCTAGATTAGAGAAAAATCTAGACTAAAAATCAACGACAACTTAGATGCTTAATCAAAACAAAAAAACAGAAAACTTAAAATATATAATAGAAATACCCGTTGTATGATTAATCGTATGGTTTAATAAAATTTAATTAATAAATTAAATGTTTTTATATACGACCGTTTGGTTTGGTTTGACTCGGTTTGGTTTGCCACACAAAATCATAAACCGAACCGAACCGTATGGTTTTTCTAAAATCAAAATCGTAACTGAACTGCGGCCTGCTGAAACCGAGCCAAATCGTATGGTACGGTTTGGTTCGGTTCGTTTTGGCGGTTAGGTTGGTTTTGACTTACAGGCCTAGAAGAAATAAACTTAACATTCCTTAAAGTTAAAGTTTTACCTGAGGAGAGCAGTAAGGTTGCATTCCCACCTTTAAAACGTTAGCTGTCTCGCCATTCACAATCGTCACATGCTTTTTTGTAGTAGTGAGCCCTATTATCAAATAGCATTATTGCAAACATGATACATTGCCCCCGAATATAGGTACCACTCGGTGCTAGCCTTCGCATTTCCAACTATAGCAACAAAGTTGGAAGGCTCAACAAGACTAACCATATTGGCCTGATTGCCGTCTTGTGGTGCCATGGTACATTCCTTCTTAGGAAGTTTGTAGTCAGATACACTATGCCCCCACTTATTGCAGTTGAAACACTTGTCAGCAATCTGAGAACTACTTTGAGAAAGTTTGCTATTTTTAGGGTTAGCCGCACATTTAGAGCTATAAATCATATTAGTCGTAGCTTTCTGCTTGCTAACAGCTTCTAACGCGTACGTGGTCATATTCTCATCCTCAATGCATATAAAATGCTTGAGGTCATTCAGACCAACTTGCATTTTCTTGCGGTACATTTCAGTTTTAAAGTTGTACCAAATGGAAGGCAGCTTATAGATAATCGTGCCAACAACAAAACTATCCGATAATGAAATATTCTCACCATGCAATGAATCAATTAGGTTTTCAAATTTTGATACCTGAGGGAGAATGACTTTCTCCTCGTCGAATGCGAAGGAATGAAACTTGTGCACCAGGTGAGCTTTTGACAGGTCCTCCCGCCTGAAGTGCTCCTCCAGTGCCTCTCAGATCTCTTTAGTAGACTTCATCTTAATGTAGGTCTTTGTCAGGCTGGAGGACAGATAATTCAGCAAATAATCTCTGCAGAAGTTCTTGTCAACGATCCACTGTGCTTCATTGTCAGTCCTCATAACGTCAGCACGATCAGACTGAACTGTGTAGAAAACGTTCAGGTACTTCATTCCAAACTGGGTATTCAACTTGCAGTCGTTGAACTCCGTCGTCGTGAACTTCTCCAGTTTAATCATTGGAATAAGAGACGAGAAACTGTTTCCCTTCATCATTGTACGTCACTTTCTCTAGTGAGTTCTTGGCAGCGATCTTCTAGTGTCGAGAACAATAGAATGAAGACAAACACCCTTTAAGATCCAACACACAAAAAATTGTTGCTACTCCTTCACAGATTTGGACAGAGAGAACACAAAGTAAAGCCCAGCGTTCTCTTCTCCTTCAATCAAAACGGTGGTGGTCGAGACAGCGGATCCAAGTGAGAAACAAGGGCACTGCACAAGGTCCCCCAGCGGCCGCAGCAAAACAAAACCAGCAGGATCTTCTTTGCAGGCGGCGGGAGGTTATACAATCAAGCGGCAGTGAGATCCAGTTGGGTAGCTGCGACAGTAGCTCCACGCGAGAAGCAGGGGCATGATTTTCTTTATTCTCGATCAACAGCTATATCGCGGAAATAGGGCAAAGGAAATGGCGACTGCTTCTTTGTTTTCCTCCTTCGCGATTTTGAGTGGCGTCAGGATATGACGATCAGCGGCGGTGGCAGAAATCCCGAGAGGTGGGTCGAGTGGCACCGGATATGAGCGGTGGGACGTGCCCCTCTTTTCCTTTTCCCGATTCCGTCAACAGCGATATGTCCCTTTTCCCTTTCAATCGAGGCAGGCAGGACTGGAAATGGGAGGCCGACGAACAATTTCTATCCTATATCGAGTCTCGACGAAAAACAAAAAAACGAGATAAAAAACTGCGAATTTTTTTTCATTTTGTTTCAGACGGCGGGGCGGGAGAACGCAGGCGCCCGCTTAATGCAATTCTACCTTTCCCGATCCTGACGGCGTGATCTGTCCAATCAAGCGGCAGAACCCTCGATGCAGGCAACGCTTCCTCCTCCTCGATCAACAACAGCGGCGACTGTTAGGAATGGCGCCTACCAACTCTCCTAAAATCCCGGAGTGTTAGGAAGGGCGCTACCAATTCCTTTATATTAATTTAGCACACTACTAGAAAAGTGAGTATTGGCTACACTTTTTTTGGCCAGGGACTAAAATTCATGGCTAATACACTGATATTTGCCACGATTGCAAAAACCGTGGTTAATAGTTATTTTATAGCCAGGGTTATAAATAATGTGGATAATACTGATGTATTAGCCATGAAATGTAATATTCATGGCCAAAACCCACATATCAATCAAAACCCACACGTTTATTTACCCTCAACTCTTTCATCCAGATCTCAACCCTAGCCATCACTCCACGCCCCAGCCCCGCACCTCGCAACTTCCTCTCTTCCCTCGACAGACCGCGACTTCCCCTCAACAAATCGATAAAGTAGGTCTTCCTCCCCCATTCTCCTCTTCAATGGAGTCCCCGCCGGCTATTTTACGCGATTTCTGCTTTGACGAGGAAAATGTCAGCAACTTGAATGCTCCATTCAATGAAAGTAGAAGGAAACTGATCTCTGCTGACCTTCTTCTTTAGGGTTTTCATAGGATTCTCGCAGGTGCCGTTGCCTCTTTCCTCTCATCCGATTTGTGCTCCCTGGTTTTCATAGGTTTTTGTTGTCATGGAAACATCCGGCGGAAATTCTTATCCTTATTGGACCTCCCGGACTGCCGGCTCCAGTTCGGCCGGCAGGAGCTCACGGAGTTACCCGCTGCAGTTCTGATGGTGATCCTCAGAATCCTCAGCTAGCACGCAGAATTCTGATGGTGATCCAGATACTGCTGGAGCTAGCAGCAGGGAGTCATCTTACCAGAGATATGATATTCAGCAGCTTGCAAAATGGGTTGAGCAGATACTACCTTTCTCGCTGCTTTTGTTGGTTGTGTTCATTCGTCAGCATCCGCAAGGTATTCCCTTTCTACAGTCGGCATAGGAAGGCTTACGCTAACAAATGTTGTTCAATTTGGTAATATTTGTATAACAAATAACTTCAGCATCTCTATATCTTATCTAATGAGCATATTTACCTTTTAACCAACTTTAGGTTTCAAGCTTAAAGAAGCCTCAAGACTTGGACCACGTCCTGAGAAACCTATTGAGATTTATGAATTTGAAAAGTATAATCATCAATCTGCCTTTGAGTTACAAACTAAGGATTTATGCCATATGGTTATATTCATCCAAATTTGTTTAAATTTCATAAGAGGCCATTCTTTATGCTACTGAGATTGATTAGCTGCTTTTCTTGTCCACGGATAATTGGTTGCAAAAAACCTTCAGTTGCCCTTTTTGCCGAAAGGTGAGTAAATTATTGTGATTGGTTCTATTCTAAGCAGTGGTCAATCATGTTTTACCAGAGTGCTTTTATCAAAAAAATGGTTTTTACTGATTATTTTTTGCTTTGTCAGAGGTTTTCTCATCATTTTATATTGTGCATATTGGATCTTGATGTTCTATTCTACCCTTGTCCGAGAAATGGCCCAAACTTCATACCAACGGTTTTGCAGATGGGTGGCAAACAACAATTTCCTTACATGGTCTGATCATGGTCCTTGGTTCTTGGCTTTAAATAGTAGTTGTGTTATCTCCAGATTATGTTTGTTATCCATTTTTAATCTAGTTAAATTCATTGAAATAAGTCAAATAACTAATAGAAATATGACGCTGGTTTAAGTAAACATTTTTTCCTGTGAAGACTTTATTGAAGATGTACTAATTATACTTTCTGCTGGGTGCCTGAAGGTGATGGTGTTTTTGTTGCTGCACATGCTGATGGAAGCATTTATGTGTATGAAAAAGTGTGTCCGGAAGTAGTCCAGGACTCTTGGAACATTTTGATAATTGGAGCTTATATTGGATATAATAAATTTATTTTGTTTTTTAGGGTAAGGATGCTGCTGCTGATTGCTATTACCCAAAGTTTATTGGTTATTGAGTGTTTACTGGTTCTCTTGTTTTATACATCTACTATGTATGATTAAATTTCATAGGCATCAGATGTACTACTTTACTTGCTTAAAAACTATAGTTATTGGCAAGACAGATTGAATGTAATATGTCTAATCTTTCTGCAACAAATTTTAAGGTCTCGTGTATTTTCTTTTGTACTGTTTAAGTTTTCTTGATTCTCTTATTATGCCAAATCCACAACTTAGAAAATCTTATATTGGCTTAGGCTCTGTTTAGCGCAGTGTTTTTGCTCCTGTGAGTTTGGGCTAAAACACCACCGTCATAGAATGTATTTTTGGCAAGCCAATGATTATGACCGTCACCAGGAAAATAGAACTAGTTTTGAATATAAAAGTAGATGAATTTCCTTAGGCGAGGTCATGACTTCAACAGGTGCATGACTTCAATTGCATTTCTGATTGAAACAAAGAGATTTTCTTTCTCCAGGTCATATGTTCTGTTCTTCAGGTTATCAACCAGATTATCATGGATAATGTTGGTTTCCAAGAGAGTGCTTGCCTTGTGGGACTTGTAAGATGAGCATGATTCTTTTTTTAATAATACGCAACTTTTTAAAAGCATTTGATGTTGGCTTTGGACTCTAATTGTAGATTCCAGTGGTAATGAACTTTGCAGTGCCTGATCGCCCTCGAGAAGTTCGAATGCAAGCAGCTTTCTTTCTTCAGAAGCTTTGTCAGTCCAGGTTTTTAAATGTTTTCATTTCTAGTCCTTCCATACATTTTGTTAAAATGTGTTTATTTTTCAAACTCTTTATTTTTTTCAGTAACTTGACCCTTCAAATGTTTATTGCTTGTCGGGGAATTCCTGTACTTGTGGGTTTTCTCGAGGCTGATTATGCGAAATATAGGTATGTGTTTAGTTTACACTTAAAATATATATATTTATACAATTATACCTCTATGCAATTTATCTTTGAAGTCCTATAATGTATCTTGTTAAACTAATAGAAATTATGTTGTATAATTTTTGTCAACCACCAGAGAGATGGTTCATCTTGCTATAGATTGCATGTGGCATGTATTTAAGCTCCAGCATTCCGTTCCAAGGAATGACTTCTGCCGTATAGCTGCAAAGAATGGAATTCTTCTTAGACTTGTCAATACCCTTCACAGCTTGAATGAGGCAGCTCGTTTGGCATCCGTACAAAATGGGGGCAGCTGCACGACCTAGATCCGGTCCATTTGAATTAGAATTGACCTCAATTTTTGCTTCCAATTTCAATTCCTTTCAGCTGATAGGACTCTTCCACCCATTTTGTTCATTCTCATTCTCTTATGATGTTATTTCTTGACTTCGGACTTTAACTGAAATATTTTTTTTCTCAGGTGGCGCCGAGTGCATCTTGGAGATACTTGGATCATCCGAACAGATTAAGACGGCGAAACGGTTGACATCCCTCGACGAGTGCGGAGTTATCCTCTTGCTGCCGGATCGATCTTCTCTTCACGAACAATTTTCTATCCAAAACTCTCCCATTAGTTTTGTCTTTCAAAACTAATTCAGATATCTTGCTACCATCTTACTTATTGTAGACATTGTTCTTAATCTTCTGAGCTTGCCAGTTATTTAGCTTTTTGAGATGTTGTGTTAGAGAATCATTAGTTATATTGGTGACAGTTTGTATGGAATATGAATTATTTGGGTGAGAGATTTGCCATTTTATCTTCTTTTTATCCGCCCCGTGGTAAGTTGCATATAGTTCGCGATTCTTATTCTTGTTGCTAACTTAATAGTAGTTGCTTAAGGCCAATTAGAACGCAGCGTGGCGGATTTCAAACCAATCATAGATGTGTGCAAAGTCATAGATGTGCGCAAAGATGATCTTTAAAACTGTCCATTTTGCGCGCATGCCTTCCACCGGTCAAACTGTTCGCATGGCTCCCTCACACTTAAACTGTGCCCCGAACTCCCATGTACTTATGCCCGGAGCCAACCCGACTCCCTTGCACTAAACCGTACCATGGAGTTTCTCTGCACCCATGCCAGGAGCCAACCCGGGTGCGCCCGGGAGGCACCCCATCCAACACTTGCATGGCGGTCCACACCCAAAAAACTCCCCCTGGAACGCCATCCAGGGGGATCAAACCCATGACCTCCCCCTCGCTCTGATACCACTGTTAGAAATGACGTCTACCAACTCTCCTAAAACCCCGGAGTGTTAGGAAGGACGTTACCAATTCCTTTATATTAATTTAGCAGGACCGGTCAAACTGTTCGCATGTCTCCCTCGCACTTAAACCGTGCCCCGAACTCCCATGTACTCATGCCCGGAGCCAACCCGACTTCCTTGCACTAAACCGTACCATGGAGTTTCTCTGCACCCATTCCAGGAGCGAACCCGGGTGCGCCCGAGAGGCACCCCATCCAACACCTGCATGGCGGGCCACACCCAACAGGCGACAACGTCAAAACAGAAATGCAACCCGATCGAAAAAACTCCTTGTCCTGATCGAGAAAACCACTGCACCAAATTCAGGAGAGAGGCGGAGAAAGCGAACACAGAAAACGAGAGCGAGCGGCTAGGGCAATTACTTCGAGATTGTTCGGTAGCTCGAATCATCCCGGGTGGTGGTCAAAGTGGAACTACTTCCCCGTTACTCCTATCTTAGGTTTATATAGAAAACCTTAAGGTTAATACGGGTATCGGATATCCGTGTATCCGAACCGACTCGTTAAGCCTCCGAACCAGTTATACGTCCGAATATACATTAACATTATGTATATACAACATAGCTATACTATATGCCTATAGATTCGTGCATACATGTGCATGAACAGTCCTGATCAGGCCGGCGTAGCCATCAAGAGCAGCGGCATTTTCTTACGGGTGGAGAGGCCGAAGCGCTCTTCCCTCCCGATGTCCTCCGCCGTCATCCCCGCCGGCAGATTCCAGTTAAAACTGTAGAGAAGGTTGGCGAGAGCAAGTTGGATGCTGGCCAATCCAAGTGTCATTCCAGGGCACATTCTTCTTCCCAGGCCGAAGGCCGGCATCGATCCGATGCCGGCGCCGCCGGCGGCATTCCCAGCTTTAACAGAGCTCTCTTCCCCTGCTTCCCCAAATCTCTCCGGCCGGAAGGCTTCCGGTTGGTCCCAGTATTTGGGGTCCCTCCCGATGGCCCACACGTTGACGATGGCCATGGTCTTCGCCGGAACGTCGTAGCAGTGGATTTTGGTGTCTTTCAGGCACGCGTGCGGCGCCAGCAGGGTTGTCGGCGGGTGAAGCCTCAGCGTCTCCTTTATCACCATTTTTAGATAGGGGAGCTGCTCCATCTTGCTCTCTTCCACCTTTCCGTCGCCGCCGGCGACTCGCCGGACCTCGTCTTGGGCTTTCTTCATGGTTTCCGGGTTCTTCATCAGCTCTGTCATCGCCCACTCGAGAGCCACAGAGCTCGTGTCACTTCCCCCAGAAAACATGTCCTGTTTATTCATTCATAGAGCAATTTTATTAAGCGCTCATTTATTTTGACGCTCATTTATTTTGACTATATGCAGCCAAATATTATATGCACACCAATAAATTATAATAAGTATTAAATAAAAAAAAATTTAAACATGAAAAATTGACAAATGGTGTCTATTTGGAAGAAGTTGGTGAGCGAGAAATCAGTCACGGTGGCTTCTATTAGGGGCGGATTTACATAAGATCAAGGCTCCGTTTGGGGGGACTTATTTTCACCGGTTAAGCGGTTGAGACCGCATGAACCGAACCTTAATTAAGTCCCGATTCATGTGGTCGCAACCGCTTGACCGGTGAAAATAAGTCCCCTCAAACGAAGCCCAAGTGTGAGAGGGAAACTGTTGCAATCACATGAAATACTACGCTTCTGATTAGAGGAAATTACAGAATATTTTTTATCATAATTAGATGATATATTACAGAATATTTTTTATAAATAAGACAATTACTATCAATTCTTGATTATTTTATTTTCTAAGTAAATATTATCTAATTATTAGTGTGATGAAGAGTGATTTCCTCATTTTCATAAGTTTTGGGATTCTTGAATCACCTATTAGCTTGTATATATTGTATACCTTTGTTAATAGTAAAGAACATGATTCCAATAATTTCTTTTGTCTAACTTCTTACCGAAAGGGCCAGTGTGCTGACTCTTACCGAGACAACGAATATCTTGTTTTTCTATTTAACTTTACATAAATGTTATTCCGCTATGTGGCCTAGGAGGTGAACCGGGTTGCTTTTCGCCTGAATTTTCCGAGCATATTTAAAATGATCGGAAGAGCATTTTAGCAATTTGATTTGTTGTGCTTTTATCTTTTCCTTTGAATGAGAATGCAATATTTCAAAA
Source organism: Platanthera guangdongensis (assembly GCA_039583875.1). Lineage (NCBI taxonomy): Eukaryota > Viridiplantae > Streptophyta > Magnoliopsida > Asparagales > Orchidaceae > Platanthera > Platanthera guangdongensis. The sequence goes on along the minus strand of CM077165.1, from coordinate 162,699,182 downwards.
AATTATTTTTTACTAGAAGAAATTATTTTTATGACTTAATAAAAAAATAAATTTAAGATTTTCATAAAGTAGTTAGCTTTTTCTAACTCATCTGGTCGAAGGGAAACAATTACGGTCACGAGATTTTGTTTCATTTATTTGGTCCTTTTGTCCTTTCTATTTCTAAGTAATTGGAAATACTGTCAAACTATTATTTAGCTTCAGTTGTTTTGGCGGTGGCGGGTTAATCTGGCGGGTGGAAACAGAGTGTTCGAAAAGGACGGGGGAGGTGGCTGCTCCAAACGGAGTTTTTTGAGAGGTTTCTCAAGGCGGGCGGGCGGGTGGAAACGGAGCAAACACTGCCTGAGGTTCATTTGTTTACCCGCCTTCCGGCGGCGTTTGCCCCAAACGAAACAGCGAAACGACGAACAAAATAGAACCTTAGGCTTCATTTGTTTCGGCGGTGGCGGATCGATCCGGCGGGTGGAAACGGAGTGTTCGAAACGGAGGGGGGAGGTGGCTGCTCCAAACGGAGCTTTTTGGGGCGTTTCTCAAGGCGGGCGGGTGGAAACGGAGCAAACGCCGCCGGAAGTTCATTTGTTTACCCGCCTTCCGGCGGCGTTTGCCCAAAACGGAGCTCCGAAACGCCCAAACAAATAGAGCCTTAGTTGCAAATTTAGACCAATATCAATCTACTATTTTCATTTAAAATTAATTTTATTAAACAATTATTAACTATTTATTAATTAAAAAATAACTTTCGAGCATTACATTATGCTAGAAGTTCCATTCAAAATATTTAATAATAGTTCATTAGATGTGAAATGAATTTTTATAGTATAATCAGTGTAAAGTCTTGTCCTACAATGACACGAAACTCATTAGATCACTTCGAGTTAATCTCGACACACACATACATATTACGCATTAAACCCACAGCTATATAGATCATGAAAATAATTAACTTTGAGTCGACTCAAAATTGTTTCGAGTTTGCTCGAAACCGAGTCAATTTCGAGTAGAATTGGCTTGATTCAAAAAAAAATTATTTCGAGTTGATGTCAACCAAAATTTTCTATTTAGAGCTAAGCCTAGATTAATCGAAATCGAATCGATATCACTCATAGTGTGGGCAGTAATTGATTAAATCATTATAATAATAAAAAAATTATCTATGTACAAAATTTATTATTCAGTTGGTCGTCCGATCGGCTAGTTGAACGGCTGAAATTTCACCCTCACCTTACGCTCAACCTAGCTAAAAATAAAGATGCATGTTATAAGCACATCAATTTACGCTATTGTCACACCAATTATAACTTAAAAAAATACAAAAAATCCTAACTCAACTCCGTTAACCGCACACCGGTTCGTTTCCCTCTTCAGCTTCCACCTAACGACGCTGAGCCCGACCTTCGGAAATCCCCGATCTTCCTCTCCTCCCAGCACGGCGTTGGTCGCATCCTCTGCTGGATCCTCGTAAACTCCCACTCGATTTTCAGCGCCGGTGTCGATCGCATCTCTCGGCTCTAACTCTCCTCCTCTCCTGAATTGCGGAGCAGCTTCAAAGCTCCGTCTCCAATCTTGTCTTCGCAACACGATTTTCTTCAGAGTTTATCCAGGTTCTCGCTAGCGATATTCACGTGCTAATCTCGTTTACTTGTTGGGCTCGTATTTGACGGTGTTGTTTTTGGTTTTCTCCAAATTGTTTAGGCGGTGGTTTTGTTTTCCGGCGGGTTCTTGAGTAGGCGGCGTTCGAGATGTCAGTTTCCGACGACGGCGGCTCATCTCCTCTATCGCAGGTGAGCTCTATTCGTTTACATGGAGAAAATTAATACTGTATACTGCTATAATCACCAGTTTGCGTGTGTAGTTAAGCGTCTTATCTGCTTAAAAAATGATGGTTCTAACTTCTAAGTCCTAAAATGCTCTCAAATTGTGTAAGAAACAGAATATCTTCTCCCATTGCAGAGATTGAAGCCTTCCCGTTTTGAACTATGCAAACTATTAACGATTTTATGTTATTAATCAATAGGAATTTTGGTGAAAATAGCGTATAGAAAGGAGAGTAGAATCATATTCATTTTTTTGTCAATAACAATTTAAAATTTTGGTGTGCCAATAACGTATTGGTGTGAAAATAAAATAATCTGATGTGTCAATAAAGTTTGGCTGTCAATAGCATAAATTGATGTGCTTATTACATTGCTCAAAAATAAATTGGAAAAGAGAGGGCTAATTATAGTTACCATTAGAAGTGCTTTGGACTGTGTCCTTGAGAAAAGGAAGCCAATGGATGGATCAAGTTCGACTTCACGTTTGAGAAGTTCATCGAGGAAATCTCCCTCTTCTTCTTCTTCATCATTATAATTATTGTTATTATTATAATAATTATTATTATGGATAATATTACTGTTCTGTCGTCTTGATAACATCCTCTGCTCAATCGCCTCCACGAAAATCCTGTCCATCTCCCGGAATCTTCTGTACAGCTTAAACCGCCAGCCGGAGAGGAAGTCCAGCCACCGGAATGAAGGGAAATAATCGCCGACGTTGAACTCCGCCATCATAATCATCATGTCCATGATGAGCCCGTGGTGGGGGCTCGACACGCAGTCGCCGTCGGCCGACACCCGCTTGCTGAAAATCTCCCGGAAAGTGATGTTGTTGAAGAGGCAGAGCCCGACCTCGCTGATATTAATAGCATTCGAAGCGTTTTTCTTGATGGAGCTGACCAAGACTTCCACCTCTTCCCGTCGAATGAAGGAGAAAAACTTCACCTTTTTGGGGCAGAACATCTTGGCGGTGGCGAATCTTCTCAGCTTCCTCCACCTGTCGCCGTAAGGGGAGGCTCCGATGTCTCGGCCGTCGTAAGTGAAGTAATTGACGGCGAACAGACGGGGGCGGGTGCAGAACACGCTGTCCTGAGTCCTGAGTATCTCCGAGGCTGTCTCTACAGAGGAGGCGATTACGGCTGAGTTTTGGCCGAGTTTCAGGTGCATTAAGGGGCCGTGCTCATTGGAGAGGCGGCGCAGAGCGGCGTGGATGGTTTCGCCGAGGAGCTCGTGGAGGTTTCCGATGATGGGGAGCGGTTTAGGGCCGGGTGGGAGCTGGAAGACGCTCTGCTTGCTTCTGCAGTATGATGATCTCCAGCGGACAAGAAGATATCCCAGGATTATTAGCAGGGGGAAGATGACTTGACCAAATGATGAATGTCTGCCGGCGGCGATGGCCGCAGACTCACAAGTAAGCTCGGTGCTGCTGCTGCTATTGACGACGCTGCCGCTGAATTCCTTCATTAGTTGTTGGAGAGCCTCCATACTGCGTGTATGTGCCGGATCTCCTCGGTTGATTCTATTCCCCTGTAGGAATTTTATAGTGTTGCAGTGGAAGCAGAGGATTAATGTCATAACAATTTGATGGCAGCATTTAACGGCAACACTGCCGCCTCTCTCTCTCTCGCATTATCTACGCGTCGCATTATAATACTCTCAGTTAAATTAAAAAAAGCAGTCGAAAGAGAAAAAAGGTCGAGAGAGAAGAATTCATTGTGGCAAAAGCCGGCATTTCATATGAATTTGTCATGTAGCAATGGAATCAACTGAGGAATCCCGATGAAATTGAGTTAGAGAGAGAACCGGTCCAAATTATAAATCGGACTACCCTGTAGCCGGCATTTCTTTTCTCTTTTTTTCTCTCTCACATTTTTGAAATCTTTCGTGATGAGATGGAGATGGAGGGGAAGTTTCCCCTAAACTTCCGAATATATGGTGGGAACTCCCTGTTGCAGCACCTGAGGTTCGTTAATATTTCTCTTTTCGCTTCTTGGCTCTTACTCTTAGAACCGGTCAGCCGGGTCGCGGGACTAGTAACCTTGGGCAACACTTAGAACTGATTTTTTGGAGTTGTGATTCTTTTGACTTCAACATCCCCATAGGAATTAGGGTTTTTGTGGATTCATTCATGTTGCGGATCACTTAAGGCACTTGTAGGCCGGTCTAAATCGCAGCGCCTGGGTGTAGGTGCGGAAAAACGTGAAAATAGTCACAGAAAAGTCAGATGGCAAGACAATTTTTTAATGTGGAAAACCCCGGAAAGAGGTGAAAAACCATCTGTTCGGGACTGTGCAGACCAAACCTTCACTAGATCTAGAGTTGTTACAAGACTTTTTGAGAATGCGATTGTGACATACTGCTGCTAGTTACAATTATTGGAGAGAGAGAGAGTATTGGGCTAAGAGGGTGGCATGCCATTACTCATGGGTTTGCCAAACACAAAAGGAGGGGCGCGAGAGGCCTCTAAATCTCTTAAAAGCATGAGTGTCGGCCTGACTTTGGCTCTACTCTATCTAGCGCAAGGAGAAGTGTGGAGGTAGCACTTGTGTTGATGCGGAGCCTAGATGAGAGCTAGCACTCTCGTAGAGGCGGTTGACGTCTCTTAAGGCGTGAGAAGTCTATGGCGCAAGGAGAAGAGCGGAGCGAATTTCTGAGCGGAGAATCAACTTAAGTCCACGATCTCGCCGGAAAATCTCAGAACTCTCTCTTGTCTCTGGAGTTGCTTGACTTGAGATGAAGTCCTCGGGGTCTATTTATAGTTTTCTGGAGGGACGCGTCAGTAATTACACTGGGGAGTGATTTGTATTGGCTAATGATGTCGCTCCGTTTCAGTCATCTGAATCACCAAAATTAACTAAATGATGGATGTGCCCCGCTAACCCCCGGGCAGGGTGTCCGGAGGCAGCCGACGACGAAGGGGGAGGTCGGGGCTCGCCGGCGGCGGCAACGGCAGACGCCATTGCATGCGTGCGCGCATGGCATGCCATGTGCAAGGCGCAGCCCTGCATGGCCTCATGCAGGGCGGGCCGTGCATGGCTGCGTGACCACGCGTGGCCACTGGTCGCGCGGTGCGCAGCCCCGCGCAACCGCGTGGTGGGTGGTTCTGCATGGCCGCGCGCAGCGCAGCCCTGTATGGCGGCGCGGTGTGCGCGGTCTTGTACGATCGCAGGGCCTCGGGTGTTAGGATTGTGACACCTCACGCATGGACTCGGACCGTTCGGATCGCGCCACGTCATCGATCCTAGGGAGGTTTATTTGCCTAGTTTGTCCTAATCCTGATTAGGAAGTGGTTTATGTGGAAACGACCCATCACCACACATCTTCCCAAAACCCCGAGGTGATGGTAAGGGGGGACGGGGGTACATAAACACCAAGGACCACCCGCTGCAGGCAATGTGGGACTAATCCAACCACGGGATGGCGGGGATATTCCGCCACACGGGGGGCCCACCGGGGTCAACACCCAGACCTGGAACGCGACGGGGAAGCCCAAATATGCGGTCCCACACACACCCAATCCCGCTGGACCTTGGTCCTCAACACACCCCCGCAGCGGGATGGCTCTGATATCATGTGAAAACCACCCGTCACCACACATCTTCCCAAAACCCCGAGGTAATGATAAGGGGGGACGGGGGTACATGAACACAAAGGATCGCCTACTGCAGACGATGTGGGACTAACCCCAACCACAGGACCGCGGGGATATTCCGCCACACAAGGGGGGCCCACCGGGGTCAACACCCAGACCTGGAACGCGATGGGGAAAGCCCAAACATGCGGTCCCACACATACGTGTCCTGCTGGCTAATATAATCTCAACACACCCCCGCAGCAGGACAACCTGCCTCTGATACCATGTGGAAACCACCCGTCACCACACATCTTCCCAAAACCCCGAGGTGATGGTAAGGGGGGACGGGGGTACATAAACACCAAGGACCACCCGCTGCAGGCAATGTGGGACTAATCCAACCACGGGATGGCGGGGATATTCCGCCACACGGGGGGCCCACCGGGGTCAACACCCAGACCTGGAACGCGATGGGGAAGCCCAAATATGCGGTCCCACACACACCCAATCCCGCTGGACCTTGGTCCTCAACACACCCCCGCAGCGGGATGGCTCTGATACCATGTGAAAACCACCCGTCACCACACATCTTCCCAAAACCCCGAGGTAATGGTAAGGGGGGACGGGGGTACATGAACACAAAGGATCGCCTACTGCAGGCGATGTGGGACTAACCCCAACCACAGGACCGCGGGGATATTCCGCCACACAAGGGGGGCCTACCGGGGTCAACACCCAGACCTGGAACGCGATGGGGAAAGCCCAAACATGCGGTCCCACACACACGTGTCCTGCTGGCTAATATAATCTCAACACACCCCCGCAGCAGGACAACCTGGCTCTGATACCATATGGAAACCACCCGTCATCACACATCTTCCCAAAACCCCGAGGTGATGGTAAGGGGGGACGGGGGTACATAAACACCAATGACCACCCGCTGCAGGCAATGTGGGACTAATCCAACCACGGGATGGCGGGGATATTCCGCCACACGGGGGGCCCACCGGGGTCAACACCCAGACCTGGAACGTGATGGGGAAGCCCAAATATGCGGTCTCACACACACCCAATCCCGCTGGACCTTGGTCCTCAACAGTTTAGAATGGGAGGGCTGATTTTTTGGGTGGGATTATGAGTTATTCCTAATCTAGGCCAATCATTAATTCGGAATCCCATCTATTTTGGTAAGGGCCATTCATGGCCGGCTGGCCTCTTTAATTCTCTTTCCCGTAACAGCCTTGGAGCTTTTATGGGGGCCGTTTCTTTCATGCATGGAGAGGTGGTGGCTGTCTATTTAAGGAGGGATGTTGCAGCCTTGAAGGAGCACAATCAAGCAAGAATCAGAGAGGAATCCATTTTTTTGTGTGGCCACCAGCGAGGAGTGTGAGAGAAAGTTCTGTGGAGGCGGTTTCCAGCGGCAGCGACGGCAGCGAGCGTACCTCGCCGGTGCAGGAGGATCAGAGGCGGCGGCAGCGGGTTGCAGCGGCGATCTCCAGGTGGCATCAAGAGGTGTTCAGGCGGCGGTGGCGGCGACAGCTCCAGTTCAGACAAGGTGCGGCGGCGGCGGCGGCAGCTGGCGTGCTGCAGCGGAGGCGGCGCATCGGGCTCAACTCAGGCGGAGGCGGCTTTGTCCAGCGGCGGCAGGCAGCTCCAGGAGGCGGCAGTAGTAGGAGGATTCAGGTGGAGGCGGCTCTGTCCAGCGGTGGCAGACAGCTCCAGGCGGCGACAACAGGTGCAGGAACGGCGGATCCATCGGGGAAGAAGAACAGGGGTTGTCGCCCGGCGACATCGATACCGCCCGGCGATATCGGTTCTTCAAGTTTTGGGGTTCTTTGGTTTTCCTTTGTTGTTCGACCGTATCTGTTTGGTCTCTGGTTGTATCTGTGTAACCTCATCAGTTTTAGTGGATCTTTCTGGCGCGCTCTCCCCGTGGAGTAGGAGTCCCAACTCCGAACCACGTAATTATTTTGTCGTCTGGTTGTGCTTGGTTTTTGGATTTAAATTTCGTTTATCATATTATTGCTCAGATTAGCTTCCGTTGCTAGATCCGCGGCAAACCACCGTAGTCGCGGATCCGGTCCCAATTTCACAACAATTGGTATCAGAGCCAGGTTCGACCCTTCGGACCCCGGTGAGCAATAATGACAACGAAATTTGAAGTCCCCAAGTATGACAGCAAAATTGACTTTGGTCTGTGGCAGAAACGGGCCAAAGCGGTTCTCGTCCAGCAAGGTCTTCATAAGGCTCTCCTCGGAAAGGAGAAGTCCGGGAAGAAGGACGACGAGTGGGATGAGCTAGATCTGAAGGCCATCGGCACAATCCAGTTGTGTTTGGTCGATGAGGTTATGTATAATGTAGTCGATGCTGAGACTACAACGGATCTGTGGAAGTAGTTGGAGGAGCTTTATATATCAAAATCCCTCACGAATAAGCTATACGTAAAGAAACAACTTTACAGCTTGAGAATGTCGGACAGCACTCCGCTTCTTGATCACATGAATGCGTTTAATAAACTTATCTCTCAGTTGCGTAGTATGGACATTAAGGTCGAGGAGCAAGACCAGACTCTTCTCCTGTTGTCTTCATTGCCAAAGTTCTTCGATCATCTGGTCACCACGATCCTGTATGGGAAGGACACCCTGAAGATGGAAGAAGTGATGACAACGCTGCTCTCGAACGAAACGAGAAGCAAGTCGAGCCCTAGAGCCGACGAGGGCCTATTCATGAAGAGCAAGGACCCCACCCGGGGTAGATCGAGAGGAAAAGGGAAGGAGGAAGACCGACCTAGGTTTAAGTCTGGGGGCAGTGTTGGGTATTGTATCCACAATGTACCTGATTTGAAGAAGCCCCTGGACAAGCTAAGGTCAATAGACTATGTATTTGATAAAATCTTTCTAGTTGTGCTTGCAGTTTTTCCACGCTAAGTACACACCAATGTCAGGGTGCAGTAGGTCAATATACACGGGTCTGCACGACGTAATCCCTCGTTGAGCAGATCAGTGTGTTGGCCTACGTGTATTCTCTCTATTGGAGGGCACTTATTTTCAAGCACAGGGCTGTAAATATGCAGGAGCAGACAAGGAGCAAGGATGGGTCAAGGAGCACCTCATAGGTGGAAAGACGAAAATTCGTCTAAGTTTAAATCGACGAGAATCACCAAGTGATTCTCGCCGATTCGGCGAGAATCACTTGTGATTCTCGCCGATTCGTCGAGAATCAGAAGTTGATTCTCGCCGAACTCGACCCAGCCACTTCTAAGCAAGCACCTCTGCTTCTAAGTAAGAATCGACGAGAATCACCAAGTGATTCTCGCCGATTCGGCGAGAATCACTAGCGATTCTCGTCGAATCGTCGAGAATCACTGGTTGATTCTCGCCGTCTCGACCTAGCCTAAAGCAGTGCGTGCAACCAAGGCAAATTCGACGAGAATCATCTTTGATTCTCGCTGAATCGTCGAGAATCACCTTTGATTCTCGGCGACTCGGCGAGAATCACTTTCGATTCTCACTGATTTTGACTTGGGCGTTTTTCTGGAACTTCCTGAACCGGATTCTGCCGCTGTCAATTTTCTGGACCGGGATTTAGGGATTTCTATTGTGGGTCCCACAAACGGTCATATTGGAGTTATCTACAGTATTTATATACGGGTATTTTGAACGGAATTCCTAGACAGAAAGAAGCCGAGCAGAGCAAACCCTAAAATCGCGATTCCTCTCCGCCGCCGCCGTCACGCTCGGGCTAGTCCGTCGCCGCTGCTGATCGCTTTTCTTCCCGATCTCCGGCGACAGAAGCTTAGCAAAGCTTTGAGTCTCACGTGTCTATCCAGAGATCTCTTGTCTCTCGATTTGTTGATCGGGAAAAACTTCCCCGTCCGAATCGATCGAGACGACCGATCCTCGTGTGACCGTTGGAAGACCAAGCTAGCTTCGCTACGAAGTTTGGATCTCCAAGTTCAGCAGCCGCTCATCATCATAGCCGCCGATCCCGAAGCTAGCCGCCGCTTGTGTTGCCGCCGCCGGTTCCGGGGAGATCCTCTCCAAGAGAGACCAAGGTTGTAGACTCTTTGTTGACTTCACGAACACGTCGTCGAACGAAGAGGAACACCGTAGTCTCCAAACGAAGTTTGTATCTCGTGTACATTCTATATTTACTTTTGTTGTAAAGGAACGATTGTTCCGTGTTGTAAGGGTTGGGTGCAACCCGTTTTATGGGAGTGTTAACTCTCACGTGTGGAAAGGTTCCTTCCGAAAGTGCAGGGATTGGATTTCAATCCTGTTGGAGAAGAGACCGAGTCGTCCCTTGTTGGGAGATAGGTCGAAGGGGGAAGTGGATGTACCCAAGTCGGGGAACCACTATAAATTGCCTGTGTATTCTGTGTGCTGTGCTTTTTATTTTTATTGTGCAGGTACATTCGTAAATTCCGCAAAAGCGCTACACGTCACCTATCCCCCCCCATAGGTGCACTTAGCTGACACTAGGTGGACTTTCAAGTGGTATCAGAGGGAGGTTGCTCATCAAAAAGGTTAACACCTTGAGTTGAATCCTGCCCCTAGTGTCAAGAAGAATACAAATATCTACTATGGACGGGCTCAAGTTCTCCGGCAAGATCCCAGTGTGCACCAGACTCAACTTTCCGATCTGGAAGGAAAGAATCAGGTTTTACATGGAAGCAGTCGATCCTCGACTCTTCATGATCGTGGAGGAGGGACCTTATGTCCCCACTAAGGCCTCCACCATCGATCCCACCAAGAAGGTGCCGAAGACACTTTCTGAAATGGACAAAGACGAGATGGTGCTAGTGGGACTGGACAAGAAGGCACGAAACATTCTGGTGAGCGCAGTTGATGATTCTATGATGCAAAACTTCAGCAACTGCAGGACAGCTCAGGAGATCTGGCAGTGCCTGATCATCCTAATGGAGGGCACGGATGAAGTGAGGGATGATCGGAGATCCCTCCTGAACCAAAAATATGAGGCCTTCAGGCAAGGGCCTAAGGAAGAGATCGGAGTCACCTACGAGAACTTCCTAAAGATTGTCAACGCCCTCAAGGGCTACGGAAGAGTGTTCACCAATGGTGAACTCAATGACAAATTCCTTAGTTCCCTTACTAAGGAATGAGACACAAAGATCTGCGCCATCAGAGAATTTGACAGACTAGCATAAACTGATCCACAAATCCTGTTTGGGAAGCTGATGTCCTATGAGCTTCAGCTGAACACCAGGAAAGCAGAGGAAGAAGCAGAGAAGGCTGCTGCAAAAGAAAAGACTGTGGCCCTAAAAGCCAGTTACTCCAGAAAGGGCAAGGGTACGATGTCATACCGTGCGAGGAATAAGGAAGAGGAGGAGGACTCTGAACCATGCTCCTCCGGCTCAGAGCTGTCGGAGGAGGATTTCTCCTTTATCACCCGAGAGTTCAAGAAGTTCCTCAAGATGAGGAATCAAAGAAAGAAAGACAGCTCCTCCTCCAGGCATCAGAAGAAAAATTATTCTTCTGACAGGTATGCATCTAAACCTAACAAACATCGTTCTTCTGATATTATTTGCTTTGGATGCAATAAGCCAGGACACGTCGTGGCCGACTGCTATCAAAGCAAAAGAGAAAAAGGGAAAGGAGAGGAGCTCAAATCCTCCAGAGATAAGAAGAAGGAGCGGAGCTACATCGCCAGAAGGCCAAAGACACTAAGTGAGTCTGATTCCTCAGACTCCAGTGATGATGAGGAAGCCTACTTCGGGCTGGTGGGTCGCTCCGACTCAGAAGGAGAATGTCCCCCATTTACTGGGAAGGTAAAAGCTCACACACCTCTCTCCGACTCTGACTCTGATCCTGAGTCTCAGGATGATGAACCTGAGGATAGCCTTTCGGCCCGCGAAGCTGAGCTCCTCGAGAAGTATGAGCTTCTGCTCAACACCTTCGAGGAGTGCCGTAAGAGATTGAAGGCTGAGAAAAAGGAAGTAAAATTCCTTAAGGGCGAGTGTGTTTCCCTAAGGGAAGAGGTCACCAGCTTGATTTCTCTCCGACAGGAACACCTCGACCTGACTTCAAAGCACTCAGAGTCTCTTAAGCTCCTTGATCTTAAGCAGGAGGAAGTCGACAAGTTGGAAGAACAACTTGCGGCAGAAAGGAAGATCGTCAAGAGCTTCTCTATGCCAAAAACTGTTCTTCCAGTTGTTGATACCTTCTCTGCTCAGGCCAAAGGAGCTGGCTTGGGGCATATAGGGGTATCTGGTTCCTATTCTAGGAGAAACAGGAACCAGAGGAAGAATAAGGCCGCCAAGAAGGCCTCTGCTGATGAAAAGGGTAAGGCTCCTCTTAGTCCTGTTGCGTTCAGAAAGTCTGGCTTTCCTTGCAACCAACATGACTTTGAGTCAACATTTGGGCATCATTTCCGGCCCTCGGTTGCAAAGCCAAAGAGCCGGTATGACGGTTGGAACTTTCCCCGGAACTTCGGTGAGAGTGCCTTCAAGGCACCTTATGAGGAAATCCACATAGGAAATTATGGTCCGTTCTCTAGCGGCCATAATGGAAAGCAGGCACCAAAAGCCAAGCCTGTTATACAGAAGGTGACAAAGTCATGTGACTGTTGTCACCATGAGGCCTCCACCTCCAGATCCAAGGCCCCAGCAGTACCCACCGTTCCCAGGGTAAGGCAAGAGCCTAGGAAGAGGTACAACAGATTCGACTGTTGGTGCTGTGGCAAAATCGGTCACTTTGCCGTGGATTGTTGGTTTAATCCAAGGAATTACGAGACTCCCTATGTTAGCAATGCGAGACCGACCACTCGTAGGGTTAACCAACCGAGGGGGAGTGTGCTAACCAGGAATCTAGGACCCAAGTTCGATTGGGTTCCTAAGGCAAATTAATTTTATTTTGCAGGAATGTCCAAAGGCCACCAAAACGCCGATCTGGTATTTGGACAGTGGATGCTCCCGGCATATGACCGGGACAAGAAGCCTGCTCCGTGATTACACTCCAGTCGAGAATGGACCCAAAGTCATCTTTGGAGGGTCAGATCGAGGAGTCACCAGAGATTATGATATGATTTCCAACGGTATAATCTCTATCACCGACGTGGCTTATGTTGAAGGGTTAAACAGTTACCTGATCAGTGTAAGTCAGTTATGTGATAAAGGTTATGACGTTAAGTTCTGCAAGGATAAATGTCTGATAATTTCACGTACCTCTTCTGAAACGGTATTATCAGGCATTAGGAGCAGAAATATCTTCTGTTTAGATTTTCTGAGTTTAGATTCATCTACCCCCGTATGCCTTGTGGCAACAGGCAGTGCATCTCTTTGTGAACAATGGCACAAGAGATTGGCACATATTAATTTCAAGACAATTAGTATGTTGTTTTCTAAGAACTTGGTAAGGGATGCTCCCAGTATCAAGTGCATCAAAGATAGCCCCTGTCCTGCATGCCAGATGGGCAAACAGACTCGGGCTACCCTTAAGAGCATCGCAGACAAAGACTCTTCCCGATGTCTTTACCTTTTACATATGGACTTGTTTGGTCCAATGCAAGTTCATAGCTTGGGAGGCAAGTCCTATACGCTAGTGATAGTTGATGATCATTCTCGGCTTACATGGGTGTTCTTTTTGAAACGAAAGTCAGATACGTTTGACATCTTCACTAATTTTGTCAAGCAGGTTCAGAACGAATTTAACTGCTCCGTGGTCAAAATCAGAAGTGACCATGAAACAGAATTCGAATCTGGTGCAATGACAGAATTTTGTGAAGAACAAGGTATCTTTCATGAGTTTTCCTCCCCGCGCACTCCTCAGCAAAATGGAGTTGCGGAGAGGAGAAATAGAACTCTCATTGAAGCCTGCACGACAATGTTGAAAGACGCTTCTCTCCCGGAATACTTCTGGGCAGAGGGTGTCAATACAGTTTGTCATGTACAAAACCGATCATTGATCAACAAGCATCATCGTAAGACGCCCTACGAGCTACTGAAAGGCAGGAAACCAACCATGTCCTACTTGAGGATTTTTGGTTGCAGATGCTATGTACTGAATAATGGGAAGTTTCCGCGTACTAAATTCGGTGAAAAATGCTTCGAAGGCATATTCATGGGCTACAGTTCCCATAGTCGGGCATATAGGGTCTTCAATAAGAAAACCCTAGTGGTAGAAGAATCAATAAATGTTGTATTTGATGAAGGAAGTTTGCTTAACAGCAATTCTTCCAGTAGTATTCTTGAAGATGTAGGTGCTCGACTTGAACAGCTGAGTCTGAATGAGACCGCTAAAGATGACGCTCCTAAGTACGTCAAAGTTTCCACCTCCACGTCATCTGAAACTGTTGGAGATCAAAATGGAACAAATATCTTAGAAGAAGGAGAAGCCCAAGAAGTAGTCGATGCTCCAGACGCCAGACTTCTTGAGCTCCGGCACGTGAGGGATCATCCTAGAGATCAGATCATCGGAGACCCTCGTGTCGGTGTCAGAACTCGAAGAGGTACTATTAACGAAGTATTGCATCTTAGCTTCCTGTCACAGGTTGAGCCAAAGAAGTTCGACGAGGCGAACAAGGATGCGACATGGATTTTGGCCATGCAAGAGGAACTACATCAATTCGAACGTTGCAATGTTTGGACGCTGGTTCCCAGACCATACAAGCAGAATGTGATTGGCACGAAGTGGATCTTTAGAAACAAGCTGGATGAACATGGTGTCATCGTAAAGAACAAGGCCAGGCTGGTGGCTCAAGGTTACAGACAGGAGGAAGGGATTGACTTCGACCAGACCTTCGCACCAGTAGCAAGGCTCGAGGCAATCAGGTTGTTCCTGGCGTATGCTTCACACAAAGGATTCACAGTCTATTAAATGGATGTGAAATCGGTATTCCTGAACGGAGACCTGAAAGAGGAAGTATACGTCGCTCAACCCCCAGGTTTTGTCGATCCTACTTATCCCAATCATGTTTATTTTCTTAATAAGGCCTTATATGGGTTGAAACAAGCTCCACGAGCTTGGTATGAGACTTTATCTAGTTTTCTTCTTGAGAACAAGTTCTCCAGAGGTAAAATAGATAAAACATTGTTTCTCAGGGAACTCAAAGGCAAGATTTTGCTGGTGCAAATCTATGTCGATGACATAATATTCGGCTCAACGGACAACAATCTTTGCAAAAAGTTTTCTAAACTTATGCAAGGAAAGTTTGAAATGAGCAGTATGAGAGAGCTCAAGTATTTCTTAGGACTTCAAGTGAAACAGTCTGAGGATGGAATCTTCATCTCTCAGACGAAGTTCACAAATGAACTCCTTAAGAAATTCGGAATGGAGAGTGCAACCTCTATGAGGACTCCAATGGGATCCACCTTGTCTCTGGATAAGGATGAGAAAGGTAAACCTTTCGATGAAACCAAATACAGAAGCATCATTGGATCCCTGCTCTACCTTACTGCCAGTAGACCGGATATTATGTTCTCCACATGTGTCTGTGCCCGATATCAGGTGAACACTAAGAAATCTCACTATGTCGCTGCAAAGCGAATTCTAAGATACCTTAAAGGTACTCCCAATCTTGGCTTGTGGTACCCGAGAAATAATGATGTCGAGCTAATAGGCTTTTCAGATGCTGATTTTGCAGGGAGCAGGGATGACAGAAAAAGCACCTCCGGGACGTGTCAATTCCTCGGCAGGAGGCTTATCTCATGGAACAGCAAGAAACAGATTTGTGTTGCAACCTCCACAGCAGAGTCAGAGTACATCTCGGCAGGAAGCTGTTGCGCACAACTTCTATGGATCAGAAACCAGTTAGCCGACTACGACCTTCAGTTCAAGGAAGTACCCATGTACTGCGACTCCTCCAGTGCAATTGCCATTGCCAACAATCCTGTATCGCACAGCAGAACGAAGCATATTGAAGTGCGCTACCACTTCATTCAGGAGCACGTGGAAAACAAGGACATCTCTCTCTGTTATGTCCCCACGGACAAGCAGATTGCTGATATATTCACAAAGCCCTTAGACGAGGCCAAGTTCAATCTTTTCAAGACTGAATTGGGGATGCTCAATTATGAGGAATGAAGACTACAGAAGCTCCAGGCTCGTGCATGATCTGAGGGGGAGCAAGGAACTCCAGCGTGAGTACAGATGCAAGAACTGAGGGGGAGCAAAGAGCCAAACGCTACAGACCCCGATTTGCAGAAGCCGAAAAGGGGGAGATTACCCTCTCGGCTAAGGCTAAGGTGGCTCCAAGCTTGCTCCCAAGAAATTGGTATTGGTAAGGGATAACTCACTCAACTCAATTTTAAGTTTATGGTTTTTATTCCCATTTGCTCTATTCACCTTAGCTTGTAGGGTTTAGGCTTCTTCAAATAGGGGGAGATTGTTGGGTATTGTATCCACAATGTACCTGATTTGAAGAAGCACATGTACAAGCTAAGGTCAATAGACTATGTATTTGATAAAATCTTTCTAGTTGTGCTTGCAGTTTTTCCACGCTAAGTGCACACCAATGTCAGGGTGCAGTAGGTCAATATACACGGGTCTGCACGACGTAATCTCTCGTTGAGCAGATCAGTGTGTTGGCCTACGTGTATTCTCTCTATTGGAGTGCACTTATTTTCAAGCACAGGGCTGTAAATATGCAGGAGCAGACAAGGAGCAAGGATGAGTCAAGGAGCACCTCATAGGTGGAAAGACGAAAATTCGTCTAAGTTTAAATCGACGAGAATCACCAAGTGATTCTCGCCGATTCGGCGAGAATCACTTGTGATTCTCGCCGATTCGGCGAGAATCACTTGTGATTCTCGCCGATTCGTCGAGAATCAGAAGTTGATTCTCGTCGAACTCGACCCAGCCACTTCTAAGCAAGCACCTCTGCTTCTAAGTAAGAATCGACGAGAATCACCAAGTGATTCTCGCCGATTCGGCGAGAATCACTAGCGATTCTCGCCGATTCGGCGAGAATCACTAGCGATTCTCGTCGAATCGTCGAGAATCACTGGTTGATTCTCGCCGTCTCGACCTGGCCTAAAGCAGTGCTTGCAACCAAGGCAAATTCGACGAGAATCATCTTTGATTCTCGCCGAATCGTCGAGAATCACCTTTGATTCTCGGCGACTCGGCGAGAATCACTTTCGATTCTCACCGATTTTGACTTGGGCGTTTTTCTGGAACTTCCTGAACCGGATTCTGCCGCTGTCAATATTCTGGACCGGGATTTAGGGATTTCTATTGTGGGTCCCACAAACGGTCATATTGGAGTTATCTACAGTATTTATATACGAGTATTTTGAACGGAATACCTAGACAGAAAGAAGCCGAGCAGAGCAAACCCTAAAATCGCGATTCCTCTCCGCCGCCGCCGTCACGCTCGGGCTAGTCCGTCGCCGCTGCTGATCGCTTTTCTTCCCGATCTCCGGCGACAGAAGCTTAGCAAAGCTTTGAGTCTCACGTGTCTATCCAGAGATCTCTTGTCTCTCGATTTGTTGATCGGGAAAAACTTCCCCGTCCGAATCGATCGAGACGACCGATCCTCGTGTGACCGTTGGAAGACCAAGCTAGCTTCGCTACGAAGTTTGGATCTCCAAGTTCAGCAGCCGCTCATCATCATAGCCGCCGATCCCGAAGCTAGCCGCCGCTCGTGTTGCCGCCGCCGGTTCCGGGGAGATCCTCTCCAAGAGAGACCAAGGTTGTAGACTCTTCGTTGACTTCACGAACACGTCGTCGAACGAAGAGGAACACCGTAGTCTCCAAACGAAGTTTGTATCTCGTGTATATTCTATATTTACTTTTGTTGTAAAGGAACGATTGTTCCGTGTTGTAAGGGTTGGGTGCAACCCGTTTTGTGGGAGTGTTGACTCTCACGTGTGGAAGGGTTCCTTCCGATAGTGCAGGGATTGGATTTCAATCCTGTTGGAGAAGAGACCGAGTCGTCCCTTGTTGGGAGATAGGTCGAAGGGGGAAAGTGGATGTACCCAAGTCGGGGAACCACTATAAATTGCATGTGTATTCTGTGTGCTGTGCTTTTTATTTTTATTGTGCAGGTACATTCGTAAATTCCGCAAAAGCGCTACACGTCACCTATCCCCTCCCCCCATAGGTGCACTTAGCTGACACTAGGTGGACTTTCAGGCAGGAATACAAAGTGCCACTACTGCAAGGAGGAGGGGCACTGGAAGAATGAGTGCCCGAAGAGGAAGTTTAGAGAACAGACGCATGAGCCACATCAGGCTGCGGTGGCATCCGAGGATGAGAACGACGCTGACGTTCTTCATGTTTCACCCAGTCATGGGACCACAGATTCCTGGATCATGGACACAGGATGTTCGTTCCACATGTGCCCGAACATTGAATGGTTCTCCAGTATTAGGCACTGTGGAGGTGGTCGTGTTCGGATGGGGAACCGGTCAGAGTGCGAGATATCAGGAGTCGGGAGCATCAGGATTAGGATGTTCGATGGAGTGGTTAGGACCCTCACCGACGTTCGGTATGTGCCCGAGTTGAGGAAGAGCTTGCTTTCTCTAGGCACTCTGGAGGCTGCCGGGTATTCTTATACCAGTAGCAGCGGGTATTTGGAGGTCAGGAGAGGCACACAGACAGTCTTGAGAGGAGAGCGTTCCGGATCGCTTTATAGACTGATTGGCACCACGATTGCCAAGGGAGATGCGAGGAGAGAGGTCAGACCGTCTCTCAAGCTGCAGGATACGGTAGCGTATGCATTTCAGGCGATCTCCTCAGATCGCGGTTCCTTTGACAGAGCTTTAGAGAGCAGAGATCGTTCTCAGCGAAAGGCTAGGAAGGACCAGAGGAGGAGCGGGGCAGGATTCGTGGCTAGGGCGTGTGCTCGGAGAGAGAACCTTGGCGGAGGTAGAATCTTTGCAGCCGTAGAGGAGACGGGTAGAGAGTCATCTCAGGAGTACCCAGGCACCGCAAGGGGAGCCATCTGGCTCAGGAGTCCCACCAAGAAACTCAGGTTTACTCAGAAGAAGGTGGAGCTGCACAGTGGTGTGCGCCATCAGGAGTCGAGGGTGTTCACTGGAGGTGGAGGCGTGGAGTTGCGGGAGATATCTACGGAGGAAAATGTTACGAGTATGCGAGAGAAATCAGTGAGAGAAGTCAAGTTCAAGAGCGGTCTTGAGTTGACTCAGACTGATGCATGTTGATCGTGAGGGCCCCAGGGAGAGGGGGCTTGTAGTCGCCAGTAGGAGAGATCCAGGTTGGAGGTTCAGATACGTTTGTTAGGCTTCGAGGTGGAGTTCGGTTGTGGCATGAGGCGTCAAGGTGGAGATTGTTAGGATTGTGACACCTCACGCATGGACTCGGACCGTCCGGATCGCGCCACGTCATCGATCCTAGGGAGGTTTATTTGCCTAGTTTGTCCTAATCCTGATTAGGAAGTGGTTTAGAATGGGAGGGCTGATTTTTTGGCTGGGATTATGGGTTATTCCTAATCTAGGCCAATCATTAATTCGAAATCCCATCTATTTTGGCAAGGGCCATTCATGGCCGGCTGGCCTCTTTAAGTCTCTTTCCCGTAACAGCCTTGGAGCTTTTATGGGGGCCGTTTCTTTCATGCATGGAGAGGTGGTGGCTGCCTATTTAAGGAGGGATGTTGCAGCCTTGAAGGAGCACAATCAAGCAAGAATCAGAGAGGAATCCATTTTTTTGTGTGGCCACCAGCGAGGAGTGTGAGAGCAAGTTCTGTGGAGGCTGTTTCCAGCGGCAGCGGCGGCAGCGAGCGTACCACGCCGGTGCAGGAGGATCAGAGGCGGCGGCAGCGGGTTGCAGCGGCGATCTCCAGGCGGCATCAAGAGGTGTTCAGGCGGCGGTGGCGGCGACAGCTCCAGTTCAGACAAGGCGCGGCGGCAGTGGTAGCAGCTGGCGTGCTGCAGCGGAGGCGGCGCATCGGGCTCAACTCAGGCGGAGGCGGCTTTGTCCAGCGGCGGCAGGCAGCTCCAGGAGGCGGTAGTAGCAGGAGGATTCAGGTGGAGGCGGCTCTGTCCAGCGGTGGCAGACAGCTCCAGGCAGCGACAACAGGTGCAGGAACGGCGGATCCATCGGGGAAGAAGAACAGGGGTTGTCGCCCGGCGACATCGATACCGCCCGGCGATATCGGTTCTTCAAGTTTTTGGGTTCTTTGGTTTCCTTTGTTGTTCGACCGTATCTGTTTGGTCTCTGGTTGTATCTGTGTAACCTCATCAGTTTTAGTGGATCTTTCTGGCGCGCTCTCCCCGTGGAGTAGGAGTCCCAACTCCGAACCACGTAATTATTTTGTCGTCTGGTTGTGTTTGGTTTTTGGATTTAAATTTCGTTTATCATATTATTGCTCAGATTAGCTTCCGTTGCTAGATCCGCGGCGAACCACCGTAGTCGCGGATCCGGTCCCAATTTCACAACACTCGGGGCCATGTGCGGTCGCGGGGAGCACGACCCGCAACCGTGGGAGCGCAGAGTCCGCGCGGTGCGCGGCCTTGGGTGGTCGCACGACCATGTGCGGTTGTGGGCGTGCGTAGTCCTCGCGGGTCACGTCGGTGCGCGTTGGCCGGGCTTGACTCCCTCTGAGGGTCCTTTCGGGACTTTTCGGGTAAGCGCGTCTTGCATAGCCGGTTTGGTTTGCTCCCGAGTCCATGTACCAAACCTCCCCTGTTTGACTTGGGAAATTCTGGGGGAACCCCATCAAGAACCATCAACATACTCCAAATTGTGCCGAGCACACTACTCCTGCTTTTGACCACCACATGCAGGCCTTGGACTGCACCAAGCACATTGCTCCTACTCCCGAGCATTAGTTGCAGACTCCAGATCGCACGAAGCGCATTTCTTCCGACTCCAACACTCAAGAAAATACTTAGTTTTTCGAGTGGTGACATGTAACCCCCAAATTTTCGTCTTCTTCTCCTACTACTATAGCAAGAGGCTGCATGTCGTCCTCGAGTTCCCTACTTATACTTGTAACACACAAAGAAGATAGTGAAACTTGGCTGACATAGACTCGAACCGTAATTTTTTTTATTGTTTAAGAGCAGCTCGAATGACCCGCAAAAAAAGAAAGTTGTTTTTAATAGTATGCAAAAGATAAGCTTTTTATTTATATGATTTTCCCGGTTAGGTTTGTGATGACTGTAGCGTTCGAGCCGCAATGTGAAACTGTATTAATAAAAAACAAAGATGACGTACATTACCCGCATTTGTAATTTCGTGATAATATTTTTGACTTTCCGCCAATGCATTCACAACTGCACCAATCTTCCAATCAAATGGTTAAGTATCTTGAAGTGAAAATTGTTAGATCGCTCGAAGTATTTTAGGTGATGGTCAAAGTGGAATCATCTCCCCGTTGCCTCTAGCTGGGGTTTTATAGGCAAATCCTAGAGTTAGTGCGGCATCAGATATCTCAGTATCCGAATCAAACCCGTTAAATCTCTGAACCCGTTTTATAATACAAATATACATTAACAAAAATGAGGTCACCACAATTGATAGAGAAAACATATTATGTTCTCACATTGAGATAGCTGCGTGGTTCAAGCCGTGACAAAATCAAATTATGGTTGTGGGACTTGATTTTGGTGACGAAATAATAATACTTTGGCCTAAAGCAATATTTTAAGAAGCACCCAAAAACCATACTTGCAATTACTAAAAATCAGCATACATAAATAATTATTTATTTTTACAAAAAAATGATATAGAGCTGTTGCCCATCACTACAGACACTTGATAGATTGGACTAATTGAACCATATAAGTCTTAGCCAGCAGAGCGGTCGAACGCGCTAACAGTTAAAAAAAAGTGAGAGCTGACAATACAATTTTTTAAACGTGTAAAAACTCGGAAATGAGTGAAAAACCACGCGATCAAAGGTGTGTTGACCAAGCCTCCACTATTTGTTGGTTATGACTTTTAAAAGAACTGAGGACGACATGCCGTTTCTCGTTACAATTATTGAGGAGAAAGAGAAAGCAGGTCTCGGAGGGTGACAGACCACTGCTCACGGAGCTAAATAATTATTCTTATGTTGCGGGGAGCGATGTACCCGTTGTACTCTGAAGTCCTCTGTTGGTGCTTGGAAGAGGGAGCGTCGTGCCTTGCACGTCTTGGTACTTGTGCCCTGAAAGCTCAGGTGGTGCGTTCCACGAGCCTAAACCTTTGCGGCTTGTCTCCTATTGTGCTTAGATGAGTCAACTGATGAGTTGAGGGTTCTGAGTGCTGAATGTCCGTTGTGGTGTGCACGGAACTCACATTGATGTTAGCAAAGTTTGTTCTTGGAAGTAGGGTAGAAAGTAGGGTGTGCAGAATACACACTAGGAGAGGAGCGCGTGCAGGAGCGCATTTGGAGTAGGCACGCGCAGGAGGGCGCAAGGAAGAGGCGTGTGTGGGAGCGCGCAAGGAGGAGACTTGCGTGAGAGTGCGCAAGGAGGAGTGTGTGCAAGAGCATGTAGGGAAGAGGCGTACGTGGCAGCGCCCAGGGACGCAGCGCACGCGGGAGGGCGCAAAAAGGAGGCGCGCACTAGAGCGCACAAAGAGGAGGCACACGCAGGAGAGCACAGAGATGTTGCGCGAGCGGGAGCGCACATGGAGGAGGCGAGAGCGGGTGCGCACAAGGATGCCGCACACGCGAGAGCGCATACGGGAGGGGCGCGCACAGGATTGCACAAGGAAGGAACTCGCGCAGGAGCACCCAAGGAAGCAGCGCGCTAGAGCTCACAAGTAAGGGGCGCGGAAGGGAGCACGCAAAGAAGGGGCGCACACGGGAGCAGGCAAGAAACAATTTGCAAGGAAGGGCGTGCAGAGCGCGCACCGGGAAGAGAAATAGAGGAGAGAAATTCGTAGGAGGAATTTTCGGGAGGAGAAGAGGATTCAAATGAAGGAGGATCTTGTCATATTTATATATTTCAAGAGGGGCGACCCAGTAATTTCCCCAGATAACTACTAGACAGATGAATAAAAACGTCTGAAATAGGACACGCGCATCACCAGATTTATGAGAATGATGACTTTGCCAACATGCGATTTAAGCCCAGTGCAAAATCCAACCGCCCCTCCTGTGAGGGGAGGAGTGGTCCGGCGAGACCGGGAATGGAGAGGACGTGCCCCCGGACAAGGCCGAGCGACAAAATTGCCGCCTCGTTTGGGCGGCGTGGAGGCCGCTCCAACTAGGCAGCCAAAGGCCGCCGGATTTGGGGAGCTCCTGCCTCGTGGTTAGGCGACGACAGTGCCGGGTGGCAAAATTGCTGCCCAGTTTGACTAGCGGGGAGGCTGCCCCAAACTGGAGGCCTTAGGGCCGCCCGATTTGGGGCAGCCCTGCCTTTTGGCGGGGTGCGACAGGGCCGGGCAGCAAAATTGACCCCCGGTTTTGGCGGCGAGGAGGCCAAGCCCTCACCGAGGATGCAGGCGGAGGCCGGGCAGCCAAGGAGGCCGAGGGACCGCTGTTCCAGGCGGTTGGGCCAGGGCGATTACATGCTAGTGGGGAGTTTTTCAACTACTTGCACCACACACATGGGGGTGCGATTAGCACTCTAAGGAGATCCATCAAGAGCTATAAAAAATAGTGATAGGGAAAAATAATAATAGAATGAATATATAGAGTTAGGAGAAGAAAGGTATAAAACATGAAAAATTATTTTTAGCTTTGTTGGAGATGACCCCCATTTTATAAGAATTAGGTGTGCACATAACCATCCACCCATGATCTTCACCTCAAAAGAAGTGAGATCATGGGACTGACCGCACGCGCGATCATCGCGCCCGATCCCCCCGCACGTCGATCCCATTATGCGCATCGAAGGAACCGTCGCGGGCGTCGCTTCGCCGGCCGGCGGTCGCCCAACCCCGGCCGCTGCCTCGCGGCCAAGGGGCGGCCAAACCAGCCTCCCCTCCTTGGCCGCCGCCTCGCGGCCAAGGGGCGGCCAAACCGGCTGCCGCCTCGCGGCCAAGTGGCGGCCAAGCCAGCCGCCCCTCCTTGACCGCCGCCTCGCGGCCATGGGGCGGCCAAGCCGGCCGCCCCTCCTTGGCCGCCGCCATGAGGCCAAGGGGCGGCCAAGCCGGCCGCCCCTCCTTGGCCGCCAGTATGCGACCAAGCCGGCCGCCGCTATGCGGCCAAGCCGGCAGCCCCCGTCTTTGGCCGCCGCCTTGCGGCCAAGGGGAGGCCAAGTCGGCCGCCACCTCACGGCCAAGGGGCGACAAATCCGGCCGCCCCTCCTCCACCGACGGAAATCTTCCCCTCGCCGGCGAACTCGGCGACGAGTTAGCCGGCCGCCAGTGGAGACACGCTCCCGCCGTCCGATCAAGGGGGAGCGTCCTCAAATCGTCTGATTCACGCGTAAGCACCCACTAACCACCACATTAGTGGGGGGAATTTAATTAATATTTTATTATTTATTCATGGCGGTCTCCAGATAGCGGGATATGCGTATCAAATACTATAGTAAAAATATTTATGAAGGTGGTTACGATGTGCGGATAGCCGCATAACCACCGTAACCACCTCTCGGAACATATAAAAGGAGCCCAGGTCTCCTCATTTCTCATCTTTTTCCGATCTTTCCCTTCGGAGTCTACTTTTTCCTCAGGTCGAAGCTTTGCCAATTTTCTCATACGAGCCACCTCCGAGTCACCTTCGAGCCACACCCGAGCCACACCCGAGCCACAAGCAGGTCAAGTTGCAACCACCCGTCGAAGTCGAATCTCCCAAGTTCCCAGAAACCCCAACAACTGCAAGATCAAGTGTGCCACCTCCCATCCAGAATCAGCAAGTCATTATCCGAAGACCACCAGCGCAAAGCGCAATCTATAACATCTCACGGTGTGACGACCTATCGCCCGCTGCGTGCAAAGTGCTCTCTCACCCCATAATCATAACGAGTGGTGGTCTGCCACCCTCGACTTCACAAACCAGCTGTAACCCCCATTAAGTAGTGGATTTTGACCGACACAGATCCAGTCACGTGTTTTTTCTCATTTGAGGGGTTTTTCCACGTTAAAATTGTTTGTGTACAATCAACCTACTCTTTTGGCTGTATGCGCGCTCGACCGTCCCGAGAGCTAAGACGATCCAAGAATTCCGGCCCGATAGGGACGTCGATTTGGTCCGCAACAGTTTGACACCGTCTGTGGGAAACGAGTTCCCAACATCCTTAGAAGAGCGTACCCTCTGTACAGTGGTACGAATAGATAGAACATCCAACTTGACAGCTTTCAAGGAACGAATTCAATGGCAAAAAAGAAGCGCCCGGACAACGAAAGCATTCATCACAGGCTGATCCAGCCCACTCCCATTTACTTGTAGACGTACCCCTGGAGGCAGAAACTGTTCTTGCCCCAGTAACATCATTGGAGGGATGAGTTCGACAGATAGAGGAGCAATAAACCGAGATGCTTGCACTGCTCAGAAATATGGGAGTGCCTCTCGCGCATCCTCAGCCACCAACACCAGCCAATCCCCCACCGCAGTCGAATCATTGCTTGGCACAAGAAGCCCCGCAAAGAGAAGAAGTGTCAGAAGAGCTCTCCGGCGCCGCTGGTTCCACTCGCCCAGTTTGTAGGGGAACCGGAGCTGGTCGTCATAATCAAATCCCGGAAGAAGAAGCCCGCTTACCACCACGCGAAAGATTCACTCGGGAAGAGATACGTGAGGTGATCGTAGAGGAGTGTAGACAGGTTGGCCGCCGAGTTATTCACCCCCGTCGACCGCTCCACCAAGGCTCCCCACTTGCACCCCCAGTTTTGGCTCATCCAATCCTGCATCGCCTCAAACTGCCAAATATCGAAACCTTCAACGAGACAGACGACCCGCTAGAACACGTCAACCACTTTACCACGATCATGAGGATCTATAATGTACCTGATCAGCTACTCTGTCAAGTCTTCCCAGCCACTCTTAAAGGCCAAGCTCGGACCTAGTTCCACTCTCTAAGGGAAGGAACTATCACGAACTTTACAGAACTAACAAGGCAATTCACCGACTAGTTGATCGCTAACCGAAGAATCGTCCGAGACCCCTCACATTTGTCGGGGATCCGACAAAATGAGGGGAATCTTTGAAGGAGTTATTCCGCCGGTTCACCGCAAAATCCGGCAGATCCCAGGAGTAGACCCAGAACTATTAAGGGGAGTATTTCTTGGAAGGCTTCGCCCCAGCGGGTTCTACTCAACACTGATGAGGGAAATCATACCCAGTTATCCAGACCTTGTACATCGCTTAGAGGCGCAAATAGCAGCCGAGGCCATCGAAGCGCCTTGCCAGCAATTTGAGGGCGGACAAAAAAAAGGAAGAGAAGGGCAGGAACAAGCCCCCATAAGGCAAGAAAGGCGACACAAGAATGACCGCTGGAGTGATAACCGTCAACGGGACCCGCCAAGGAATGGGGGTCAGTATCCACCTCAAGAATACACCCCACTGAATATCACCCGCACTAACGTGATATACGCAATACAGGACGATCCAGAATTCCGACGACCAAGAAGAACACCCCCAAACCCCAGGGCTGACCAAACAAAACACTGTGAGTTTCACCGCACAACCGATCACACTACTGAAGAATGTTCCGGACTGAAAAACGAAATCGAGCGACTCGTCCGCCAAGGACACCTCAGAAGATTTTTACAAGGACAAGCACAACAAAGCCGCCACATAACTTGAAAGGTCTTCGTAAAAGAAGAAGGCCCCGCACCTGCCAGGGGCAAGACTTTACTTTAACCATGTTTCTATTTTTGTCCTTTTATGCTCTTAAACTCTGAGTGACGTAAAAATTATGAGCCATGACTCACCCAGACTATCATTGACTTAATCATACCGCATTATGTTTCTCTTATTTTCAATTTGAGACTTCTTTGGCCATGCTAAACCACTCCCTATATTGAATACGTACATTCTCCGGTGAGCCATTTCCGAACAGGCTCGAACAATTCCAGATTGAATTCTTACATTCTCTGGAAGCCGCTTCTTCTGCCAGGCTAGGGCATGCAACTAGATTGAATACTTACATTCTCCGACAGTTGGATTGAATACTTGCTTTGCATTCTCTTCCGTTACTGCAGGCCAATGCCCCGCCATCGCCGGGGCCTACACCCCTCACGATCGCACCTACGGATTAAATACTTACATTCTTCGGCGATCGGTCCATAGCCAGGCTAGGTCGTGCAACTAGATTGAATACTTACATTCTCCGATAGTTGGATTGAATACTTACATTCTCCTCCGTTACTGCAGGACAACGCCCCGCCATCGCCAGGGTTTGCCCTCTCGCGATCGCACCTTCAGATTGAATACTTATATTCTGTAACGCCCCTAGTCGATACAACGTGACAGTGTCACGGCTCCGCTCTAGGCGACGCTACCGGACTGCAGCACAAGCACCCCAACCCCTCTCCCTCCACAGGTGGGTTGTTGGTGGCCACAGACTCCCTTTGATGAGTGCACTCGATAGTTAAGTTGGGTTGTACGGGGACTTCCCAGGAGGTCACCCATCCCAATACTACTCTCGCCCAAGCATGCTTAACTATGGAGTTCCTTCACTTCTCATCACCAATTAAGAAGGATGGAGAAAAGTTAGCACAATACAAAAATAAAGAAGAGCAAAAAACAATCAAGCTCGCTTACCACTTCGTTCATCGCCTTCAAGGAAGAAGATAGCATTGGAGCCGCCGCCTCCGCAGGGAAAGACTGGGGGCAGTTGATCCAAGTACCCGTACCTCAGGAGGCAAACCGCCACAGCCGCCAGAAGGAGAGTCGACGCCCAGAGAAGACAAGCAAGGCGCCACACTATTGCTACATAAAGAAACTACAATGGCCTTCCGCTTTCGATTGCAAACCAAAGATGTCTCAGCGGTCCGCCCAGATTCCGAAGAAATACCACACCGCAACAAGCGCTTCTTTTCCACAAATGAAGAAATGCTGAACAGACGGTTAACCAACTCACAAGGCTCTTAAAATCTGAGTATTGGAGAAAACTCCAGCTCCTTTCCTTTCTGACAATGACAACGATCAGACAGCGTGTCCCACAGCTCCGACAAGCCTCAAGAGTTTCTGACATAACCAAACAAAGTATTTCCGTGTCGGCGGTCCTTCCGAACCTCAAAATCAAGCCATATTTTTTTGTTATGGATCTCCACACACTCGCCACCATCATAATGAACATCGCACCAGTCCCGAAAGCAATCCAAAGAAAGTTTCCCGCCATGCTCGCGAAAGATGACAACCAACCCCATAAGGCGTTAGGCTGCGTGTCATTTGTTTGATATTAACCTATAATTCCGTCGCTTGTTTGTGGCATATGGTGTGGAGCCCCAGCCAGACCTTCTACTATATTTCATGTGACAGACGGAGGTGTTACACCCACACGCGCGACCGGCCCCGCGTCTGGTACATCCGCGGGAGCACGCGCATGCCCATGCACGCGCTCACATGATCGCCCATACGGGCGCACCAGTGCACACCTTCGCGAGTACGCCAGTGCACTATCTTGCACATGTCACGCGCGGATGAGACCACACACACCCATGCACGACCCCGAGCACACATTCACGCGCAATGTCGCGACTACGGGAGCAACAACTTCCTCCCCGGGAGCATTCATCGCCTCTCCTACGTTATAATACATTCTAACATTTTTACCCGAGTTTGCAGGGGACAACCGCTCACCGACTCAAGTCCGTCACCATTCGTCATCATCGCCGCCATAAAAATGAGCAGAGAAAGATCATTGTTTTTCTTCATCCGAAGCGGCCTCGTGCAACAAGGATCTGGGGGGCAATTGTTGGGGATGACCCCCATTTTATAGGAATTAGGTGTGCACATAACTACTCACTCATGATCTCCACCTCAAAATAAGTGGGATCATGGGATTGACCACACGCGCGATCACCACGCCTGATCCCCCTGCACGCCGATCCCATTACGCGCATTGAAGGAACCGTTGCGGGCGTCTCTTTGCCGGCCGCCGGCCGTCCAACCCCGGCCACTGCCTTGCGGCCATGGGGAGGCCAAATCGGCTGCCCCTCCTTGGCCGCCGCCTCGCGGCCAAGGGGCGGCCAAGCCGGCTGCCCCTCCTTGGCCTCCCCCTCGCTGCCAAGGGGCGGCCAAGCCGCCCGCCCCTCCTTGGGAGCCGCCATGCGGCCAAGGGGCGGCCAAGCCGGCCGCCCCTCCTTGGCCTCCACCATGCGACCAAGGGGCAGCCAAGCTGACCGCCCCTTTCGGTCTCCGCCTCGCGGCCAAGGGGTGGCATATCCGGCCGCCCCTCCTCTGTCGGCGGAAATCTTCCCCTCGGCGGCGAGTTCACCGGACGCACGTGAAGACACGCTCCCGCCATCCGATTAAGGGGGAGCGTTGAAAGAAATTGTACCCTAATCACCTAGAGGGGGGGGGGGTGAATAGGTGACTTAATCTTTTTTAAACTTTTAGCCAGATTATATCACAGATTTCACAGAACTATACACAGCATACACAACATCAATCACATACACAGAGTACACACTGTTTTATAGTGGTTCCCCAAGGTTTGGGTACATCCACTTTCCCCCTTCGCCTATCTAGTAGTGTACTAGATTCGGCCAAACTCCTCCACTATTCCTTAGATCCTCAGATCTTACACTCAGAACCCAAACCAGGTTCCTACAGCTCAGAGTGATCTCACTCCTATAACTCAGGCTCAACAGCCCTACAACTCAGTCTTCTCCAAAGACCTACACTCAGCCACAAGGCCTACACTCAGCCTACAACAGGCCTACACTCAGAGAAACAGATCTCCTACACTCAGGCACACAGGCCCTACCACTCAGCCTTTATAATTTCAGGCTTACAACTCAGATCCCTAAGGATCCTACAAGAAATTAAAAATACAATGTATATAACCTCAACTCAGAATAAGAGAGAAGAGTTGACAGGTTTCTTGATGAGTTCTTGAAAGAACTCTGCTGAGATCAACCACACTTGGCTTTCTTCAAAGCTTCTTGAATGTAGAACACAATAGGGTTGAGTCTCTAAACAGTTGATCTTCAATCACTGCAACTTAAGTTTCAGATCCCAATCTGAAACCTTCTTCACAGCCTGGTTCCAACAGCTGTCTTCTTGGAAGGAGCTCTCTCTCTCCAACTACTTAGATCTTCACTTGAATTGATTCTTCAATGAATTGCTAGATCTTCTTCTCAATCTCTTGTTGTTAATCATCTTCTTCAGTTGACAGAATAAGCCTATATATAGGCCTTCTTCATGGTGACCGGCTGATCCGGTTTCTAACGACTTTCTGACAACTCTGACAGTTGCAGTAGACCGGCTGGAATGGCAGCTGTCATGTCATCCAGTCACTTCTTGAAATATCTGTAACTGTCTGAAAGTGTCGAGACAGTCTGTCTTTAAGTGTCGACACTTATAGATTAAGTGTCGACACAAGCAGACTAAGTGTCGACACTAGCCTTCAAGGTGTCGACACAACTCCTTGTGTTGTAGAATTTACTTCTCGACACTGCTTCTTCAGAATGTGTCGACACTGATAATGTGTGTCGACACAACTCCTTGTTCTTCAGTACTTTGTTGATTTCTTGTAAGTGTCGACCCAACTCCTTTGTGTCGACACATCTTCTTGGTGTCGACACAAGTCTTCAGTGTTGATACTTTTGCTGAGTGTCGACACATCTGCTTGGTGTCGACACTTGTACTTGGTCTTCATAGAAATTTGCTGAGTATCGACAGAGCTACTTGTGTCGACACTTTCTTCATGTGTTGAGACTTCTGCTGTGTGTCAACACTGATTCTTTATGTCGACACTTGTACTTAGAATTTTGTTGAACTTTGCTGAATGTCGACACAGCCTCCTAGTATCGACACTTTCTTCATGTGTTGAGTCTTCTGCTGTGTGTCGACACATTCTCCAAGTGTCGACACTTGTACTTAGAATTTTGTTGAACTTTGCTGAGTGTCGACACAGCCTCCTAGTGTCGACACTTTCTGATGTCGACAAAGTACCTCTGGGTGTCGACACTGCTTCTAAGTGTCGACACTGCTTCACTGGACATTTCTTCATTGAGTGTCGACACAACCTGCATGTGTCGACACTTTCCTTCTGGTGTCGACTCTGTATTCCTGGTGTCGACACAATTACTCCAAGTGTCGACACTGCTTCTCTGGGTGTCGACACAAGTCTTCTTAAGTGTCGACACTTTGCTTCTGGGTGTCGACACATGAACTTAGAAACTTTTCAGCTTTCCCTGCAAATACTTAACCTGTACAAGGTAACTCAAAATACATCAAATACATTTTGATGTATATCATTGAGTAGGGTGAGGCTTCTTCAAATCAGGTACATTTATTCCAATGTACCCAACAATCACCCCATATTTGGAGAAGTCATAACCCTTAGTCAATGATATACACCATACATAATAAAATCACAGTATGATGTAAAGCAGGATTATATAACAGGGTAAGTACATAAACATGTATTAATCAAATCATGTATACACAGATATCTCAGAACAATTAATGTAATAGAATTAGCATATATCACATTGTTCTTCAACATATTCATTATCCAAAAGTTGACAGACAGTTTAAAAATCAAAGGATTACAATTGTAAACTAAAGAAAAATTCTATCCTATTGCTGCTCAGTCTCCTTGATCACTATGCCCTTTCTAGACTGTATCTTTGCTTGGACTGGGGCTTCAGCATCTTCAGCAGCAGCAGACTTCTTGCCTTTAAGATCCTTCTTCTTTAACTCTTCAGCTTTGATCTTCTGTCTTTCAAAGTAATGATAAGGCTTGGGAAAGTACTTGCTAGGCTCCTGGGCAGTAGGAGGTAACTTTCCCATCTTTGCCTTTCTTCTATACTACACAATGGCTTCTTGCCTGTTCTCATGCTTCCTCCACTCCACATCAGAATACCATTTGCCTCTGTTCACAATATTGTCTTTGACGGCCTTCCATGCAGTCAGAATGATATTCCTGGAGGTGGGGCTCCACTGTTCAAAGTCAGGCCTCAATTCAGCTTGCTCCCTAAATCTCTTCTTAGACAATTGGGCTTCTTGTGCTTTATGCAAAACTTCTTGTATAGCCTCAGGCACTGGCTGAACTACTTTTTCTATGATGACATTTTGCTTTCCCTCAGGTGGGCTATACATTGACTGTATATCTGCATGTATCATGTCAAAGTCTGGTGGAGGGTATATTACTTGAGCCACTTCAGCTTGCTCCCCTCCAAGATATGCAGGATTAATCCCAGACTCTGCCACATTATCATCATCACATAATGGAGGATATTCAAGGGTGGCTCTGATGGAATTAGAAATCCACTTTGCATGATCAGAGCTGGCTTTGACTAACACCCTCTCCCCCTTTATGACTTCTCTAACAATATGATCCCTCAGATCATCTTTCTGAAATCTTATTTGGGCATCCAAATAGTTTTCTCCATCCTTAAAGAAAGGTTTCAACCTTTGGAGCTTGTCAGTTATAGCCTTTTTAGAGTCTTGTATAGTAGTTTTAACAACAGTTATTCCCTCTTGTAATGTTTTATCAAATTCTGTCTTAGCTGTAGCATTAGCTTTAGTCTGACCAGTAGTTATATTTTTCATTTCTGTGACTATTGCATTGTGTGAAGCAGTTAAATTATCATTCATCCTTAGCTGGTTCTCCAGAACATAGCCTTGCTTCACTGCAATATCATCTACTTGAGCTTTGATCTTCTCTTGATGTGTAGCCAAGTAGACCACTGCATTCCCTCCCTTGTGAAAGCAGTCAGTCATCTCTTTCTTATTCAGATTCATTTCAAATTTGATGGACTTAATATCTTGGGCCAGATCAAACTATAGAGACTTATGCCCTTCATCCATATAAGATTGCAAAGCCTGTCTTTGCTCATCCATCTTTATCTGCATGGAAACCATCAGAGAACTAAAATCTGCAGATGGGGCTGGCAGTGGTGCAGGCTGTGGTGCAATTGTTTGTAAAGCCTTTTTGTAAGTTTGGCTCCTTCTCTTAAAGACTTGGAATTTCCTCTTTTTGGCTCTTGCAGCCTCTTCATCTTCTGAAGCAGATGTGCTATCAATAGTCACTCTGTCCTTTGGACTTGGAGGTAGCTCCTTCTCAGTCCTTTGTAGGCCTTCAGCAGCTTTTGGCACCTCAGTCTCTTTGCCTGCAGTTTTCTCTATATTTTCCACTTGCTCCCTCTCAACATGGGCCTTCTCCCCCTCAGCAGCAGCACTTTCTTTCTCAAAATCTGTTTGTAGAAGATCTGGGAATAGCTCTTCTAGGGTAAATTCTTGTTGAGAATGAGGTGGAGAGACTCTTATCTCATCAACAACTTGATCATATACCACTTGATCTGCAACAGATGTGTCCTCCATGACAACATCTTGGGGTTGGCTATGTGTTTGAGGTTACTGATTAACATCAGACAATCTGTCAGTCATATCTTCATTTTCAATAGAGAAATCTATTTGGTTGATTTTAGTTATTACCTCAAGGATTGTGTGGGTAGCTTGTTCACTTTCTAGTGGAGTTGGTTCTTCCACCAGTAGAGGCTCCCCCTGGATGGAATCCAGGTTAACTGGGCTAGCCTGTGGTAGCTCCCCCTGCCTCTCAGCATCTTCTTGTCTTGCTGGAGATTGTCCAGCAGTACTAGTGTCTTGTTCATCATCTAGAGTAAAGACAACTTGCTCCTCAGAACTGCTTGATGATTCTTGAGCCACAGGGGCTGACTTCTTCTTCTTTTTTTGGGGTGTTACCTTCGCAGGAGTTGTCATTTCCTTAGTCAAGACTCTATCCCATCTAGAGAAAATTCTCATGTCCATCTTCCTCATGTGATTGATCTTAGTTCCAGCAGCTTGACTCATGACCTCTGGTATACTACCTGCCAGGTATAGACTTAGTATTCTACCCAAATTGGACTTCTTCATACTCTCTTTAATCTTATCAAACAAGACTGTAGACCAATCAGTACTCAGTTTGAATATGATCCTTGTCATTAGATTGAACATATGAGCTGAAATCCTGTCATGTCCTCCAGGCTTGCACATGATAACTTTGCCCACAATCTCAGATAAGAATTTGCCTTGGCTGTTCATTCCCTTCCGGTTGAAAACTGATCTAATTTTCATCTTGAAATCCAGTCTGCACCATGTCAATGCTTCTCTAGTCTTAGAAGCAGAAACTTCATCTTCTTCCTTTGTCCTAGGTAGTTGTAGTACCTTTCTCAGACTCTTAGGTGAGAGCTTCACCTTAGCCCCATGAACCCTAGACTTTATCTAGAGTCCAGATTCATCTATTGTAGATCCATTCAGGAATTCCAGAACTTCTTTCTTCCATATCTTGGTCGGCTCTGAAACAAGAAAATCTAACCCTGTTTCTTCTATTAGGGTTATTACGCCTTTGATCTCTGGTTCCCCGTCATCAAAAGCATGCTGCACCAGTTCGTATCCTTCATTCACATTCTCTTCGAGCTTGGGCGTCATTAGGGTTTGAAGAAATTTGAATTGAGAGAAGAGAGGTGTCGACACACAAGTTTGGTCTCGAAACTTTGGTGAGTGTGTCGACAGACAATGGTGAAATCCTATTTATACCTTTCTAGAATTGAAGATGAAAGGGCGCGTCAAAATACTCAAATTGTGTCGACACTGTTGAAAAGTGTCGACACAGACTTATAATGTCTCGACAACTACGTGTCGACACAAGTATAGTCGACAGAATATATGTGTCGACACTTGTTTATGTGTCGAAACCGCTTAGCTCGACACTTGGTTGAGACTTTACTTCACTAATTCTGCATAAAGTCTAAGTGTTGACACCACCTTGGATGTGTCGACACCTACCCTGTATGTGTCGACACTAATTTTCTGAAGTGTCGACACCAACTTCCTAGATGTGTCGACACCTTTTCTCTGAAGTGTCGACACCAATTCTCTGTCTCGACACAGACAACTCTGTGTGTCGACACTATTTTACTTAGCCATTTCTGTAAACTTATTCTAAGTTTATCATACCTAATTCAATTTTAAACCTATTGAATTTGGTTTCTTCTAAAGGCTTAGTACACATGTCAGCTAGTTGATTATCTGTATTAACATACTCTAGTGAAATATCTTCTTTTTCAACATGTTCCCTTAGAAAATGATATTTTATCTCCATGTGCTTAGTCCTACTATGGAAAACAGGATTGTTTGCAATAGATATAACACTAGTAGAATCACAAAATAGTGGTGTTCTACTTACTTGAATACCATAATCCTCAAGCTGATGTTGTATCCATAGAAGTTGAGCACAGCAACTTCCTGCAGCCACATACTCTGATTCTGCTGTGGAGATAGCCACACTTGTTTGCTTCTTGCTACTCTATGAAATCAGTCTTCCACCTAGGAATTGACAGGTACCAGTTGTACTTTTCCTATCTTCTTTGCAGCCTGCAAAATCTGCATCTGAATAACCTGTCAGTTCAAAGTCTCCATTCCTAGGGTACCAAAGGCCTAGATAAGGAGTGCCCTTAAGATATCTCAGTATCCTTTTGACTACTGTCAAATGAGACTCTTTAGGGCAAGCTTGGTACCTAGCACAGACACATGTAGCATACATGATATCTAGTCTACTTGCAGTCAAATACAATAGGGAGCCAACTATCCCTCTATACAAAGTCTTATCTACAGGTTTCCCTGCATCATCTTTGCTAAGAGACATACTTGACCCCATAGGAGTTTTCATGGTACTGGATGATTCCATACCATACTTCCTTATCAGTTCTAGGGTGAACTTAGACTGACATATGGATAAACCATTCTCAGTCTGTCTAACTTGGAGACCCAAGAAGAACTTAAGTTCCCCCATACTGCTCATCTCAAATTGTCCTTGCATTAGTTTTGCAAACTTTTTGCAAAGACTACTTTCAGTAGACCCAAATATGATGTCATCTACATATATTTGGACTAGTATGATCTTGCCTCTGGATTCCCTAAGGAATAGAGTCTTGTCTATTTCCCCCTTGTGAATTTATTCTCAATGAGGAAACTAGACAGAGTTTCATACCAAACCCTAGGGGCTTGTTTTAACCCATACAAAGCCTTCCTAAGTCTATAAACAGAATTAAGTTGAGTTGAATCAATAAAACCTGATGGATGTTCCACATAGACCTCTTCCTTCAGATTGCCATTCAAAAAGGCTGACTTAACATCCATTTGGTATACTTTAAACCCTTGATAGGTTGCATAGACCAAGATCATCCTTATAGCTTCCAGTCTGGCTACTGGAGCAAAAGTTTGATCAAATTCAATACCTTCTTCCTGCCTATATCCCTTAGCAACCAGTCTTGCTTTGTTCTTTATAATGACTCCATGTTCATCCATCTTGTTCCTGAAGATCCACTTAGTTCCAATTATGTTATGGTCTTTTGGTTTAGGAACAAGCTCCCAGACATTGCATCTCTTGAACTGATTCAGCTCCTCTTGCATTGCCTCAATCCAATGAGGGTCTAGGATGG
The DNA here is from genome assembly GCA_039583875.1 of Platanthera guangdongensis. NCBI lineage: Eukaryota > Viridiplantae > Streptophyta > Magnoliopsida > Asparagales > Orchidaceae > Platanthera > Platanthera guangdongensis. The sequence continues at coordinate 162,663,378 of CM077165.1, read as the reverse complement.
CTTCTTCAAATTTCTTTGGCTCAACTTGGGATAGAAAACTGTAGTAGAGTACTGAACTTAGATTTCTGCTCCTTGTTTGTACCCCTTGTCTTAGATCACCAATAATTTGATTAGCTAAATGATCTCTTAGATGTCTATTAGCTGGTGGCAGCCTGGCTTCATGTTGAACTCCTTCAGCTTCTTCAACTTGCTGCACTCCATGGTCTTTTTCTGCATCAGGTGCATGTAGTACTCCCCCTGGACAACAGCCACTATCTTTTACTTGCTGTCTTGCAGTAGGTCCTTCTTCTATAGTGAGCTTGTTCATCTTCTCAGTCACATCTGTGGAGCTGCAAATACTACTAAACAATTCATTGTTAATAAGTCTAGCTTCATCAAATACTACATGTACTGACTCTTCTACAACTTGATTAGTCAAGTTGTAGACCCTATAAGCCTTACTGTTATTGTTGTACCCAACAAAGATCCCCTCTTGGGATTTGGCAGCAAACTTGGTTAAGTAAGACTTACCATTGTTAAGTATATAGCATTTACAACCAAAGATCCTGAAATAGGATAAGTTTGGTTTTCTGTCTTTCACAATCTCATAGGGGGTCTTATTGTGGCTCTTGGTGATAGTAGCCCTATTAATTACATGACATGCAGTGTTAACTGGCTCAGCCCAGAAATATTTTGGGAGAGATGTGTCACTTAATAGGGTTCTACCAGCCTCAATCAAGGTTCTATTTTTTCTCTCAGCAATGCCATTTTGCTGAGGTGTTCTTGGTGAAGAAAATTCCTGAAATATCCCAAACTCTTCACATAGTTTTGTCATACTATCAGACTGGAATTCAGTACCATGGTCACTTCTTACTTTGACCACTGTACTGTCTAACTCATTCTGAATTTGTTTGACAAAACTATAGAAGATACTAGGTGTTTCAGATTTCTGTCTAAGGAAGAACACCTAGGAAAACCTTGAGTAGTCATCTACAACCACAAATGTGTAGACCTTCCTACCTAGGCTGTGAACTGTCATAGGACTAAAGAGATCCATATGCAAGAGGTATAAGCACCTCACATCATCTTTGTTCTCAATGCTATTAAAGGTGGATCTAGTCTGCTTGCCCTTTTGACAAGCTGAACATATCCCATCTTTAATACACTTAACCTGAGGATCATTCCTCACTAACTCTTTGCTATAGAGTTGGCCAATTGTCTTGTAGTTAAGATGGGCTAGCCTCTTGTGCCATTTGACACAATGAGAGACTTTCTCATCAGCTACAAGACACATTGGAGAAACATTGTTCTCACACATAATGTCTAAGCAATAGACATTTCTCTTTCTATAACCTGTCAGAATGATCTCTTGATCATTTGACCTCCTGATATGACAACCATCTTTGACAAATGAGATGTCATATCCTAAATCACTCAGTTGACTTATACTAATTAGGTTATGTTTCAAACCTTTAACATAAGCCACTTGAGTAATTGTTATAAGGTTGCTAGAGATGTTACCAAAACCTTTGATGATTCCTTTTTCAGAACCACCAAAGGTGACTTTAGGACCATCCTTGATTGGTGTGTAGTCCTTTAGCAATCCCCTAGTTCCAGTCATGTGCCTGGAACATCCACTGTCCAAGTACCATATTGGGGCATGGTCACTTGAACTCACCTGCAAAACAGATTAGTTAACCTTAGAACCCAAAGAATTCTTGGGTCCTTGGTGCTGGTTAGTTTGCCTCTTAACAAAGCTACCTATAGCTTTTCTAACAGGCAGATTGCTACTGACTTTGGCACTTGAATTGTGCCAACAGTCCATGGCAAAGTGGCCCACCTTGCCACAACACCAGCACTCAAATCTGTTGTACCTTTGCTTAGGTATAACTCTAGCTGTTCTATCTACAGCAGGCTTGTTGAGTACTGGAGCTTTGCCCTTAGACTTGGACTTTATAGTCCTAGCAGGTTGTGTAAACACTAATCCAGTTTTACCCTTCTGATGTACAAATTCATCTATCAAAGGTAAAATAGATTTTGGTTTAGAAAACCTTGCAACTATATCTCTCTCCTTCTGAAGACTAATCTTCAGATTTATGATTTGATCATTATTAAATGTTATAGTCCCCATCTGAATAACAGTTATGTGCTTCAATCTGGCTATTTCATTTAGTTTTTGATCAATCAACTTCTCAAAATTAGTTGCAGCCTCTTTGAGACTAGCAATCTCCTTTGCCTGACTCTTGGCCAAGGATTTGCTTTTCTTAAAAGCTTGCAACAGTACACTATATTCATCAATCAACTGATGAATATCCCCTTCAGATTCAGATCCACTGGCATCACTTGATGCTGATGTAACTGAGTCTGAACTAGCACTAGAAATTGAACTTAAAGAACAACTTTGTACCTGACTAGGTCCAGGCTGCTCCTGGATTTTGTCACCTTCTGACAAGACCATCAGTCCCTGTCACTGATTGTCCTCTTGCTCATATATTGAGTTCATTAACTGGATGAACTCCTCTTCTTCTTCTTCAGCAAACAGTCCAATGTAAGCTTCTGCTTCTGAATCAGTTTCTGAAGATGATATGTCTGACAGGCTTTTGTCCTTCTTGGCAACAAATGACCTTTCCTTTTTGCCCTTGATCTGAGTCTTCTTCTTATTAGATGACTCTTTCCTTTTCTCTGGACAGTCAGCAACAACATGTCCTTGTCTGTTACAACAATAGCATACAATTTTTGGTAAAGTTGCTTTGCTTGACTTGGGCTTTCTCCTGTCTTTCTTTGATGACTTCTTGTTCTGATAATAGTCATCTTTTCCCTGTGAAGTGGATTGCTTTGACCTCCACTGTTTCTTCTTTAGAAATTTCTGAAAGTGTCTTGTGAAAGCTGCAAAATCCTCATCACTCTCACTGCTTTCAGAATCCCTGCATTCTGTCTCATCTGACTCAGTCCCAGCAACTTTTGGGGGTGGAGATGGAGACTTACTTCTATATTTCTTAGTGGCTTCTGTCTTGAATGCCACTGCTCTTTTTTTGTGCTCAATTCTTGTAGTCTTCTCCTCCTCTTTCCTTACCATTAGCTGCATTTCATAAGATAACAGCTTTGCAAACAATGTTGGAGGAGGAATATCTGCTAACTTGGCCATTTCCCTTATGGCACAGATCTTGGTGTCCCAGTCCTTTGTTAGGGACCTCAAGAACTTATCATTCAGCTCATAATTGCTGAATTCTCTTCCATAGGACATCAACTCATTGACAATCCTATAGAATTTCTTGTAACACTCAGTTATGCTATCAGATCTGTCTTGCCTGAAGCTCTCATATTCTTGGTTTAACAAAGACTTTCTGTCCCGTCTAACTTCTTCTGAACCCTCCATGTACACTATCAGAGTATCCCGCATCTCCTTTGATGTTTTACAGTGTATCAAGTTCTGAAATGTAGCATCATCTATGACACTTACAATGATATTCTGAGCCCTTTTGTCCATTATAGCTAGAATAATCTCATCTTTTGTCATTTCAGAAAAGTCCTTAGGTGTTCTCTGATTTGCATCCAAGACTGATACTTTCATAGGCACATATGACCCTTCTTTAACTGTGATGTAGATTCTAGGGTCAGAGGCTTTCATAAACAGTCTAACCCTTTCTTTCCAGATGCCAAAAATCTCCTTTCTGCAAATTGACAACTTCATGGATCCAAGTTCTTTATGATTCTCTGTTGAACCCATTTTCTTGATTTTCTTGTTTATGTTGAATCTGTCCTTGCTGTCACTGAATCTGTCAATAGGATCTACTCAGACAGTTATGTCCTTTTCGGAGCAACCTGGCTCTGATACCACTTGAAAGAAAATGTACCCTAATCACCTAGAGGGGGGGGAGGGTGAATAAGTGACTTAATCTTTTTTAAACTTTTAGCCATATTATATCACAGATTTCACAGAACTATACACAGCATACACAACATCAATCACATACACAGAGTACACATTGTTTTATAGTGGTTCCCCAAGGTTTGGGTACATCCACTTTCCCCCTTCGCCTATCTAGTAGAGTACTAGATTCGGCCAAACTCCTCCACTATTCCTCAGATCCTCAGATCTTATACTCAGAACCCAAACCAGGTTCCTACAGCTCAGAGTGATCCCACTCCTACAACTCAGGCTCAACAGCCCTACCACTCAGTCTTCTCCAAAGACCTACACTCAGCCACAAGGCCTACACTCAGCCTACAACAGGCCTATACTCAGAGAAACAGATCTCCTACACTCAGGCACACAGGCCCTACCACTCAGCCTTTATAATTTCAGGCTTACAACTCAGATCCCTAAGGATCCTACAAGAAATTAAAAATACAATGTATATAACCTCAACTCAGAATAAGAGAGAAGAGTTGACAGGTTTCTTGATGAGTTCTTGAAAGAACTCTGCTGAGATCAACCACACTTGGCTTTCTTCAAAGCTTCTTGAATGTAGAACACAATAGGGTTGAGTCTCTAAACAGCTGATCTTCAATCACTGCAACTTAAGTTTCAGATCCCAATCTGAAACCTTCTTCACAGCATGGTTCCAACAGCTGTCTTCTTGGAAGGAGCTCTCTCTCTCCAACTACTTAGATCTTCACTTGAATTGATTCTTCAATGAATTGCTAGATCTTCTTCTCAATCTCTTGTTGTTAATCATCTTCTTCAGTTGACAGAATAAGCCTATATATAGGCCTTCTTCATGGTGACCGGCTGATCCGGTTTCTAACGACTTTCTGACAACTTTGGCAGTTGCAGTAGACCGGCTGGAATGGCAGCTGTCATGTCATCCAGTCACTTCTTGAAATATCTGTAACTGTCTGAAAGTGTCGAGACAGTCTGTCTTTAAGTGTCGACACTTATAGACTAAGTGTCGACACAAGCAGACTAAGTGTCGACACTAGCCTTCAAGGTGTCGACACAACTCCTTGTGTTGTAGAATTTACTTCTCGACACTGCTTCTTCAGAATGTGTCGACACTGATAATGTGTGTCGACACAACTCCTTGTTCTTCATTACTTTGTTGATTTCTTGTAAGTGTCGACCCAACTCCTTTGTGTCGACACATCTTCTTGTGTTGAACTTGTTAAGTGTCGACACATCTTCTTGGTGTCGACACAAGTCTTCAGTGTTGATACTTTTGCTGAGTGTCGACACATCTGCTTGGTATCGACACTTGTACTTGGTCTTCATAGAAATTTGCTGAGTATCGACAGAGCTCCTTGTGTCGACACTTTCTTCATGTGTTGAGACTTCTGCTGTGTGTCGACACTGATTCTTTGTGTCGACACTTGTACTTAGAATTTTGTTGAACTTTGCTGAGTGTCGACACAGCCTCCTAGTGTCGACACTTTCTTCATGTGTTGAGTCTTCTGCTGTGTGTCGACACATTCTCCAAGTGTCGACACTTGCACTTAGAATTTTTTTGAACTTTGCTGAGTGTCGACACAGCCTCCTAGTGTCGACACTTTCTGATGTCGACAAAGTACCTCTGGGTGTCGACACTGCTTCTAAGTGTCGACACTGCTTCACTGGACATTTCTTCATTGAGTGTCGACACAACCTGCATGTGTCGACACTTTCCTTCTGGTGTCGACTCTGCATTCCTGGTGTCGACACAATTACTCCAAGTGTCGACACTGCTTCTCTGGGTGTCGACACAAGTCTTCTTAAGTGTCGACACTTTGCTTCTGGGTGTCGACACATGGACTTAGAAACTTTTCAGCTTTCCCTGCAAATACTTAATCTGCACAAGGTAACTCAAAATACATCAAATACATTTTGATGTATATCATTGAGTAGGGTGAGGCTTCTTCAAATCAGGTACATTTATTCCAATGTACCCAACAAGCGTCCTTGATCGTCCGATTCACCCGTAACTATCCACTAACCACCAAGTTAGTGGGAGGAATTTAATTAATATTTTATTATTTATTCATGGCGGTCTCCAAATAGCGAGATACACGTATCAAAAACTATAGTAAAATTATTTATGAAGGTGGTTATAGTGTGCGGATAATCCCGTAACCACCTTAACCACCTCCCGGAGCCTATAAAAACAGCCACAGGTCTCCTCATTTCTCATCTTTTTTCGATCTTTACCTTCGGAGTCTTCTTCTTTCTCAGGTCGAAGCTCTGCCAATTTCCTCCTACGAGCCGCCTCCGAGCCACCTTCGAGCCACACCCGATCCACAAGCGTGTCAAGTCGCAACCAGCCGGTGAAGCCGAATCGCCTAAGTTCCAAGCAGCCCCAACAACTGCAAGACTAAGTGTGTTGTCTCTCATCCAGAATCAACAAATCGTTATCTGAAGACCACCGGCGCAAAACACAATCTGTATCAACTCTCGGCACAATGACATGTCGTCCGCTGCGTGCAAAGTGCTCTTTCACCACATAGTTGTAACGAGAGGTGGTCTGTCACCCTCGACTTCCAAAATCACCTGTAACCCCCAGGAAGTAGTGAATTTTGACCGACAAAGATTCGGTCACGTGGTTTTTTACCCAGTTGAGGGGTTTTTCCACGTTAAAACTGTTTTTGTACAATCAACCTACTCTTTTGGCTATGTGCGCGTTCGACCGCTCCGAGAGCTAAGACTGTTCAAGAATTCCGGCCCGACTGGGACGTTGAATTGATCCGCAACAAGCTTTTTTTGAAACTAAAATGATTCACTAGTTTCCAAAAAAGACTTTTAAAAATGGCTAATCATTTTTCTCACCACGGAAAAAATCAAACCAATAAAAAAAAATAGTGTTGTAACTTGTAAGTAGGAATAATAGAACTTTTTCAGCCACCACTGAAATCTTACACATATTCTCAGTTGAATTCGGCTCTAGATTCCTCCGATAAAGGACAAAAACTTTGAGAATTAAAGCCCAAACGTGTTGAACATTGTTAGCATTGCTCAAGGCTCTGGTAGATCAGATTAAATTGGACCGCATTAACCAGAGAGTGAACGAGCATACCTACAGTCACATTAAGTAAAATGCTGAAAAAAGAAAATTTTAGCGTGGAAAACCCGTCAACTGTGTGAAAAATCAAGTGGTCATGTCTGTGCTGGCCAAACCTCCACTCTTTGTTTGGTGATGTACAGAGCTTTCTTGAAAAACTCGAGGGTGACAGACTTTATCTCGTTACAATTATGGAGAGAGAATGAGAAGGACTTGGAGGATGACATGCCACCACTCACTGGTCTATTTCTTCTTCTGCTACAATTGGGAACTTTACACTGTGGAGGCTTAGGAGTCTTTGACGTTAGCTTGAAGGCGAGAGCAGCTTGTTGCGTTTATACGTATGTGACTTGAAAGTTCAGGTGGCGCGCTTTGTCTTCTATGGGTTGTCTTCTGTTGTGCTTAGAGGGGTCTGGAGTGGCAGAGTTGTCGCCGTCTGATGAGCTTGCTGCTGAGTCGAGGGCGCAGAGAATGCAGAGCATTCTACGCTTTGGACTGTAGCTGAGCGGTCTTTGGCGGGCTCTGAAGTGGCTCTTGTAAACTGCTAGCAGTGCGAGACACATGAACTTTGGGTGCTCTGGCAGACTTGGCCGAAAATAATCGCTCCTCCCGCGAGGGGAGGAGCGACCGATGAGGGCGGCGACTGGCGGGAAGGCAAACATCGCTGGAGCGCGAGGCAGCCGGCGGGAAGGCAGACATCACTAAAAGCAAAAGTATATTATCCCTCAAAAGAATTCGACCATGAATTCACAAAAGGAAGACCGAGACAAGTAGTTGATACCAAATTTGTAACACCTCCATCTGTCGCGTAAAATAAAACAGAAGATCCGATTGGGGCCCCACGTCATATTCCACGGACAGTTAGCGGAGTTACATGTTAGTATCAAAAGACCAAACAAATCCTAACTCAAAGCATTCTAGCAGAAGCTTCATGAGTTAATTGAACTCAAGTAACACGAATATCCACTATATTAAACCACATAAGAATGTTTACAAAATACACCAAAAGTTGCGGCCTTAAATCCTTACAATTGTTTTTCTTCACAAGAGTAATTTACAAACATTGGCACGCAGGCCGGGCACACAAGAAAACAACAAAAAACTCTTCGCTTGGCCCTCAAGGGCTGACATAGCATCAGAGAGCTGCAACCCGCTATTTCCCACTTGGCTCTCCAGCACCTACACAGGGACATTCACAAGCAAGGTGGCAAACAAGGCAACGGTCAGCGTTAGCTGACCAATTTATAACGAGTCCATCCCATTCCCAAGGCAACGACATTCCTTTCCTACAAGCATATCATTCATATATAGATATATCACACAAAGGTACAACTTAAGCACCATTCAATATATAACAAACGTTTACATCAACTGTCAAATGTTCCATGCACTCAGGGCACATTATCGGTGTACTGGAAATGCCTAGCCCCACCACCGTTCAGAGGTCTGAGACTTGACGGTCAACATTGAGCATTAAAGTCTGACACATAACCGCGTTATAACCACAACTCTCCTCCTATGTCAACGGTAAGTGTCACGTACTTTAGCTCTCTTTAACCGAACCACATAGAGCGGGTACATGTCTGTTTTTTTCCGTTGCTCAAATCGTCATGTCATCGCCGAAAATCGTAACCTTCGTGGCCAATCTTCATGACGCGAGTCAGCCTTCCATTTCCCGTAATTCAAAACATAACCAACGTTATGTACAATGGCTCTCAAGGCCATCAAAGCTGGGCACCCAGGCTCATAGCTCACATGCTAGCCACATGATCTCCACGAGACAGGCTTCGCAAGCACAATACTATCTCGGAGCTATCGCCAGCGATAGTCACTATCGCCTGAAGTTAACAACAGAACATCTCTTTTTGTCTCCAGACTCAACCATAACTGGAACATCTTTCCAAAAAACAACTATAGCATCCTGCAATGCCAAAAAACTGGACTTTCACAAAGTTTAGCTCACAAAGAGCTATTGCTAGAAATATCCACTATTGCCCGGCGATATCCAACGGTTATCCAAAACCGTTTATTTTTTGGGTATTTTCCTGGAGCGCATCTCCAATGCTTCCTGCTACTCAGTTCACAGACACAACCCTCAAACTCCATAAACTATCCGTTTATACTCGAAGTCTTCTTCGGCACGCGAATTAAAACATCACTAATCCAGACAAACCTATCCGGATGAGCGTCACACAACATGCCTATTTCGTACTACGATTTCTGAATTCTATATGCAAAACTACCCGGGGATATCACGTATCAAACCTTTGGAATTCCCTCCTCTTTCCACCTTTTGGTGGGAGATTCCATGTATATGCAAAACTTAGGACTTCACTTGTCCAAGAAGGTTGATCGTTACCCTCGTAGATCGTTTTGGAGTCATGATCAAGTCTTCTATCCGGATGGAAAGGATCGCCTCGCTTTCCTCTTCACGGATCTTGCTTTAGCTCTTGATTCCGACCACGAAATCTCCTTCTCCAAGCTTGCAATGCATCAGTCTTGAGCCCTTGTTCTTCTTTTATTCCAAGGAGATGAAAAGGGATGAGAGAGAGTGAGAGAAGAGAAATGACTCTTCTCTTTACCTCTTCTCTGCTTAAGTGACCTCGGGATTAATCTCAGCCATAGGATCCTCTCTTCAATAGGAAGGAAGGGCCATGATTTCAACTGATAAGTCAAACTAATTGCTATCGCCGGGCGATATCAGCTGTCGTTTGGGCGATATCGCCGGTGGCCGCTTTGACCTCAGTCAACACCGCTCTTTGACCGCTTTCCGGCCACCTGACACGTGTCCCGCTATCGCCGAGCGATATCTCATTATCGCCAAGCGATAGTCTATTCAACGATTCGTCGAGTGCGTTGAGAGCGTTGAGTTCGTCGAGGGGTATCGCCGGCGATAGTCATTATCGTCTGGCGATAGCTACCTTTAATTCTGTTTTCCAATTTGGGGTGTTACTCCGCGGGTCCAGGCGGTTGGGCCGGGGCGATTACGCGTTAGTGGAGAGTTTTTCTACTACTTGCACCACACACATGGGGGGTGCGATTGACACTCTAAGGAGACCCATGAAGAGCTATAAAAAATAGTGATAGGAAAAAATAATAATAGAATGGATATATAGTGTTAAGAAGAAAGATATAAAACATGAAATATTATTTTTAGCTTTGTTGAAACTGAAATGGTTTACTGGTTTCCAAAGAGACTTTTAAAAATGGATAATCACTTTTCTCACCACGGAAGAATCAAACCGATAAAAAAACAGTGCTGTAAGACTGTAAGTATGAATAATAGAACTTTTTCACCCACCACTGAAATTTTACTCATATTCCAGATGAATTCGGCTCTAGATTCCTCCGCTAAAGGACAAAAACTTTTAGAATTAAAGCCCAAACGTGTTGGACATTGTTAGGGATCGCTCAAGGTTTCAGTATATCAAACTATATTAGACCGTCTTAGTCGGAGAGTGATCGAGCGTACCAACAGTCACATTGAGTATAAAGCTGGAAAAAAAATTTTACCGTGAAAAACTCATCAACTGCGCAAAAAATCAAGTGGTCAGGTCTGTGTTGACCAAACCTTCAGTATTTGTTTGTTGATGTATAGAGCTTTCTTGAAAAACTCGAGGGCGACAGACCGTCTCTCGTTACAATTATGGAGAGAGAATGAGAAGGACTTGAAGGGTGACATGACACCACTAATTGAACTATTTATGCTTCCGCTACAATTGGGAGCTTTACGTTGTGGAGGCTTAGGAGTCTTTGACGTTAGCTTGAAGACGGAAGCAGCTTGTTGCGTTTATACGTATGGGGCTTGAAAGTGCAGGTGGCGCGTCTAGCCCTCTGTGATTTGTCTTCTGTTGTGCTTAGAGGGGTCTGGAATGGCAGACTTGTCGTCGTCCGATGAGCTTGCTGCTGAGTCGAGGGCGCTGAGAATGCAAAGCATTTTGCGTGTCGGACTATAGTTGAGCGGTCTTTGGCGGACTCTGAAGTGGCTCTTGTAAACTGCTAACGGTGCGGGGCACATGAACTTTGGGTGCTCTGGCGGACTTGGCCGGAAAATAACCGCTCCTCCCGCGAGGGGAGGAGCGACCGACGAGGGCGGCGGCCGGCGGGAAGGCAGACATCGCTGGAGCGAGGGGTGGACGCATGGCCACCCTCCCTCGACGAGAAAGGTGGCCCAGATCTAGGCGGCCAAGCCCAGATTTGGGCGGCCATGTGGCTCGCATGGACGTGTACGGCGAGACGGGACCAAATCGGCACGTGTCGATTTGCCCGAGGCCCTGATGGCCGCGCACGGTTCTAGTGGGCTTGGTCGAACCTGCGCAAGGGAAACCCAACAGACATCTAGAGTTCAGGGTAGTACTTCATTTCAGTTACTATTTTAATTTGAAAATAATAATTGGATAATAATCGATATGTTTGTAAATGTGTCCTAAAGGCGAAGAGTTCGACGATGCTTGAAGGCCCTTGCAATCTTTAATATGCACTTGTTTGCTGTGCACTGCGAGACTCACAAATCTCAGCATTTCTCTGTGTATTTGATTGATCCGCACAAGAATATTTCTCTTAATTTGTGGTGTAGCAGCTAGAAGATGCTGGCTGCTGGGCAATGTTAATTAGGAGAGTCACATATATATAGGCTCACTCGCATGCTGGGCAAGGTTAACAAAGAGTATCTCCCGATTGATGAGTCCCAAACAAACAATTTATTTTAATGTGTTTTTTTTGTCAAATTTGAACTTGATATAAGTTTTATTTTTTTTACCATAAATGCATGAACATTAGAGAATATTTTGACATAATTTTTCATTTTGTGTATTTATAAGCTAATGAAGAATGCACGTGGGGAGCGGTGTCACGTCGGGACATTATCGTGAGAGTCACAAGGCCCAACCCTGTAAACTATCTCAGTTAAAATACTGTCACGATTTACCGTAGAGACAAAGCCCCGTGCCTATCAGTAGTGTATATTAAAAGTAAAAAAAAAATTCATTGATGCAACATTTACTCTTTCAATTTTACTCATGTTTATCATAATTTTTTGAATTTACTTATTTTCATTAATGTTTAAAACTAGTATAAATTTATGTTTTTCTTTAATATTAAAAAACAAGCTCTCATAGGAGTAGATCCTCGTGATTATCACGGTTAAAGATAGGGGTGAAGCACCGTGACAGTCACTCACTTGTAATCTAAATAAGAAAACAATTCAACGGTTGTTCATGCTTGGAAATTGAAAAGACCATCCTAAAATTTATAGAAAGGTGGGGTGTTAATAGCTCACCCCTCATGATTCCGACTAAATTAGTGGGATCATGGGGTAACTATCATGCATGCGATCAGCAAGCCCGATCCTCCGCATGGCTCACACACGGATTCACTACGCGCACCTTCCACGCAACCACCGCGACCAGACGCGGCACTGCCGTCATCAGC
>CM077165.1:162446880-162650501 GCA_039583875.1 Platanthera guangdongensis | reverse complement strand
ATGAACTCAAGAATGTCCACTTAGGAATGATAATACACATATTTGGGGAACTTGTGCGTTCCTGGTATTGCTTTTTGCAGTATTTTAGTTGCTTCATTGTGTGTTTTACGATATAGGGGACCAGAAGTAAGGAGGGGGGGCATGAACCCCGGCACTCGATGGGGAGTAATACGCTCATGAGGTACCAACACTTCCTCCCTCTATAGAGACGGTTCAGAGGATAGCTGACGTGGTCTTCACAATGATCAAGACCCAACATGAGGGACATGTACAACCCTCTGTTCCATTGGTGAGTCTCATCCCGGTTGGTGTACTTGAGCAGATTGCAAAGGGAAGAGCATTGATCCCGCCGTTGAATATATGTCTGATTCAAGGACCGTACATGGTCGAGGAGTACTTCATGCATTTGTTGTGCTGAGACAACATGCAGAGTTTGTGTTTGAGACCGAGGAGACAAAGAACAATAGATTTTATGATGGTCTGCGCGCTGAACTACGATGTCTATTGGTGTGTCCAAGTTAATTGGATTCTATGCCTTGGAAATGACTGCTAGATCTTTGGAAATGTACTTGAGAAAGTTCAGGGCGAAGCAAGAGTTCAACGTGCCGAACTTTGCAAATGTTTCAAAATCAAACTTTTGCAAGTGGAAGAAGTTACATTGGTTAGAATCGACCTCTTCCATAATCATGGGAACAAAGAAACGGTGTGGTCCATATGTTTTTTTTTTCTTGTGGTAAGGTGAGACATCTTGCCCGAGAATATCATGGGGATGCGCCAAGGGCAAAAGCTAAGGCTGGAGCATTGCAGGGTGAACTCCACGCACTTGCTACTCATGTGGCAAAGAGGGACATATAGCCTGAGACTGCCGAAGTGGCCCTTAGACGACACCAAACAAAAGGGAATGTTGAATATATGTACATTAATAGCTGTAATTATGTACCATACATTTCCTAGTAAGTCATGATGGATACAATACTTGTTTTGCATATATAAACATGTTGTGATGAGTAATCAAGCATTCATTTGATTAAGGCTTAATATTGCCCCGCGTGCTTATCTTTGTATCACAGAGAAGAGTGGAATGACATGGTCGTAGTACAAAGAGTTAAAATGGATAGAAAGTGATATGTTAAGATGTAGTTATGATGTCATATCATGACGTGGATGTGTCTGTGCTGACAATAGTTGTGTTTGATGTGATCTTAGGTATGTACTAGCTCTTGGAGCAGCGTACCTGTATAGATTACACCTTTATGGTAGTCACACTGGGATAGATCATCGAACGAGGGACGAAGTTCGCTTGTCTACAAGGATCGAGCACGATATTGATGTCTGCTCTCCAAGTCGTCAAAGCTGTTTAGAAGGGCGCAGAGTTATTTCTTCACGCTTATACAAGCTGTTGAGCCAAAAGCTAGTGCGAGTGACATTCCGATTGTATCGGAGTATGCTGATGTGTTTCCAAAGGATCTTCCTGGGATACCGCCCCAGCGGGAGATTGACTTCGCTAGTAAACTGGTGTCATGTGCGAAACATGTGGCCCGTTCGCCGTACAATATTAGCGTCAAAGGAAATGGCGGAACTAAAAGTCCAGTTGCAAGATTTGCTAGAGCAAGGATATATATGCCCAAGTATGTCACCTTGGAGCGCGCTAGTCCTCTTTATGAAAAAGAATGACGGTAGCTTGCGTGATGGAGAAGAACAAGTATCTGATACCACGAATTGATGACTGTTCGATCAGCAGGTTGTGTCAACAGTATAATCAAAGCTAAATTTGAAGTCTGGCTACTACCAGTTGAGGATCAGGGAATGTGACATTCCCAAGACAGCGTTTGGACCATGCTATGGTCATTATGAGTTCACGGTAATGCAGTTTGGGCTAACTAACGCGCCATCGTGTTTATGGACTTAATGCACCGAACATTTAGAAAGTACTTAGATTTGTTGTGAACATCTTTATTGATGACATCTTGGTGTACTCTCAATCTGGAGATGATCATGCGAACCATTTGCAGACGGTATTGCATACCCTGAGAAGAAACAAACTCTCCAAGTGTGAGTTTTGGCTGACATCAGTGGCTTTTCTTGGCCATGGGGTTAGTGGAGAAGGTATAGTAGTGAATCCGGTAAAGATGTCTACCGTAGCTGAAGTCAGGAGTTCCCTTGGAATTGCAGGCGCTTCGTAGAGAACTTTTCACGGATAGTCTTACCTCTCACCACACTGACGAGAAAATATCAGAATTTCATTTGGACGCCGGAGTGCGCGTAAGCTTTTGAAGAGTTGAAGGGTCGTTTGTCCACGACGACTGTTTTGACGTCGCCATCTGGTACAAATGACTATGAGATAGTGAAGCATCAGGAAGCGGGCTTAGGCTGCGTTCTTCTTCAATATGGAAAAGTGATAGCATATGGCTCACGACAGTTGAAAGTGCATGAGCGAAACGATCCCGTCCACGACTTGGAGTTGACGGCGGTGATTTTTGCACTTAAACTGTGGCTTCATTATTTATATGACGTTGAAAGTTGATATATTCACGGACCATAAGAAACTAAAGTATCTATTGGATCAGAAAGATCTCAATATGCGATAACGGAGGTGGATGGAGTTTCTTAGGGACTACACCTTCGATATTCATTATACTCCTGGAAAGGGAAATTTGTTGTCGCAGATGCCTTGAGTCAAAGGACTCTGACAAGGGCAAATTGGTTGCAGATGCACGATGAGCATCTGATCTAGGAGCTGGAAGCTTTAGATATTTATTGTTTTGACAAGAATGTCATTGCAAATGCGTGCCTGAGCTGGACGGAGGTACAATATGACCTTACGGACATGGTTCAACAAGCAACAGAACTCGATGAGAGTCTAAAATGCTATGTAGTGGAAGGGTCAAGTTCCCAGTTTTCCTTGGACAACGATCTTCAGTGAAAAGACGATCGATTGTGCGTCCCCAATGTTAGTAATTACGGGAGGAGTTGATGTATGAAGCACATTTTACAAAGTACTCAATCCACCCAGGGAGCATTAAGATGTTCAAGGACATGAAAAAACTGTTCTGGTGTCCAGGGATGAAGAAAGACATAGCTTTCTAAGTGGCAAAATGTCAAACATTTGCTGTAGTGAAAGAAAAATGTTAGAAGCATGGAGGTTTCCTGAAGTCGTTTCCTATTCAGGAATGGAAGTTCGATGACATTTCTATGGATTTCGTGCATGGGCTACCGAGATCATAGAGCGGAAACGATGTCATGTGGGTGATCGTTGACCGGCTCACAAAAGTGTCACACTTCATACCGAACAGAAATGATGATTCAGTTGAGAAACTGGCTAAGCTGTATGTGGATAATATCGTACGATTGCACGGTGTGCCCCATAGCATCGTAAGTATATGGACGCTTTACTTTAAATGATTGGAGGCTAATCCATCAGTTGTTGGGGGACTAAACTACAGTTCAGTTCGGCCTTTCATCCGCAAACGGATGACTAGACTGAGAGAACCAACAGAACGATGGAGGACATGCTCCGAATGTACGCCTAAGATTTTGGGAAGAGGTGGCAAGACCATCTATATGTGATTGATTTCGCCTACAACAATAGCTATCAATCTAGTATACAAATGGCACCTTTGAAGCTTTATACCATAGAAAGTGTCGTACACCATTAGCTTGAGCGGAATCGGGAGAATCTAAATTATATAAGTGTAAGGAAATTGAAGAGGCTAATTCAACGATACGAACTATCCGAGAGAGGCTACTGATAGCACAAGATAGGCAGACGAAGAAGTACTACAACGCCAAGCACCGAAACGTGGAGTTTGCGGTAGGCGATTGGGTATACTTAAAGATCAAACCGTTTAAAGGCGTGTCCAGGGTTCGGCGCTTGAAAAAGCTAAGTTCAAGGTATCTTGGTCCGTTTGAAGTGGTGGAGCGAGTTGGAGAAGCTGTCTATCATCTAGCTCTTTCGGCAGAACTGAGTGGCTTACATGATGTGTTCCACATATCAGTGCTTCGAAAAGCCGTGAAAGAGCCGACACAAGTGATTGCAAATGATCGCGTACCGATCGATATTGGGCTAACGACGAATGTTAAACCCATTCGGATCGAGGATACAACAATCAAAAAACTACAGAACAAGACAATCAGGATGGTCAAAATCCGGTAGGATAACTGTGGTTTAAAGAGCTGACATGGAAGCGAAAACAAATCATGCGCGAAGAATATCCCGAGTTGTTTGTGTAAGGTTGTTGTACCATTGTTTATATGAATAAAAAGTTATAACTTTTAAGTTCCTGTCTTCCTTATAGCTATATGCAAATTTCAGGACGAAATTTCTCTAAGGAGGGGAGAGTTTGTAACACCCCAAAAGAAGAAGTGATCATTGGAGGTTATCGCGTGATGATAGTCTTATCGTCGGCGATAGCTCAGTGAATTATTAGACCCAGGGCTCCGGTTGTTATTGCAGGGTGATAGACGTTAGCGCGCCACGCTAGAATTTCGACGAACGTCGAGAAGAATTTCTCGAGTAACCGATCTATCATCAGGTGGTAATTGCTATCGCGACGCGGTAGTACTCAACGCTCTTAATGAATTGTTGAGTTCTCGAGAAAGATCTTACCGTGCGATAATAGGGGTTATCGCGGGGTGATAGTTCTGGATAGCGACACCGGCTGGTCAAAGCGGTCACCGACTGTGATATGCGCGACAGTAGTGGTTACCGCGCGGCGGTAGCTTATAGATAAAGGCTGGACTTGAGCTGTTATTCACATTCTTTCTCACACACTTACATGCTCAGTTCTATAGAGGGAAGAGGAGGAAAAGCTGAGGAGCTCAAGAGGAGATTTGGTCCAAGGCGTGCTTGCGATCGGAATCACGGTCGACGTTTAAATCCACGGAGGGGAAGTGGTGACAATCATTTCCATTCGTATAGAACAGTTTCGCCATGACTCTAAAGAGAACTACAAGGGTAACGATCTTCCTGTTTGGATAAGTGAAGTCCTTTCTTTTTGCATATGCACGGAATCGAATCCCCCACCAAAAGGTGGAGAATCGAGGGAATTCCTTTGGGTCGATTCGTGAAATCCCCAGTGAGTCTTGCATATAGCTCCGAAAATGTGTAGTACATAATAGGCATGTTGTGTGAAGCACATCTGGACAGGCTGGTCTGGATTGGTGATGTGTTATTTGCGAGCCGGAGAAGACTCCGCGTATAAACGAGTATTATCCGTGGTCTATGGGTTGTGCCTGTGAAATGGAGTAACATGAAGTACTGGAGTTGAATTCCAGGGAACTACCAGGGGAAATCACGGTTTTGGAGAACTGTTGATATCGCCCGGGGACAGTGAGTTTTGCCGATGGCGATAGTTCTTGGTGAGCTATTTATGTTGTGCAAGTCTAGTTTTTTCTGGCACTGTAGATTACTGCATGATTTTTGATGGGTCTGGTACAAAATGTGAGTTCTGTTGTTAACGCTGGGCGACAGTGAGTATCGCCGGCAATAGCTCCCAGATACCTTTTTGATAGTAAAGACAGTCTCTGGGAGACAGTGTGGCTTGTGTGAGCTACGAGCTCTTAAGGCCATCGAGCCGAACAGATAAAGGGAAGCTGACCCGCGTCAGACTAGACACTGATTTGACGATTTGAGCCACGGGCAAAGGCTGAACCGTATCCGCATTATGGTTGTCTAACTCGAGTGACAAAGTTATTGGCGTTCGTTAGGTTGGCATAATGAGATTCTGTGGTTATACGCCATGAAGACTAATGTCTCCGTCCGTGGTCCGTGGAGCATGAATGCTCAAAGTTGACTGTTGGGTCTGGGACCTTTGCACGGTACACCGAAAATGTGCCCTGAGTGCACGGAACGTTTGGTCGCGGGGCATTCGTTTGTGAGATGTGGAACTGTGCTTGAGTGCACGTTCTTGTGATATGCTTGTGTTAGTGCTGTGCCTGCAAAGAAGGAATACCACTGCCTCGGGAAAGGGATAGGGTCGTTATAATTGGTCGGCTGAATGTTGATCGTTGCCTTGTTTGCCACCATTGTGGTGGATTGTCCTTATGTAGGTGCTGGAGAGCCGAGTAGGAAATAGCGGGCTAAAGCCTTCGCTGCTGCTGGCCTTTGAAGGCCGAATGAAGTACCTTTATTGCTTTTCATGCTTGACCGGCCTACGTGTCAATATTTGTATCCACACTGGTGAAATGTAACTAGAAGGCCCTAAGACCAAATACTTTTGTGTATTTCTGTAAACATCTCTGTTATATATACATCATGTTGTTTATATATAGTGGACATTTGTATTTGCTGAGTTCAAGAATAACCCCTAAAGCTTCTGCTAGAATGCTCTGCGTTAGGGTGCGTGTCATTTCTTTGATATTAACCTGTAATTCTGCCGCCTGTTTGTGGCATATGGTGTGGAGCCCCGGCCGGAGCTTCTACTATATTTCATGTGACAGACAGACGTGTTACACCCACACGCGCGACCGGCCCGCGTCTGGCACGTCTGCGGGAGCACGCTCTTGCCCACACACACGCTCACATGATTGCCCATACGGGCGCACCAGTGCACACCTTCGTGAGTACGCCCGTGCACTATCTTGCACATGTCGCACGCGGATGAGACCACACACACCCATGCACGACCCCGAGCACACATCCACGCGCACTGTCGCGACTACGGGAGCAACAACTTCCTCCCCGGGCGCATTCATCGCCTCTCCTACGTTATAATACATTCTAACATTTTTACCCGAGTTTGCAGGGGACAATCGCTCGCCGACTCAAGTCCGTCACCATTCGTCATCATCGCCGCCATAAAAATGAGTAGAGAAAGATCATTCTTTTTCTTCGTCTGAAGCGGCCTCGTGCAACAAGGATCTGGGAGGCAATTGTTGGGGATGACCCCCATTTTATAGGAATTAGGTGTGCACATAACCACCCACCCATGATCTCCACCTCAAAATAAGTGGGATCATGGGATTGACCACACGCGCGATCACCACGCCTAATCCCCCCTACACGCCGATCCCATTACGCGCATCGAAGGAACTGTTGTGGGCGTCGCTTTGCCGGCCGCCGGCCTCCCAACCCCGGCCACTGCCTTGCGGCCAAGGGGAGGCCAAATCGGCCGCCCCTCCTTGGCCGCCGCCTCGTGGCCAAGGGGCGGCCAAGCCGGCCGCCCCTCCTTGGCCTCGCCCTCGCTGCCAAGGGGCGGCCAAGCCACCGCCCCTCCTTGGGCGCCGTCATGCGGCCAAGCCGGCCGCCCCTCCTTGGTCGCCACCATGCGACCAAGGGGCGGCCAAGCTGACTGCCCCCTTTCGTCGCCGCCTCTCGGCCAGGGGGGCATATCCGGCCGCCCCTCCTCTGTCGACGGCAATCTTCCCCTCGCCGGCGAACTCGGCGGCGAGTTTGTCGGACGCCCGTGAAGACACGCTCCCGCCATCCGATTAAGGGGGAGCGTCCTCGATCGTCCGATTCACGCGTAACTACCCACTAACCACCAAGTTAGTGAGGGAATTTAATTAATATTTTACTATTTATTCATGGCGGTCTCCAAATAGCGAGATACACGTATCAAAAACTATAGTAAAATTATTTATGAAGGTGGTTATAGTGTGCGGATAATCTCGTAA
This sequence comes from Platanthera guangdongensis, assembly GCA_039583875.1. Classification (NCBI taxonomy): domain Eukaryota; kingdom Viridiplantae; phylum Streptophyta; class Magnoliopsida; order Asparagales; family Orchidaceae; genus Platanthera; species Platanthera guangdongensis. Next base: position 162,642,887 of record CM077165.1, on the reverse strand, counting down.
CCACCGTAACCACCTCCCGGAGTCTATAAAAACAGTCACAGGTCTCCTCATTTCTCATCTTTTTTCGATCTTTACCTTCGGAGTCTTCTTCTTCCTCAGGTCGAAGCTCTGTCAATTTCCTCCTACGAGCCGCATCCGAGCCACCTTCGAGCCACAAGCGTGTCAAGTCGCAACCACCCGGCGAAACCGAATCGCCTAAGTTCCAAGCGGCCCCAACAACTGCAATACTAAGTGTGTTGCCTCTCATCCAGAATCAGCAAATCGTTATCTGAAGACCACCGACGCAAAACACAATCTGTAACAACTCTCGGCACAACGGTCTGTCGTCCGCTGCGTGCAAAGTGCTCTTTCACCCCATAGTTGTAACGAGAGGTGGTCTGTCACACTCGACTTCCCAAATCAGCTGTAACCCCCAGGAAGTAGTGAATTTTGACCGACACAAATCCGGTCTTGTGGGTTTTTACCCAGTTGAGGGTTTTTCCACGTTAAAACTGTTTGTATACAATCAACCTACTCTTTTGACTATGTGCGCGTTCGACCGCTCCGAGAGCTAAGACGGTTCAAGAATTCCGGCCGGACCGGGACGTCGAATTGGTCCGCAACAAGCTTTTTTGAAACTAAATGATTCACTAGTTTCCAAAAAAAGACTTTTAAAAATGGCTAATCACTTTTCTCGAGAAATCAAACCGATAAAAAAAATAGTGGTGTAACTTGTAAGTAGGAATAATAGAACTTTTTCAGCCACCACTGAAATCTTACACATATTCTCAGTTGAATTCGGCTCTAGATTCCTCCGATAAAAGACAAAAACTTTGAGAATTAAAGCCCAAACGTGTTGGACATTGTTAGCATCGCTCAAGGCTCCGGTCGATCTGATTAAATTGGACCGCATTAACCAGAGAGTGATCGAACATACCTACAGTCACATTAAGTAAAAAGCTGGAAAAAGAAAATTTTAGCGTGGAAAACCCGTCAACTGTGTGAAAAATCAAGTGGTCAGGTCTGTGTTGGCCAAACCTCCACTCTTTGTTTGTTGATGTACACATCTTTCTTGAAAAACTCGAGGGCGACAGACTTTCTCTCGTTACAATTATGGAGAGAGAATGAGAAAGACTTGGAGGATGACATGCCACCACTCACTGATCTATTTCTTCTTCTGCTACAATTGGGAGCTTTACGCTGTGGAGGCTTAGGAGTCTTTGACGTTAGCTTGAAGGCGAGAGCAGCTTGTTGCGTTTATACGTATGTGGCTTGAAAGTTCAGGTGGCGCGCTTAGTCTTCTATGAGTTGTCTTCTGTTGTGCTTAGAGGGGTCTGGAGTGGCAGACTTGTCGCCGTCCGATGAGCTTGCTGCTGAGTCGAGGGCGCAGAGAATGCAGAGCATTCTGCGCGTCAAACTGTAGTTGAGCGGTCTTTGGCAATCTCTGAAGTGGCTCTTGTAAACTGCTAGCGGTGCGGGGCACATGAACTTTGGGTGCTCTGGCGGACTTGGCCGAAAATAATCGCTCCTCCTGTGAGGGGAGGAGCGACCGACGAGGGCGACGACCGGCGGGAAGGCAAACATCGCTGGAGCGCGGGGCGGCCGGCGGGAAGGCAAACATCGCTGAAAGTAAAAGTATATTATCCCTCAAAAGAATTCGACCACGAATTCACAAAAGGAAGACTGAGACAAGTAGTTGATGCCAAATTTGTAACACCTCCATCCGTCGCGTAAAATATAACAGAAGATCCGATTGGGACTCCACGCCATATTCCACGGACAGTTAGCGTAGTTACATGTTAATATCAAAAAGACCAAACAAATCTTAACTCAAAGCATTCTAGCAGAAGCTTCATGGATTAATTGAACTCAAGTAACACGAATATCCACTATATTAAACCACATAGGAATGTTTACAAAATACACCGAAAGTTGCGGCCTTAAATCTTACAATTGTTTTTCTTCAAAAGAGTAATTTACAAACATCGGCACGCAGGCCGGCCACACAAGAAAACAACAAAAAGCTCTTCGCTTGGCCTTCGAGGGCTGACATAACATCAGAGAGCTGCAACCCGTTATTTCCCGCTTGGCTCTCCAGCACCTACACAGGGACATTCACAAGCAAGGTGGCAAACAAAGCAACGATCAGCGTTAGCTGACCAATTTATAACGACTCTATCTCATTCCCAGGGCAACGATATTCCTTCCCTACAAGCATATCATTCATATATAGATATATCACACAAAAGTACAACTTAAGCACCATTCAATATATAACATGCGTTTGCATCAACTGCCAAACGTTCCGTGCACTCATGACACATTATTGGTGTACTGGAAATGCCCAGCCCCACCACAGTTCAGAGATCTGAGACTTGACGGTCAACATTGAACATTAAAGTCTGACACATAACCGCGTTATAGCCACGACTCTCCCCCCATGCCAACGGTAAGTGTCACGTACTTTAGATCTCTTTAACCGAACCACATAGAGCGGGTACATGTCCGTTCTATTCCGTTGCTCAAATCGTCATGTCATCGTCGAAAGTCGAAACCTTCGTGGCCAATCTTCATGACACGAGTCAGCCTTCCATTTCCCGTAATTCAAAACATAACCAACGTTATGTACAATGGCTCTCAAGGCCATCAAAGCTGGGCACCCAGGCTCACAGCTCACATGCTAGCCACATGATCTCCACGAGACAGGCTTCGCAAGCACAATACTATCTCGGAGTTATCGCCAGCGATAGTCACTATCGCCTAACGTTAACAACAGAACATCTCTTTTTGTCTCCAGACTCAACCATAACTGGAACATCTTTCCAGAAAACAATTATAGCATCATGCAATGCCAGAAAACTGGACTTTCACAAAGTTTAGCTCACAAAGAGCTATTGCTAGCAATATCCACTGTTGTCCGGCGATATCCAACGGTTATCCAAAACCGTTGTATTTTTTGGGTATTTTCCTGAAGCGCATCTCCAGTGTTTCCTGCTACTCAGTTCACAGACATAACCCTCAGACTCCATAAACTATCCGTTTATATTCGAAGTCTTCTCCGGCACACGAATTAAAACATCACTAATCCAGACAAACCTATCCGGATGAGCGTCACACAACATGCCTATTCCGTACTACGATTTCTGAATTCTATATGCAAAACTACCCGGGGATATCACGTATCAAACCTTTGGAATTCCCTCCTCTTTCCACCTTTTGGTGGGAGATTCCATGCATATGCAAAACTTAGGACTTCACTTGTCCAAGAAGGTTGATCGTTACCCTCGTAGATCGTTTTGGAGTCATGATCAAGTCTTCTATCCGGATGGAAAGGATCGCCTCGCTTTCCTCTTCACGGATCATGCTTTAGCTCTTGATTCCGACCATGAAATCTCCTTCTCCAAGCTTGCAATGCATCAGTCTTGAGCCCTTGTTCTTCTTTTATTCCAAGGAGATGAAAAGGGATGAGAGAGAGTGAGAGAAGAGAAATGACTCTTCTCTTTACCTCTTCTCTGCTTAAGTGACCTCGGGATTAATCTCAGCCATAGGATCCTCTCTTCAATAGGAATGAAGGGCCATGATTTCAGCTGATAAGTCAAACTAATTGATATCGCCGGGCGATATCAGCTGTCGTCTGGGCGATATCGCCGGTGGCCGCTTTGACCCCAGTCAACACCGCTCTTTGACCGCTTTCCGGCCACCTGGCACGTGTCCCGCTATCGCCGAGCGATATCTCATTATCGCCAAGCGATAGTCTATTCAACGATTCGTCGAGTGCGTTGAGTTCGTCGAGGGGTATCGCCGGCGATAGTCATTATCGTCTGGCGATAGCTACCTTTAATTCTGTTTTCCAATTTGGGGTGTTACTCCGCTGGTCCAGGCGGTTGGGCCGGGACGATTACGCGCTAGTGGAGAGTTTTTCTACTACTTGCACCACACACATGGGGGGTGCGATTGGCACTCTAAGGAGACCCATGAAGAGCTATAAAAAATAGTTATAGGAAAAAATAATAATAGAATGGAAATATAGAGTTTAGAAGAAAGATATAAAACATGAAATATTATTTTTAGCTTTGTTGAAACTGAAATGGTTTACTGGTTTCCAAAGACACTTTTAAAAACGGATAATCACTTTTCTCACCACGGAAGAATCAAACCGATAAAAAAACAGTGCTGTAAGACTGTAAGTATGAATAATAGAACTTTTTCACCCACCACTGAAATTTTACTCATATTCTCAGATGAATTCGGCTCTAGATTCCTCCGCTAAAGGACAAAAACTTTTAGAATTAAAGCACAAACGTGTTGGACATTGTTAGGGATCGCTCAAGGTTTCAGTATATCAAACTAAATAGGACCGTCTTAGTCAGAGAGTGATCGAGCGTACCAACAGTCACATTGAGTATAAAGTTGGAAAAAAATTTTAGCGTGAAAACCCATCAACTGTGCAAAAAATTAAGTGGTCAGGTCTGTGCTGACCAAACCTTCACTATTTGTTTGTTGATGTATAGAACTTTCTTGAAAAACTCGAGGGCGACAGACCGTCTCTCATTACAGTTATGGAGAGAGAATGAGAAGGACTTGAAGGGTGACATGACACCACTCATTGGACTATTTCTGCTTCCACTACAATTGGGAGCTTTACGCTGTGGAGGCTTAGGAGTCTTTGACGTCTGCTTGAAGGCGGGAGCAGCTTGTTGTGTTTATACGTCTGGGGCTTGAAAGTGCAGGTGGCGCGTCTAGCCCTCTGTGGTTTGTCTTCTGTTGTGCTTAGAGGGGTCTGGAATGGCAGACTTGTCGTCGTCCGATGAGCTTGCTGTTGAGTTGAGGGCACCGAGAATGCAGAGCATTCTGCGTGTCGGACTGTAGTTGAGCGGTCTTTGGCGGGCACTGAAGTGACTCTTGTAAACTGCTAACGGTGCGCGACACATGAACTTTGGGTGCTCGACGATGTGTCGAGACAGGGAACAACTCAACTTGCACCCCTACATAAGCAAGGTAAAGTTCATAACTAGTAAGGGAATCAAAAATGTACGTACTAAATTTCATTAAGCAAAGCTAATAAGACAGATAAGTAAATGAGTCAAACATAAACAACCGGAATTATTAGCATAATCTAGACTGTAACATATATGCATTCATGTAACAACATAAGTTTTAACAAAAGAAAGAAGTAGTGTCTTTATTTGATGGACATATTCATGTTTCAGACGATTCAATATTTCATGGCTGGTGGCGTGTTACGGACGATCCCCGCGAAGTACACGGTGGTGACCCTTGAGGGTCACGGGCATGTCATGGACGTGATCACTGGAGCGCCCTTGGAATCACCGAAGGACGGGTCACAGGCTCGTCATAGAAGTCACGCCCACTGGTCACGGGCATGACTCTTGAGAGTCACGGGCGTGACCTAGGCGTGTAATTTTAAATGACGTGACACGACCATCTAGATCGAGGGGCAAGTCCGGGGCGTGACCTGGCAGTCATGCCCCAATGCGGAGCCGCTCCCGCTAAGGGCGGCCGCACCCCGTGACCGCCCTTCCGCGGTTGTGAGGCTGGTACCGCAAAGGGCGGCCGCGCCCTAAGACTATCCTTTTGCGGCCGCCGCCCGCGACAGCGGAACCGCTCCCGCTAACCGCCTCCCGCGGGCGCGGGGCTGCTCCTGCAAGGGCGACCGGGCCACACGATCGCCCTCCTGCGCCGCGGAACCGCGCCCAAGTGGGGCGGCCGCACACCGCGGTTGCACGCGTGATCGCCAACGGGCTCAACAATCTCCCTGTTGGTTAAGCGCAAGCTGGACAAACGTTGAGCGTGAAGCGCAATTTTGGAGCATAGCGCATACGGTCGACTAATCCCTGCTCGAAAAACTCATGCTCGGCTATCTCAACAATCATTAAGCTGGTAGACAGCAGGTCCTAATTATGCAAAGTTAGGGAAGAGTTTTTGCAATTTCCACGCGACTTCATACTGCGAGATTTTTGACGACTTCAGTTTTGTTCGAATAGCTAAAACATCTCAAGACAATCTCAAATATTTTGTAAAGTATAGTGTTGTGAAGGGCCAGCCTCATACTGAAACATCAAGTCCTGTACAACAACACACAGGAGCAGAAAATGATAAAAAAAAATCAATAACAAATAATACTATATATATATTTACATTGAATAAGGTGGTGTCTCCCGAGGATTCTGGAAAGGAACGGACGAAGCTATCTTTTTGTTCCTTATTTTAGCTCCTGAGCGCCCACCACTTCTCCAGCTCCTGAAAATCATATCAAAATCTCCAAGGAAATTAGACCAGCAATGCAAGACATAACTAATCTATAACGACACTGAAATTATCATAGAGAAATAATAACCTTTTTCTTATTGTTTGACATGGGCTATATTTTACTTTGGATTACTACGAAACTGAACAAAAAATGGCCGGGCTTTAGGTTTTGACTGATTATATAAGGCCACGTTCGTTTGGATGGGAATTGAAACCAACAATGGTCGGTTTTAGATCTTTAATTTCTGAACTTGGATGTGGGCAGGATAATTTTGTGGCTTAGAGTTTCTATGGTTCCCATTTCTTGCAACTTCAAGTCGAGCTAGCTTGATCATAAACCAATTTTGTGTTTGAGTCAAGTTCAAGTCAACTTTAAGCCGAGTCGAACACAAAAGTTTATACTTCGAGCCGAACCCCGCTCGTTTGAAATTAACAAGACAACATACCTAATCCATGTAGAGATTGAAATAAGTCCCGAGTTCATTAACCCAAGCATCAACCTCTCCAGTGTTTACAGCACCGTTGTATGAAGGTATCATGACCGGAGCCAATCTTATCATTGCCGGAGTGGGGGGGGGGGATATTTCTCTTTATCTTCCAAAAGGCAAGCACGCACCACAATAAGTTGCAATATAGTCACAATAGAATTGCGAGGGGTATATTCGTGCCAAACTCTCGAGAGTTGGTTCCCCTAAGAGCCCCCTCCAAGGAGAGATTTCTAGACTAAACTTCAAAAGTGAGAACTAAGACTCTTCATTCCTCGAACACTAATTACAAAAATACTCTTAGGACACGATATAGTAATGCAAGGAGATTTTGAGACGGCCAGTCGGGATCTCCACTTGCAGTTGCGGAGAGGCGGTCTTCCCAATATGTATGTATACATGAGCGCATATAAGAATCAGCGGCCTTGCTCCCTTGAATGATTCACAGTTGTTATCTAGGATACCTATCCTCCTACTGGTTGAGGTCTATTGTAATGATTGATTCCTTGTTGAATAACATTATCATGCTGACATCTATTTGTTGAAGAAGAATACATGAGAAGTCGGACATTAATACATATTCAGGATATAGCTTTTTGTGTGCGTGTTGGCAGAGAGAAAATAGAGAAGTGAAAAGACTGCTATAATATTTCAGTCAGCCTTTTATCGGCGTGGATCCCTACCTATTTATAGGAATTAGGGTCAGACATCTTCTAGTTACAAGGAAAGCACAAAAATGCATAATTGCACAAATACAGTAATTACAAAAGCTGCATATAAATTGTTCAGTTTGGCACGGTGTTCCTGGGTTGGTGCTCTGTGCCATTTTGACTTGTCTGCATCCTGCCAAGTTAATCCTTGGTTCTTATTTTATCTTCAACCAAAATTTTGATGTGCTTGTTTAACACAGGTGTAATATATTGGCAAGGACATCAGTGGCATAAGTGATAAATGTGATGAGAACCTATTGTCTCCGTAGAAATTTTGATGGAACAGCACTAAAATTATTTTAAACACACCCTATCTAGATGCACGATTGATTGGGATTAATTTAATACAAAAATAAATCAAATGAACTGACTATTGATTTTGTTGGAATTAAGGATAGGAAATAAAAGTTGCAAGTTTATTCATCCACGAAGGGCATATTTAAAGGACTTATAAGGACTCGTAAATTAGAATAGGCAGTGTGAGACTAAAACTCATAGACACATTCCTAGAGAACTCTAATATATTGACGGAAATATAAAATGTGACAACTTCAACACTCCCTCTCAAGCTGAGGGGGTAACCTTAAGTTTGGACAACATATAATGATAAAGAAAATGTAGGTAGGCGATGTGGGTCAAATCATCAAACTGGTCACAAGGGAAAAATACGTTGGGGATTATCCATTGGGGATAATCCATGCAAAGGGCAGTCCCACAAAACAAAAACTCATACGACACAACCCGCTGGAATACACACGGGTCACCGTGGATACAAACCCACACGACAAAAAAAACTAGGATAAGGTCAACAACATCACCTACACATCAATCAAAGAAGAAAATAGGGAAGACACAAATAACAGAAGACATAACTCAGGGGTGTAAGCCGGAACCAACCAAACCGCCTAACCGAACCAAACCAAACCACGGTTCGGTTTTAGTAGCCCACGGTTCGGTCACGGTTCCAATTTTTGAAAAACCGTGTGGTTCGGTTCGGTTCATAGTTCGGAGTGTCAAACCGAACCGAGTCGAACCGAACCGAATCATATTAGCTTTAATTATATTTTATTTTTTTAGGGATACTTTATTTCATAAGCTTTAAGCCTAATTTATTAAAAATAAATAATATAATTATTTTTATGTTTTATGCTGAGTATAATATATTAATTAAGTTTTGGCAGCACAACTATTTTTAACATTAAGTTTTTTTCATTTATTTTTAACATTAACATTTTTCATTGTATGATAGTTTCATGATCAGTGTCACTTTCTTTCTGTAGTAGAATTAAAGAGAGAAACTATCTTTGATTAACTACACAAGGTCTATACATATGCTGGAATAGAAAAATCAGTTGGTGAATTTTTTTCATTATGACGATAAATTCGACAATGTCTTGGTCTGACATTAATAGCTTCATCAATGCTAGCATTGCTCTTGTCAGTTCTTAGTAGCAAATTTCTTTTCTTTTAAGTATTGAATCACTCAAACCGAACCGAACCTAACCGAACGGTTCGGTTCCAATGGTGTTCGCGGTTCGGTTCAGTTTAAAATTTTTGGAACCACACGTGGGTGGTTCGGTTAGCGATTTTGATCAAAAACCGAACCAAACCAAACCAAACCGTTACAGCCTTTAATAAGCTTGGAGAGCCATGTGGAACTAAGGAGATCATAAAATACCTTTCACTCATACCATCCAACTATCATCACTAACCCCTTACCCAAATTATCAGACAAGAGCTGATCCACTCATAGCCAACCACAACCAAGAGATCATGGAAGACACCGGATGTTCGGTGAGCTCGATGGATAAGCATATGTATATCAATTCCATCTTTCATAATTTGACATATTGCTATTATTGTAAATTGATTGCCTTCATTCATGGTGATTTGCAGACTCACATACCATCAAGATATAATAAAAGCCAAAATTGACGATGCTTACTCTTCTTGAAAGAAGATTCCTGCGGTCTGCAAATATAGAGGAGTTTCTAGTTTTAGGAGTTTTAAGCAATTGTTTTTTTATAATATATTAATAGTCGCATTCATTTTATAAATAAAGATATTAATTCAATATACTTCTGTTAGAGAAGCCCATTTGAAAAGGCCAATTATGTATTTTTATTGATTATTTCTCTATTCTCTTTAGTCTCACATCATGTATAGGACATTCTCCTCTCTTTCTCCATCCTATAAATATGTATTCATTCTTTGTATTTGATACAAGTGAACAAATATACAAGGTTCAGTTTTCCTTCTCTACATGGTATCAGAGGGAGGTTAACCGGCCTCTCGTGGACTCCCTTCTCTGTCCGCCTCTGTTGATCTCCTGCGGTCTACATGTCTACCCGCTTCCTCTTCAGCGGCCTGCCCTCAGCAGCCTGCCTTCAGCGGCCTGCTCTTCCGCGAACTGCTCTTCAGCGGCCCGCTCTTCAGCGGCCTGCTCGTCTGCCCGCTTCTATTCCGCGGTCTGCTACTCTGCATTCGCTTTCTCTTCCTCCCGTGGTTCCACCCCCCTCCCTCTGGCCTCTTATAGACATTTCTCTCCCTGATCCGTGGGGCCCACTTCTCCCTCAGTTCTCTGCAGACCGCTGTCTCTCAGCTATCTGCTGCGAGTTCCTGTTGTTCTCCCTGCGGGCTCTCTTTCAGTCCGCTGCGGGCTCCCTGCTCGCAGACTATTCTCGGTCGCTGCGATTATTCATCTGGTGGCCTGCTCCAGCTCGTCGCGGCCTGTTTTATGCTTGCCGCGATCAGCCACTTGTCTTCCTCGCGGGCTCTTCTTGTCCGCTGCGCTCTGCTATCCGTTGTCGTGTCGCTGACGTCCTACTCGCGACCCCTCGCTCGCCGCGACCTGCCTTCTCTTTCCGCTTGAGTCCTTCTGCTGGTTTATGTTGATGACATCCTGCTCACTAGGGATGATTCGAAGGGGATTCATGCGGTCAAACAACGTCTTAGCACTGTGTTTCAGACTAAAGACCTGGGGCCTCTTCGCTACTTCCACGCTCTTGAGGTCGCACGACGTCCGGATGAGCTTGTCCTCTCCCAACGGAAGTATTGTCTTGATCTTCTTAAAGACGCTGGCCAGTCTGGTTGCAAACCAGCTACTACTCCGATGGAGGTCAATCACAAGCTGAGTGTTCATGCCTCTGATGACGATCTGCCCCTCCAGAACCCGAAATACTATCAACGGCTTGTGGGAAAATTGATCTACCTAACGGTCAGGAGGCCTGATATATCGTTCGCTATTGGGATTGTCAGTCGGTTCATGCATGCTCCCCGGGTTTCTCATCTCCAGGCGGTTGAACGGATTCTTCGATACCTTAAGGCAGCTCCGGGTCAAGGGCTGGTTTACAAACCCTCCAACTCTACTCCAACATTAGTCGCATATTCTGATGTCGATTATGCTGGCTCCCTGGACGATAGACGGTCAACCAGTGGGTTCTGTACATATTTTGGTGGTCATCTCATTACATGGAAAAGTAAGAAACAAGCCGTGGTTGCTCGATCCTCCGCGGAAGCTGAATACCGATCGATGGCATCGGTTGTCTCAGAACTCACATGGCTCGAAAGCCTCCTTGCTGACCTAGGGGTAAAAATTCCCTCATTTGTTGTTCTATTTTGTGACAGTCAAGCGGCCATACACATTGCAAAGAATTCGGTATTTCACGAGCACACGAAACATATCCATGTTGACTGTCATTTTATTCGAGAGAAAGTTCAAATGAAGAAACTTGAATTAAAGCATGTTCCGGGCACTGATCAAGTTGTTGATATTCTCACAAAGGCTTTATCAAGTACCTTATTTTACCAGTGTTTGTCCAAGCTGGGTGCTTATGACTTGTACGCTCAGCTTGCGGGGGAGTGTTAGAGAAGCACATTTGAAAAGGCCCATTATGTATTTTTATTGATTATTTCTCTCTTCTCTTTAGTCCCACATCATGTATAAAACCTTCTCCTCTCTTTCTCCATCCTATAAATATGTATTCATTCTTTGTATTTGATACAAGTGAACATATATACAAGGTTCAGTTTTCCTTCTCTACAACTTCCAACAAACAAATTCATTTTGTAGAAGAGCCCACAAAAACGAGAAATTTGTTATGAGGAGAAACTTAAATAGGCATATGGAGAATGAAAATACAGATTATACAGCGTTGATGAAGGATTTGATTATGAAAAAATAAATGCAAAAGGAAGAAACTGTTACGAATCCTCCGCCAGTTATCCTGTATTATTATTATTTATATGTTGAGTCGAGTCACTGTATCGAGTCGTGTTGTATTGAGTCATAGTTGACATAGCGTTCAAGTGTTTTTATTATTTGATGTATGTTTTCTGTTATTTACAGTTATTTCATCGACGCCTATATACATAGAGCCTTTGGGGTCTTGTAATGATTATGCAAGAAATTATAACAAGTTTTCTCTTCTCTCCCCAAAGCTCTTCTCTTCTCACCCCTCCACCATTTCTAGGTCAAACAAACCGTGTAGCCCCACCTCCTCCGCACCTACGGCTTCCATCCGACGAACCACCATCCAGGCCCGTAACAAACTTGGTATCAGAGCTCTCCTTCCTCGGCTCGACTCTTCCGATACTCCACACCCGCGCCTCTGCTGTTTCCAGTAGCTTCTTCATCCTCTTCTCCATCCAGCCCAAGACTGACATCATCCAAGAAACCCTCGTCAAGTTCCACTAACCCCAAACTTGTGGACACCTGCCAGCTGTCGCCACTTCTTCATCCAACTGTTGCGCCATCAACGTCGGATCCACACTTGTGTCATTCATCACTTCCGTCCAGCTGCGCCCCTTCATCCAAAACCACAGCAATGTCAACATCCTCAACAAGGGATCTGCGCTACTCCCAGCGTTCGAAGCCGATTCACGCCTCTGCTGCTCCTGCACCCTAATTTTCCTTCCAGTGATTCCCCTCCCAGCCTTCATCTTTCCCGCTCGATTACGACTGCTCCCCCATTCGTCGCATGTTCCCGTCACATCGAGCCATCCCATCTCCACTCTGTCTGGTCCCGCACTCCTCTCCACTCCGTCTGGTCCCGCACTCCCCTTCCGCTGCGATATCGAGCTGCACGATATTCATCCCATGTACTCTTTTTTTATTATATTTTCTTCTAAAAGTGCATCCAAAGTCCCCCCCTCCTGCACGCTACCTCTCCCATCGCCTGGAGCAAACCGTCTTTTCTCCTTTTATTTTCTTTATTTTCGGGAGCCCGCCGTCAAGTCTATCCCACCCTACTTTCAGCCCCAAACCACGCACGCCCTCACCCCTTTTGTTTTATTTTATTTTATTTTCCTCCCAACCTCCCCTTCTCTTTCCTACTTTCATTATTCACTTTTGATTAATTTACTGATTTCTTAATATATCGATTATTTTATTTAATTATTACCTAGAATTAATTAAGTGATTAAATAATTAAGATGTCTACTCCATTCTCCACCACCGACAAAGATCTCATCACTCAAATACTCGCTCTGCTTGATAGTTTTGAAGCGCGAATAGACCGCGTGCTCCAAACTCCTCCTGCTGAGCGTCGCGGCTCGCCGCGCCGCGCAGACGGCTATTCCATCACGCCGCCCCCCTCGTCTGCCCCGGCACCAACTCGCCTTGTGTAGTCGTTGCCGCCAACGTCAACGTCGTCGTCGTCGCTACCACCGACCGCTGAGGTACCACCTCTCTCCGCGGTGGTCGTCCTTCGAACGCTTCCACCTCCTCTCTGGTCACCCGCTCCACCGCCTCCGGTCATCCCGCCTCCTTCTCTACCGGATCTTGCTCCACCGGCCCCTGCATTGTTGCCTCCTCCAGCCACATCACCCACCTCTTCTGTCAGCCTGTGCTCCACCCGATGCTCCACCGACCTTGCGGAATCCATTACTTCCGACGCGCGTCTTTCCAACGACGGCGCCGTCGCTACTCACCGACATCATCAACGCCAGTACATGTTATCAGACCTTGTTCCGGCGGGAGATCAAGATGCCAGATGATCCAACAATCCAAGTGGGCTTCGAGCTTGTAGGTAAGCTCAATTTCAAGGACGGATGAGATGTTACGAGTCCTCCATTAATTATCTTGTATTATTATTACTTATACGTTGAGTTGAGTCACTGTATCGAGTCGTGTTGTATTGAGTCATGGTTGTCGTAGCGTTTAAGTGTTTTTTATTATTTGATGTATGTTTTTGTTATTTGCAGTTATGTCATCGACACCTAAATATATAGGGCCTTTGGGGTCATGTAATGATTATGCAAGAAATTATAACAAGTTTTCTCTTCTCTCCCTCAAGCTCTTCTCTTCTTACCCCTCCCTTCTAGGGCTTCAACCTCTCTCTCACCTCCTTCACCATTTCTAGGGCTAACAACCCTTATATCCCCACCTCCATCGCACCTCTGGCTGCCATCCGAAGAACCACCATCCATGACCATAAGAAAAACATTTTTGACTTTGTTATAACACATGAGCTAATTGTGACAAATACGCTCATCATGAAGAGGGAAGAGCAATTAATCACGTTCGTCTTTTCTTTTTTTGAGCGTCCGCGGTCTCCTTGTCTGACAGCTTAAACTATGCTCTATTTTAATAGTGGACCAAATAAATCACAAATTGATTATTTTATGACTTGCAAAATAAATAATTTTTTTTTGAAAAAACTGCAAGTCATACAAGGAGAAAGTATGACAACACAACATAAGCTCCTGATGTTAGATTTGCAAATTAAATATACTATATTTAAGAAAAGAACGAAAGTGTTGTCAAAAATTCGGTGATGAAACTTGACAAAAAAAATGTTGCTTTCAAGGCAATTGTTATGGAATAACTAGTTTATGATCCTTATGATAATCTTAGTGTCCCAGGAGAAGTTATGTATTCATATTTAGAGAGTAAAAAAGTCATGCGCCCCCACATAGAGAATCTTGATGGTAGAAAAAATAAGCGTAAGACAATGAAGACAAAGAGGGCTAGCTATAAAACACTCGACGCTTGCAGGAATGATAAAAATTTTGCAAGGTATAAATTCGTCAAGAAAGAAGTTAAAAATATAGCAAGTAAAGCAAGAATTCAACGATTTATTTGAAATAATTTATATTTATAAAGCAATGTTAATTTGATTTGCCACGTCGGTGAATGTCGGGCGCCGGTGGCCGGCGATCCCACGGCCGCGGCCGGTGGCGGTGAAATGTGCGGGGTCGTCGGATGCGTCCTGGATGAGGTTCGACCGAGCGGCCTGGATGAGGTGTGTGTACTTTAACAATTCGCACAGGAGTACCCCTATATATATCTTATATATATAAAACAATATACATATCTTGAGGCATGCCATACTTTAAGTTTTGACCATTGGATCTCATCAAATAAATCTTATCCCTACATGAGAGAGAGGGGGAGGAGAGAGAGGGGAGGAGAGAGAGAGGGGGAGAGAGAATAGGAGAGAGATGGCGGAAGGGAGAGGAGAGAGGGGGAGGAGAGAGAGAGGGAGAGAGAAAGGGAGAGAATAGGAAGAGAAAGAGGGCGAGAAATTAAATTTTTTACGTCAAAACATAATTTTTTTATAAAATAAAATTTGTAATATCGATTTATATTTTTTTACGGCTATTTTGAGTACTCATATGTATATATTGCGGGCGCAGCCCGCAACGACGCATCGAGCACTGGTGAAGCCCGTGCGGAGGCGGGTGAAGCCCGTGCGGAGGCGGGTGAAGCCCGTGCGGAGGCGGGTGGCCCGTGCGGAAGCCCGCCTAGATGCGGCCGAAGGCCGCCCGAGAGCATCGAGCATGAGCGTAGCCCGTGCGAAGATGCTCGTGTGTGTGTATTTATATATATTATTAGATATATGTATGATGTTGTTTACTTAGGTATCAAAAGTTAGGAAAGTAATGTTTGGAATCTTTCAAAGATTGACAAGGTAAACAAAAATTTCAATATTCTCATTTCTTTTATTAGCATCTTGTTAAAAAATAAACTTTGATATATTTACTTTTATGACAAGGACAAGCCGAGAAGGTGATGGTACCTATTAGAAGCTTTTATGTCATGGAATTATTGGATGGTGAATTGGCGATAGTTAATCCAAAAACAATAATAACAATAAAGACAAGTTGCTTTCTTCAATATTTACCATGTATTAATTTGCAAAATTGTGTTTATTGCGTTTAATACTTCACTAGTTCATTATAATCATATTATTACATGTTTATTGCATCGTTTATAAAATATATTGTCTGTACATTTTTACTTATTTGCAAAAAATGTGTTTATAAATACTATTATCTTTATTTAAATATTAAAATCCTAAATTGTAAAATATCCCCGATATATCCCCACAATCCGACATACATTTCAAACTCAAACTGACATGAACCCGACATCTGACATCTACAGCCTCACTGATGGGGAGCGATCAAATCGTGCACCTGGAGGGGTTCGCCGCAAGGCGGGACCTACGTTCATTTATTCGCGCAGGAAGGCTTGATCGGATCGCCGACCCAACTCCACGGTTGCGTCTGGCATGTCGCCGCGAGTCAAAAACATATATTAGTTTATATTTTGGGGTTTATTATTCATGTAGTTTAGAGGCGGACCCCACCGACCAATCATAGTCGTTGATGGGGAAGCCCTATCTTTGTTTTCTTATAAATAGAAGTTTTAGGGGGCTGAAAAGGGGCATTGCAGGTTTTGGAGAGATTATTCCTGGAACTCCGCGATCACCCTTCGGTGCCGACGTCGTTGAACCCTAGGTGACGACTCCTAGGCGCTCAAAATTTCCCCCAAGGTACCACCCATCCATAGCCTTCTTATTCCCCCTCTGAAACCCTTGTCCGCAGCCCCGCAGCCCCCAAATAACCCACTACAGTTGTCCAGGAAACCCGACACTGTTCACGTTGCTCCCTCCCCCACCCCCACACCCCCACCCCCCCCCCCCCCCCCCCCCCCCCCCCCGTGGATCCATTCCCCTTTAGCCCTAATTTTTTGGATCAATTCAGATTTAGGAATTTCAGCCATGAACCGTTATTTTCCACCTTCCGTTCATCACCCCTCCACCCGGATTCGATCCCAAAATATCGAATCTAGTCTCCCCCACTCGGATCTCCCCTTAGTGACAGGATCTCTCCATTTCCGGCCTGATCTCCCCGCTCGCCGCCAAGGACAGCCATTGCCACCATTTTCGCCCTGCCGGGTCCATCTTCGATCGCCGATTTACACGTCCGGATCCATATTCTTCAGTGCTTCGGTTCAACCCTCTACTTTGTGAGTTCTCTTGTGATATTGTTTTATGTGATTTGACATTTTTCATTTGTGAATTAATATACATCGCTTTGATTCTTGCTTGTGGAGAATTGTTTCGATACACTACTAACTTACAGGAGGAGTTATTCGCCGCACGCTTGACCTTAGCCATCCGAGCGGAGGAACGACATATTAAATCGCCAAATTGAATGTTTGTTTTGCTCTTTAATTATTCGCATGACGCTAATATTTTCATTGCTCAAAGTTTAGTCGTCACCGTCACTGACGGTTGCATTGCATTTAGATTCGGATTAGTGGGTCACTCCCGCACCTCCACCTAGAGTTGTAGGTTTTGGTGCACCCCGTAGCCTACCCTACATCACTCACTCTACCATCATTTATGGTTGCTCCAAACGACATCCTTGTGAACCCCTAGCACACCATGCACCACACTGCAATACCCACTCATCTTATCCAACGTCTATCACTGCCTTGTCCAATTATCCACTGATCCACCCGAAACAAGTGGCCCATCACCGCACATACACTGATGACCCAAACGGCCACACCTTTGTTTCCCCTCGCCTCATCGTTTCTCCACTTTCCCCCGATACATTGCAACAATAGCAAGACCCATCCCACCTTTCCTCATCTTCCCCATATTACATGAAAGTCGGCACCATACCTTTTTCTTTTAAACATTCTTTTCTTTTCCATGACCCAACACTCCCGTTCAAATCTTTTGGTATTGGCAACACTACATGGCAAGCCACCAAGCCTACCCCACATGTTTCCCAAATCCCAAGTAATGCATCTTCCAAACATGAGTGCCGAACTGACACACCCATACATTCCTAGCAAACTACACTCATCCCCAAATTACTATAATGTGCACCCCATACCAAGTCATTCCCCATTTAATTTTGTTAAAACTCACTGAGCCCCACCCACATTGCTGCCCAAATCACCAATTAAGTATGCTTTGAACACTCTTTCGCTATGCCATTGCCACTTTCAATATCATTACTGCATTCTATACACTTCCCCTCTGAATAATCTTCCCATTTCAAAGCCACCTAATGTCCATGTCAGCGTCGTCCCACTCTAGTACTGATTCCAACTTCTCTCGAGTACACCGATAGTTGCACTTTACCCCAAATCTGTGCAATGCCAAATTTGTTACAAATTCAGATAAACGCAGTGAACTCGCAACATCATTTGGCAAACTCACCGTGTTCATCATTTCTTTCAAACAGCCACAAGGAGGCATGTTTCTTGACGATGGGCATTATGAGGTGTCATTCCTCGTATCCCATTATCCAATGGGTCAACAATTGGTCTCACACGAATGCAAGTAAAGTGTTGAGCCCACACTCGACAATCATACCTGACGGCAGAGAGATCAATTTGGGGTTGTGCAATGCGCCAGAAATTACTGAATAATTTTTATTTATTAGAAAAGCCCATGTAAAAGGCCCACTTGATGACCCATTTTTTCCTCCTCCTTCTTTAGTCCCACATCATGTATAGGATTTATTCTTCTCTCTTCTCTCCTATATATTTGTATTCTCTCCTTGTATTTACATACTTGAATAATACATACAAGCTTTGGGCACTTCCAACATGGTATCAGAGCCAGGTTGCGTCTAGCTGCGAACTGCCCCTTTTCTGTCCGCCCGGTCTCCTGCGGACTGCCTTCCTGCATCCGCCTCTCTGCGGACTGCCCCTCTGCATCTGTCCGCTCGGCTACCCTGCGGACTGCCTTCCTGTCCGCTGCGGTCTCGTGCGGACTGCCTGCCTTCCTGCATCCGCCTCTCTGCGGACTGCCCCTCTGTATCTGTCCGCTCGGCTACCCTGCGGACTGCATTCCTGTCCGCTCCGGTCTCGTGCGGACTGCTCTTCTGATTCCGCTCCTCTTCTCTCCCTCCGTGGTTCCACCCTCCTCAGGCTTCTTATAGTCATCTTCTGCTCTGACTCGTGGGGCCCACCTCTCTCTATCCGCTCCGGACGATCATTCCTTCCTGTCCGCTGCACTCTGTTTGTGTCCGCTCGAGCCTCTTCGCTCGCGGACTGCTCCCTCTAGCTCGCTCTATTTTCTGTCCGCTCGAGCCTCTGTGCTCGCGGACTCTCTCTCCGCCATCTCTTGCGGCCTGCTCTTGTCCGCTGCGGGCTCTCCTTGTGTCCAATGTGCGCTCTTCTCTTGTTGCGACCTCTGCCGCGACCTGCCCCCAGATCGCCGCGACCTCTGCCGCGACCTGCCCCCAGTTTTCCGCAGTCTCTTGCGGACTGCTCCTGTCCGCTGCCGCGACCTGCCCCCAGTTCGCCGCGGCCTCTGTCGCGGACTGCTCCAGCTCTGCTCTCATCAGCTGCGATCTGCTCCACTGAGCTGCTACCTCTTCCAACTCGCCGCGACCTCCTCTCGCGGACTGCTCAGTTCGCCGCGACCTCCAGACCGCCGCGACCTCCAGACCGCCGCGACCTCCAGACCGCTGCGGGCTCTCCTTTCTCCCACTACTTGCCGCGCGGTTTGTTCTCTCCGAGCCCTGCTGTCTGCTTCTCCTTTGTCGCCATGTCCTCCAGCGACTCCACTACCGCTCAACCCCCTGCCGACCACGTGGCTCCTCTCGAACTCCGCGATGAGCTTCGGATTACTACTATTTCTCTCTCTGGCAAGACCAACTTCATTCCCTGGGTCCACTCTGTCCGCCGGGTCTTACAGGCCAAGGGTCTTGCCCGTCACCTTACCCAGGGCCCACCGACTCCTCCTACTGATGATTGGCTCCGCAATGACGGTCGCGTCCAGACCTGGATCCTGAACTCGGTCGGGTGAGCCGTACCAGATGATCATGTATCATGAGACTGCTAAAGCCATGTGGGATGAACTTCATTCGTTGTACTCCGGGAAGGACAACCTTCAGCACCTTTTTGACATCCTCACTGATCTTCAAGCCTTGGATGTTGGCAAAGCTCTGGACATGACCTCCTTCGTGGCCCGCTGCAAAAACTCTCACGGAAGCCTGGATCGCGACAGCACCAGCCCGCGACTACTGATCTCGCTGCCCAACGCGCCCAGAAGGAGGCTGTTTGTATTGCTATGATTATGGCTCGCGTCCCGCCACACCTGCACAGTATTCGGCCCAGGTTCTGGCTTCACCCACTACCCCTTCCTTCTCTGATGTCTGCTCGATGTTACTTCGTGTACCACCTCCACCGGAGGCTCATGCACCACCCTCGCCGGCCCTTCTTCAGCAGGCCCTTCCTCCTTTACTTCCACAACCCTCTTTTCCTCGGGGTGGCCGTACGGGCTCCCGTGGGCGGGGGCCGTGGTGGCCGCGGACGGCCCAAGTGCACCTACTGCGGTCGGGATGGCCATACTGAAGCCGTCTGTCACAAGAAACATGGCTACCCCCCCGCCGCCCCGCCTACTGCTGCTGTTACCGATAGCTCTCCTCCGACTGGTACGGATCTTGAGGCTCTTCGCCTTCAGCTGCAACAACTCCAGGGGCTCCTCACCCCCCTTCTGCTTCCATTGCCTCCACCTCCATGCAGGTATTGTCTCCACCTCCACTGCAGGTACTGCCTGTCTCTCTTCCAGCTCTCGCTGGATCCTGGACTCGGGAGCCACCCACCACATCACTTCCATGCAGCCGCCCCAGTTCTCTGCTGCTGCTCACCCCCCGTCTATTACTGTGGCCAATGGTGCGCTTGTCCCGGTCTCCGGCTGCGCGGATCTCCTTCTTCCTCCCTCTCTCTCTCTTCGCTCCGTTCTTTATGTGCCAGCCTCGACTTTTAATTTACTCTCTGTTGGTCGTCTTACTACTGATATGAATTGCTTTATCACCTTCACCTCTTCTGGTTTTTTGATACAGGATCGGCAGACGCGGATTACCATTGGTAGGGGTCGGCTGCAGAACGGGACTCTACCTCCTCGATGTCTCTCCCACATCCCTTTCCTCTGTTTCCTCGTCTGATTGGCATTTCGGCTTGGGCATGCCCCTCTACCTATCCTGCGAAGGCGCTTCCCGACCTTTCTCTTCCTGTTTTTATGCGATTCTTGTATTATTGGCAAACAGCCTCGCTCTTCTTATCCCGCTCATTGTACTAGGAGCTCTGCTCCGTTTGATTTAATACATTCTGATATTTGGGGACCCTATAAAGTTTCTAGCATTTCTGTTATCGTTATTTTATCACATTATTGATGATTATCTCGTCCTACTTGGTTGTATCTCCTGCATGATCGCTCTGAGCTTCCTCGTGTCTTTCAGGCGTTTGTGTTAGAGACTCGTACGCAATTCTCTACCACCATTAAAACTTTCCGCTCTGATAATGCCCGGGAATATACTAGCCACGAGTTTGCCACTCTCTGCGCAAACTTCGTATTATTCACCAGACCTCTTGTCCCTACACCCTCAACAAAACGGGGTCGCCGAACGCAAGAACCGCCACTTGCTCGATGTGGCTCGCTCTCTCATGCTTCACATGCACGTTCCCAAAGTCTTCTGGAACTTTGCGGTGTCCACTGCATGTTTTCTTATCAACCGTCTCCCCTCTCCCGTTCTCCAGAACGCTACCCCCTTCAGCCTTCTTTTTCCCTCCACACCCGCCTTCCCCCTCACCCGCCGGGGTTTTTGGATGTACCTGCTTTGTCCATAACCTGGGCCCCACTCTTGACAAACTGGATCCCCATGCGGCCAAACACATTTTTGTCGGCTACTCCCGTACCCAAAAGGGCTATGTTTGCTACTCTCCGATCACCCGAAGGTCTCTGTTTCGGCTGATGTTACTTTCCGGGAGGAGGATCAACCCTTCTTCCCTCCTCCTTTGCCACCACTTCTACCACCACCTCCTACAACACCCTCCCTCCCCCGGCCGGTGATCCACGTCCACTCACCTCCCACCATCCCTACGCCTCCTCCCACCATTGACCCTCCTCGACCCCCCGTTATTCGGGTCTATGCTCGTCGCCCTCTTCCTCCCGTTGCTCCTCTGCAGTCGGCTTCGACCTCGGCTTCTCCGTGTTTGCTGCTGCTCCGGTGTCGGCCTCTACCGCTCATCCAATGGCGGACTATGTTTCTCTCCATCGCCTCTCTCCACCTCTTCAGACCTTGGCCACTTCGCTCTCCTCGGTCTCTATTCCTACTTCTGTCCAGGACGCTCTTCAACATCCTGGGTGGCGTGCGGCCATGGAAGAAGAGATGGCTGCTCTTTGGGCCAACCAGACTTGGACTCTGGTGCCCCTTCCTCCCGGCCAGAAACCCGTTGGGTGCAAATGGGTTTTCGTCATTAAACATGCTCCTGATGGGACCATTGATCGCCTCAAAGCTCGGTTGGTTGCTCGTGGCTTCACCCAGCAACCGGGGCTGGACTATGACGAGACCTTCTCTCCGGTCGCTAAGCTCAACACGGTCCGCATTCTCCTCTCTGTGGTTGTCCATCGCCAGTGGCCCTTGTTTCAACTCGACGTCAAGAACGCTTTCCTGAATGGCGACCTTCAGGAAACAGTTTACATGCAACAACCTCCCGGTTTGAGACCACGGGGGAGTCACGGGTTTGTCATCTTCTCAAATCTCTATATGGTCTCAAACAATCCCCTCGGGCATGGTTCGACAAGTTCAGCAAAGCTCTCCGGGACATTGGCTTCACTCGCAGCTCGGCTGACTTCTCATTGTTTACTCGCCACCGGGCCACTGGTACGGTTCTCCTATTGGTATATGTCGACGACATCATTATTACTGGCAGTGACTTGGACGGCATACAGGCCGTTAAGCTACATCTGAGCTCCGTCTTCAAACTAAAGATCTGGGTCCTCTTCGGTACTTCCTCGGTCTGGAAGTGGCCAGACGGTCAGATGGGTTGGTTCTCTCTCAGCGCAAATATTGCCTGGATCTTCTTCATGATGCAGGCTACTCTGGTTGCAAACCTATTAACACTCTCATGGATGCAAATCACAAAATATGTGCTCAGGGCTCAGATTCTGATTCGCTTCTATCAAATCCAGAATATTATCGTCGTCTAGTTGGGAAGCTTATCTACCTAACAGTTACAAGACCTGATATATCTTTCGCTGTGGGACTTGTGAGTCGCTATATGCACTCTACTCGAAGCTCTCATCTCCAGGCTGTGGAACGCATTCTCAGATATCTTAAGACAGCTCCTGGCCAAGGACTTGTATACAAAACCTCATCTTCCATTCCAACACTAGTGGCATACTCTGATGCCGACTACGCTGGCTCCCTCGACGATCGACGATCTACTAGCGGGTTTTGCACCTATTTTGGAGGACATCTGATTACTTGGCGAAGCAAGAAACAAGCAGTGGTTGCTCGATCCTCAGCAGAAGCAGAATATCGGGCAATGACTGCTGTGGTCTCTGAACTCACATGGATTGAGAGTCTCCTTACCGACCTTGGAGTTAAACTACCTTCACCAGCTCTCCTGCTATGTGACAGTCAAGCTGCCATACATATTGCTAAAAACCCGGTCTTCCATGAAAGAACGAAGCATATTGAGGTAGATTGTCATTTCATCCGAGAGAAAGTCCACATGAAGAAGATCGAGCTCAAGCATGTTCCGGGTACTGAACAGGTTGCTGACATCCTCACCAAAGCTCTACCTAGTACCCTCTTCTATCAGTGCCTATCCAAGCTTGGCGCATACGACTTGTACGCTCCAGCTTGCGGGGGAGTATTAGAAAAGCCCATGTAAAAGGCCCACTTGATGGCCCATTTTTTCCTCCTCCTTCTTTAGTCCCACATCATGTATAGGATTTATTCTTCTCTCTTCTCTCCTATATATTTGTATTCTCTCCTTGTATTTACATACTTGAATAATACATACAAGCTTTGGGCACTTCCAACATTATTAATAATATCAATTAATCATTATCAAATACTTAATATGAGTTAATTCATTATGGTTGTCATGTAGGTAATTAATGCATATGTATTAGATATTCTTTAATTAATATTTATAAATTAAGTATGCATCATTATTACGTGTTCTTTATTATAATTAATGAAGGAAACAACTTCTCTTAAATTACCATACCCCATGAGCCTTTATTAAGGAATGTCATTGAAGATTGTAAGATATTTTGATCATTTGGTCTTGTATCTTCCTTAAAGAGAAAAATCTCAGTCCTGGATAGTTAGTAAGAGCTTATCTCGTGTAAATAACTTAGTATCTTGTATTTTAATCTTGTTTAGTGCAATCTTGTTCTCCCTTATGGCTTGTGTGCAATCTACTTATTTCTGCACCTCTCAAGATTCCACTACACAATAGAGTACCACACTCCAAAACCAATGACTATACCTTGTAATATTCTTGGAGTGCCGTGCATGGGGCATAGTAAATGAACTGAATTTCTTGTGTTCAAAATCTCCGTAAGAGGTACTGCAAAATCAACATTAGTAATTTATCATGCATGCAAGCCCATCATCGATAGACTTGGACACATGAAGATCATTGTATGTGGTGGGAGGAGTAGTAGTGGTAATATGATGAGAAATGAAATTTTGACCAAATTGTGGGTCTAAGCATTGATAACTAAAGCAACTATGAAAGTTCCTATGGAACACTCTTTGAAAAAAAAGTAAGGCTCAAGTTTGAGATTGGTGTGAGCACAAAGGTGAGGAAAACATAGAAAGTGGAATTTGTGAAAGAAGGTTTAATCAGGTGTCATGTTAAGGGTACCTCCGAGGGACTATCCTAGTTTATATACTGTTGGTGGTCGATTAATGAAATGAATAGTAGATTCAAGGAAAAATACATGTAGAGGGGCATGAAATTTGTAAAGCAAAGGAAGGCCAACTTAAACTATATGATGGTGTTCAAGTCAGATCGATGAAGTGAACATGTTTCAAAGGACAAATCACATGGAGAGGAAACATGAGATTGGTAAAGCAAAGCAAGGCC
This sequence comes from Platanthera guangdongensis, assembly GCA_039583875.1. NCBI lineage: Eukaryota > Viridiplantae > Streptophyta > Magnoliopsida > Asparagales > Orchidaceae > Platanthera > Platanthera guangdongensis. Next base: position 162,618,294 of record CM077165.1, on the reverse strand, counting down.
AATTTCAACTACTGACGTTTGAGCTCAGCAATACACTGTTCGTGATGTGTGTGTGTGTTGGGGGGATGTTTGGCCAATCCCATAGGTGTTAAGGGCATTGGAAATGTCCAGATATAAACCCAACTGCACCATCAATTTGAAGGAATTAATATGAAACAAATAACAATAGTTTTATTTCTGCGAATTAATGGAAGCATCAGATAAAATTCCCTAAATAGAATGAGGGTCTGGAAATAAAGTAACATTGTTGACCATTTTGAGAAGGATGGGTAGTTCCCGGAACTTGTTATGTATTAATTGTACGGGTTAGCAGTAGTAATAGAGGAAACGGGAAAAGGTAAACTATGATATTAGCTAATAACTTGAAAAAGAGAATGAGCAACATGAGGAGGCAATAGCATGGTAGTCAATCAACTGGCACCACTGCAACGAAGATAGGTCTGAATAAAATGGTTTCTGAAGAGTGATCATTCACAAGATAGAAAGAGGGTGAAATTCAAAACAACAGTAGTTATCTTCAGTAGCTTAATCTACAAAAAGTATATTTATTTTAAAGTAGAGGAAACGTGTAGGGCACTATTGAGATGTAAAGTGTGATTATTAGTGGAGAAGGAGGTACCCGTTTGAGAAATGAGAAATTGGGCCATAACATATCAAAATTTCAAAAAGGCCATGACCAACAACACTCTTCTTGTGCCAGTTAGTCAGGTCCTTCTCAACCAGTTAATGATCACAAAGTTCATGGTCTTCTTACCATTCAATGTCTTTATGCAAACAGTAAGGTCACAAAGCTTAATCATTGTCAATAACTTAATCAAACTTTTCACCCTAGTCAGCACCCATCACCTACGCAATCCCCCTCCCCTTCACACAGAAATGAAGGGCTTGTGTACTAGTATAAAATGAATCTTAAGCAAACCCTGAAGTTCCAAATGAGAAGTTTTGCGGACAAGAGAGGAGTTGCAACAACGAGAGATACGAAACTTAATAGAGAAAGACAGTTGTGGACAGTTAGTTGTGCTCAATCGTCCATATCTTTTTTGGCAAATTAGGGAAATCAGTCCCTAAACTTTACCTACTATATGAAATCAATCCCAATATTTTTTTTTATTTTGATCACTAAACTTCTTGCTTTTATGAAAATTAGTCTTCCCTTAACCTCTGCTAGTTCTTCTCGACTGCGGTTGCATTTTCATCCCCGGATTAACTAACAGAACGATGTCTATTATAACTATAACATAGATTATCAAGCGGTAATCTTCACAGATCCCTCTGCAGAATAACGTTCCTTAACACCTTCCATGAAGTCAGGAAACTTCATCTCAGCCTTCAAAGATGTTGAAATAAAGGTCAGAACGTTGCTTGCTTTAAAGTTCTCCTGGAAGGCCCTATAGATTTTGAATGAACCATTGGTTATAAACCAACTAAGCTAAAAAACAAAAAAAAGGATAATTTCTTCTCATCTGGATATTTCTCAAAGACACTCTTATTCTCACGGGCAGACACACAAAGTTCTCATAGAAAGTGAACGTATAACCTTAACAAGTTTGCCGCCGTATAGATTTGTCTAAGTACTTGATTGATAGGAACTCCACGAACGTTCTATTGTTGTTGCCACTCCTGCAGGTGAATCCCCGCAAATTGTTAGGTCTCCTTTCAGAGAAATGGATATCTAATATGAAGGTCTGCACACAACGAGCGATCACAATAATATCGTTGGTCTTCAACTCATCTTATAAATCTAATGGAAATGGCAGTGAATGGCACAAACATGAGATGATGATGAGCTCCACCATCCCATTATGTTAATCCTTGGATGAAACTGCAACCGTAGCTGCTGAGAAGACGAAGAACTAACAGAGGTTGAAGGAAGGACTAATTTTCATAAAAGGAAGAAGTTTAGGGACCAAAATCATAAATTTGATATAGTTGAGGCATGGTTTTCCTATTTTACTATTTTTTAAATAAAAAAATTTAGGAATGTCAGAAGCACTTTTGACTAAATTTTTTTTTATTGACAATTATAATTCATCTTATTTGGTTAACAATTAATTAATGGTTCAAGATTCATTTTTTAACACTATAATAAGGGCACAATTTTTTTTGTATTAAATTTTAGTGTGTGTGAGAGAATCATTCAGTACACCGTAAAAAATGAGAAAACATGCCTACACAGTGTACAAATGAACAAGGTCATTGTTATACGCACTGCATTTTTAGGTAGCCGCACTCATTAATAGGTATTTTTAGAGCTTTTTAAAATGCATAACAACATTCACCTCACCTTTTTTGCCGACCGTGCCTCTCGCCTATCGATCGTGATCCGCTTTGTTAATGATCTCGTCGACGAGGTTATCTCGCAGCGTAGAAAGCTCAGATTCATCTCCAATCACGATCAGCTCTTGCAATTCATAGCTTCTGTTAACCTTGCTCCCGCAGACGGCGAGCTCAACGTACCACATATCGGGCGCCATGTTCCAAAACACAAAGCTGCCAAACTCCACAGGTGAGCCTTGATTCTTTGTCACCTTCTTCGCCAAAAACTGACAGATCTCGCAATGAGTGACTCTGGGTGGTTGGAAAGAGAAATGCCTTCGTGCTGACTCTTCCTCCAGCGAGGTAGTAAAAGGCTGACCATCGGCGATGTACTTCTTGTCGGGCTCTCGGAGGATGATCGTGACCTCAACCTATGTTGTCAAAGGCGCAAGGCGCACCGAGGCGCAAAGGGCCCCTGGAGCGTAGGCGCAAGGCCAGGCGTGCGCCAGAGACACGTGAGGCGCAAAAAAGGAAAAAGAAATGAGGGAAAAGAAATTGAGCGAATTGTGCGCCCAAGTGCGCCTAGGGATGCCTTGGGTGCGTCTGAGATCATGTTTTTGCCAATCGCAAAATTTATTTTTTGAAAAAAACACCTTGAATGGATCAGGCGCTCCTTTTGTGCGCCTGGGAGCCTGTAAGGAGCGCTCCTGGGCGCGCCTGGGACGCGTCTGGGCGCGCATGGGGCACATCACCCGCCTCAGCCATGTTGAGGCACGGCGGGTTGCGCCCGGCGCCTCAGGCGCACCTAGACGCGCGCCTTGACAACATAGACCTCAACCTCGACTTCCCCGGAGATAAACCTCTTACCACTTCTTCCTTCAAAGCTGAGAAAAAGCCCGGCTTCTTCTCCATCTCCCTTTGAACGGACACCAAAAATGAGTAGAAAAAGAAGAGAGCAGTAGTAGACGCACAACCAAAGAATGTTAATAGAGTAGCAGAGAAGTGGTGTGAGGACAAGACGTCACGGTTAGATCTGAATTACTTTTAGTTTTCAAAATGAAGGGAAGATGGAAATAGAGGAGAATGAGAAGAGTGGAAGCAGAGAGGATTAGTAATGCAGTTAGAGATGACTGTAGATGGTAAACGTTGTAGAACGATGAGCAGCAAGAAGAAGAAGAATAAAAAGCAAAAGTAAAGAGAGAGAACAACTGTTAGCGATACATCACTAGTAACTGGTGGGAACAAGGATGAGCAGGAGGACAATCACCATTCAATTTTTTGTTTGCCGCTATCAACTTGGTTTGCAATCTTTTCTTTTTTTGAGATATTGTAGTGTGGATGACAAATAGTTGTGGATAGTCAAAATTGTAATGCGTATAACAACCGCCGTGAATAATTGTTATTTTACACTTGCTGATAAAAAATTGATATCAAGAGAGCATGGAGAGGAAAAAAAGGAAATATATTAAAAAGAAAACACAGCATAAGAAGAAGAAAATAAGGCATCCCAAACGAAGAAGTAGAAAAAGAAAAGCATTTTGGGTTACAATTCTTTTCTTACACTGGAAGAAGAGAAGGAGAAAGGGAACGGATAGAGAAAGGAATGAGGGATGAAGAAAATAAAAATTGCCAGGTCAGTTCAAATACATCAGTTATAACAAAAACTTCATACTTTGTAGTATTAAACATAAACAAATTTCAATTTTCCAGCACACACGAGGAAAAAGCATAAAACCCCTAGAATCATCACTTTGATCAGAAAATTTTGTTGATTCCGAATCAATTTAGATCTGTTTCTTTATAAATTGAAGATAAAATCCACATCGAAGAGGGTAATTAATCCAATTCCACACAGCAAGGCAACAATAAAACTAAGCAGCAATAAAAATGAGCAACGAATCAATCATTCAAGTATACCGACCTTCTCTGATAATCTGGGCAGCCCGTTGGTGTTGATCATCCTCACTTGCGGTGCAATCCGGCGGATTATCGAAAAGCGATAGCGATAATTGCTTGTGGGCAACCCCAATATCAAAATAGATAACTCCGGAAGAAGGATCGGCCACCAGAATCTCTTTCACGGGCAACCAAATAAAGAGCTCTTCCTGAGAAAACCCCACCAATCCTCTCAAGCTACCGTGGCTCAGATTCCCCCTCACAGTCTGGTTGAAAAACACGAATCCGTCGTACTTGGCAAGGCAGGGACCGTCGAGATGCACTTCCAGGAACCCTGTTCCGCGATCCAGGTTATAGGACTTCACCGCTGAGGGAAGAAGCCCCGGCGGAAGGCCATACGTACGGAGAAGATCGTGGATGGATCCGTCGTCTGCGGCAGAGAGTAAGAAGACGAACCCTAGAAAGATCGTAAAGATTGCGAGGGAATAGTTTCTATCCATCATCGAACAGGCAAAAGGGGGAAGACGAGAGAAGGGGGAGAGGGATGTATAAGTTTTCTGAGAGATTGGGGGAAGAAGGTGAATGAATGCTTGGAGATCGAAGTAGGGTGAAGGGAAGCCAATTTGTTTTTTTATTTTTATTTTTAATTATCATTATTATTAGCTTTCTGAGTTCCCTCTTCGATTTTTAACGAACCCCTTTTTATAGCGGGAATTGGTTAATGAGACCATGAGAGACCCCGTTATATAGCAGAGTACCAACGGTTTTTTAGGTGTTTGTGTACACCGGCCCGCGTGAAGCAATACTTAAAATACATTTTCGTGTTTTTGATTACGAGTGGTAGTTACGGGGCTCTGCTCTTATGACTAATTGCGACAGTAGCTCAACTGTGATAGTGTAAGAGGGTTATCGCGCCCGACGCGATATTATCCTTGACATGACATTGTCTCGGTACAATGACATTAGTGAGATTATGACAAAAGATAGGACACAATGACGACAAAGGATCCATATAGCCGACCACACTATAGTCGGAGAGGGGTTTGAGTGTTGTTGTATGACATTGTCTCGGTGCGACGGCACTGCCGCCCCTTGCAGATTCCTAAGTATTATACTTCGTTTGTCGCTCATTTTTGCGGAGTGCAAGGGAGTTCGCGAGTGGCGACGAAAATGCATTTTTATGGTGTTGTTATAGACAAACCAACATTAGCTATATACAAATCAATAATTTGAAAATTTTAGACCTTTTTTATATATTATACACAAATCATTTGAAAACCTAAAACTAAGTGAACCCTCTCATTCCAACCCTAGCCCGAATCTGCTCCGCCTCCGTCTCCCCCTGATTCCCCCCTTCGTCTCCGCCGATCCCCCACCCCACCCCCTGTCAACGATGGAGGCCTCGACTTTTTCCGGCGACACGCCTGATAGCAAGCCCGTCGGCACTCCTCCGGATGAGGAGTTTTCGGCCCTGGTTCTTCCTCCGACGGCAACCCCGGCGCCCTTCCTCTTCCCGACACCTCCCCAGGTATTTCTTTCACTCTCCAACTTCTATTCACAGACATGTTCTCTGACATTTTCACAGACATGTTCTCTGACATTTTCTCAGACATGTTCTCATACATGTTGCCATGTTCTCATAGAGTATGTCAGGAGTATTCAATCCCGATTGGATCTTTAGACATGTTCTCAGATTTTGGCAAGGAGTTTTGTTCTCAAATTTTGCTACTCACCCGGTGTTTAACCTGATTTCTCAGATGGAAAAATCACAATCGCTTGTAGCTAAGGAGTGATATAACACATAGATGCCTTCTTTAGGATCAGAATATGGTATTGTCATCTATCAAAATTGTTTAGTTTTGTACATTGTTTTGTTTATGCACTCGTCAGATAGTTCATTTATTTTGTTGCAATATTTGTGTAAATGTGGTCTCGGCCTTTCAAACGACTTCAATTTTTACGTCAAGAGAAGAGCTGATTGATTGGACACGTAATATTGGTAGAAGCTCGAGCTATGTTGTCACAATTTTAGGTTCTGATAAAGCCACTGATAGACCACGTTCGCGTGTTCTTTTGGGGTGTTATAGATCTGATTTTAAATGTGAGAATTCTAAACAAATTAACAAAAACATCCGCAAGACAACTTCAAAGAAATGTGAGTGTTCATTTCAAGTGAGTGGTCAGAAAGAAATGTATGTAGATGAATGACGAGTCGAAGTGTTGTATGGAAAGCACGATCATTGTTCAGTGCATTTAGAGGAACATACATATGCTGGTCGGTTGGATAAAAATGAGGAACAACTTGTTGAGAGTATGTTTGCCTCCGGTGTTAAACCCCACAAAATACTATCATCTCTAAAGTAGAAGAGTAAAAGAAATACTACAACACTTAGAACTATTTACAATTAAAGAGCGGCTCTTTATAAGCAAGATTTGGGAGGCTGAACTCCAATTCAATTCCTCTATAAATGTGGGATCAGAGTTTGAAGGTATTAAAAAAAGATTTAATGAAATAACTAGTGAACAAAAGCAAGAAATAAAGAGGAAGCTAAGAGAGATAATTGATCCAACTTCAACACAAACAGAGAAAGCAAAGAGTGTCAACGAGTTTAAAGGGAAGGCTTAGGGGAAGTTACAAAAGGCTAAAAGATGACCCAAAATCTAGCATAAGGGATCCATTTTTATTTAAATATGTTATGATGGCGGAAAATTGCGAGGTACAAAAGAAACAACCAAGGAAAGTATTGGCAAGAAGGAGAACGGAGTCAACGGACTACCAAATGAGTACACCTACACTTACTTCAAGTTAACGTTTTTTGTAGAGATTTGCAAGCAAATGCCAACTTACTTAGCGGACCATATCAAAGAGGTTCACAATGTCATTGGGGATGGTCATTGTGGGTATCGTGTTGTTGGACGTGTTTTGCAGATGTGAGAAAATTGGGCACAAGTTAGGTTGGATCTTACCAATGAACTAAAGGTTCATTGTAGCATGTATGTTGGTATTTTTGGCAAGAAAAAATGGGAAAAGTTCTTATTCTCTCTTCAATGTAATGAGATGTCGGCACCTCGCGCCCGACGCGATATTATCTCAAGCTACCGTGGCTCAGATTCCCCCTCACAGTCTGGTTGAAAAACACGAATCCGTCGTACTTGGCAAGGCTGGGACCGTCGAGATGCACTTCCAGGAACCCTGTTCTGCGATCCAGGTTATAGGACTTCACCGCTGAGGGAAGAAGCCCCGGCGGAAGGCCATATGTACGGAGAAGATCGTGGATGGATCCGTCGTCTGCGGTAGAGAGTAAGAAGACGAACCCTAGAAAGATTGTAAAGATTGCGAGGGAATAGTTTCTATCCTTCATCGAACAGACAAAAGAGGGAAGACGAGAGAAGGGGGAGAGGGATGTATAGTTTTCTGAGAGATTGGGGAAGAAGGTGAATGAATGCTTGGAGATCGAAGTAGGGTGAAGGGAAGCCAATTTGTTTTTTTTTATTTTTATTTTTAATTATCATTATTATTAGCTTTCTGAGTTCCCTCTTCGATTTTTAACGAACCCCTTTTTATAGCGGGAATTGGTTAATGAGACCATGAGAGACCCCGTTATATAGCAGAGTACCAACGGTTTTTTAGGTGTTTGTGTACACCGGCCCGCGTGAAGCAATACTTAAAATACATTTTCGTGTTTTTGATTACGAGTGGCAGTTACGGGGCTCTGCTCTTATGACTAATTGCGACAGTAGCTCAACTGTGATAGTGTAAGAGGGTTATCGCGCCCACGCGATATTATCCTTGACATGACATTGTCTCGGTACAATGACATTAGTGAGATTATGACAAAAGATAGGACACAATGACGACAAAGGATCCATATAGCCGACCACACTATAGTCGGAGAGGGGTTTGAGTGTTGTTGTATGACATTGTCTCGGTGCGACGGCACTGCCGCCCCTTGCAGATTCCTAAGTATTATACTTCGTTCGTCGCTCATTTTTTGCGGAGAGCACGAGAGTTTGCGAGTGGCGACGAAAATGCATTTTATGGGTGTTATTATAGACAAACCAACATTAGCTATATACAAACCAATAATTTGAAATGTTTAGACCTTTTTTATATACTATACACTAACCATTTAAAAACCTAAAACTAAGTGAACCCTCTCATTCCAACCTTAGCCCGAATCTGCTCTTCCTCTGTCCCCCCCCCCCCCCCCCCCCCCCCCCCCCCCCGTCAACAATGGAGGCCTCGACTTTTGCCGGCAAGCCCGCCCGTCGGCACTCCTCCTCCGGATGCAGAGTTTTCGGCCCGGGTTCTTCCTCCGACGGCAACCCCGACGCCCTTCCTCTTCCAGACACCTCCCCAAGTATTTCTTTCACGCTCCAACTTCTATTCACAGACATGTTCTCTGACATTTTCACAGACATTTTCACAGACATGTTCTCTAACATTTTCTCAGACATGTTCTCATACATGTTGCCATGTTCTCATAGAGTATGTCAAGAGTATTCAATCCCGATTGGATCTTTAGACATGTTCTCAGATTTTGGCAAGGAGTTTTGTTCTCAAATTTTGCTACTCACCCGATGTTTAACCTGATTTCTCAGGTGAAAAAATCACAATCACTTGTAGCTAAGGAGTGATATAACACATAGATGCCTTCTTTAGGATCAGAATATGGTATTGTCATCTATCAAAATTGTTTAGTTTTGTACATTGTTTTGTTTATGCACTCGTCAGATAGTTCATTTATTTTGTTGCAATATTTGTGTAGATGTGACCTCGTACTTTCAAACGACTTCAATTTTTACGTCAAGAGAAGAGCTGATTGATTGGACACGTAATATTGGTAGAAGCTCGAGCTATGTTGTCACGATTTTAGGTTCTGATAAAGTCACTGATAGACCACGTTCGCGTGTTCTTTTGGGGTGTTATAGATCCGATTTTAAATGTGAGAATTCTAAACAAATTAACAAAAACATCCGCAAGACAACTTCAAAGAAATGTGAGTGTCCATTTCAAGTGAGTGGTCAGAAAGAAATGTATGTAGATGAATGGCGAGTCGAAGTGTTGTGTGGAAAGCACAATCATTGTTCAGTGCATTTAGAGGCACATACATATGCTGGTCGGTTGGATAAAAATGAGGAACAACTTGTTGAGAGTATGTTTGCCTCCGGTGTTAAACCCCACAAAATACTATCATCTCTAAAGTAGAAGAGTAAAAGAAATACTACAACACTTAGAACTATTTACAATTAAAGAGCGGCTCTTTATAAGCAAGATTTGGGAGGCCGAACTCCAATTCAATTCCTCTATAAATGTGCGATCAGAGTTTGAAGGTATTAAAAAAAGATTTAATGAAATAACTAGTGAACAAAAGCAAGAAATAAAGAGGAAGCTAAGAGAGATAATTGATCCAACTTCAACACAAACAAGAGAGCCAAGAGTGTCAACGAGTTTAAGGGAAGACTTAGAGGAAGTTACAAAAGGCTAAAAGATGACCCAAAATCTACCATAAGGGATCCATTTTTATTTGAACATGTTATGATGACGGAAAATTGCGAGGTACAAAAGAAACAACCAAGGAAAGCATTGGCAAGAAGGAGAACGGAGTCAACGGAATACCAAATGAGTACACCTACACTTACTTCAAGTTAACGTTTTTTGTAGAGATTTGCAAGCAAATCCCAACTTACTTAGCGGAGCATATCAAAGAGGTTCGCAATGTCATTGGGGATGGTCATTGTGGGTATCGTGTTGTTGGACGTGTTTTGCAGATGTGAGAAAATTGAGCACAAGTTAGGTTGGATCTTACCAATGAACTAAAGGTTCATTGTAGCATGTATGTTGGTATTTTTGGCAAGAAAAAATGGGAAAAGTTCTTATCCTCTCTTCAATGTAGTGAGATACCGGTACCTCCAAATAAAAATGGATGTCAATGTCGGACATGAGTCTTATTGTACCTTCTTGCTATAATATTACTTTTGTCCAAATTTCAGCAATCCAGAGTCTCACATTTTTTCCATTGAACTCCCCACTGCCACCTACACAGAAGCTAGTTGCAATGGGTTATATAGATGATAATCATTCATTTATTGATGCGTGAAGATTGTCCTTTGCCTCATATTATCTCATATTGGAGAAAATATCATGATCTGATTGCAAGCAAATGGGAAGAAATATATATCTCACGACTACCTACTTCAACTCAACAATTGCACATAAGTGAGATAGTATATAATAAAGTCTTTTAAGTCAAAAGTTTAGAATTTTTTGATTAAATTATGTTTTAATGTATTTGGATACACTTCAAACGTATCTACTTTTTTTATTTTTATTGCAGAAACTAATCTATTGACGTTATTGATCGGAAGAAATGACACGCTTGCATAAATTTTGGGGGTTTCAATGCATTCCCTATTTATATCTTGAATTTTAAATTTTTTGTAATGTCTATCTAATGAATGCATTAATTTTGCTCTAATATGTTATGATGTTTATAAAAGAGGAACTATTTTTTTATTTTTGAATTGGTTTGTATATAACAAATTTGTTAACGAATAATAATTTTTTATTTGTACTGGTTTGTATATAGTGAAAATTTGTATATAGCGAAATCCGATTTGTCTATAACAACAATTTTTTTTATTGTTGGTAGAGGGTTTTGTCTATTTAATATTAAATTTTTTAAAAAAAAACACAACTTTTAAAAATTGGAATTTATTTAATAAAGAGAGGTAAAATCGGATAGTGAATGTTTAACCAATGAGTGTTTTTCCCTTTTAATATAGTATAGATATATGACATATTTGACTATCCGTAAATTTTTGATATCCACAAAATAGCCTTTGATAAAATGATATCAGCAAAATTGAACTTTTCAAATTCTAACAAGGTCATTCTTGTTCTCAAATAATCAAAAAGTTCATGACATCATCTAGATTTAGCAAAATTTAATATCTTAGAGAGCATGATATTATGTGGTATCTTAGTAATGTGATATCAGAGTAATGTGGTGGCGGAACTGAGAGAAGGCGGAAGCGAGAGGAGGTGGAAATCTGCTAGCCTGCAATAGGGGAGGCGACCGTGATACCACGCGGGAGGATGCGGCGAAAGCGAGATGAGACGGAAGCGCAAGCCCGCGATTTGGAGTTACCTATTTGAGGAGAAAAATATTTAATTTTGTGTGCTAATAGCCAAATCTAAAGTGATGATAACAATCGCCTTATATACGAGAGATAGTATAAGGGAGGCCTCGTTTATGCGATGGCACTCTTGCATGAAAGAGGCCTTGTTTATGCATCCTCCTCATTGTAAACTGAGCAAATTGGGTCCTCAAATGAGAAGACAAATATGCATACGGTTGTCATTGTCTCTATAGAGGATAATTATGTCATTATTGTTGGAGATGACATCACAGCTGCACTCTCGTGCGATGATAGGAGCTGGATTGTGGACTTAGGTGCTTGTATACATGTATCCCACAATAGAGAGTTGTTTGTCAATTACATGACTCACGACTGTGGAGTGCTAAGAATGGGTAACGATGACACGTCTAAATTCATTGGGAGGGAAGACATGCATCTGAAGACTAGCACGAGAGGTTTGCTGATTTTGAAGGATGTGCGGCATGTATCCGGCATCCGCTTCAACCAAGTTTTAATTGGAAAACTAGGTGATGAGGGACACTTGAGTGTCTTTGGTGGAGATTTTTGGAAGTTAATCAAGAGGTTGCTAGTAGTGGCCAAAGGTTACATAGATACTGGTCTATACTACATGGAGGGGAGGCCTGAAACTACTCAGGCCAACACTGTTAGAGATGGTGTATCCACATCCCTATGACATAAGAGATAGAGTCACATTAGCTAGAAGGGTCTGTAATGTCTCGCCAAGAAGAAGATTATATCTGATATATCTGTAGATTAGTTAGAGAGATGCGACCACTGCATGGCTGGAAAGCAAAATAGAGTATCTTTCTAGAGCCACATTTCCACCAGGAGATCCGAGCCACTAGAGCTCGTACATACCGATGTTTGCGGACCACTAAAGATTTAGATGAGAGGAGGAGCGTATTACTTTATGACGTTCATCGATGATCATTCAAAACAACTTTGGGTCTATGTTATTAAGACCAAAGATGAAGTCCTTGACACCTTTCAGAGATTACATGCTGAAGTGGAAAGACAAACTGGGAGAAAGCTAAAGTGCATCAGGTCTGACAATGGGGGGAGAGTATATTGGTCCCTTTGATGAGTATTGCAGAGAACAAGGGATTAAACGTAAAAAGACTCCACCCAAGACACTGCAGCTTAATGATGTAGCTGAAAGAATGAATAGATCCTTGATGGAGAGGGTAAGGTGCATGTTGTCTGAGTCAAAGTTACCTGACATGTTTTGGGATGAAGCTTTATACACAGATGCACATGTCATCAACCTATCTCCCAGTTATGCATTATAGGAGGATGTTCCTGATAATGTCTAGTATGGGAAGGACTCTTCATATAATCACCTAAGGGTCTTTGGCTACAGAGCCTTTGTGCACGTCTCTCAGGACGAAAGATCAAAGTTGGATTCCAAGACCCGATAATGCATATTTTTGGGATATGGACGTAACAACGAGTTTGACTGCAAGTTCTTTGATTTTGTTGAGAAAAAACTTGTATGCAGTCGCGATGCTATATTTTTTGAGGATCAGATTATGGTTGATCCTAAGAAGACTGGGAAGTTCGATTCTCACACTGATGTAGTCTCCTATGATTGGAAGTGATGTTACTGAGGAGGATGCAGGGCCTGAATAAATATAGAGCACTGAGCCACTTCCAGATCATGAGGATGCTATTGATGGAGAGCCTACATAGGACATCACTAATGATGTGCTAATACTAGCAGCTGATCTCACTCCACGAAGGTCTGATAGAGTCATACACTTATCTTTGAGATACTCCACTAATGAGTATATTTTGTTGACTGATACGAGGGAGCTCGAGTGCTTTGATGAAGCAGCGCAGAGCTCAGAGAAGAAAGAATGGATGATTGCTATGGAGGAGGATATGCAGTCTCTGAATGAAAATCATACTTATGAGCTGATACGATTGCCTAAGGGAAAGAAGGCTCTGAAGAATCATTGGATTTTCAGAGTAAAACAGGGAGACCCCTCGACACCGCTTAGATACAAGGACAGATTAGTGCAGTCAAAAACAGAGAGTTGATTTTGATGAAATTTTCTCTCCTATTGTGAAGATGTCATCCATCTGAGTTGTTTTTGGCCTTGCTGCAAGGCTAGACAAAGAGATTGAACAAATGGATGTTAAGACCGCTTTTTGCATGACAATCTTGAGGAGTTATATATGGAGTAGCCTGAAGGTTTTATGGTGAAAGGGAAGTAGAGCCTAGTCTATCGCTTGAAGAAGAGACCGTATGGCCTAAAACAGGCCCAGCGACAATAGTACAAGAAATTTGATTCTTTTATGGGGAGATCGACTTTAAGAGGACCACTCTTGATCATTGCGTGTTTATAATGCAGTATGCTCTAAAGGATTTCATCATCTTACTCCTCTACGTTATTGACATGCTGATAGTTGGGAGGAGCACTGCTTGCATTGCTGAGCTGAAGCGGCAGTTGGGCTCCACATTTGCGATGAAGGACTTGGGAGCTGCGATGACCATCTTCGAGATGCATATTTGGAGAGATGGAGGCTCCAAGTTACTTTGGTTATCGCAAGAGCGATACATCAGGAAGGTGCTGCAGAGATTTGACATGGATCAAGTGAAGAAGGTGAGCACGCCACTTGTGGCTCACTTTAGACTTACAATGGACCAGTGCCCATGCACACCTGAAAAGAAAGAGAAGATGCTGAAGGTCTCATATGCTTCTATAGTTGGTAGTCTTATATACGCAATGATGTGCACCCGTCTTGATATAGCGCACGTCGTTGGTACTGTTAGTAGATTTCTCTCCAATCCCGGGAGAGAACATTGGGATGTTGTGAAATGGATATTGAAGTACCTACAAGGGACGTCAAATTTGATATTGAAGTTTAGAGATAGTGAGCCAGAGCTTCTAGGCTACACTGATGCAGATATGACTAAAGATTTGAACTATATGAGTTCGACCTCTGGGTACCTAATCCTATTTGTAGGGGGAGCTATGTCGTGGAAGTCTAGACTATATAAGTATGTCACACTGTCTACTACAAAGGCCGAGTTTATTGCAGTCACTGAAGCAGAGAAAGAGATTCTATGGATGAAGCGTTTCATCAAGGAGTTTGGTTTCACTCAGGAGCGCTACACACTCCTATACGACATTTAGAATGCAATTTATTTGGGTAAGAACTCCACCTTCCACTCGAGGTCCAAACATATTGACACTCGGTATCATTGGATACACGATACTTTAGAGTAGAGAGAGCTGGATTTGCAGAAGGTACACACGGATGATAATGATGCAAATATGCTTACGAAAACCATGTCGAGAGGAAAGTTTGAGCACTGCATGAGGATCGCCGACATGACGTTTCCCTCCACATAAAGTTAAAGGGGGAAATTAGTTATTGGGTACAGTTCCTGTCATTTGTGCATAAAACTGTTAACTTAAGTTTGGTATTCTTGACCAACGGTGGAGACACGTTTGGAGATATGAAAGAAGGTTGTCAGAAGAGCAAGTTTCTTCACTTAATTGAAAGGGGAAAGATTTTTTGAGATAATTTTCTCCTAAATACGAAAGAGGCTAGACATTTTTTACCGTGTTTTTCAAGCATGTGTTTCATGACAAATGTGAAAAGAAATAACCATCATTGATCTTTAAACCAACATGTGCTCTTGAAGGAAGTTTCTACGAAAGTGGCCAAATGAAACTTAATAATATGTGATGTTGACCGAGTGAAGCTTCATGGAAGTTTCATCCACTTGTCATCTACCACAACTACCTCCTTGGTTTGGCCCTATAAGAGGGATGAAGGAGGAGGGGTAAGACATTTACTTTTCTCCAAACTCAAGTATTGGAAGATTTTTAGAGAGGCCTTTGCCGCAATCGTCTTAGTTTGGGAGAGATTTTGGACGTCGTTTTATGACATTGATGAGAAGTATTTTGCCCACACTGATTGGATCTGGAGCAGATTTGGGCAAGAATTCGAAGAGGCATATTGGAGAGAATTTGTGCAATCCGTCTCGTCTGCCACTGTCGGTAACTTGCAGTTTTTTTTGTTACTATTTATTGTATTGTGTAGTGTGAAGCTGATGAAGATCCTATAAGGATCGAGGAAGGAAAGTCTTGTAATTGTCTATTATATCATATACTTTAGTGACGGCTTTACGGGTTGGACTCTGATCGTCTCGTGGTTTTCACCTTATTGGGTTTCCACGTTAAATCTCCGTGTCACTTTTATTGTTGTTATTTTGCGTTGTGTTTTGGTTGTGTATCGGCATACCGGTAAGCGGTTGTGCATGTACTTGCTTGAACTAATTTGCAAGTACTCTGATCGGACTTGCGTGCTCTCTAGCCCAACAACTCTCACTACTCCCAGTCCTCCAGAAGAGAGCCTTGTCGGAAGACTGCACTCATGCGCTTAATTAGGATGTTGCGAGCCTGCAAGCGGGGGAAGTGATGAATTTATTAGGCCTAGATGATCGAGCAAGACCAAAATATTTCAAAGACCTAGATAGATCAAAAGGTGGAATAATTGTAAGAAAGAAGATCAGAGATGAAATAAGATAATTAGGGAGCATGACTATGCAACTTCTTCAATGGAGACAGAGATCTAGTTGGCCTTCTCCCCGGCCTCTTGGCGGATGAACCGCACCATCGGTTCAAACTGCCGCGGGAGGGGAGAAGCTTGAACTACCGTAGCATGAATGCTCTGCTTACCGAGAATATGAGAAGCCGGAATATGAGAAGCCGCACTCCCTGAAATCTCAAGTTAAATGGGAGCCAAGCAATGCACGACGCGCACATCGCGCCCAAACAGGCGCGCGCAGCCGGCGAACTAAGCCTTAGTAATGCACCAAGATAGAGATCCCCGTGAACTCGTGAAGCAATAGAATGTACTTTGAGATCTGAGAAAACATAGCCCCCAGGCCCCAAGTGGCCCCAACCCAGCGGATAGCTTCAAGCTGCCAGGTGGCTGTGTAAGATTGACTTTGTATCATTTTGGGCCCTTTAGTGAAAATATTCAGCCCGACACTACTCCACACAAAATATACGAAGACATTTTCCAGCATCTTTGACCAAATAACATGCAGTAAATATTAAATAATTATACATTTAATTGAAAAATCTATTTGTCATTTCCTGATCCAAAACAAACAATGCTTTCAATATTACAAGTTAGAAGGAAAACACGCCTTCTTTTTCATTACGTCATTAATTAATGATTGCATAGTTGACTTTAATAATTATAGGGTTAAGTAAACTAATTCTCTTCTCAAAGTGCTTTACTTCTTAGACTATGTGCCCCGCCCGCTCGCCGCCGGACAACCCCCGACGTGTTCGCTGGAGGCCGGCGAACCCGCCGGCGGATGCCGGGCAGGCAGCCGGCGGCGGCGTCGAGAAAAGGAGCAGCCGCGCCGGCGGCGTCGAGAAAAGGAGCAGCCGCCGCCGCCGGCGGCGGAATAGGCGCGGACTGTTCTCTTCGGGAATAGGCGTGGGCAGTTATCGGGGTTTTTCCCGAAGTGAACAGTGTCGTCGAACAGTGGAAATGTTATAGGCAGTTCTCTTCTTTTGTATCCAGCGGCCCATATTTGCAGATGCTTGATCGGACGGTTCCTGTTCATTTCTTGGTGTGCTTCAAGATATGTCTATTATTTTATATGATAAAGATATATATATATATATATATATATATATATATATATATATATATATATATATATATATATATATATATATATAATACCTTACCGGTTTTTTTAATGATTTTTAAAGTAAATAAATACATAATTTTTTATTGATTTAGCTTAATATATCTATTTAGATTAATGATAGAAGCTAAGCTAAAACATTAATATGGAGGAAATTAACTGAGTAGCTGTGATCATGATGCAATAAATGTATAATTAATTCATTTATTTTAGTTGTCATTGTTTTAATTATCCCAATTAAATTTGTAGATAAAGGGGTGGGAACCAATAAAATAAATGGATTGGAATAATTGAAGTTGTTGTGAAACCAAAACACAATATATTAGAAACTCAACGACTGTTTGCTTCGGCAGTGAGAGTTGGAGCTGTGGGAATGCGAACGTTAGCTGGTAATGGTACTGTGGGAATAGAGGTGATGGTCGAGTTCTCAAAAAATTCTAAATATCCAATTGTTGTGCAACCAAAACACAATATATTAGAAACTAAAAGACTGTTTGCTTTGACGGTGAGAGTTGGAGCTGTGGGAATTTGAATGTTAGGTGATAGTGATGTTGTGGGTGTTAAATTTTCTCAACGTGGTCAGCAAGATAGCCCAAACGCCAAATTAATATCTTCGGAACTACCCAGTTCGCACGTTGAACCAGCGGAAACCAAGGACTAGAGGTACAAAGGTAAATCCCAACAAACAATGGAAGCACAAGCAGGTCTATTATTCATTCACTTCTTTACAATGCGAGGCATACATAGCGAGACATGATTTCGCTAGTATAACAGCTGAAAAACAGAAGCACCAAAAAACAAGTCCGGGCGGACATCACCCGAGTCCGCCGAGACCGCGAGGTCGCCGAGGTCGCCGAAGCCGCCCGAACTATGCTGCAATCTGCCGAATACCACGGAGTCCGCCGAAGCCGCGAGACCGCGCGGACACACCGTTATTCGCCTCCTGCTGAACCCGAACTGAGGAACACCCCTCCCCGCCTGAAGCCGGCGGACAGGTTATTGAAGCTGGCAAAGTTGAAACAGAACTGACAAGCCGCAGAGCGACCTCCTGCTGAGTCCGCAGAGACCGCACACTTCCAAGCACTGACCGAAGTCACAGCAAACTCCTGGCTCCTTGAAGTTATCCGCGCGACCTGCACACAGCAAACCGTCAGCCTGAAACAATCCGCGCGGACTGGCAAACACAGACCGCAGCACTTCGCTCAACCCAATTTACTGTTCACTCACGTTACTTAGGTTTCTGTAGATGTGTCAGGGGGGTCCTATTTATAGGCCAGGTGAGGAGTGTGGTCACCGCCCAAGAGATAGCGACACCGCCCCAGTCCGCGCGAATACAAACGACCGTCCGCTCAGTCCGCGTGGACTTAGCCGGTCACCAAGGAAAACCGCCAGGAGCAAGGCAACCATTGACGAACCCTCTCCAGTCCGCCTAAGCTAAGCGGACAAAGCATCAGCCCGCAAAGCTCCAACCGCTTCAGGACAGCAACCCCTTCAATGGCTGTCCGCACCAACCCGAGGCAGTCCGCAAGACACACACCTCAATCCGCCACAAGTCCACGACCAAAGGCAGCTAAAAACAGACTGCCCGGTCACAGCGGACTCGGCGGATACGGCGGACACACTGAACTCGGCACCAAGTGTGACCAAGACCAAAACCATAAAGGGCTAATGCGAGCTTGGCAGACGCAAAACCCCAGTCCGCCAAAACACACAGCGCAGGCCGCCACAGTACGCGAGCTCCTCGCACTCCTGCCCTATCACAGCGGTCTAATCCCGGACTCCAACACCAGGCCGCCACAATGATCTCCACAGCAACTCGCCTGCTGTGCCACCAGAGCTCGACAAGGCCTCAGCAAGCTCTAAGCTCAGTCCGCAAGCTTCCCGCGGACAAGAGCCAACGCGCCTTTCAGCACAAGCTTGCACCCGCGGCCACTGAGCAAAGCACCAGTCCGCAAAGCCTCTCTATCCGCAGATACCAGGCCGCACCAAACCGCGGACTCCATGCAACAACCCGCTCAGAACACAGCCGGCTTCCACCAGACTTTCACCAGGCCGCAAACCTCAGTCCGCCTAGTCCGCCCAGTCCGCCAAAGCTGTCCGCCACAGGCCCCCGGCCTGTCCCGTCACCCACTTCCACTTCACAAATTTCAACACTCCCCCTTGAAGTGAGAAGTGGTGACCAAGCCCAGCAAGCTGCGCAAGCGTTCAAAGGCCCCTTTGACAGTGGCTTCGTGAAGATGTCAGCAAGATTATCTTCACTCCGAACATGCCCGACCAGCAGAGACCCCTCCAACACCTTCTCCCTGATGAAGTGGTGATCAATCTCTATATGCTTGGTCCTGGCGTGACACACTGGATTGTTTACCAGTTTGAGAGCACTCTCATTGTCACCCCGGAGTAAAGTAGGCCCTTGCACTTCTTCATGGACATCCTCTATAAGCCTCCTCAACCAAACGGCTTCCCGAGCAGCCAAGGCCGAAGCCTTATACTCCGCCTCCGTGGTTGAAACCGACACCGAGTCCTGCTTCTTGCTACACCACGAGATGCTAGCTGAACCGCAAGTGAACACATAACCTGAAGTAGACCTTCGATCATCCGAATCACCGCCATAGTCAGCATCCGTGTACCCGAGCAATGCAACCTCCGCGTCTCTTCTATAGAGGAGTCCCATGTCAGAAGAAGCCTTGACATACTTCAGAATTCCCTTCGCCGCCACTAGATGAGATTGCTTGGTTCAGCCATATACCGACTTACTCGGCCAACAGCATAAGCGATATCCGGCCTTGTAATCGTCAGGTAAATCAAGCTCCCAACAAGAGCCCTGAACACCAAGGGATCATGAATAACCCTTCCCTCATCTCGTTGAAGCTTCAGCCCAGATTCCAGTGGAGTAGAGCACTTCTTCCCTTCGCCCATGCCAAACCGCTTCACAATGCGATCAGCATACCCTTTCTGGCTAATGAGAACCCCACACTCCTTCCTCTCCACTTCAGACCAAGAAAGTGATGCAACTCTCCCAAGTCTTCATCTCGAAGCGTATAGCAAGCTCTGCCCTGAGCCTTGCTACTTCCTCCTCCGAGTTCCCTGTGATGATCATGTCATCCACATACAGCAGGACCAAGACTCTTAGCTCTCCCTTCTTCTTGACGAACAAGCTTGAATCCGAGTTGGAAGCCAGGTATCCACAGAATTGCAAGTACTCCACAATCTTCCCATACCACGCTCGAGGAGCTTGCTTCAACCCATAGAGAGCCTTCCTGAGTTTGCAGACATAGTCCGGATGCTTCTCAGAGACAAAACCAAGCGGCTGATCCATGAAGATGTCCTTGTCAATCTCTCCGTAAAGAAAGGCGTTCTTCACATCGAGTTGCCACAACCTCCATCCCTTGCTAGCAGCCAAGGCGATCACCACTCTAACAGAAGTCATCTTCGCAACTGGACTGAATGTCTCCTCATAGTCTTCTCCATACTGCTGTGAGAATCCTCTAGCGACCAGGCGAGCCTTGAACCGATCAATGCTCCCATCAGCCTTCTTCTTCAACTTATACACCCACTTGCAAGTAACCGGAGTAACGCCATCAACCTTGGGCACAAGGTCCCAGGTTTCATTCTTCTTCAGAGCATCAATCTCTTCCTTCATGGCATCATCCCACTCCTTCACTCCAGTGGCCTCGTTGAAGTTTGCAGGCTCTCGCTCATCCAGAGGACCTGCAAAGAAGCAGGAGACAAAGCTCACTGCATTCCCATCACAATACCGAGCCGGTGGCTTAACCACCCTCTTCGATCTCCGAAGACACGGCTCCTTGCTCACGGCTTCCGTTGCTTCTTCGGGCTCCACTCCTACCTGGGGCAAGCATTGAGCAGTGCTCCCCCTGCTTCCTGAGCCAGAAGGCTCAGCCTCGGAGTTCGAAGCAACAGGAGCTGCTGGTGAAACAGCAAGCTCCTCTTCCAAGCCTTCAGCAGCCTCCACCGGTGCTTCATCATCCTTGCTACTTCCGTTAGCTCCACCGAGCCACCTCCATATGACGTCAGCTCGTCGAAGACAATGTCTCTTGACACCACGAACTTCTTCGTCACAGGGTCCATGCACTTCCATCCCTTCTTCCGCTCATCATAGCCAACAAAGACAAGTTTCCTTGCCTTCGCATCCTGCTTTGTCCGTGAAGCATCCGGGACATGCACGTAGCAAGTTGAACCGAACACCCTAAGGTGTTCAACACTCGGCTTCTCCTTCAGCAACAGCTCAACAGGAGTCTTCATGTTGATAGGGCTGAGTGGCATCCGGTTGATAACATAAGCAGCACAAGACATTCCCTCCGCCCAAAAGGACCTTGGGATATCTTTCGCATAAAGCCAGCATTTGCAGGTCTCCGTCAAATGACGGATCTTCCGCTCCGCTACCCCATTTTGTTGTGGAGTGTGAGCACAAGTAAGCTCACGTTGGATCCCGTGCTTCCTGCAGAAGTTAGAAAACTCGGAAGAGACAAACTCCCCCCCCCCCGTTATCAGTTCTAAACTTCTTAATCCGCAAGCCAAGCCGGCCTTCTACCAACTCCTTGAACTCCACGAACAAACGGAAGGCTTCCGACTTCTCCTTTAAGAAGTACACCCAAGTATACCTTGAGTAGTCATCAACCAAGACAAGCATGTATTTGCTTCCACCAAGGCTGGCAGTAACCGTCGGTCCCATCAGGTCGCCATGAATGCACTCCAATGGCTTTCTTGCTCCTTGTTTGTGATTTATCAAATGGAAGGCGATGTGCCTTTACCATATTGACAGCCCGCACAAACATGCTCATCACCAAAGGAGGACAACTTCGGCAACCCCCTCACCAAACTTCTACTCGCCATTGCCTTTAGCTTGTCCATGCCAACATGCCCCAGCCTCTCATGCCAGATAGCCGCACTATCATTGGCCCTCATTCTATCAACATAAGCACTGGGGAAAGAACATACAAGCTCTTCACCCTTCTCCCAACATGAGCAACATCAGCCTTCACCGCTGATACGTTGCGAAGGAACCTCACGTCTGTTGGCCCAAACAGAACGTGATACCCAGCGTCCACCGCATTGGTCACCGAGAAGAGGTTTTTCTTCATGTCCGGTACGTGATACACACTCCTTAACGTAAGTGGCCCCTGATCACTACCCAATGACACGACCCCCTCTTTCTCTACTGCATAAACAGTATTATCAGCAGTGATAATAGCTTCATTACCTGAGTAAGCCTGCATGGAGGTGAACATCGATTTGTCTCCGGTGAGGTGATGACCACACCCGGAGTCCACGATCCACTCGCCATTGAAGTCCTCAGCAGACAAGGCCCCCCACACACAAGTGCCCGTCAAGAAAGCTCCGCCCCATTCTGCTTCTTCACTTCTCGAACAAGCTTCCTCCTTTCCCGCAGCATGCCCAGGCCCAGGCTGCAGTTTGACCTTGCAGTCCCGCTTGAAGTGCCCACGCTGATGACACCGGTAGCACTTCAGATTCTTCTTCCAGTCTTAGGAGCATTGCTCCTCTCCGGCGGATATGAAGTTGAAGTCTCCTTCTCAACAGCGGCCTGCACCTTCTTCTTCTTCTTCCCTTCCCATCCTTTCTTCTTGCCTGAGAAGTGAGCTTCTCTGCCTTCCTGATTCAGGTTTACTCCAGTCATCTGCCTTGCTAAGCTCTCCTGCGAGGCAAGCAGACTCTCCAGCTCCAGCAACGACGGCTGAGTAGCCCACCCTTGAACAGATGTGACAAAGGCCATATACTCCTTCCGCAAGCCGCGATAATGTGCCTTTTCATCTTTGCCTCAAAGATAGGCTCATCAGGATCCAGTGCCGACAGCTCAGCACACAAGCTCTTCATCTTTAAGAAGTATTTGGAGATGGAAAGGTCTCCCTGAGTTGCCCTGGCCAACTCATTCTCCAGGAACTGCAGCCGCGCCACATTCTTCCTATTGAACAACTCATCAATGGTTGTCCAAATATCAGCAGCCGACTCACACCCAACGATGTGATCAAACAGCTCCGGAGACACGGCTCTCTTCAGAATGAACTCTGCCTTAGCATTCGTTCTTCTCCAGAGCCTCACCTGCTCAGCAGTACCGAAAGCAGCAGTGACTTCCTGCCTGTCGTCTCCACCAACGACATCCCACAGCTCCTCGCCAGAAGATAACTCTTCATGCACGACTTCCACTTCTTGAAGTTAGTCGGCGTTAAGAGTTCAATGCCTAGACCTCTTGCTAAGCTCCCTTCCATTGCAACACCTGTTGGCAACCTTTTAGCAGCTCCGAGCAACAACACAGGTTGATCACCACTCAATCACAGAGTAACAACACTGGCTGACTTCCGCTCACGCAACTGAACCTCAGAACCTCGCTTTGATACCATGTTAAATTTTCTCAACGTGGTCAGCAAGATAGCCCAAACGTCCAAATTAATATCTTCGGAACTACCCAGTTCGCACGTTGAACCAGCGGAAACCAAGGACTAGAGGTACAAAGGTAATCCCAACAAACAATGGAAGCACAAGCAGGTCTATTATTCATTCACTTCTTTACAATGCGAGGCATACATAGCGAGACATGATTTCGCTAGTATAACAGCTGAAAAACAGAGGCACCAAAAAACAAGCCGGGCGGACAGCACCCGAGTCCGCCGAGACCGCGAGGTCGCCAAGGTCGCCGAAGCCGCCCGAACTATGCTGCAATCCGCCGAATACCACGGAGTCCGCCGAAGCGGCGAGACCGCGCGGACACACCGTTATTCGCCTCCTGCTGAACCCGAACTGAGGAACACCCCTCCCCGCCTGAAGCCGGCGGACAGGTTATTGAAGCTGGCAAAGTTGAAACAGAACTGACAAGCCGCAGAGCGACCTCCTGCTGAGTCCGCAGAGACCGCACACTTCCAAGCACTGACCGAAGTCACAGCCAAACTCCTGGCTCCTTGAAGTTATACGCGCGACCTGCACACAGCAAACCGTCAGCCTGAAACAATCCGCGCGGACTGGCAAACACAGACCGCAGCACTTCGCTCAACTCAATTTACTGTTCACTCACGTTACTTAGGTTTCTGTAGATGTGTCAGGGGGGTCCTATATATAGGCCAGGTGAGGAGTGTGGTCACCGCCCAAGAGATAGCGACACCGTCCCAGTCCGCGCGAATACAAACGACCGTCCGCTCAGTCCGCGTGGACTTAGCCAGTCACCAAGGAAACCGCCAGGAGCAAGGCAACCATTGACGAACCCTCTCCAGTCCGCCTAAGCTAAGCGGACAAGGCATCAGCCCGCAAAGCTCCAACCGCTTCAGGACAGCAAACCCCCTTCAATGGCTGTCCGCACCAACCCGAGGCAGTCCGCAAGACACACACCTCAATCCGCCACAAGTCCACGACCAAAGGCAGCTAAAAACAGACTGCCCGGTCACAGCGGACTCGGCGGATACGGCGGACCACTGAACTCGGCACCAAGTGTGACCAAGCCAAAACCATAAAGGGCTAATGCGAGCTTGGCGGACGCAAAACCCCAGTCCGCCAAAACACACACAGCGCAGACCGCCACAGTCCGCGAGCTCCTCGCACTCCTGCCCTATCACAGCGATCTAATCCCGACTCCAACACCAGGCCGCCACAACGATCTCCACAGCAACTCGCCTGGTGTGCCACCAGAGCTCGACAAGGCCTCAGCCAAGCTCTAAGCTCAGTCCGCAAGCTTCCTGCGGACAAGAGCCAACCTGTCATTCAGCACAAGCTTGCACCCGCGGCCACTGAGCAAAATCACCAGTCCGCAAAGCCTCTCTATCCGCAGATACCAGGCCGCACCAAACCGCGGACTCCATGCAACAACCCGCTCAGAACACAGCCGGCTTCCACCAGACTTTCCACCGGCCGCAAACCTCAGTCCGCCTAGTCCGCCCAGTCCGCCAAGCTGTCCGCCACAGGCCGTCCGGCCTGTCCCGTCACCCACTTCCACTTCACAAATTTCAACAGTGGGAATTGAGGGGATGGCTGAGCTCTCAAAAAAATTTCTAAAATAACTTTTTGGAACGATGATGGGAATGGCAGGGTTACAAAACAATTTTTTAGCCCTCAAATGGAAGGAGCAAAAATGTTGAAACAACAAATGGGTAAAGATTGATTTATCATCACACACAGATGATTCTTAGATGTACATTATAAACTTAATTTTTAAAATTTATATTAACATCACGCACATTGTGTAATGAAAAGGAGAGGGGAAAGATAAAACAAACAGAAATCACAACACAGGAGATACGCATCTACGTGGCTCACCTAAAGATGAGCTATTATATATTCACAGGCAGCAACAGTATATTTTTCAGTAGATCAAGACACAGAGGATTACAGAAAGTGGACAGAATTTCGAATCTCAGAATGATTCAAACCCTAGAACTACAAAGAGTTTATATAGCATTGCGTACATTTACAAAATAACAACGATAGCAACACCCAAAAAAATTAGTCCAGGCAGCATCAATCATCGTCTTTGGGTTAAGATTCAAGGCATAAAACTAACACCTTCTCGTTATGCAATATAGATGCCAAATTGATTGATTTTCTAAGTTCAAACAACTTGTCTATCAATTGTAAATTCAACAATTTGTCAACCAGCCATGGATCAACATCGTTAGCTACAATTAAGGGTGTTCTTACTAGAAAGAAACTATATATCATTCATGAATATTAGAACTAGCTAATATTGAGCATACTTTTTTAGAAATTAAATATAAATTTATATAAACATTGTATAGTATAACTTTAGACAAATTCAATCAATAAGTAATCCTAAATTTTGCCCAAAATTTATTTATCAGCACAAATAAATATATGAATATCTTTATTTTAAGATAATGAGTTGACCGGAGGTGAAAATGAATCCAACTCCTATATTTTTTTTATATAGGAGTGTATAAATTAGTTGAAGCTGCCTGCATCATTGGTTTTGACTTGTGAGCTTAAATCATGCTTTGAGTGTTTTTTATTGTAAGGATTAAGCTCTAATACCTAATTAAGAATCCCAACTCCATGATAACCAACCATGTTTGAATCTTATAATTCCATCATCTTATAAACTTTTGAGGATGGTAGGTCGCGTTGTTTTGCAATGTGGACAGATCGATCCCTGGATTTGGGGATGATACACTACCATGTTTCGCAATTTGGGTATACCAGTCCATAGATTTGGGGATGATACACTGTCATGTTTCGCAATTTGGACAATCCGATTCCCGGTTTTTGGGATAGTACATTGCCATGTACGTTTTGCAATATGGACATACCGGCCAATCCCCGAATTTAGGGATGATATGTGAAATTTTTAGGATGTCAAGAAAGATCGCAGGAACACTCAACCACAATCAAGTCAAGTAGAAATCAGCAACAATAGAAGCTAGCACAAGTGTCTCAAACTTGAAATTAACAACAACTTCTTTACAAGACGAGGTATACATTGCGAGATATGATTCACAATGTTTCTGATGAAAACAAAAAATACAAGCGAGAGAAACCACGCGGTATGCAAGCTGTAACCGCACATACCGCACAAGCCGCTGATCGCAAGCCATGTTCGTCAAAACTGTCAAGTCGTCAAACTACAATCAAGCCGCGCGGACTGCCTGTCATTGAATGCTGATGAACTAAACTGAACAGAATCCGCTGATAGACTGGGCGAACTGCTCGAACTAACTGCAAATCCGAGGAAGTGACTTCAAGCCTCTGAGACTGCGACCTGTTGTATTCCACTAACTGTAACCGCGAACTGTTCTACACTGAGCTTTCCAACTAGTTGCCTAGTCGCTCAGTGCTAGCCGCATAGTCTTCACAGACAAGTCAACTTCGCTTAGTCGCGCCTGTCAGAAAACCGTAACCACAAGATCAAAATACGAGCTAAGTTCTCACTATTCTCGTTATTATATGACGAGCCGGAGACCCCTATTTATAGGCGGTAAGAGAAGTGTCGTCACCGCCCATAGCGATAGGATAACCTCTCATCAACCCACAACTAGCACAACATATCCACACAAATGTGAATACCATAGTCAGACCGCAGCGAACACCAACAACCCGCGTGGACTTGAACAAACTGGCCACACGTCTTGAACCATATTCCCGCTAGAGAAGGTCTGCCGGACTCTGAACCCAGACCGCGCGAACACCAACAACCCGCGTGGACTTGAACAAACTGGCCACGCGTCTTGAACCATATTCCCGCTAGAGAAGGTCTGTCGGACTCTGAACCCAGACAGCACAATACAGCGGTTTCCGCGAAATAGGCAACAAACCGGACTTGTCATAACACAATGACCAAGTCCACACAACCAACGAACTTTGGAACAAACCGAGCGAATAGGCCCAGCAAACTGAATGGTTAGTATCCGCAGACCGCGCTAAGCGCCTACTCCTTCGCGAGCTAGAGAACCTGACATATCCAAGCAAACTGTGCGGTCTCACAGTCCAGACCGCAATAGTCGCGGTTAGCCGTTACTAACCGCCTAGTTACCTCCCAGGGTGCTTGTTTAACCAGACTTCAGGAGAGAAGAGAAGAAGACGAATTTTGGCTAGCTGACACCTTCTACCCGCCAGACCTCTAGCCGTCTCTGCGGTCTATGTGATCTGCCATATCAGCTCGCCCCACTCCACTTCACTTCCACTTCAACAAATTCAACACTCCCCCTTGAAGTGAGAAGTAGAAACCAACCCGAGCAAACCTTGTAACCGAGTAAACGGTCCCTTGGACAGTGACTTCGTGAAGATGTCTGCGATGTTGTCCTGACTCTACACGTACTCAACCATCAAAGACCCCTCCAACACCTTCTTCCGAGCAAAGTGTTGCTCGATCTCGAAGTACTTGGTCCGCGCGTGACAAACTAGATTATTGACCAGTTTGAGGTCACTCTCGTTGTCATCGCGCAGCAGAGTAGGGCTCTTCACCTCCTCATGAATGTCCTCCACTAATCTCTGAAGTCAGATGGCTTCTTGAGTTGCTAAGGCCGAAGACTTGTACCCTGCTTTCATAGTGGAGACAAACATTGAATCATGCTTCTTGCTACAACACGAGATAGCTGTCGTTTCACAAATAAAGACATATCCTGATGTCGACTTCCGATTATTAGAATCTCCTCCAAAATCAGCATCCGTGTAGCCATTCAGTTTGAAGCTCGTTCCCCTCTTGTAAAAGAGGCCTATGTCTGAGGTGGACTTCACCCACTTTAGAATGTTCTTATCCGCCACCAGATAAGGCTACTGTGGCTCCCCATATATCAACTTACTCAGCCCACAACATCGGTAATATTCGTCCTTGTAATCGTCAGATATATGAGACTCCCACGAGAGCCCGGAACACCAAGGGATCTAAAAGAATCCTTCCCTCATCACGCTGAAGCTTTAGACTGACCTCAAGAGAAGTAGAGCTACTCTTCCCTTCCCGCATGTTGAATTGGTTAACGATTATCTCCGCATAGTCCAATTTTGGGAAACGAGCACACCGCACTTCTTCCTCTCAACCTCAAGTCTACGGAAATGGTGGAGCTCCCCAAGATCCTTCATCTCAAACCTAATAGTTAGCTCAATCTTGAGCCTAGTTAATTCTTCTTCCGAGTTCCTGGTGACGATCATATCGTCAACATACAGCAGTACCAAAACTTGAAGATCCACTCTCTTCTTAACTAACAGACTTAAATCTGAGTTTGAAGCAAAATATTTGCAGAACTGGAGGTATTCTGCGATCCTCTCTTACCACGCACGATGAGCCTGCTTCAGACCATAGAGGGTCTTCTTCAACTTACAAATGTATCATGGATGTTCTTCAGACGCATATCTAGGTGGCTGCACCATAAAGATGTCCTTGTCAAACTCATCGTAAAGGAAATCAATATTTGCATCGAGTGCTAAATCCTCCATCCTTAACAAGCCGCCAAGGAGATCACCACTCAAATGAAGTCATCTGGGCCATCGGACTGAACATCTCTTCATAATCTTCCCGTACTGTTGTGATAACCCCCGAGCTATAAGACAAGCCTTGTACCGCTCGATACTGTCGTCAGCCTTCTTTTTCAGCTTAAAAACTCACTTGCATGTCGCAGGAGTGATGCCTTCGACCTTGGGCATAAGGTCCCAAGTCTTGTTCTTCCTGAGGACGGGCATCTCCTCATCCATAGTATCATCCCAGTCCTTAATGCCAGTGGCATTTTCAAACCATGATGGCTCCCACTCATCTAAGGGACCTGCGAAGAAATATGAGATGAAACTCACCATATTCCCGTCTTTATATCAAGTCAGTAGAATAATGGTCCTTTTGGACCTCCGCAGTGCTTGACCATGATCCACCGCTTCTGCTACTTCTTCTGAACTAGCTCTCCTCTTGGGCATACCAGGAGCATCGCTCCCCCTGCTTCCAGAATCAGAAGCTTCCGCCCTAGTGCTAGATAAAATTGGAGAACCTGGTGACACATCCAACTCCACCAGAAGATGATGAGCAGCTTAAACTTTACCCCTGTCAGACCTACTCTCTTGTAGCTCTATAAATGAGCTACCCTGGTATGAAGTCAATGTTGGATCTTACGACGCCCTTAGAGGGGGGATAAGGGCTTTATGAAATTTTAATTCTTAAAAAAAAAAATCAGAGTTAATTAATGAAGTTATGTAATATTTTATAGGAAATTATTTTTTTATATATTTAAACAAAAATATTATATTAAAGATTACTTTTTAGGAAATTGCGAAATTCAATATTACTTTACTACTGTTAGCAATATCACTATTTAAAATATTTTATGATATGAAAATAAAATCAAGATAATGAGACAATAAATGACATGATTTTATTTCATAAGAAATTGATTACAAAATACAATGTATCTCTATAATGCTAGAGATCGAGGCTATGAAAAATATAAACTCTTTTAGATTTCACCGATCATTCTACCAAGAATCGACCGGCTATAGCGTATCTCTCCCTAGATCTGGCTACTAGTCTCCCCCTAGACCTCACCACGATCTAGTCACTGCACACAAGGCAACGAAAACTCCCTAAGTTACACAAGGACCTAGATATCACACATAAGATGGCGATTTCCTCCTAAGCCACACACGGGCCTAGATGCTACGCACAAGATGGCGATTTCTCTACCGATTACAAATATGATAAGATAAGTTACAAAATAGAAATTTATAATAAAAACTCTCTCAAAATGAAGCTCTAAAGACGATGTCGAATCCTTGCAAAGATTGTCTGAGATGCTGCGCACGAACCGTCTCTTCTTCGCTCTTGAATGTTCTTGGGAAAGTGGGAGTTTTCTGAAAGCTAGATTTCTCTAGATGGAATGCACAGGAAATAATACTCCAGGTAATGAAATTTGTCTTCTCCACAGAAGAAAACAACCTTTTTTATATTTTTGAGATATCGTCGGGCGATAGTGACTATCGCCCTCCAGCGATATCATTTTTTGCTGTCATGTGTCTCATGATTTTGAGGTTTCTGTGGGATGAATTGATCGTGGGGATATCGCCGACGATATCAGATATCGTCTGGCGATACCTCCAAATAGTGCACTTGGTGGCTGGATCGTGTGGACCATGGCCTTCGTCATGCTGACGTCATTTTCAATATCGCTTGTCGATAGTGGCTATTGCCAACGATATCTCCTTTTCACTTTTGTGGTCCAAACCTTTTATAGATTATAGATGACTTCGTTCTCATTCTGGAATGGGGTGGCACATTCCGTAACGCTTCCCGGATTGAAAGTTATGGTCATTTGAAGTTTAGTACACAAAACTCGTCCTTTAGTTTTTTTTAAAGTATACACACCCTTGGATCATGCCCATGACTGAGAACTTGTCTCCTCATTCAACTTGTACAACCTGCACACTATAAACGCACAAAATACTAGATCAAATACATTATGGTATTTATTATTCTCAAATTAAGTGATGTGAAATCCATGCTCCAACAGTCAATTTGTCAAATACCACATCCCGGGAGACAACAAACTTCAGTGTCCTTGGATCCATGCATTTCTAACATTTCTTCCTCTCATCATAACGATGAAGACTAGCTTCTGTACTTTCACATCTAGCTTCATTTTGAAAGCGCCTGGAACATGCACGTAGTAGGTTGACCCAAACACCTGAAAATGTTCCACACTGGGCTTCTCCTTAAACATCAGCTCATGTGGAGACTTCATGTTGTTCAGACTGAGGGGAATCTGGTTAATGACATATGCCGCACAAGCCATTCCCTCAAATCAAAATGCCCTGGGAATGCCTTTAGAGTAAAGCCAGCACTTGCAAGTCTCCATCAAATGACGGATCTTCCGTTCTGCAACTCCATTTTATTGTAGTGTATACACATAAGTAAGCTCCCTTCAGATTCCAAGCTTTATATAGAAGTTGGAGAACTCATTTGAGTTGAATTCTCCTTCATTGTCAATTCTCAACTTCTTAATCCGTAGATAGAGACAGCCCTCCACGAGCTCCTTCAAATCTACGAACTTCCTAAATGCTTTTGACTTCTACTTCATAAAGTATACCAAAGTATACTTTGGAAAGTCATCAACCAGCACCAGCATATACCTGCTATCTCCGAGACTGGGGTGACGGTGGGTCCTGTCAGATCACCGTGGATGCACTCCAACGGTGCCTTACATCTGGTCTGTGATTTGTCAAATGAAAGATGACGAGCCTTACCATATTGACATCCTGCTCAGATATGACTGTTTCCAAAAGATGAAATGCTAGGTAAGCCATGCACCAGGGCCTCTCACCATTATAGGCATTTGCTTATTCATCAACATGCCCCAACCTCTCATGCTAGATAACAACGTGTCATTTGCTCTTATCTTCTCAACATAGGAGCTTGTCGCCAACACAAACAAGTCATTCACTCTCCTTTCAATATGAGTGATGTCAGCTTTCATAGCTAACACATTTCGGAGAAACTTCACTTCTGTTGGGTCAAACAGAATGTGATACCCATTGTCTATAGTGTTGGTTACCGAGAAAAGGTTTTTATTCATTCCCGACTTGTGATACACACTCCTCAACATGAGTGGCCACCGATCACTGCCTAAATAAACCATCCCTCCTTCTCAATTGCATGCACAGTATCATCAGCCATAATAACAACATCATTACTTTTCTATTCATGTAGTGAAGAAAACTTTGATTCGTCCCCGGTGAGGTGATGACCACACCCGAGTCCATAATCCAGTCCTCCTGATAGTTGATGAAGGCGAGTGCACGGACACTAGTGCCCGTCATGAAAGCACTTCCCCATCCACTTTACTCAGCTCTGGATTCAGCCTCTTCCTTCCTGCCGCATGCCCGGATGAAGATTTATCCTACAGTCCTTCTGGATATGACCAAGCTTGTTGCACCTATAGTACTGTGGTCCTCCTCTCTTCTTCCCGTCATCCTTCTTAGGAGCCTTGCTCCTCTCCTACTGTAATGAAGAAGACATATCATCGCTAACATGTGACTTCTTCTTCCCATCCCATCTCTACTTCTTGTCAGAGAAGATAACCTCGGCATATCCCCATGAGATCGAAACTACAGCCATCTGCTTTGCCAAGCTCTCTTGCGAAGCTAACATGTTTTCCAGCTCGAACAACGATGGATGATTGGCCTAACCCTACACAAAAGTCACAAAGACATCATACTCCTTTTGCATATCGGGAATGTGCCTCTTCAGCTTTGCCTCTGAGATAGCCTCTTTGGGTACAATGCTGATATCTCAGCTGTTGGAACCAAAAACTGACCCCAACGAGAGTTCAGAACCTGAGGTGTATCTAACACCTACTTCTTCCAAGCCCAGACCCCTGACTAGCCACAAGGAACCAAATAACTGACCCTACGCCACAATACGGAAGTCCCTCCACTAACCCGAAAGATCTCAAAGTGCTTCCCCTCCTTAGCCAAATGCTGAGCTAAGGATACCTTAGAAAGCACTACAAGACTTCAGAAAATGAGAAAGCTGTCTTCTGAGATATCATGTGGGTCTATTTATAGAATCCAGAAATCTGGTCTGCCAACAACGTAGCTTCGTTGTTCCAAAAGACTATATGCAGCCCAAAGTGGTTTGTCAATAGCCAAACTCTGCTGTTCTAAGGAGCTAAATGCAGACTTCTATGGGTAGCCAGGTAAATTTACCTCTGCACTATGCTGGGCGATATGCTTCTCGTATACCTAGGTGGAAGCCCTTCCGCCTGTCCCGGCGAAAGGATTTTCATTCGCCTGGCCGAATGTGGGTCTGCCCGCCCAAGGAAATCAGTATAAGAACTGATGTGTTGAGTATAGAAGGATCATTCAATGTCTTAACTCAAAAAGTGCCGAGAGCGTTGAGTGATGGGTGATCACTCGACGCCTAAAACCAAAGAGCTCCGAGAGCATTGTGTGAAGGGTGATCACTCGACGCCTAAAACCAAAGAGCGACAAGAGCGTCGAGTGAAGGGTGATCACTCGACGTCTAAAACCAAAGAGCGCCGAGAGCGTCGAGTGAAGGGTGATCACTCAATGTATAAAAACCAAAGAGCGCCGAGAGCGTCGAGTGAAGCGTGATCACTCAATGCCTAAGGCCCAACGAGTTATAGCAACTCCATGGGCATTATGCCTATATATGTGGAAGCCTTATCGCTTACCTAAGCGGAAGCCTTTCCGCCTGCCCTGGTGAAATGCTCTTGAGTTACCCGCCCTAGGGGAAAAGACCCACTCAGCGAATACGGGTTTGTACACAATCCACGCTCTTTGCGAGTGAGTCCTACGCTCGGAAAGAAAAGTCCAACCCCTAGTATTCAGTGAGTGCTTGCTGACCTGGAAGAGAATCTTTTGCAGGTCCCACTTCGGCCCGATATATGCCAAGGCATGTCTCCCAGACATCGTTCATCCTGCTACTACTAATCGCTTGAGCTCTCGGATTGCTTCAAAGATGTATGCCAAACAAGTCGAGAAACCGCTCTAGCAAGAGGTCCAGTACCGCCTTGCCGCTGCTCGAGCGAGAGCTCTCGCAGACTGCGCTGGGTTCAACCCTGGCTCACAGGCAAGAGGCCAGTAGACTCGGCTTATCGGCGAAAGAAGGCCAAGTCGGTTTGGCAAGAGCGCTCTAGGAATGAGCCCGCCTCGCCGACCCCAACCCCTGCCCGCGAGGAGCCTGCTCTTCCGCCAGAGATTCTTTTCTTGCCCCGCCTTTTGGCGTTAACCCCCAAAGCAGGCTTGTCATATTTATATACTACCTCTCTCGCAGGGGACGGTTTCGAAAGGAGTCACTGATGTTTCTCCGGCGAATACCGAGTCAATCCGGCTTCTCGATAATAACTTACAGTCGGTCTCAGAAGCTGTCCCTCAAATTACCCGGTCCGGGCCTGTGATTGCTTCCGGTAATTTTCCTGTCCGGCTTTCGCTTTAACTGGCTTGTTTTTTCTTCTTTCGCTTATATAGCTTTCCACAGTACCCATTTTCGGAACCTTGGGTGTCGTCAGCCCGAGGCCCAGGACTCCCTCCGCCAAGGACCCGCTCGATCCAGCGACCGGCCTTCCCCTCTCGCCCAGGAGAGCTGCTAACAATTCTATTATTCTTGGGTCGGATTCTTGTTTGCCTGACGAGGAGGACACTGCCCTCTTGCCTCTAGCCGAGGCCCATTTGTCGGGCAGACATCCTTCCCCCCGAGTCATGGAAAACCGCACCACCCACTCCTTGGGAAACCTTTGGAAGGGCGACTTGGATCTTCCCACCAGCAATCAGGTAAACACTGCCCCTTCTCGCCCCTTGATTGATCCTCTCATCCCTAAATTGGCCCTAATACAACCCCCTCACCAGATCATTGGGAGACTGCGGAGGAGCCCGATACAGATGAGGAGGTGATCACCCCTCTGCCTTCCCCAAGCGAGATGGTGAGCTTCCTTGGAGCCTCCATAGATGTCAATAAGCAGAGGTAGAGAATAGTTAAAGTCATGTCGAAACTCATTTGGATGTGATGAGAGGACTCCTTACGGGAGACCACCCTCTTGGCTGTGATTGAGCGGCGTCTATGCGTGATCGAGCGGATTATACGCACCTTCTTGGTGAGACGGAGCGTTTGGGAGGCGGATGCAAGGAGACTTCTCCCGGAAGGCACATCGCGCGTGCTCGGGACCAACTGCGCCTGGTCCACCAGGAGCTTACTATCATGACGGCCTATCACTATCCACGAGTGCCCTCGAGGACAGGGAGGCGAGGTCGGGGTTGTTGGCGGTGGGAGCAATATTGAGCCCCACTGGTTCTCGCCCCTTCTTACCCCAACCTCCTGACATACCCTTCTCACCATGTACCCCTTTTTGTGCTTATGTAATAAACAATGAACATATATTTTATTATGGCTCTCGTATAGTGAGAGGCTTATTGTATCTGGCCTTTTATTTTCCACGCCATTCTTACTATCTTGTCGAATGCCTATCACTCGTGCCATGTTTATTTTTTATATTTGGCGTTGCTTTGCTCTTACCCGGGATCCCTCCCGGAGGCTCTCGCCATTTGCAGGTACAGGAAGCGTCAGCGGGGTGGGGAGGGATATGAAGCGTCGAAATATCAAAGTTGCTATCCGCACTTCTGCCGTTAGGAAAAATCTCATGATTATCGTATTTTTCTATAAATAGGCCGACTTACCAACCACATTTACTTCCATTTGATTCTGAACCTTCGCCTTCCTCTTTCTTCCTTGCTCTCGCCACTTCTGCGACCTCAAGCCTCTTGCCCACGATTCTTCTCTCCCTTTCCGCTTTTTTTACAAAATGTCAGGCGAGACCGAGGGCCGCACCAAGTGCTCGCAGAATTTCATCGAGCACAACTTCCCCCTTGCCGTTTGACCAAGGCGGAGTATGCTTCGGTAGCCGCGAACTATGTTCCGCCTGAATTCGTCGCGCGCAACCCTGGGAGTGAAGACAGGGTCAACTTCATGCCGGAAGGGGAGCTTGTCATCTTGCTGGAGCACTTTGAGGTAGGGTTCCGCCTCCCCCTCTGGTCGGAAGATCGTCAGGCCCTCCGGTACTATGGAGTGGTTCCGACCCAACTCAATCCTAACTCTGTTGCGCTTCTAGTGGATTTCGCTTGTTATATGAGCGCAGAATGGATTGTGTTCAACCTCTCCATCTTCCGAAA
Source organism: Platanthera guangdongensis (assembly GCA_039583875.1). Taxonomy (NCBI): domain Eukaryota; kingdom Viridiplantae; phylum Streptophyta; class Magnoliopsida; order Asparagales; family Orchidaceae; genus Platanthera; species Platanthera guangdongensis. The sequence goes on along the minus strand of CM077165.1, from coordinate 162,582,167 downwards.
GCTATTCAACTTCCGGGCCAAAAGCGGGATCGTCTTCTTCTTGGGATAGACGATCAAGACCAGCGGTCTCGCCAACAAGAATCACAACTGACCTCGGAAGTTCATTTTCTTATCTGGGAACTTCGGCAGCGTTACCCTCCTACCAGTCGAGTGCCCGGAAGCGGAAGTCTGACGCTCCTCCTCTGGCCCCTTCCAAGAAGTCAAAACCATTCGCGACGAACAAGTCCAAATCAGTCGTCGAAGCCCCACTTGTTGCGCATGAAACTAATGTTACGCGCAGGTTGTCTCTGTCTCAAAGAAAGTTCCCGCGAAACCGGTGCTGAGAGGACATTGAAATTTCGGCCTTGGCGGGAAGCACATGTATGAAGAGGGTCAACCCCTTCTTCAGTGGGACCCGGAGGCTAATGGTTCTCCATCTCATCGCTCCTTCCCTCATGGGTGGAGCAGGATACAAGCAGCGGTGAAGCATTCACGCTCGGCTTCGGGCTTTACGGTTGGGTGGATGCAATCATATACGACCAGGATTCTAACAGGGCTCTCGCCCATGAAGCTGCTCGAGCCCAGTTGCGTGCATTTGAGCTTACGCATATGTCTGCGCGCCGCAGCCTCATCATTGAGCGCAACCTGGGCGAGGCGCTCAAGTCGCGGGATCTCGTCGCTACCGAGGTGGTCACCCTCAAGGCCAATCTGGCGGCCTCCCAGAAACTTCTTGCTCCCGATGACTGAGGTACGTGAAACTTTAAAGGCCTCCCGCCTCACGGTTATTTCCCGCTACTTAGTTCTGACGAATTTCTTGTAGGATTCCGCCCAAGCCCAGCTATCGCGTGTTCGGAAAGCTGCTCTTAGGTGCGAGATCATGATGCTGAAGGCCGAGCGCAAGAGGCCAAGGCACTAGTTCTGTCGCCGTTGGACGAGAAGGTCAAGCGTCATTAATATTCCAATTATGGCATATAAGTGATGATGCATGAGAATGACCAGGAGGCGGTCAAGTGTGTGATCAAGGTGCTGCGAGACTCTGGGTTTTTGAACGAGGGCCGCGAGATGCTCACGCCATGCGGGATCCTGCCTTGGCTGTTCAAACCCATCGCTAAGCAGCGGGAGAGGATGATCGCCCTGTAACGTCCCGGTTTAGAGCTCAGAGTCCCACGGCGTAACCGTGCAGTGTGTCTCGCCCCGGTGCCCCGCTACAGGACTGCAGTCCGTGCCACCCAAACCCATCTCCGGCATGTTTCTCAGCACGGCGGGTTTTTGCGCACGCGGGGATTCAAACCCACGCCGCCTTTGTAAGGCACCTTCCACAGTGACTAACATAATACATGACCATAAATCAAGTTCCATAAACCACATAGATAGTGACTGACATAATACAGGACCATAAATCAAGTTCCATAAACCACATACATAATAACTAACATAATACATGACATTTAACCAAGTTCCATAAACCACATAGATAATAACTAACATAACACATGACCTTGAAACAAGTTCCATAGACCGCATAACTGCTCATGGACCCAATTGTTGGGTCAAGCATTGATAACGATTCTTCAACCACCATACCCTATTGTCTTCATCAAGACAAAGAAACATTTCCCTATTTGCTTTTTGGATCATAAAAACCGTTGCGAAGTCGTATAGGCAATGATCTCCAACAATTTCTTCGTGCTTATTAAGTTCTTTTACGACTTCCGCGATGGTGTACGATTGATTTGAGGAATTGGTGACTTCTCTGATAGCTAATCCAACGGATCTTGTTTCTTCTATCAAAGACTCAATGTTCAGGCGCATTGTGTGCTTCTCTCTTCCGACCTTTGTCTTCCCCTTATTTATATGTTTTCTCGCTGTCTCACTCAACTCTTCTTCGTTAATGTATGACCGGCATGTACATGAACCAAAGTCACTCTCATTCGTTGGGGTAGAGATAGGCTCCACCTCATCATCATCAATGAGTAGATCATCTCCAGTAGAAGAGTGACGTTTTCCTAAGCTTGGTGCCCAACAATGCTCACCGGTCGCTGCCACTTCACTAAACATCATATCTAATTTCTCTTATAGCTCTGGAGAGATGCCGGTGTAACGAAATTTTTTTGCTGCGGGCAAAATCTAAGAAATACCAAAAACATAATTAATTAGATTTTATACTCTATGACAAAGAAAGACAGCGCGAACACCAACAACCAGCGTCAGACAGCGCGAACACCAACAACCAGCGCAGACTTGAACAAACCGGCCACACGTCTTGAACCGTATCTGTGCCAGAGAAGGTCTGTCGGACTCTGAACCCAGACCGTGCAATATAGCGGTATCCGCGAACTAGGAAACAAACCAGACTTGTTATAACACCATGTCCAAGTCAGCACAACCAGCAAACTCTGGCACAGACCACACGAATAGGTCCAAGCAAACTGTACGGTTAGTTTTCGTAGACTGCGCTAACCTTCTGCCCCTTCACGAGTCAGAGAACCTAACAGCTCCAGGCGGATTGTGCGGTCTTACAGTCCTGACCGCAACAATTGCGGTTAATCATTACTAACCATCCGATTACCTCTCAGGATGCTTGCTGAACAAGACCGCAAGAGAGAAGAGAAGAAGCCGAATTCCGACTAACCGCCATGTTCTACCCGCCAGACCGATGAGGGTCTCTGCGGTCTCTGCGGCCTGCCATATCAGACCGCCCCACTCTAACTCACTTCCATTTCAACAAATACAACATGATTCATGCACTGCCATGTCATTTTGGAGACGATACGTCACAATGTTTTCCTATTTGAACTGACTTGTCCTAAGATTTGAGTAGGATACATTACCATATGTTGCAATTTGAACGCCCCATTCCCCAAATTTTGGAATGGAGTTCGTCCCCAATAAAAATTTGAGATAATTGTGCGTGAGCTCTCAAAGGGCAATCGATTTGTAATTTGACACGAAACCTGAAGGAGTTGAAAAATCGGGCAGGTAGATGATGAGAATGTCGGGTCAACAGGGCCCCACCATGGCGGGATGGATGCTGTCGTTAATGGATGTTTGACTCGTTGTTTCCCCGGCCACGCGTGCTGTCTTCTTGGGCCCCACTTTGACCTACGCCATCCGGGTCATATGCATGCCGTCACTACCTAAACAGACAAATATATAACCATCTACTTTATATATGTATTTTTATATATAAAAAAAAAGATAAATGAGAGAAATATAATCTGATGGAGAAACATTATTTTATTATTTTAATTATAGTATAGTAATATAGTTTAGCATTTAGGGTATGTTTGGAGCGGCGGCGACGGAAAAAAGTGGTGCAAAATCAGTTGTGAAATTTACATATTCATTTTTTGAAGACAATGCACATGTATTTACTATCATCCATTTGATGAACAAATTAAGGCTGTGTTTGGCGCAGCTTATCACAACTTATTTGTTCCGGTGAGGTTGGACAAAAACGTCATTGTCATAGAATGTATGTTTGGTATGACAAATGTTACAAAAAAGAAACTAGTTTGAGACATAAGATTTTGGCATGACAATGACATTTTTGTCCAACCTCACCGGAACAAATAAGCTGCAATAAGTCAGGCCAAACGCATCCTAAGTTCATTCCAGTGTTTTACAAAACTGATCACCTTTTGAAGTCCTTTTCGACAAACCTTCATTTGATACAAGCATTTATACAAAAAATAAACCTAGAACCTTGACGCCTCTTAATTCTTCTCCTTTGTCATTGGTCGAACTACACCTCAAAGGACAAAGGACGTCAACAGAGGAGAAAAATTCTTCTCAAAATATGTCTCCCGCCTCATTGTGCGGAGCAGCTAGGGTTTCAATTTTGCTCTAGTGGGAGGGACAAATTTCGAAAATCGAAAGTCACGTTCTTTTGAAAGTACATATTCGATGTGGGTCCTGCAAAGAGAGCCTATGGTAGCGTTTGGTTGGGCTGATAGCCTCCGGTGTGTTTGCGCCAAAACATAGTTTGTGCTATAAGCCATGTTTGTTTTGGCTTATCCAATAAACTACGTTTATTATCTTCCGTTGTTTTCTTCTATGTTCAATCCGCATTTTTTTCTCCGGTCCGCCGCACCCGTGATTTCCCGCCACAGTCGGCATCTCGTGCCTATTCTATCCTTCGTAGAAGCTAACGGGTGGAATCGCTCCGTCATAGCCTGAATCGCTTCTTTGTTTACTCGTCCTCTTCTCGGTCACCGACCGAAATCCCCCCATCCCCGCTGGAATCACTCCGCCATGCACTCTATACTCCGCAGTATTTCCGTCATTTCCTTCTCCTCTTTGGAGAGGCTGCTTGGTTCATGCTCAAAGACCTCCTCCTCCTGCTCGTGGCAGCGCCGTCGGCGTGGACTGACATGGCCAGGGACCTCCTCCTGGTGCTCGTGACCTGCCTCAACTACGTTTAGGGAAGCTCGTCGGCGTCGACGCTGGACTGCGGCATAGGTCTGAAGAGCGTGCCGCTAATATCTCCCACTGCCCAGGTCTTGCAATTTATTTGATTATGCTTTTGTTTCATGAACAATGCTTCAGCCATCTGCGTAAATTTCAAATATTTGGGATTTTTTTTGTGTTATTCATCTTCTCAAAAGATTTTTGCATTGTTTCAAAACAAAGGGCGATTTCTTCTTTCAACAATTCTAGAACGTTCTTTTCCAAGCTGGAATAACTCCAGATTATAAGAGTTTTGAGTTGTGTTTGAATTTGATTGTGCAGACGAGATGATTGTACGTGTATTATAATGTTGTGCAATTGGCACCGGCCAGCGAGTACGGAACTCGTCGCGGACAATAGCAACTGTTGATGCGCGAAAACGCCGCGGGGCACCAGCCAGCTAACACGGAGGGAGTGTTCGGTCTCACAGCTAGGAGAGGAGGAGAGGAGGGAAGGAAGGAAGCCTCTGAGTGCTCGAGAGTGGAGCAAACGGCTTGTCAAAGAGGGTTGCGGGGATAGAGGAGAGAAGCTTGATCAACAGAGCAGGTTGACCAAGAGAAGAGAGGGAGGATGACCAGGAGCTGTCGAGCAGACGGCTAATATGACGGTTGTGCTTGCAGGTTGGAAGCCGAGGAGAGCTGAGCTGAGCTGAGAAGAAGTCTGCTGAGCAGAGGAGCAAGGCTTGCTGAGCAGAGGAGCAAGGCTTGCTGAGCAGAGAGAAGAAGAAGGGGGGGGGCCGCTAGCAGCGGCAACAACACACTTCGCCCGCCGCGGCTTAAATGCCACTCCTGCGACGGGCTTTCCTTTTATTAAAAGCTAGAGATTACAAGCTTACAAGTACACCTTTGCAACAAATCAATAAAGGGGTACAAGGAGAAGCTGGCGGCTAAGAGAGAAGAAAGTGCCAGAAAGCAGAGGAGAAGCTGCCAGAGACTAAGTAAAATAGTCTGCTAGCTGCTGGAGGACTGGGAAACTGAGTCTGCAGAGTCTGCTGGCAAGCTGCTGAAGAGCTGCTGGAGAGCTGCGCGGACAGAAAACTGAGTCCGCAGAGCTTGGTGGAGGAGGCGATGACGGACTGCGCGGACTGGAAAACGGAGTCCGCAGGGCTTGCTGGCAGGACTTGCAGGATCTTCCCAGATGATCAACTGATGCAGAATGAGAGGCAACCATGGGCTATTTATAGGCCCAGGGAGAGTTTTCTAGAAGAGGGGCCCAGTGACATCAGCATGACGACCTGCGCGGACTCCGCGGACAGAGATTTTGCGTCCGCACCTTGACTGATGAAGCGAGCGGCAGGCCTCTGGAGAGAACCGGAGTCCGCCCCCTAGCGGGCGGACTGGGCGGACTCCGGGAGGAGTCCGCCCGGCAGGGCGGAGTCCGCCCCCTAGCGGGCGGGGACTGGGCGGACTCCGGGAGGAGTCCGCCCGGCAGGGCCGGAGTCCGCCCCCTAGCGGGCGGACTGGGCGGACTCCGGGAGGAGTCCGCCCGGCAGGGCCGGAGTCCGCCCCCTAGCGGGCGGACTGGGCGGACTCCGGAGGAGTCCGCCCGGCAGGGCCGGAGTCCGCCCCCTAGCGGGCGGACTGGGCGGACTCCGGAGGAGTCGCCCGGCAGGGCCGGAGTCCGCCCCCTAGCGGGCGGACTGGGCGGACTCCGGGACGGAGTCCGCCCGGCAGGGCCGGAGTCCGCCCCCTAGCGGGCGGACTGGCGGGCTCCGGGAGGAGTCCGCCCGGCAGGGCGCCGGGGCCGCCCCCTGGGGGCGGCCTGGGCGGACTCCTGGGGGAGTCCGCCCGGCAGAGAGCCGGGGCCGCCCCCTAGCGGGCGGCCTGGGCGGACTCCTGGGGGAGTCCGCCCGGCAGAGAGCCGGGGCCGCCCCTAGCGGGCGGCCTGGGCGGGACTCCAGGGGGAGTCCGCCCGGCAGGAGCCGGGGCCGCCCCCTAGCGGGCGGCTGGGCGGACTCCAGGGGGAGTCCGCCCGGCAGGAGCCGGGGCCGCCCCCTAGCGGGCGGCCTGGGCGGACTCCAGGGGGAGTCCGCCCGGCTGGCGGGTAGAGGCCGCCCGGGGTGGGCGGCCTCGGCGGACGGCGGCAGGAGGCCGCCGCCCCTCGGGCAGCAGGGAGGTTGCCCCTGGCGGGCTTCCTCGGCGGACGGCGGTAGGAGACCACCGCCCCTTGAGAGAAATAGGAGGCCGCTACTGGTACTGCTGTTGGCGGACTCCTGCAAGGAAAAGACTGCACGATTAGCGGACCTAACCGCATGTCCCGCGAGGGTGAGCCATGGGAATAGCTCGCCGTCCCGCAGGGCACGCGGTTGCTAGGAGACCTAGGCGGATAGGGAAGACTGTCCGCCTACGCTGGGACCCATCGCGATCGAAAGGGATAATCTAAGGGTCACGATGAGCCAGCTGGCCATCTTGGGAAGGATCGCCGATTTCTGGGTTAACATAATCCCCGCACTTTTTTAAGTTCCGAAAAGAACTTCGAAAAAGTTGGAGACCCACGAAAATCGTGATCCACCCCAACGGAAGAAGAGGAGTAAGGAGAGAGAGAGACAGAACCTGAAGACTCTCCTTAGAAGCTTGATGTTTCCTGTCAATTTTCCTGGAAGGGACCTGCAAGTCTTTACTGGTTTCTGCAAAAGAAGAGTTAGGAGCATGCACAATATATGAGAGTAACTTGCAAGTACCTGTGAAGAAACTTGCAAGGGTTTGAGGATCTCTGCAAGAAGAGAGTTAAGAGCAGGTATCATATATAAAAAACAAGCTGCAAGTACTGGATGAGGTTTGCAGGTGTTTGCTAATCTCTGCAAGAAGAGAAGTTAGGAACCAATAAGATATGAAAATAACTTGCAAGTACCTGTGAAGAGAAGGCTTGCAAGTGTTAACTGTAGACTGTTAACTGTTGATAAGTTAACTGTTGACAAGATAAGGCCGATATGACCAATTAGCAAGAAGAGTGCCTGATGAATATTTTTATGAAGCCCATATCAATAGACTGAGTGTTAGCTGCTGATAGATATGACTGGACTACAATAGCATGGCTGATAGTGCTTGAACAAACAATATATAGAAGATGAGAGCAATAGAACTTATATAGGTAGAGTGCGAGTCATCATCCGACAGAGCTTTGAATAAGCAATTCATATAGGATGAGCACGAGCAAAGTGATTGCTGAAAATCCTTTTGGTAGGTCGGATTAACCTGTTCACCTGTGAAAGAAGGCAAGAGAGAAAAAGGAGGGCTGCACCCGGAATGACTAAAGTGGGTTGAATGCTGCCACAGGTGTTCCCCGTGGGCCTTATGCATCACTTGCCCGGAAAATCATCCCCGAGTATAGTCCTACTCAAAGCGGGCTGGCCGCGCATCCTCAAGGAGGGGGGAAAAGGAAAAAGGAGGTCCATGTTCGGAATGATTACAGAGGGTTGAATGCTGCCACAGGTGTTCCCCGTGGGCCTTACGCATCACTGGCCTGAGAAAGTCATTCCGAGTATGGTCCTGCTCAAAGCGGGAAAGGAAAAAGAGGTCCATGTTCGGAATGACTACAGAGGGTTGAATGCTGCCACAGGTGTTCCCCGTGGGCCTTATGCATCACTGGCCTGAGAAAGTCATTCCGAGTATGGTCCTGCTCAAAGCGGGCTGGCCGCGCATCCTCAAGGAGGGCACAAAGCAAGGGAAGGTCCTGAGAAGGACCGCTGGAAGCAAGGAAGATCCTGAGAAGGATCGCTAGAGACTCTGCTCTCTTGCCCTGGGCACAAGCATCACTGATCAAGGAGACAGGTTGCGCCAAGAGGCCTATATTGTCTGTGTATTGATCAGTGAAGTTGTGAGAACCCGAGAGGCATGGATCGAGGATACCGGAGAGAGTTATTCGGCCACCACAGTTGAAGGCTGATCTAAGAGACAAGGCTACGCTTGATTGCCATTGCTTGTCCAGCGAAGATCATCCTAACCGTAGTGTTTCCTATAAGACGCACAGCAGAGCTAACACATGGGGCTCCCCTAGCACACACTCTGTGTCAGATGCTGGCTAGGATCCTAAGCCTGAAGCCCATAATCGTAGATGAACTGCTCCCACTACACACATGGGGTATACTCCCGCCATATGTGGTCGAAGCGGTAGTGCAAGAACAAACTACGGAGGGAACGTTTCAGACTCGGCGAAATCTCATTGGCGTATTGATCCAGAGAGAGAGAGAGAGAGAGAGGCAACAAAAAGGGAACTGTGTCAGTACAGGATCTCTGAATAAAGCTTTGCAGAAAAGCAGGAAAACACTGAGAAGTGTTGTAATGAAAATGTTTGAAGGAGGGAGAGAGTAAGGGTCGAGATAACCCCTGTAGGTTGTGAGGAGCTCTGGAGGACTGTGAAGTCCATGGCTTTGGAGGACTGTGAAGTCCTTGCTAGCATTGAATCATTCCCAGCACACCCTCGTCGCAGGCATCGAAGCATTCGACTTCTTTGTTAGCAACGAGGAGAGGATAATCTTCGACCTGGCTCACCCCTCTTGAGGAGCAAGGAACATCTGAACTTTCTTTGCCCTTTGAAGTTGATGGGTCAGGGCGATCTTCTTTAGGGAGCAAGTCACGCATCTTGCCTTGCCGGAGCATCTTTTGCACAAGCTGGCGGAATGCTCGGCAGTCTTCTGTTCGATGGCATGGCTCTTTGTGGAATTCGCAATAAGGCTCTGAGCTTCTAGACCTCTGATCGGTCGGCCGATAGGGCTTCTTGTAGCTTGCCCTATCTTTCAAGATTTGGGCTACTTCTTGCACGACGTCATCGAGATCTGACTCATGCAAGTCATCGTCTTGCTCTTGTTGAACAGTTGCTGTTTGGGAAGGAGCTAGCGGTAGCAAAGGATCTTGAGCACCACGGCTCGGGAAGGAGTATCGCTGGCGATGAAGCCTTCTCTCCTTCCTTGAGTGAGCTGGGAAATGATTGTAAGGAGACCTTGGAGGTTGCTTACGAAACGGATCTTTCTCTGATACGAGCTTGGAAACGAAGCCTGGATTGCTCTTCTCGCCTCGGATGTAAGAGTTGGCTAGAGCGATCAGCTCTTGGTATGTCCTTGGAGCACGGACATTAGCTTCAAACTTGAGAGGCCCTTCGCGAAGACCATGGATAAGAGCCACTCGGTACATTTCTTGATCAACGATTTCGATGTCCAGAATTTCTCTCTGGAATCGATCAACAAATTGAGACCAAGTTTCATCACTGCGCTGTCTGATCTCAAAGAGGGCTTCAGGACCGCCCTTTCTCTTGGAGGAGGTAGAGAATCTGAGAAGGAACTCTCTACGAAGATCGAGAAGGAAGAGATGGAGTGAGGACGGAGGCCATAGAACCAATCCCTCACTTGCCCATCAAAGGTTGTCACAAGGAGCTTGCACTTGGTTGCATCTGACAGAGTCTTGAGAGCAACGGCTGATTCAAAGGCTTGAAGATGCTTGACCGGATCAGTCTCTCCTGTATAGATTGGCAGTCGAGGCTCTCTGAAGTTTGCTGGAGTAGGTTCAAGGCGAACGCTCTCAATAAAGGGCGACGGCTCTTCCTGCTCTCCCACAGCATAGGGATCAAAGGGAGCATAGGCTGCAGCTGCAAAAGAAGCAGGGGGTAGAAAGGAAAAGTTGCTGCAGGAGGAGCTGAGGCAGGAGCTGGGGGGCAAGGATGACTTCCTTGAAAGTTGAGAAATCTGGCAGGACTTCCCCGGGCAGCTTGCCGGAAGAAGTTATGGCGAGCAGCAAACTCTTCATCTTGAGTTCGCAAAGGAGCAGCAGGACCTTGCGGGAAGGTCGGGGTATAAGGCGGATAGAACGGAGGACAAGCTTGAGAATAAGCTTGCTTATGCTCTGATGTTGGCGTTGGGTTGATTGGAGCAGCTGGAGCAGTTGTTGGATGGGAGTCTAACCGCTGCGTGATCGCAGCAAGGACTTGGTTGATGGCTTGGAACTGTTGAGCATTCTCACGGCGCGACTGCTCAAAAGCTTCCCAGAGAGGATCCTCACTGGGACTTGGGGCAAAGTTCTCGGCTGATTGATCTGACATGGCTAACTGTCGCTGTTCACCGTCTGACCGGATCTGAAGGCCGCGTGTTAACTGTTGATGCGCGAAAACGCCGCGGGGCACCAGCCAGCTAACACGGAGGGAGTGTTCGGTCTCACAGCTAAGAGAGGAGGAGAGGAGGGAAGGAAGGAAGCCTCTGAGTGCTCGAGAGTGGAGCAAACGGCTTGTCAAAGAGGGTTGCGGGGATAGAGGAGAGAAGCTTGATCAACAGAGCAGGTTGACCAAGAGAAGAGAGGGAGGATGACCAGGAGCTGTCGAGCAGACGGCTAATATGACGGTTGTGCTTGCAGGTTGGAAGCCGAGGAGAGCTGAGCTGAGCTGAGAAGAAGTCTGCTGAGCAGAGGAGCAAGGCTTGCTGAGCAGAGGAGCAAGGCTTGCTGAGCAGAGAGAAGAAGAAGGGGGGGGGGGCCGCTAGCAGCGGCAACAACACACTTCGCCCGCCGCGGCTTAAATGCCACTCCTGCGACGGGCTTTCCTTTTATTAAAAGCTAGAGATTACAAGCTTACAAGTACACCTTTGCAACAAATCAATAAAGGGGTACAAGGAGAAGCTGGCGGCTAAGAGAGAAGAAAGTGCCAGAAAGCAGAGGAGAAGCTGCCAGAGACTAAGTAAAATAGTCTGCTAGCTGCTGGAGGACTGGGAAACTGAGTCTGCAGAGTCTGCTGGCAAGCTGCTGAAGAGCTGCTGGAGAGCTGCGCGGACAGAAAACTGAGTCCGCAGAGCTTGCTGGAGGAGGCGATGACGGACTGCGCGGACTGGAAAACGGAGTCCGCAGGGCTTGCTGGCAGGACTTGCAGGATCTTCCCAGATGATCAACTGATGCAGAATGAGAGGCACCATGGGCTATTTATAGGCCCAGGGGAGTTCTTCTAGAAGAGGGGCCCAGTGACATCAGCATGACGACCTGCGCGGACTCCGCGGACAGAGATTTTGCGTCCGCACCTTGACTGATGAAGCGAGCGGCAGGCCTCTGGAGAGAACCGGAGTCCGCCCCCTAGCGGGCGGACTGGGCGGACTCCGGGAGGAGTCCGCCCGGCAGGGCCGGAGTCCGCCCCCTAGCGGGCGGACTGGGCGGACTCCGGGAGGAGTCCGCCCGGCAGGGCCGGAGTCCGCCCCCTAGCGGGCGGACTGGGCGGACTCCGGGAGGAGTCCGCCCGGCAGGGCCGGAGTCCGCCCCCTAGCGGGCGGACTGGGCGGACTCCGGGAGGAGTCCGCCCGGCAGGGCCGGAGTCCGCCCCCTAGCGGGCGGACTGGGCGGACTCCGGGAGGAGTCCGCCCGGCAGGGCCGGAGTCCGCCCCCTAGCGGGCGGACTGGGCGGACTCCGGGAGGAGTCCGCCCGGCAGGGCCGGAGTCCGCCCCCTAGCGGGCGGACTGGGCGGACTCCGGGAGGAGTCCGCCCGGCAGGGCCGGAGTCCGCCCCCTAGCGGGCGGACTGGGCGGACTCCGGGAGGAGTCCGCCCGGCAGGGCGCCGGGGCCGCCCCCTGGCGGGCGGCCTGGGCGGACTCCTGGGGGAGTCCGCCCGGCAGAGAGCCGGGGCCGCCCCCTAGCGGGCGGCCTGGGCGGACTCCTGGGGGAGTCCGCCCGGCAGAGAGCCGGGGCCGCCCCCTAGCGGGCGGCCTGGGCGGACTCCAGGGGGAGTCCGCCCGGCAGGAGCCGGGGCCGCCCCCTAGCGGGCGGCCTGGGCGGACTCCAGGGGGAGTCCGCCCGGCAGGAGCCGGGGCCGCCCCCTAGCGGGCGGCCTGGGCGGACTCCAGGGGGAGTCCGCCCGGCTGGCGGGTAGAGGCCGCCCGGGGTGGGCGGCCTCGGCGGACGGCGGCAGGAGGCCGCCGCCCCTCGGGCAGCAGGGAGGTTGCCCCTGGCGGGCTTCCTCGGCGGACGGCGGTAGGAGACCACCGCCCCTTGAGAGAAATAGGAGGCCGCTACTGGAGGAGGGAGACTAGGGAGGGTAGATGCTGGGTGTGGAGGTGTTGGGTACTGTTGGCGGACTCCTGCAAGGAAAAGACTGCACGATTAGCGGACCTAACCGCATGTCCCGCGAGGGTGAGCCATGGGAATAGCTCGCCGTCCCGCAGGGCACGCGGTTGCTAGGAGACCTAGGCGGATAGGGAAGACTGTCCGCCTACGCTGGGACCCATCGCGATCGAAAGGGATAATCTAAGGGTCACGATGAGCCAGCTGGCCATCTTGGGAAGGATCGCCGATTTCTGGGTTAACAGCAACGGAAGCAAATTTTGAGCAAATAGTGGCGCGCACCAAACAAACAAAAGTACGAGATTCCAAAAACACCATAAACACAAGAGATTTACGTGGTTCGGAGTTAAGCTCCTACATTCATAGGGAGAGCGCGCCGGATCCACTAATCAAAAAATAATATTCGATTACAACACAAGCACTCAACGATCCTCAGCGGATCGACACTAACCTAGAATAGGAATGAAAGAACAACAAAAAACAAGAAAGTGGGAAAAAAACTCCCCTATGCTGGCCGCAAGAAATGGCCAATCGGAGTCGACTCCCTCTCCTCCTCCACTGGACGTTGCTGGCGAGAGACCGTCGCGGCCTAGATGTCGTCGGAGAAGAGAGTCGACCTCTGACGGTGCCGCCGCTGCAGCCCCCTTTTCTCCCCTAAACGTTGCTGGAGAGAGACCGCCGCAGCCTGAATGTCGCCGGAGAAGAAGGAAAACGCTGCTGCCCGCTCTTGCCGCCGCCGGATCTCCAAGATCGTCGGAGAAGAACCCTAGATCGAGTATCCCGATCGCAAGAAAGGGCCAATCTCCTGCTGTCGCCGCTGATCCTCGCCGGAGAAGAACCGTCGTCGTTCTGGTGCTGCACGTCGTCGGAGGAGAAGCCCAAGACTGGGCTTGCCTTACGCCGCCGCAGAAGGAGGCCGCTCCCGATCTTGCTGCCGCCGGAGAAGAAGCCCTAGACCAGGCTTGTCGCCGCTCCTGATCTCCCGATCCGCCGCTGCAATCGCGTCCCGAAGCCGCCGCTGCAGAACCTGGGCCGATCTCCCGATCTTTCTCGGGCCCGATGTCGCCGCTTTCCTTCTCTCGATTTTGTTCTGATTAGGTTTCGCTCGATCTTTCTCCCGATCGATCCTCTGATTAGGTTAGGAATGATAAATATATCCTGTATAATGATATATATAGGAGTAAGTAATAACCGAACTGCTGGACCGGTCCGGTTTGAGCATCAAAAACAACATTATAATTAATTTATAGAAAAAAAATCACTCAAAACTTCGTTTTGTTTTCAAACAGTTTTTTCAAAATTCTGTTTTGCAAACTTCATTTCATCTAAACAGTTTTTTAACAAAACTTCATTTTCCGAAATCAGCACTTTTTATATCAGCAGCTAATTACCATCAGCAACAGCCCAACCAAACAGAGCCTATATATTTCAGCACGGTACTTATGGTGTGTAATAATTAATTATACGCACCAAAAAAATTCTCCACTTTGATGATCGTGCACGCATGCTCCGCTACTATGGGCGTGCGCGCGCACATCACGTGTAATGCGACCCCGATCCACCTTGGAATCAGTGTCTGCTTCTAATAATTTTTCCAATTATCAGAGACAACTTGATTGCATCTTTACTCTGACTTGATCGAGCTCCAATGATGATGGATCCGAATTCATCATTTTTCATAATATTCTTTCTGATATTATTATTACTATTAGTTTATATAAAAAAATAATGTCAACTGTCAAACCCGCTTTACTATACCAACGTGCTCTATAAAGGCCAAGAAATTGACCCCCAAAGCTCGAGTACTAGCCATGGCTGATGAGTTATTCCGGGGAAGTTTCTCCGGCTACAGCAGCACGTGGAACTCCATGAGATGCAACGACGGCCTCTTCTCCTGCTCGGCGGCAGTGAACGACGACGCCGGAGACGCCGGTGGAAGCTTCGGATATTTTCCGGCAACCACCGATATAATATTTGATCAGCTCAGCTGCTATAAGTCCTCCTCCTTTGACGATATCTCTCCTCTGTTTTACACTCCAGCTGCAGATTGGTCCCAATCTTTTCCGTAAGCAAACTCTTTCTTCTATATATTCTACTGTAATCTAAGGCATGTTAAGATTAGTCCGTTTATTCAGGCGGTCCACTCGTGTTTATAATATGTCCCGGCTCTTCAATTTTTGGCGTGAATTTTGATATGAAAATGAGTGCGGTGGTTTAATGTGATATCAGACTATCCGAGGGAGGTTCATGCTGAGGAAGCGTGTTGGACGGTCTAGCATATACAAAAAAAACATGTAGAGATTAGTCTCGTATCGCCTACCACACTACAACAAAACAAGTCTACCGCGGTGCTTTTTTATATCTTTCGTGGCGTTTTTGAAGCGGCACGAAAGAAAAAAAAACTATTATATTATTATTAGCGGCATTTTTTTGTAAAATTAAGCGCCACAAAAGAAAAAAACTTATTGCGATGTTTTCAAAAACGCCTCAAAAAACACCGTTATATTGTCATTTTGTTGTAGTGTACCCAAGGTTCCAAACGGTCCAGTCATGCTTATAATAGACACCTCCTCCGCATTCTTAATCGAAGTTTTTGAATGAAAAATGTGTGGAGTGGTTTAACAATATATATATATATATATATATATATATATATATATATATAATATATATATATATATATATATATATATATATATATATATATATATATATATAACACTACTTATTAACAAAATTTTAATTTTTAAAATTTATGTGTTTTTTCTTTTATTTTCAAAAATGTGCTCGCATATAGACAAAGCCCTCTGACTACAATAAAAAATATGTTTTCCTCATCGCTCGCAAACTCCCGTGCATACCGCAAAAATGAGCGACAAGTAGAGTAAAACACTCAGGGATTTGCGAGCAGCGGGAGCGCCGTCGCACTGGGACAATGTCGTTGTCGCGATAATGTCGTGTGAGCCCTCCTCCCTCGTGCACTATCGCAGATGAGGTACTGTCACACGATTGAGACTTCGTTTGGCACGGTGGTGGCAGTCATAAACGAATGGATTAAACTGTCATTCGTTAAGAATCGCCTGACAAACATCATTCGTTTGAACATAAAAGTGGATGAAGTTCCTTAGGTGGACATTAACTAATGACAATTTAACCCTTATATTCATGACCGCCACCACCGTGCCAAACGGAGCATGACTCAAAGGATGCGCCCGTGTCTGTCACTTGTATATATATATTTGAAAATTAACCCTTATAATAATTAATTAACGAACATCTGGTTTCAGTGGAAGCCCGGATACTAACAACTTGTACGCTGACTTCCTCCATGAGATGCCTGCAACAGAACAGTGCAGTCAAGTAGAGGATATTAGTCGAGGGTCGTTAATGCTTCTATCGCAGGATCAGAATGCTACAGGTTCCGCCATGGACGGTCATGATCATAGCTATAATATTCCTTCACCCATCGAGCACTTTTCGTCGGACGGATCTCTGCCTTGGAGCACAACAGCAGCTACCAGTGGAACCATGCGGCCGCCTTACATTATCAGCAATGCCGATCCCATAGAGATGGTAATTAATTATTAGGGTTAGGTTTCGTTTAGCGCGACTTATCGCAGCTTATTTGCTCTGATGAAACCGTGAGATTGGACAAAAATGTCATTGCAGAATGACATTTTGGATATGACAAATGTTATTACCGTCATAAAAAAAACTAATATGGAGCATAAGAATTTGGTATGACAATGATATTTTTGTCCAGCATCACCGGAGCAAATAAGTTGCCAAACTCAGCCTTAATTACTAGCACCTCCCTTGGGAGTTTGCATAATTACCGATTGTACCCTTCTATCTTTTGAAATTACATTTAGTTCCCCCGGTTTACAAATTGCTTCTTTTGTCAGAAATATGAGTGAAAATTAATAAAATGTCTATAAATTTAAAGGGGTGATCTTTTATTTGAAAATATAAATGAAAAGTGATAAAATATGTCAAATATTTTATAATATTTCAATTTTAACCTTTGTTATAACTCTATATTAAAAGGGGCACGTTACATTTTATTTTTTGTAATTAATCTAGAATAATTATAAAATGATAAAATTGAAATATCATATAATAATTTGATCAATTTTATCATTTTTCATCTATATTTCTAAAGAAAGCAACATTTTTGTAAATTGTATAAATTTAGAGGGGATGTAAATCTAATTTCAAAACATATAGGGGTGCAACCTGTAATTATGCAAATTCTTAGAGGTGGTCCCCATAAATAACCCTTAATTAATATATATGTACTCAACTTTGGCTCTGTTTGTCATGGGGCGGCGGCCATGAAATCGTTCCAAACATTCTATTCTCTATGGCAATGGCATTTTTTTCAGACTCATCGGAGGAAAAACATCACCCAAAAACAGAGCCTTTTATAGGATGGAGTTTGAACTCTCTCTCTCTCTCTCTCTCTCTCTCTCTCTCTCTCTCTCTCTCTCTCTATATATATATATTATATATATATATATATATATATATATATATATATATATATATATATATATTGTTAGAATGCTCGAAGTATCCTGGGTGGCCGTCAAGTTTGAAACGACCTGCACGTTGCCCCCAGCAAGAATATTTATAGGTGTAACCCTAAATCCCAGACGATGGGTTATTGAATGCCTAGCGGGTCCAAATCAACCCGTTAATAATCCGTTATCATTATATCAATATACCTCAAGTATATTTTGTTTTGTATTGTGGATCATCTATAGTCAAACTGGGCAGCTGTAAGAGATTCAATGCTCCCGATGATTACAAAGAAGCTTAGGGTCGAACCACCCTCTCCATTACCAACATTTAAGGTAGGTTTGCTCACGATAGATATAAAATGACAATCTGATGAAGTATTTTTGTATATTAATAGAAGTATATTATATATATATATATTTATTTATATATAATTATATATATATATTTCTGCCTCTTAATTTTTAGGTAAGGAAAGAGAAACTAGGTGACAGGATTACAGCACTCCAGCAGCTGGTATCACCTTTTGGAAAGGTAATCAAAAGTTTCAATTTATTACTTTTATATATATATATATATATATATATAGATATATATATATATATATATGTATCTATATATATATATAAACAACACTCAAGCCTTCATTCACTATAGTGGGGTCGGCTATATGGATTCTTCGTAGCCATTGTGGGACGTGGATTCTATACACACGTGTATAGAAAAAGATATGCACACCTTATTATATAATGTTGAGAGAGAAAGATATGCACAGCTTATTATATGCACAGTCCATGGGGAGACTTATTTAAGATATGCACACCCTATTATATAAATATATTATTTATTACATCTGAGCAGGTAGAATGCGCGTCCATTATGCCGGATGTCAGCATCAGCGTTCATGTGTATAACTTTTTCTATACACAGGTGTGTATAGAATCCCTGTCCGCCATTGTGCCATATCTTTTGTCATAATCTCACTAATGCCTAAGTACATTATGTCTTTCCTTATAGTTTCATTCCAAATCTTTATTGGTCTACCACTCCCTGGTTTAACATGTCTACTGACTAAACTCTCACATCACCTAATATGTGCCTCTAATGGCCTCCTTTGTATGTGTCCAAACCATGTTAATTTTTAATAAATAATGTAAAAAATAGTTATACATTAATTTTTAATTTTTGTTAAAAAATCTTCATTCTTATTTATTAATAACAAATCAATTTTAATAAAATTGATGAGTTTAGTGATAGTTTTTTGAAAATACTGCTGATATGTCTGAATGATGACAATATTTTTCAAAAATATTATTGGCATGTCTAATGACTACAATCATATAAGAGATTTAATGAATTTTTATCATTACTTTTAATTTAGAAATAAATATAATTACTTATGTTAAACTATATATTTGACAGTGTTGAATGTTTGTTATTTTCCCATCCTGCAGACTGATACGGCTTCAGTTCTGCATGAAGCCATCGACTACATCAAGTTCCTTCATGAAGAAGTCAGTGTAAGTTTTTAATAGCTTAACATTTGTTTCACATTTCTAAGTTACATATTAATATACATATATATTAGCATTTTTGCACGGGCTAAGCTACTGCTCGATGCATTTAATTGCTAGCAGGCTCCACCCATAGGTTGTCTTCGGTGCGCAAACCTGGGGACGACCAAGGTGGCATTGCATAGGTTTTACACATGGGTAAATAGGCTTTTTGGCACTATGTACCCCAAAAATAACACATTTGGCATTTTGCATCCTTAATGTTTAAATATTACACATTGAACCCCCATTCTTAAATTTTTGGTACTTTGCACCCTACGCCTTTTAATTCAGGAGTATTTTCGCCTGCACCTCATCGAAAAAGTACATCTTGACACACTCTGAATTGTTCTAATTTTTTACTTGTAGACCAAATTTTTTTAAATTGATATTTGCAACCTGAGTTTAAATTTAATTAATAAGATGATATTTGCAGACCGAATACTTTGCATTCTGAACTGTTCTCATATTTTTAACCCTTATCAGCAGGTTGAAAGTAATAAAATGATATTTGCAACTCGAGTTTGTAATTTTTATATTTAGAAAATTTGGAGGACAGCCGTTATGATATCAGCAAGACAGAAATTTAATGATATCACTATGTTCTCAAATTTTTAGCCGTTATCAGCAGACCAAAAGTAATAAAATGATATTTCAAAGCGCTCCCTTTGAAGCGGTGGTGATGGACATAAACGCGGTGGTTATAAACCGTATTTTGTGAAAGTTTGGTATCACCCAACGAATTTCATCCACTACTTTTATGTTAAAATTATTTTTTTTCTTGATGGTGATCTTAACTATTACGGATCGTGCAAAGTTTCATTTTTGAACATGCATGTAGGCCGTACATGCCAATCCATCTCCTCACACAGTGTGCGGTCCATATGCAACAAGTTGTTGAGGCGTGGGCTTGAACCCGCGACCTCCAAGATTGAGAGACTTAGCGCCGGCCTCCACAACCCGCTACACATGAACTGTGCTCCGTGTGCGGAGATGGGTTGGGGTGTACGGCCCGCAGTCCTGTTCAAAAATGGAACCTTGCGCATTCTGTAACATAAAAGTGCACTTTTATGTTACGGAAAGTGTACTTTTATGTGCACTTTTATGTTACGGAATGTGCATGGTTCCTTTTTGGAATGGGCTTGCGGGCCGTACACCCCAACCCATCTCCGCACACGGAGATGTGACCATGTGCAGTGGGGTGTTGAGGCGGCGTCTTGAACTCGCGACCTCCAAGATAGAGAAACTTAGCGCCTTCCTCCATCAACAGTTGAGCCGGACTATATCACCAGTCACAAGTTTAAGCCCCCGCCTCAACATTAACCGACACATGGACCGCGCTCCGTGTGCGAAGATGGGTTAGGGTGTACGGTGTTACTGTGCTCGAAGCATCCCATGTGGTCATCAAGTTTGGAACGACGTCCATGTTGCTCCTGACAGAGGTATTTATAGAGTAACCCAAAATCCTTGGCGGGTTATTGGATTCCAACTGGATCCTAACCAAAATCCATTAAGGTCCCGTTATCATTATATAAATATACCTCAACAATCTCATCCTATATTGTATATAAATGATACCACATAACAGGTCATTTAAAACAAGAGTTAATAATGACAAACATGAGTTTTTCATAAACGTAAACATGAGTTTTAGAGTATAGATAAATCTAAACTCAAATAGATAGTTCTAAACATAACAGTAAATAAAACTAAAAACTCAAACTGATGACTGATCTCTGGCTTATGCAAACAACAAATCATCATCATCCAGGTCGAAATAAACTTTATCTGCTTCATTCTCCATTTGATATGCAAACAGTTATAATGAGAATGTTATGAGACCAATCTCTATGAATTCAAACATTTGCTATCAAAGATAAAGTAATTAGTTCTAGCAGTAAAACAACATAATACTGTAATCAGGAAAAAAGGAAGACAAATCAGCATTTCTATCTAATTTACAAAAAAATAGAATATTTGATTTTAAAAAATCAAACCATGTTTCTTCGATTATTAATAATATTATTAACCATTTCACAATTATGTTTTACCATCAAGTTTAGAATGATACAATAAACTGTGACCATTACATAATCAAATTTGGAATGATATAATTAATAATCTTAATATCAGGATACATATCAACAACTTCAGTATTCTTTTTTGGGATGATACCCAAATCAACCTTTGAATAAAAATAATTATGTAAGTCATCAAGTTTGGAATGAATGACAACTATTCATCTTTAGCTTTCATCAGATAGCATCTACAATACTTTAGTGTACTCATTCTAAATGTTTGAATGTAAGCAGACTTCGGTTCTAAAATTTAAAATATAAGATAGATATTAAGTCTCATTAAAAAAACTTTAATCTCATCTCCCTCTATATTTTAGATGTAAGAACCTTACATAAGCCCTTGGTAAGGACATTTACTGCATTATCTTTTGATCTCGCGTCTAATGAGGAAATTATCCCCTGACTTGTGAGATAAGTCAACTAGGCTTGTTTCATCATTAATTGTCTCATTTTTCCATTGAACAACATATTAGTTGTAATGGTTTTTATGGCTTAATTGTCACAATAGATCGAAATAAAGTGTATTTTTAGACTCGTCATTGGAATGTCCATTATCAAAACTCCAATCCATTCTACTTCTTCTCCTGATGAAGATAGAACATAGAGTTTTGATTCCAATGAGGATAATGCAACGCACATCTGCCTCTTAGACTTCCAAGCTATGACAAATCCTCATAGTGTACACACATAACCACTGGTGGATCTACTATCACCAATCTCTAAGCACCATGAAGCATTAGAATACCCCTCAAATACTAGAGGATGTCAACTGCAACATAAAGCATACTTCGAATTCTCAGTATACTTTAAGTATCTCATTAGTCTTTCTAAAGCATCATAGTGGTCCTTCTCAGGATTACTAGTAAATCTAATTAACATGCCGACTGTAAAGACTATGTCATGTCTAGTGCAGGCTGTAGCATATATGAGATTTCCTATGAGTTTGGAGTAATCTAATTATCTAATATGTGAACCTTCATTCAGTTTCAGTCTGTTGTTGTAGTCATATTGAGTCTCAATCTTTTTGCTATTGTAACCCCATTTTTAGTAGATTTTTAATGCTGTTACTCTGACTCAAGATAATACTCTTTTCAGTGAACTTCACTTACATTCATAGGATGATTTTTGATTAATACCCAGAATTAGCATATCATCAATGTACAAACATATACTTTCCACTTTATTTGAACTTGTTCATACATATAGACATTTATCAGATATGCTTGACTTGAAAGTCATGTCTTTAACACAAGTGTCAAATTTCTCGTGCCACAATTTCGGTGCTTGGTTCAATCTGTAATGTAACTTAATCAACTTACAGACTTTGTTTCCTAGACCTTTTACGAAAAACCCTTCAAGTTGGTGTATATAGATCTCCTCAGTCAAATAGCCGTTAAAAATATAGTCTTGACATCCATTTGATGAACAGTAAAATGTTCAGTAGATGTTAATGCGAGACGTATCTTAATTATCTTAATGTGGTAAACAGGTAAGTATATACCAAAGTAGTCGACATCACTCACTTGAGTGAAGCATTTGACAACTAGACGTGCTTTGTATTTGACAATACTCTCATTGGGATTGAACTTTTTTTTCAGAACCCACTTACTTCTAATGATTTCAGCCCCTTTGGGCAAGTTAATCAAAGTCCAAGTGTGATTTTGCAAGAGAGAACTCATCTCATCATTCATAGTTTTTTTTCATAATAGATAATCCCTAGATCACATCGCTTCCTTACAGGTAGATGGATCAACTTCAACTTGATAAGTTACAAAGTTTGTACCGAAACTTTTGGACACTCTTTCTCTATTAGATAATTTTTATATTATAAATCACAAGTGTCTATAGGCTCAATGTCAGAGATCCTTAGTTCCGGCTCAACAACAGTCTCAGTATTAGTGACTGACATACCTGGAAGAGTCAGGTTTTATCTTTAAGGAACTTATCCATAAAGAAAACAACATCTATAGATTGTATTACAGTATTAGTTGAGAGATCTAGAAATCTGTCTGCAGCATGATCCTCTACTCATCCTAGATAGACACATGTGTTTGTCTTAGGTCCAATCTTTGATCTTCTAGAGGCATGTATCCTAACATAAGCGATACGGCCTCATGACTTCAGATTGTCAAATCTAGAAGATCTCTTAAACCAAAGCTCATATGGTGTCAAATCTAGGAGGGATAGAAGCTGAAACCGGCTAACCGTCATATCCTAGCCGTCAGTCCGTGATGATTTTTGCGGTCTGCCCAAATCAAACCGCTAACCTCCACTTCACTTTCACTTCAACAATTTCAGCACAGGCTTGGTCGTGAACGGCGGGCTTTCTCGCGAATAACAAAGAATTCACAGAAAAAATGAGAGCGGCGGGGGTTTTACAGGAGAGGGGGCTACGACACTCCAACCAAAAAACTTCGAGAATGTTAGAGTGCTCGAAACATCATGTGTGGCCGTCAAGTTTGGAACGACCACCATGTTGCCCCCAACAAAGATATTTATAAGTGTAACCCTAAATCCCCGACATGTTATTGGATTCCAACCGGATTCTAACCAATATCCATTAAGGACTCATTACCATTATATAAATATACCCCAACATACGGTCTAGGGACCAGTTTAAAAAGCAACCATGCGTGATTCGTAACAATAACTATATATTGTCATGTCAAACAACCATTTTATATATGCCGATGACGTTTTTGCCCAAACTTACCAAATCCGGAAAAAAACGTGGCAAACTGAGCCTAATTCAAAGAACTACTAAGCTTTTATAATGATGTGTCGTCTGATCAACTTGATCTGCCTCCGCGCAGAATATGCTGGGAAGGCAGAAGATGGGAGAAGAAGAAGAAACAATGCAGAAGGATCTCAGAAGCCGAGGGCTATGCCTGGTTCCCATCTCCACCACTTTTGAAATGGCCGGCAATGAGATTCCGCCGTTCGATTTCTGGACTCAACTTTGGAGGAAATTATAGCCGTCCGACTAGAATCAACGACCGTTGATTGAATTTGTACCATAATTATCTTTATGTTTTTTTGCCCATGTTTGGTGTAATTTTTTATCCTGTAATTACATTTTTGTTGTTGTTGTTTGCACGTGATATGATTATTAGTAATTGAGAAACAATTTTTATTAATTGTGTAATATATATATATATATATATATATATATATATATATATATATATATATATATATATATATATATATTACTACATATAGAGATGTTCTTTGAACTGCTGAAATGAATCTAGATCATTGGGTATATGCAAAAGATTTGATCTATGTCATTCAATCTAGAAAGAAAACGGAAGAGTGATGAGAGAGGGAGAGAATATGTATAGGCCTCCTATCCCTAGAGAGAGAGGGGGGAGAGAGAGCTGGAGGAAAGATAGAGAGATGGCGAAATGGAGTTGGCGATAAAGAGAGAGAGAAAAGTGGCAGTGTAATTATATATATATAATTACATTAAAGAAGTAGTTTGAACGGCATGCAAATCCCTGAGAAGGATAGCAGTTCATGCCCTGATTCTTCGTCAACAACATGCAAATCCCCGAGAGCACCAAGTAATGGTGTGATCATCGAAGTAATCCTAGCCCTCCATTCAAACATCTTTTTTCTTTATTTATTTTTATTGCATGGGCTGCTCCACATCGTATTCTCACACGAAACCTGCAGCACAATCCAATGCCTCCTAACAATCTATCTTGGCCTGCACCAAGTTGTAGCGGCCGAAAGGTACCACTAACGTTTTGGCTCCGGTGAGTTTGGATAAAAACACTATCATCATAAAATGTATGTTTGACATGACATTGATTATGACCGCCAACGAGAAAAATAAACTAGTTTTGAACATAAAAGTGGATGAAGTTTCTTAGGAGAGGTCGTACATTCACGAATGATGGTTCATAATCACTGTGATTGTGTAAAAAAATGTGAAGCGAGGAAGGTCGTAGGAATACTCAACCAATCAAGTCAAATAAATCAGAAGCAGATAGAAGAATTAACAAGAGTCACAATTGAATTAATAGTATTCTTTACAATGTGAGGCATACATTGTGAGATATGCTTTCGCAATGCATCCGATGGAGATCAACAAAAAACAACAAGAGTAAAAACTGACGGACATACCACTGTAACCGCCCAAGCCGCATATCTGCTATGGCTAACCGCCGAGTTAGCCGAACTGTCAGACCGCACCCTTAGCCATGCAAACTGTTGTTTATTGACTGTTGTGGAAACAATCATGCCCGCAACTTCTGGTTGCTTGACCGCGAGGTCGCCTAACCGTTAAAGTCGTCGCAAACAGTTGACCTAAAACTGAGCTGCCACCAAACCGCAACTCTTGGTCGCATAACCGCTAAGGTCTTCTAACCGCAAGTTGAGCGAACAACTTATTGAACCGTCACTCAGTCCGCCAAAGGCGAACTAACTTATCCAAGCTGGGAAAACTTGCAAAGGAAGACCGCCTAGTGGCCTATCCGCGACCTGCTGCTAACTGCCGCTGACTGCTACCAACTATCTGCACTGACTTCAGAATCAGTTTTCTGGCTGCCAAGTGCTAGCCGCACAATCTGCAAACACAGCAATAAATCTGGTCACTTCACTTAGCTGCGCGGTTAGAAAATCTTAACCGTCAAGTTTAACCTGAGCTTCAGTTCTTACAGTTTTTATTGTTTATGACGAGGTCAACACCCCTATTTATAGGCGGGCAGACGGATACCATCATCGCCCAGAGGGATAGAGTAATCACCAGTGATGTGGCAGTTAGCAGCACCAGTCTACCCAACATGTGGACAGCCCACACCAAACCACGCGTGCGAAAGTCCATCAGTCCGCACAGTAATGCGGACAACATCCTCAGTCCGCGTGGACTTAATTAGATGACCAAACAACCACGCGACATGAACCTTAACCTCACCAAGTGGCGGTCTGCCGGTTTCCGCGGTCTCCCTAACTAGATCGCGCAGTCCGCGGTTAGCTAAGGCTAATCGTGCAATTAATACTCCAGAGAATGTGCTAAGTCAGACCGCTAGAACAACCATCGCCTAACACCTGGCTATTCACCAATCCTATCTGCGCTAATCGCGTGCGGTCTCGGCGGTCTGCACCATCCTGTTCACCCACTTCTCACTTCAACAATTTCAACATATTGCAACCGGCACCGCCGTGCCAAACAGACTCTTAATCTCCATTGTTAATTATCGCTCAAAAGCATCATTTATGGTCTTTTTGAGACTGTTGTCACCTCCCTCCATCTCCCACTACTTCATTCCCAACCCTCACATTCACACTTCTCTCACCCTTGCAGCCCAAAACAAACAAAATCAAAGTAGTTGGGAGGCAAAAAAATATTCTTGAATGGAGCTCCTTCCCTGGACGATGGTTCCAAATTGAGGAAATTCAAACGATCAAAAAATAGTTTTTGCGATTTCCAAAAAAAATACAGCATTGCTTGGGTAACTTCATGCTTCAAGTACCCTAATGATACAATTCAATACCCTGCAAGTTAGCACATCTAAATCATAGCATGCATGTGTGAGTGAAGTATGTCAGTTATGTTTACTTGTGGGTAGTGATGAAATCAGGCAAAGAAATCTTTTGAATTGAAATATAATGAGTTAGATGACTCTTGCCCATCACACACCAATAAATCCTTCATAGACAAGACAAACAATGTTATGTTGGCAAGCAATAACCCACAACCTGATTTATCATGTCAGCATACACTATATTTCACCCACAGGAAGTTACCACAAACATTATTCTATAGAAAAGCATATACTATACAACGAATCTGAACATTAATGGATGAAGGGAATTATTCTGCAGGGCATGCCATCATGCTTTCTGTGTGGACAATCAAGTTTCCAGCCGTCCCTCGACCACCCTTCAAGGAAACTAGCCTCTAGCATCAACCGCAGTGTGTAAAGTTCGGTCCAGTGCTTTTTGGGCAATGAAGGAACCTGATGCTGACAATATGATCATCTTACAAGCCAAACAACTAACTGCAGGAATCAGCATAATTCTAATATATTTTCTTGTATATGTGATGCTTATTTTATGTTCGTTGGCGCAGCGTTTTTGCTACGGTGAATTTGGCCAAAAGCGTCGCAGCCATAAAATATATGTTTGACAGGACAACGGTTATGATCACCGCAAGCCAGGAAAAAACTAATTTTGAACAAAAAGATGGATGGAGTTCCTTAGGTAAGGCATATAGATGCGGCGGTCATGAATGTAGTGTAAAATTTTGTGAAATGGGAAGGTCGCAGGAATACTCAACCAACCAAGCCAAATACATCAGTAGCAGATAGAAGAATAAGAGCTGAAATTGTATTAACTATTTTTTTACAAAGCGGGACATAAATTGCGAAACATGATTTCACAATGTACCCGATGGAGATCACAAAAACAGACAAGTACAAAACTGACAAACAGAAACTGTAACCGCCCAAGGCGCAAATCAGCCTGCTAACCGCCAAGGCCGCGCAAACAAGTGCTTATTGACTGGTGAGGAAAACAATATGCCCGCACTTCTCAATTGTCTGACTGCAAGATCGTCTAACCGCATAGTTGGAAGAACAACTTATTCGAACTGCTACTCAGTCCGGCAAAGGCGAACTGATTTATCCAAGCTGAGAAACTTTCAAGGAAAAGACCGCCTAGTCTCCGAACCAGCGACCTGCTGCTAAAACAGCCGACTGCTACCAGCTATCTGCACCGCCTCCTCTGACTTTACAATCAGAACCAATTTTCTGACTGCCAAGTGCTAGCCGCACAATCTACAAACACAACAATAAATCAGTCACTTCTCCTTATCGCGTGGTTAGAAAATCGAAACCATCGAGTTTAATCCAAGATACAGTCCTTACAGTTCCCGTTATTTATGATAAGGCCAACACCCATATTTATAGGCGGGCAAGCGGATACCGTCACCACCCAAGAATGATAGAATAACCGTGACAGCTAGCAACACCAGTCCGCCCAACATGCGGACTGCCAACACCGGACCGCGTGTGGTTAATCACCACCAGTCTGCACAACTATCCGGACAACAACCTCGGTCCACGTGGACTTAAGCAGCCAAGCAAACAGTCACGCGACTTGAACCCAACCGCGCCAACGGCGGTCTGCCAGTCTCCGCGGTTTCTTAATCCAGACCGCGCAGTCCGCGGTTAGCTCGAATATAACCGCGCGGTTAACACTCCAGGGAATCTGCTAAGTCAGACTGCGAGAAGAAGGATGTCCAATAAACAAGCGTTCACCAGATCCTAGCCGCGCTACCTGCGCGGTCTCAGCAATCCGCACACCTCAGACTGTCCACTTCCACTTCAACATTTTCAACATATAGTGGTCGTAAACTGTGGTTCGTGAATTCCCAACATCACCATTGGAAGCACGTCGGCTTTTAAATTCAAAATGAGATTTCTTTTGCGGTGCAGATCGGAACCATTGTCATGTATAACGGGTGTAAAATGGAGGTGGAGTTTTTATCCGAGTGCAACAAAGCAAAAACGTCATGGCAAACGAACCCCTAATCACTTTAACTTCTTAAGAGAAGTTAATTAACTGCTAACTAGATCTAAGAACAATTATTCAACTCGGGATAATTAGCAGGAAATGTTACACCTAGTGCATTATAAAACTTCTAGTTAATTTTGACCATTGAATCAACTATAAATACATCCAAGATAATGTACTGTGTTACCTCGAATCGATGCCACCGCAACCTGAAAGAAAATTGAAGTTTTTCCCAACCAAGAGGCGTTCGCGCTCCTTCTAGAACTTTCGTCGGCCGCCGTGTGAGCTGCATCCCCACCGGTTTTTGGTGCTTGCACAGTGGGGAGTAAGGGGGATGAAAAATTCCCTCATAAATATAAATAATGAGATTTTAGAACCCCTTTCTTAGAAATATTGGTGCAATTCGAGTAAGTTTGGATCGGTTTCAACCAAAATTAGGAGCCGATCAATTTAGATTTGTCCTCAACTTTTTTGAGCCTCAATCGACCAATGTACCCAAAGCATAAAATCGAACCGACCAAAATTCCAGTTTGGTTCTCGTTCATTTCTCAATTCTGCCCAAGGATGATAAACTGAACACTTTTTTTTAAATTTTACTAAATAGTTGATAATTGCTATTGTTAATGTAAAACAAACTTAATATGATATTAATATCCAATAATTCAAATCATCAAATGTTTGCAAAGTTCATGAAATTTTCAAGGGGAGGGATACTATAAAGGGTAGCCCGGTGCACAAAGCATCCCTGCACAACGAGGGTTCGGATAAATGTCCCTTCACAAAAGTGAAATGTAGGCAAACCATACCCTACAAAAATAAATTTGGTACTTGCACAAGACATACTTGCGCCAACGATCCTTAGTAATTCTGTTATAAATTGCAAGGAACTGCCGCGCCTTCCCTCCAATAAGGCAAGTATCTTCAATTTTTCATTAATTCCAAAAACTGTTCAATTTAGATTCACCATCTCATGAAAAATGATCCATATATTGCATTATCAATAATCACATCTTCTTTTGCTTTCCTCAATATGATCACAAAAATTATGATTAGGGTAAGCTCTCTATAAATTGCAAATGAATTGCAGAAAAATATAGGGGCATTACATAAATATACAAAGGCATCCAATAGAGTTTGAATATATTAGCCTCCAAGAGAATATTTCGCTACTCGCAAGAAACAAAAAGACTTAAAGTTGTTCTACAAGAAGGGGGTAAAATGTTAGATTTGTTTGGGTTTATTGATAGAGATTATACAAGACATCAAGATGATAGAAGAACCACTTCATGCTATATTTTGGTGGTAGGCAGAAGGATTATTTTGTGAGCATACAAGCAGCAGCTGATTTCCACACTGTTAAATACAAATGCTGAGTTTAGCAAGATTCAATAGTAGGTGATTCAAACTGGTTAAAGGATACCATAAGTCATAAAATATCATGCCACATGGAAGAAACAATCATATCAATGAGACAATTGATATGAAGTAGTGAAGATCTTATAGCATATATACTTATTAAACCTGTTAAAATTCTTCATTTTTAAAACTTGGGAGGACATATGAGTATGCAGTGAAAATTTTGATTTCTAAAAGGTAATTTAATTATCCTATTAAGACAACAAAGAAGAGGATCACACTGAGCCAAAGCAGAATCCCAAATGTTATAAATGTGCTCAGCATAGGATATCTCAAAGCATATAAATACAAAAAGAAGAAAAGTAGCTCTAACAAACAGTGATGGAAGCACACAGAAGGACGAATTTAGTTAAGGATAACCAGATCAAGCAGAGCCCTTGAACCTCTTTGCAATTCCGGCGAAGTACT
Source organism: Platanthera guangdongensis (assembly GCA_039583875.1). Taxonomy (NCBI): domain Eukaryota; kingdom Viridiplantae; phylum Streptophyta; class Magnoliopsida; order Asparagales; family Orchidaceae; genus Platanthera; species Platanthera guangdongensis. The sequence goes on along the minus strand of CM077165.1, from coordinate 162,552,217 downwards.
GCCCCTGATGGAACGCAATCTGGAGTTCAATCTCACAAGGCTGCCTTGTTCCATTTCCGTCGATAGTGCCGGCACCATAGGGAGAGCCCCCCTTGACCGTCTCCATATCGAACATTACGGCTCCGGCGGTATAGCCAATAGGCACATAGATAAGTCCATGGTGAACCAGCTGAGTGACAGCAGTTAGGCTGCACGCAACGGCACCCAATCAAACATGAACTTCTAGGGCGGAGGAAAGACACTATGACATCATTCAGAGGTCAAAAAAAGGCTTACGCTGTACTTTCTTGACCACCTGCCTGAGAACTGGTGCTGAAGAATAGTCCGGCAGGCTTTCCAGCAAGCTGCTGGGTTCTCCAGAGGCCACCGGTAGAGTCCAAGAAAGCTTTGAACTGTGAGGCCATCATTCCAAATTTTGTAGGGAAGCCAAAGATGAATCCATCAGCATCAGCAAGTTCATGGGCTGTTATGATTGGCACATCACTCTTCGGTGGAGCGCCCACCTTTACAAGCACTTTTTCTGGGAGTGTCTCAGGAACCTATTAACAAGTCCTTCAGATTCTCATATTTTGGATGAATTGAAGAAAGAAGATTTGATAGTATCAGTTTGGATTGAAAATAAATTTGAACACTGATACATGACCCCAAATTTTTGTTCTTTTTTATTCGTATTCCCAATTTCTATAAAAATAGTTCTGCAAGCTTCATGAGCGGACGGCTCTTGAAACATAACGTGGTTGAGTAGGTGCTTGGTGGCATTGAAAACATATGTTTTGATAAGGAACTATTGCATTTTTAGGCTCCGTTTGGCGCGGTGGTGGTGGTGGTTGTGAATGTGGTGGTTATGAACCGACGTTTGTCACCGCCCGATCTCACCTAAGGAACTACATCCACTTTTATGTTCAAAACTAGTTTTTTTCTTGGTGGCGGTCATAACCACTATCATGTCAAACATACATTCTATAATTGTGGCGTTTTTGTCCAAATTCACCGAAGAAAAAACACAGCGCCAAACAAAGCCTTAGTCCAACATCCGATGGAATACATTTGTGTAAAAATATTATAAGATTTGCTAGAGGCATGAGTGATAAGAGACAACTTTATTCGTCCCATGAAGGGGTATATGATGCGGATCAGAGATGAGGACGTGCAGTGTAGGACGAGTTTTGGGCTCATTCGGGGTTGATTTGACGACTTACCATATATTGCGTGCCAGGATTGACGATCTGACTCCGTTGATGCATCTGGATTCACGTTGTGAATCAATTTCATATATAGCTTGGTATTTTTCGGGTTTTATTTCATGTAGTTTTGGCCCCGAGAAAAACGGTCAATCATAGTCGTTGATTCCGGGTGCCATAATTTCAGATTATTATATATACATTGTTAGGGCAGCCCTCCTCTTCATTGCTGAAATTTGGAGACTTCTCTTCCTCATTTCTTGTGATCTCTCCACGGTGCCGACTCCGTGGAACCGCTTGGTGACGACTCCTTGGGTAAGGTCTTGTATCTTTGTATTTTTTTTCCTCCTCCCCCACCCCCACACATTTCCTATTTTGTTGTCCAGCCGCCACTCCCCTTAAGAAAACCCTCCCTGCTGTCCAACCAGCCACCCTCCCTGCAGGAAACTTCCCTGCTGTCCACCCTTGCTAGCCCACCAAACCTCCTCCAGCCACCCTCACCTCAAATCGCCGGTTCCCCACACCTCTCAGCTGCACACCCCCTAAGCCGCTAGCCCTATTTCCCCCACCTCCAGCCCTTCCAAAACCGGCCAGCCCCTATTATTCCCAGGCTTGGTCAGCCCCTCCATCCTCTCATTACTTGGTGTCGCCGCCCCTCTCATGGAGCCACCCTCCCACTTACAGTTGTCTGGCTGTGTGCAACCCCAAAACAATCCAGATCTGGGTTTTTCCAGCCATAACCAGCCGCCCAGTCTTTCCTTATTTGCTGACATTACTCCTCATCCAGTGGATCCACCTCCCAACAGTCGGTCATCACCAAATCTGTCCAGATCTTGGCATTTCAGCCCAGATCCAGCCACTTCCCTCTCTGATCCAGCCTTCCTAATCCCCCAACCAGTCTTCCTCTTACCCGATCAGGTCCACCAACCACCGGAACCCGTCTTTGAGCCCTCTAATATTCAGATTTATTTTATTTACAACAGCCTAATTATTCGCATTGTGTTTGTGTATCGGTATTCAGTTGTAAACATTGTTACAGTTATTTATTACATGTTTGTTTGGGTGTTTCGTTTATTATAGTTATTTGTGTCTGGATTAATCTCTAACTGCAGGAAGGGTTCATTTGTCGCGCGCTCTTGCTTTGGCCCTCCATGCGGAGGAAAACCTAAGCTTGTTTTAGCCCTAATAAAATGTTGTCTTATCTTGAATTATTTGCGCGGGATGTTTAAATTTATTATCTAACTGTGGCTTAACCGTCGGATTTGTATAGCATGTAGGATTAGGTTACCAATTTTCCGTTGTCGATAGATTCGCTCTGCGTCAGTATATAAGAGGAAGAGTATGCATACACTAGAGCATACCCTACAATGTGTGACTAAACCTATATCCAAAGCGCCCCCTCCCCCGCAGAACTCATACGGTGACAAATGATGAGTCTGGAAAGGAAACAAATAAAGAAATATGTATAGACTAGTATTCTTCTAAAAAAACATGAAAAATAACCCGCAAAAGTGTTTATGTAAAATTTATGTCTCTAAATAGTGTGAGCTTTGGTGAAGAAGTCAGATATCAGTAGATGTTATGAGACAAGCGTGATGGATGTGATGTAGCCTCCACCAATTAGAATTATCTCCATCGGTCCATCCTACATGTGGACGAAGGATATCTCTAAGCCTTACCCCCAACCCGGCCTGATAACTCGCTCATTTGGATCTCCACCCATTTAGATTTTGTTTTCCTAATTCATGCTAGGTCGCATGTTTCAATCACTTCCCACAAGTTAGGCATCAATCAATTTGACATCTTTGGCAAGATGCTTCTCGCCTCTTGAGAGGTAGACTTGTTGCATTTCTGGCTGAGTATTCCCACATTCTTCATTGGTGAGTAATCATATTCTCTGATGGCGAGTAATCCTTTTTCCCATGAGTACTACTAATCTTTTGTTTATATTCACTAATTCTTATCACGTTTAATGTGTTATTAGAAAAGATAATCAATTTTAATATATTAGATATATTTTAAGCTAATCAAGATTATATTTTCAGAAATCTAATCTGTTTTCAAAGGGGAAGCACATTGTCATATATTCTAAATCGTATAAGTCAATAATTCTTGTTGGAGTTTTCATATTTCTATTATTATTTTAGTCCATGTAAGAGTCTTTAAATATGTATGGGTTTATGTTATGGGTTGTTATGGGTTAATATGTCTTTATGTCTTGTTTGGTGAGTATTAGGAGTGTCATTATTATCCTGTGACCTATATAAAAGCATGAGCATTGTATGCATGCTATGAATGAATGAAATCTAGTTTTTTGTCCGCTTGTTGTGAGATCTTGGTGGTTCTCTACTCTAACAAGCAACCTCGCTTAGGTAGCCACAATTAAGGCTCCGTTGTATCCTCCACCACCATCCTCACCGCCTCCGGCCACTATTCCGATGAGTTATCGTTGTTACGGAAGTAGGCCCGTAACAGTTTAGTCCCACAACGTCTACTAGTATTTGTTTCCCTTATGTAATCCTTTAAATATCCCGCTTTACCAATGAATAAATAGCATCGTTTGTATTTCTTTTCTTCTATTTCAACATGGTATCAGAGCCCGTCGTTGCACCATGACGAAGAAGATCTTCCCTTCCGACGATGTGAATCTCACTGACGTTTCTGCTCCGTCCCAGGCTTTTTTTCTTGCGTTCGACGATCTACTGCCTAGATTTGGGCTCGATCGTCAGCTGAGAAGGAAACGCATGGCTTCTTCTTCGATCCCAATTGTTGCTCTAGAGAGCTTCTCCCGCACGAGCAGATCTTTGCTCGGTCGTGTCCCTTCCAGCACATTCTTCGAGCTTTCCATTGCTGAGATTTCCTATGTTGCGACTTGTTGCGGCCCAACCATTCAGCTTCTGCGATTCGACGATTTTGTTCTCGTCTGTTACTGTGTCATAGATGGCTGACCTCCCAGTTGATGTTCTCTTCCAACTAAAGATGACTTTGGTTTCTGTTCCCAATGGCTTTTCGGATGTTCCGATCCGATTCAACTCCAGTCGCAGCTCTTTAACTTCAACCACTGCAACCCCTTTAGAGGTGTTGATCTCTCTTCGATGAAGTTTCAGGATTAGTTGGTAGTCTTTTTGTGTCTTTAACAGTCTTGCATTGTCATTTTTAATGTTTGTTTTGTGATTTTCTTCATGTAGTCTTGCACGTGAGTTCCACATAGGGGGGAGTGTTTGAGACAAAGCCGACTCAAATGGTATTTCTCGACTCTCATCATAGTACCACACGGTCCTCCCTGCTTTTGTCTTGTGTAATTTGTGTCTCCCTATTTTTATTCATTGTTGGGTGGATGGTATGGTCTTTGTTGATTGACCTTATTCCAGCGGGTTGTATCGTATGGTAGTATCCCGGGTCACCCGTCTGTTGATTTTCATCTAGCGGGTTGTGTTGTGTGGGAGTATCCCCGACACTCGTTGGTTGATTTTTATGCAGTAAATTGTGTCGCGTAGAATCGTGACGTGTGAGACCGTGGCGTGTGGGATCACCCTTTGTGTGGACTATTCCCGACGGATTCTCCCCAGTGGCTCATATGTTGATTTGTCTCACTTAGCCTATCTATCACCCTTACCTTTCTTTTTATGATATTTTCAAGCTAGATGCCTCCCCTCCAGCTTGAGGGGAAGTGTTGGAGTTTGCATATTTCTATTATTGTTTTACTCCATGTAAGAGTCTTTAAGTATGTATGAGTTTAGTCTCATATTGGCTACTAGTATTTGTATGTCTCATGTAATCATTTAAATACCCCCCCCCCCCCCCCACCCACCCACCCACCCCACCCCACCCCACCCTCGAGGGATGAATAAATAACACCGTTTGTATTTCTTTTGTTTTCTTCTATTTCAACATTTCTAACAAATGTGTGCCTCTGTGGTAGGCTCCCTCATTTATGATTCTTGTCATCTTGCAGCTCACCAACTCTATATATAGACTTCACTTCCATTTAGAAGAGACAAAGCCTCGTATACTAAAAAGAGGAAGATTTATGAGAAACCTAGAAGGAGAGTTTTATATAGACTACCGGGTGTGGAACCTTCGACGATCTACGATGTTGTCGTTCTCCGTCAAAGTAAATCTTCCACGGCTACAGACAACTCGGAATACGGTAGTGAAAGGGTCTTGAACAGGTATTGATGGAGAATATAACGGCAATCAGTAAGATGCATTTTGTCTGTTCATGAAAGACATGATTAGATGCAATGTAAATAGCACTCGTGTTGTTACAAAATAAAGGTGTAGGATCAGAAATAGAGACGTTTGAATCACTAAGAAGTCGTGGTAGCCAAGTGACCTCAGCAATATTGGTAGTCATAGCTTTATACTCAACTTCAACACTGGATCGAGAAATGTCATCATGTTTCATTGATTTCCAGGAAATCAATAAGTCGCCAAAAGATACACAATACCCAGTAATGGATCGTCAATCCGATACATTGCCTGCACAACTGGGATCAGAATAGGCACGAAGCTCAAGTAGTGAGTTTGGTGAGAAAAATAGAGATCTGGATATGATGTTTCAAAGACAATGGATGATGCACAACAAGACAGCATAGTGATTAGTAAAAGGTTCGGAAATTAATTAACTAACAATGTCAACAACACGAATGAGGTGCACAAGCATGCTGGCAAGTTATCGATACCTGGAAGGGTTGGAAAGAATTTCACCATCTGTAAGACACAATTTGAGAATCAACTCAAGCATTGTAACTGATATGCGAACATTCAGAAGAGTGACACGGGCAAGTATCTCATTATTTCATTAAGGAACTTATGTTGGGAGAGAAGATACATATATGAAATTTTTGGATCAACAATTAACTTGTGAACTGTCGCTTGTTTGTTCTTCTTCAGGTTTTAGTAAAATCACTTAGCGGATCGCCTGGGGTGAGGGCGCAATGCCTCCGATGTCCTTGAGATATTTTGTGTACTTGGGGTGTCAATCTAGGAAAAGAGAATTTTAGAGACTTCGGGGGTTGCTGTAAAAATTTTGGTGAAGCAGGAAGGTTGCAGGAACACTCAACCAAAACGGTAGAAGAACAAGAGCTGAATTGCATTAACTATTTTCTTTACAATGCGAAACATACATTGTGAGACATAATTTCACAATACACCCGATAAAGACAACAAAACTGACGGACTGAACACAGTAACTGTCGAAGCCGCCTATCTGCCAAGCCGCACAAGGCTAACCGCCAAGTCATGTGAACTGCTCCTTATTGAATGCTGAGGAAGATAAACCAGTTTGCACTTCTTGGTCACCTGACCGCAGAAGTCCGCCGCGAACAGATTGAACTAGAACCGAACTGTTGTTCAGCACGCCAAAGACGAACTAAAAAACCAAGTTTGTAAAACTGTCAAGGAAGACCGTTTAGCCGCCTAACCGCAAGTGTTGCTAACCGCCACCGACTGCTATCAACTATTCACACTGCCTCCTTTGACCTGTCCGTCAGAACCAAGTGTTAGCCGCATAATCTCCAAAGCACAGTAATAACTAGTTACTACTCCTTGCTGTGCGGATACAAAATCCTTAACCACGGAGTTTAACCCGAGCTTCAGTTCTTACAGTTCTAGTTGTTTATGACAAGGCTAGCACCCTTATTTATAGTCGGGTAGGCGGATACCGTCACAGCCCAGGGGAATCGGATAACCGTCGGTGACGTGGCAGCTAACAGCGCCAGTCCACCCACATGTGGACTGCCACAACAAACCACGCGGTTAAGTATCAAATTGCTCACGTGGTTAGAACCATCAGTCAGCATAGTTATACGGACATCGCCATCAGTACACGTGGACTTGAGTAGATAGTCAATAGTCACGCGAACTAAACCTTAACTACACCTAAGCGTCGGTTTGTCGGTCTCCCATACCAGACCGCGCAGTTCGCGGTTAGCTAAGGCTAACCGCGCAGTTATGTGGTTAACCGCATCAGACCGCCTGGACTTCAACCAGCTAGGAACAACTGTGCAACTGCAACATAACTGCAACACCGGCAAAACCACCGCGGTCTTGGCAATCTCTGCGGTCTCTCAAACCAGACGGCACTGTCCGTTGTTAGTAAACACCTAACCGCAGCGGACGGTCCTTCGGGAACAACTGCTTGGTCAGACCGTAAGAAGAGAAGTAGCTGAAGAGTCGGCTAGTCGCCAAATTCTATCTGCGTTATCCGCGTGGTCTCTGCGGTCTGCGCGGTCTGCCCTTCTCAGACTGGTCACTTCCACTTCAACATTTTAACACTCCCCCTTGAAGTGGGAAGTAGAAACCAGACCAAGCAGTTCCCGTAATCGAACAAACGATCCCTTCAACAGCGACATCGTGAAGATGTCCGCGACGTTGTCCTGGCTCTACATATAATCCACCATCAGAGATCCCTCCAGCACCTTCTCCCGAACGAAGTGATGCTCGATCTCAATGTGCTTTGTTCTCGCGTGACAAACTGGATTAGTCACCAGCTTGAGAGCACTCTCGTTGTCACCGCGTAACAGAGTCGGACCTCGTGCCTCCTCATGGACGTCTTCCACCAACCTCCTCAACTGCTACCAGATGAGGCTCAATGTACTCTTTGGTGCGGTCTCAATGTGCTCTTTGTCGTTACCAGATGAGGCTTTCGCGGCTCCAGTATATACCGACTTACTTGGCCCACAGCATAAGCGATATCCTGCCTTTAAATTGTCAAGTATATAAGACTCCCAACTAGAGCCCGGAACACCAAGGGATCTAGAAGAACCTTTTCTCATCACGCCGAAGTTTAAGACCGACCTCCAGTAGAGTAGAGTTACTTTTCCCGTCCCGCATGCCGAACCGTTTAACGATCCGCTCTGAATAGCCTTTTTGGGAAAAAAGCACACCGCACATTTTCCTCTCCACCTCGAGACCAAGGAAATGGCGGAGCTCCCCAAGATCCTTCATCTCAAATCTAATAACTAGCTCTGCCCAGAGCCTAGCTACCTCTTCTTCTGAGTTCCCGGTGAGGATCATATCGTCAACATACAACAGTACCAAAACTTGAACCTCCCCTTTCTTCTTAACGAATATGCTTGAATCAGAATCCAAAGAAAAATATCCGCAGAACTGGAGGTATTTCGCGATCTTCCCGTACCACGCCCAAGGCGTCTGCTTCAAGCCATAGAGGGTCTTCTTCAGTTTACAGACCTGTCCTAAATGTTCTTCGGATACATAACCAGGCGGCTGAACCATGAAGATGTTCTTGTCAATCTCCCCGTAAAGAAAAACATTTTTCACGTCAAGTTACCAAATCTTATACCTTTGGCAAGCCGCCAAGGCTCACCACTCGTACAGAAGTCATCTTGGCCATCGGACTAAACATCTCCTTATATTCTTGCCCGTACTGCTGTGAGAACCCCCAAGCTACAAGACGGGCCTTGTACCGCTCGATATTGTCGTCAGCCTTTTTCTTGAGTTTGTACACCCACATACAGGTCACAGGAGTGATGTCATCGACCTTGGGCACAAAATCCCAAGTTTTGTTTTTCCTGAGAGCGGTCATCTTCTCATCTATGACATCTTCTCATCTATGACATCTTCTCACTCCTTACTCCCAGCGGCGTTCTCAAAACAAGACTGTTCCCGCTCATCCAAGGGACCTGCGAAGGAACATGAGACAAAATTCACCATGTTCTCGTCCCTATACCGAGAAAGTGGAATAATGGTCCTTTTGGACCTCCGCAGGACTTGACCCTGATCCACCACTTCTGTTGTTTCTTCTGATCTAGCTCTCCTCCCAGGCACACTAGGAGCATTGCTCCCCCTGCTTTCAGATCCAGAAGCATCTTCCCCAGAACTAGATGAAGCTAGAACTCATGGAGTCATAGGTAACTCCACCAGAAGATCCCAAGCAGTTTTAACTTGCCTTCTGTCCACCTTGCTTTACTGTAGTTCTACAGATGAACTATCCTGGTATGACGTCAATTCGTCAAATATCATATCCCTGAAAACCACAAACTTCCGTGTCTCTGGGTCCATGCACTTCCAGCCCTTCTTCCTCTTATCGTAGCCAATGAAGACAAGCATTCTCGCCTTCGCATCCATCTTCGTCCTAAGAGCATCTGGGACGTACACTTAACAAGTGGATCCAAACATCCAAAGGTGTCCCACGCTAGGCTTCTCCTTAAACATGAGCTCATGTGGAGACTTCATGTTGTTAGGGGTCAACGACATCCGGTTGATCACATAGACTCCACGGGTCATTCCCTCCGCCCAATAGGCCTTGGGAATTCCATTGGAGTGAAGCAAGTATTTGCAGGTCTCCGTCAAATGAGAAATCTTTCTTTCTGCAACTTCATTCTGTTGTGGAGTATGCGCACAAGTAAGCTCTCTACAAATTCCGTGCTTCCTGCAGAAGTTGGAGAACTCGTTTGAAGTCTAAGTTATCAAGGCGCGCGCCTAGGCACGCCTGAGGAGTCGGGCGCACAGAATAGCGCCCGATCATGGGCGAGGCGGGCGAATTGGCCCGGGCGCGCCCCAGGCGCGCGCCTAGAAGATATTCGATCTAGGCCCGGTTTATTTTAAGGTTTTGTCTTTATAAAGAGCTTTGGCCTCATTTTTCTGATTCACGCCGAATCGGGTTAGGGTTGAAACCTCACCATGTCCGCTCCAGTCGTCGCTCCGCTTGTGTCGTCGCTCCTCTTCCGTTTGCCGCTCCTCTTTCGTTCGCCGCTCCTCTTCCGGTTGTCGGTCGCCGCCTCTTTTGGTAACTTCTTCTCACTGCATTCCTTCTTCTTTTGCATATTGACTGTCGTTTGAAGATTTTTCCGGCTGTGTTTTTCTGGCCGCCATTTTTTTGGCTGCTCTCTTCTGTTCTAGCATAGACGCATAGTGAAAGCCCAGTTCAAGTAATTTTTTTGATTGCTCTCTTCTGTTCTAGAGTTCTAGCATAGTCATATTGTAAGCCTTCACTGTTACAGTGAACTGGGCGCCCAGTTCACTGTTTTACAGTGAACTGGGCGCCCAGTTCACTGTTTTACAGTGAACTGGAGTTCACTGTTTTACAGTGAACTGGAGCCCGAACTGGGCTAGGGGTGCAAGTTAAGCTGAGCCGGCTCGAAAGCTCGATGAGCCAGCTCGAAAAAAGCTCGACTTGAGCTCGAGCCTGTCGAGCTTGAGCTCGAGCTCGATTACGAGTCAAGCTCGAGCTCATCTAATGTTGTTCATGAGTTCGCGAGCCGTCTCGCGAGCTTTTTATTTATACATTTTTAAAAAAAATAAAAAAATAATAAGAAAAATAATAAAATAAAGCTCATGAGCAAAAAAACTCGCGAGCAGCTCGAGCTCGAGCTCGTGAGCTCGAGCTCGAAAAGTTCGCGTGTCTTTCCTGAATAATGAAGTAACTAAAGTCCAGAAGATGATGAAGAACTATGAGGATGAGTGGAGGTTGTTTGGATGTTCTATCATGGCAGACGGATGGACAGATAAGAAACAGAGAACACTTATAAATTTTTTGGTAAATTCACCGAAAGGTACATTCTTCCTGAAATCTGTTGATGCATCTGATTACGCAAATACTGGAGAGAGAATGTTTGAATTGCTTGATAGAGTAGTGGAACGTGTTGGAGAGACTAATGTTGTTCAAATTGTTACTGATAGTGCAAGCAATAATGTACTAGCAGGTAAGTATATCGTTAATCATCCTCTTTTAATATTTATTTAATTTTAATGGCATATATTGAAATTAAATAAATGTGTTTATTATGAAATAGGAAAATTATTGGAAGAAAAACGGCCACATTTATATTGGACACCGTATGCCGCCCATTGCATCGACTTAATGTTGGAGGATATTGGAAAGATGTCAAGCATTAGTAGAACAATTAAAAAAGCAATGAGCGTCAACAGTTATATTTATGTTCGGTCTGGACTAGTCAATATGCTAAGTAGCTTCACAGGACAAGTGGAGCTTGTTAGACCTGCTGTTACTAGGTTTGCGATTTCATTTCTTGCTTTTTAGCGCATTCATAAGCAGAGGACAAATCTAAGAAAGATATTCACTTCACCTGAGTGGACATCAAGCAAGTGGGCAAAGGAAACAAGAGGTAAGCAAGTACAGAACATTATATACATAGTCTTTTTTTGGAGTACTATTGTGTACATTTTGAAAATTTTCGGATCTTTAGTTCGGGTACTAAGATTGGTAGATGGGGAGAAAAGACCGGCTATGGGTTATATCTATGAGGCTATGGATAGAGCAAAAGAGACAATCATGAACTCTTTCAATGGGAAAGAGGAAAAATATAAAGAAGTCTTTGTGATTGTCGACAGGAGATGGGAAAATCAGCTTCATCGACCATTGCATGCGGCGGCTCATTATTTAAATCCAGAATTCTTCTATTCAAACCCTGAAATGTCATTAGTTGGAGAAGTCATGAGTGGTTTATATCAAACAATGCAAAAACTCATTCCAAGTCCTGAAATTCAAGATATAATTATGGACCAACTAAATTTATATAGAATTATTGAAGGTTTATTTGGAATACAATTTGCAGTCGTCATAGAAAAACAAAGTCCCCAGGTTAGTTAATTAAATATTATTTCAAGTTTCAAACAAACAATTTATTTAATGAGAATGATTCATTAATTTTTTGATATTTATTTTTTGGGGCAGCTGAATGGTGGCAATCATATGGAGCTGATACTCCTGATTTGACTAAATTTGCAGTAAAAATTTTAAGTTTTACTTGCAGTTCATCTGGATGTGAGCGCAACTGGGTTTTTTTTGAGCATGTACGAATTTTTTTGAACAAGTATGTAAATATTAACTTATATTATTATATGATTAATTATTTATTTGTTATGTTGCAGGTCCATATCAAAAAAAAGAAATTGACTAGCACAACAGCGCATAAATAATTTAGCATTTGTAAAATATAATCGTGTCTTGCGTCGGCGATATGATTCACATGATCGTATTGATCCGATCTCGTTGAAAGATACTGACGATAACAATGAATGGCTGATGGGAAGAATGGAGGAAGATGAGGAGGTTGAGCAGGATGACGATATAGTTTTTGATGACGAATTATTGACCTGGGGTGCAATAGCAAGGGCCAGCGGAGTAGAAGAAGACATCTACTGCACGCGCTTATCTAAAGGGAAGATGGTAGCTAATAAGGGGAGCACATCTAAGAAGAAGGCACCTACTCCAACAATGCGTACAGATGATGTCGAAGATGAAGAAGAAGCTGAGTTCAATGAAGAAGAATAAAATTTTAGTGAAGAAAATAAAACTTTTATTGATTCAGACGATGAGTGATGACGTGATCGCCGTGATGTTATTTATTTTTTTGCACATTAGTTTAGAGTTTATGATTGCTGACTTGATAGCTTAGATTTGTTTTTTGGTGCGAAAAATTGCAATGTTGATTTGGTAGATTATGATTGCTAACTTGGTTGATTTATTTATGTTATTTTTATTACGTTGCCTTCAAAAAATGATCTCATTTTATTATGCTTGAATGTTTGATTCTAATACGTCCTTTGTGTTTTATGGAGGGATTTGGTCATTCATTAGTTGAGTGGAAGACATGATATATTGTTAATTCAAGAGGGGTTGATCATGGGTGTTCAAAAGGTACAAAAGTTTTTACCCTAAATTTGTTTATCTTCGTTTAATGTTTTATATTACATGTTGTAGTTTTTTATTTGATTTCTAATTGCACTTTGTATGCATCAATTATGACTATCATGTATTTATATCACTTCCTACGTGTTTAGATAGAATATTGGAAAATATGAGCTCTTATACTAACTTGATAGAAGAGAACTAACCCAATTCAAGCGAATTGGGCGCCCAATTCGCTCAATTTCAGCGAATTGAGCGCCAAATTCGCTCAATTTCAGCGAATTGGACGCTCAATTTCCTTTTTCCCCAATTGTTGTGCCTCACATGCCTCAGGCGCGCGTCTGCGCCTAGACTCCAGGGGCCCTTTGCGCCTTGGTGCGCCTTGCGCCTTTGATATCTGTTCTTAACTTCTTAATCCGCAGATTGAGCCGACCTTCCATGAGCTCCTTAAACTCCACAAACTTCTAGAACGTCTTTAACTTCTCCTTTACAAAGTATACTCAAGTATACCTAGTGAAATCATCAATCAGAACCATCATATATCGACTACCTCCAAGACTGGAGGTGATGGTCGGTCTCATCAGGTCACCGTGGATGCATTCCAATAGTGTTTTGCATCTGGTTTGTGACTTGTCAAATGGAAGGCGATGAGCCTTTTCATACTGACACCCCGCACAGACATGACCGTCTCTAAAGGATGACAGACTGGGCAGATCTTTCACCTTTCATCTTACCGTCATAACATTTAGCATGTCCATGCCCACATGTCTCAGTCTTTCATGTCAAATAATCGAGCTATCATTGGCTCTCATCTTATCAACATAAGAACTTGTTGACAACACGAATAAGTCTTTCACCCTCCTTCCAAAATGAGTCATGTCAGCTTTCACAGCTGACACATTTCAGAGAAATTTCACTTCTGTCGGGCTAAACAGAACGTGATACCCAACGTCTATAGCGTTGGTCACGGAGAACAGGTTTTTCTTCATTTCCGGCACGTGATAAATACTCCGCAAAGTGCGTGGCCCTTATCACTGTCTAAAGAAACCGTACCCTCCTTTTTTACTGCATGTACAATATCATGAGCGGTAATAATATCATTACCTGAGTTCGTCTTTAGAGAAGAGAACTTTGACTCGTCCCCGGTGAGATGATGTTCACACCCAGAGTCAACGATCCAGTCATCCTTGAAGTTGACAGAGGCCATGACACAAATAGTTGTTGCAGACATCTCTGTCATGAAAGCATTCCCTCATCCAACCTCATCATCCCTAGATTCAGCTTCTCTTTTTCCTCCCTTCATCCTTTTTAGGAGGCTTGCTCCTTTCCTGTTGTGATGAAGTTGATAGACGATCTTCTACAGGTGTCTTCTTCTACCTATCTGATCTCTTCTTCTTCCAAGAATAAAGAACCTCACTATCTGCCGCTGAGATGGTGCATCTAGTCATCTGTCATGTCAAGCTCTCCTGCGAAACAAGCAGATTTTTCAGCTTCAGCAACGATGTCTGATTGGTCTAGCCCTGCACAGACGTAACAAAAGTCACTTATTCCTTCCGCAAGCCACAGATAATGTATCTCTTCAGCTTTGCCTCTGAAATAGACTCTTCTGGTCCAATGCTGAAATTTCAGCGCATAGGTTCTTCATCTTTAAGAATGATGATATGGACAACTCTCCTTGAGTTGCTTTTGTCAACTCATTCTCCAGAAATTATAGTAAGGTGCATTCTTCTTATTGAACAGGCCATCCAAAGGCCGTCCAAATCTCAACAACTGACCGACATTCAATGATGTGGTTGAAGAGCTCTTGTGAGATTGTCCGCTTCAGAGTGAACTCTACCTTCGCATTGGTTCTCCTATAGCTCTCCAAGCTCTCACCGCCTCAGCATTCCCTGCAGTAGCAACTACTTCTTATCTGTCGTCTCCACCGACGACCTCCCAAAGGTCCTCGCCCAGAAGATAGTTCTTCATGCAAAACCTCCACTTTTTAAAGTTGGTCTGCGTCAGGAGCTCAATTCTCAAACCTCTTGCATAAACGGTTTTCATTGTTGTAACTCTGGTTCACTTAAGCTTTTAAAGGACTAGCACACATCTGAGGTTGATCACTGCCAATTATTTTGTCCCTCTGATACCATGTAAAAATTTCGTTGAACCAGAAAAGTCGCAGAAACACTCAATCAAACCAAGACAAATAAACCAGAAACAGTAGAAGAACAAAAGTTGAATTGTATTAATTATCTTCTTTACAATGTGAAATATACATTGCGAAACATGATTTCACAATGCACCTGATGGAGACAATAAAAAAAGACAACAAAACTGACGGACTGAACTCAGTAACCGCCGATCCGCCAAGCCGCACAAGGCTAACCGTCAAGCCGTGCAAACTGCTCCTTATTGAATACTGAGGAAGATAACCATGTCCGCACTTCTTGGTGACCTGACCGTGAGATCACCTGACCACAGAAGTCCGCGGCGAACAGATTGAACTAGAACTGAATTGTTGTTCAGCCCACCAAAGATGAATTGAAAAACCAAGCTTGTTAAAATGTCAAGGAAGACCGCCTAACCGCCTAGCCACGACCTGCTGTTAACTGCCGCCGACTGCTACCAGCTATTCGCATTGCCTCCTCTGACCTATCCGTCAGAACCAAGTGCTAGCCGCACAATCTGCAAAGCACAGCAATAACCGGTTACTACTCCTTGTTGCGCGGATACAAAATCCTTAACCGCAGAGTTTAACTCGAGTTTTGGTTCTTACAGTTTCAGTTGTTTATGACGAGGCTAACACCACTATTTATAGCCGGGTAGGCGGATACCATCACCGCCCAGGGGAATAGGATAATCGTCGGTGACGTAGCAGCTAGCAGCACCAGTCCTCTGACATGCGGACTGCCACACCAGACCGCGCGATTAAGCATCAAATTGCTCACGCGGTTAAAACCATAAGTCAGTACAGTTATGCGGACAGCACCATCAGTTCGTGTGGACTTGAGTAGATAGCCAATAGCCACTTGAACTGAACCTTAATTGCACCTAAGCGTCGGTCTGCTGGTCTCCCATACCAGACCGCACATTTCGCGATTAGCTAAGGCTAACCACGCAGTTATGTGGTTAACCGCATCAGACCGTCTGGACTTCAACCAGACAGGAACAACTGTGCAACTACAATATAATCGCAACACCGGCAGAGCCACCGCGGTCTTGGCGATCTTCGTGGTCTCTCAAACCAGACCGCACTGTCACCTGTTAGTCAACACCTAACCGCAGCGGACAGTCCTCTGAGAACAACTGCTTGGTCAGACCGCAAGAAGAGAAGTAGCCGAAGAGACGACTAGTCTCCACCGCGCTATTCGCGCGGTCTCTGTAGTCTGCGCGGTCTGCCCTCCTCAGACCGCCCACTTCCATTTCAATATTTTCAACAGTTGCGCCAGAACCAGTGAGTCAGGTAAGACCCTAGGACACGATCTTGTGCACTCTGACAAATTGGGATATTTATTTTACTTAACTAAAAAAGGGGCTCGTCGGGAGACCATTCGTTCTAGAGAAAAGAAAAACAAATAGTATGAAATATGGCGCATGGGCTAATGAAACCAACGAAGAATGTTGAGATCTAATCTCGTGGTTTTTATGTGAAAGGTCAACATAATAGACCTATATGAGAGGTCTGTTCAAGACCTTAGCGTGGTAATCAAACTTTTGTCAAGTTTTTTGAGGGGGTGAGATTGTGGTTCATTAACGTACCAGAATCATGTTCGCACATTAGGGATAAGCGACCATAGTTACGAGGAAAGAGGAAGCTCAGTCCAGTGCTAAGGTGGGTGGATTTAGTCTAGGTTTGCAAAGGAGGTGGTGAGACAATCGGTTAATGTGACAAAGAAGGTGTTACAGGGCGTGTCGCCCTATAAATCTAAAACGAGGCATTAACTTGTTGGAACCACATTCACACCTTAAGAGTAGGTAACCACTGGTTATGGGGAGGAGGAATCCCAGTCCAGTCATAAGGATTGTGTATTTGGGCCAGGTTTGCTAAGGTATTGGAAAAATATTTGATTAATACTGCAAAGAAGGATGTAGAATAGTAGTCAATGCATGTTATGAGCAAATGAAAATATGGGGGGGTCTCCTAAGTGTCTTCAAGAGCTACGTCTGTTAACCCCAAAATCGGCGATCCCTCCCAAGGTCTTTAGCTCGCAAGTCGCGGCTCACTCAGGGGTACCCCCCAAGGGTCGCGATCTGCCTCGACCCTCCTTTTTTGGGCCAAGCGGACTTCTTCCTACTATTCGCTCAGGTCGTGCGGTTAGGACGGTTTCCCCGGTCTAACCGCCCCGGTCGCATAGCTACCACGTGCCCTGCGGGACGGCGGGCTGTTCAGATGGCTCACCCTCGCAGGCCACGCGGTTAGGCCTGCTAACCGTGCAGCATTCTTCCTTGCAGGAGGCAACCTACAGCATCAGGGGGCGATCTGTGCGATCTACTCCTTAAGACCGCTAGGTCGCACCGCCAGCGTCAACGCGACCAACGCAACAGTCGCGGGCTCGGCTACTCTCTCCGGCTCAGGTTTTCCGTCGGCCCAGGAGGGCGGCCTGCTGCCCAGGCCGCCGCCCCTAGTGGGCGGCCTGCCCAGGCCGCCGCCCCTAGTGGGCGGCCTGCCCAGGCCGCCGCCCCTAGTGGGCGGCCTGCCCAGGCCGCCGCCCCTAGTGGGCGGCCTGCCCAGGCCGCCGCCCCTAGTGGGCGGCCTGCCCAGGCCGCCGCCCGTAGTGGGAGGCCTGCTCCGGGCCGCCAGCCTGGTGGGTGGCCTGCTCCTCAGGCCGCCCCGTCTGCCTACCCAAGCGGCGGCCTGTTCCTCAGGCCGCTCCCTCTGCTTGTCTCAGGCAGCCTGCCTCTCCTAGCTGCCAACCCAGGCAAAGCCTGCAGTCTGCCTGCCTCCAGTCCTCCGAGTTCGCCCAGGTCGGCGACCTGTTCTCTTCAGCAGAGGCAAAGCCTGCAGTCTGCCTGCCTCCAGTCCGCCGAGTCCGCCCAGGTCGGCGACCTGCTCTCTTCAGCCCAGGCAAAGCCTGCAGTCTGCCTGCCTCCAGTCCGCCGAGTCCGCCCAGGTCGGCGACCTGCTCTCTTCAGCAGAGGCAAAGCCTGCATTCTGCCTGCCTCCAGTCCGCCGAGTCCGCCCAGGTCGGCGACCTGCTCTCTTCAGCAGAGGCAAAGCCTGCAGCCTGCCTGCCGCCAGTCCGCCCAGGTCGGCGACCTGCTCTTCCCAGTCCAAGCAGCAGCCAGTTCAAGCAGCAAGTCCCAGACTGTGCGGCCTATCGCGGACTCCGCGGACTCAACATTTGTACTCGCATAACTCACTGCCTCACCGGTGGTGACGTTACCAAGACCGTTACCGCCACGGGCCTATAAATAGCCCCCAATGCCTCTCATTTAAGGAGATGGCACGGGGGCGAGAGAACTGCCAGCTTGATCAAGGTCTGCGGACTCAAATTTCTCAGCCCTCCACAGTTGATCAAGCAGGGTTTGTGGACTCAGTTTCCCAGTCCTCCCAGTCCTCCACAGCTGCTGGCAGTCTCTTTTACTTAGTCTCTGACAACTCCTTCCCTAGCCGCCAGCTTCCCCCATTGTACCATTTATTGTTTTCTCTTGTAAAAGTGTAATGGCAAGTTGTAATTCTGCTTCTTGATTAAAGGAAAAGCCCGTCGCAAGAGTGACATTCAAGCCGCGGCGGGCGAAGTCTGTTTTTGCCGCAGCTAGCAGCCCCTCCTCTCTTCTTCTCTCCTCTCTCGGCATCAACCTGCAAAGCTAACCGCCCGAGTAGCTGTCTGCTCGACAGTCCCTGACCAAGTTTCTCCTCGGCTCAAGCAAGCCTATTCTCTGCTTGAGCAAGCTCCTCCTCCGCTCAAGCAAGCCTTTTCTCTGCTTGAGCAAGCTTCTTCTTTGCTCTAGCAAGCTTCTCCCTTGCTGATTAGGCAAGCTTTTCTGTTGATCAGCAACCTTCCAGGCTACTCTCAGCAGACCTCTCCTCTATCCTCGCATCCCTTCCTCTTCTTCACCTTAGCTTGTGAGATCGAACAACCTGTTAACTTGAGGGCGCATTTCTTGCGTCAACAACGTCAACAGAGATTCTGTCATGATGCATGTATTGTCGAAGGTGAGCATGATGTTCGTCCTCGCACCAAGGTAGGGTGTCATTAGTTTGCCATAAGAGAGGTGCAAGTATATTGTTATGGGTCGCCGATTGAGAATGAGTCCAGAACAGTGAGGAGGCATTGGATCTGTGAGGGGCGGCCGGACTTATGGCAGAGGGGGGAGAGATCGTGTGGAGTTGCGACCCGGCGGATGCGTACGCGGGCGGCTAGTGCGTCGGGAGGGAACCGTGAGATAGAGAGAGAATTAGAGAGATTGGAAATTAGATAATAGCTTTCCTTCCTTTCTCCTGACCCCAGCCCGCCCTAATAAGAGTTACAAAGAGTTCCCAAAATGCCCCCTCCACGGGCTTAGACACGAAGGATCAAATGCGCGTAATAAATATAGAAACTAGATAACATGACCCGATGCGGGACCATAACATATATTTCCACACATAAGGAAAGTTTCTAATCCTTTTTTTTTCTTTTCTTCGGATCTTTGTGGAACTGCTTGCGCACATGTTTGCTCGAGTATTTCTCAGGTAGTTGGCATTAATTGCTCCTAACCGTGTGGGCAGCCCACCCTCTTATATAAATAGGGGGTCAGGGGTGCTTAGAGGCGACACGGAACATGAGCTAGAATCTGCCCTGTAGTAGGTGCGGTTATTCTTAGTCATCGGGCGCCGTCGGTTTTTTGTGCCTTCTTGTGCATTGTAATAGTTTGTAATAACACCTTTTATGGAATATTACTGTCCACAACAACTGGTGTTCGTAGTTGTGGGCATATATGATGTTCGTCGTTGCTAGCGACAAGCTCTTTTCTATGCTCTGTTTGCTCAACTGTCAAGGGTTCTAACAATACAAATGCATAAGAAGTTCAAAATGAAAGTGCAACTTTAACAACAATACAAAAAAAACAATAACATGCAACAAAATCCAATTCTAAAAATTACACCCAGTGTTTTGAGTGTATTGATTCTTCAGCCAGATGACCCTTTTATGTCGTGATAGTTTTTAGAACATGGCTCTATTAACAGTTGTAAAAACACGGTAGTGAAATCGTAGAACTCAGGATCACCACAAATCTCGTGATGTTCTTCAAGCTCTTCAATTGCATGCTTTTGAAAAATTAAAAAAAAAACATAAATCTGAACTAGAATATAATGAGCTCCTTGCTCTCTCGCTTTAGAGAAGCGAGGGGTCTAGAATATACAGCAGTTATTGAGGCAAAGTACTTGCACTCGCCTCAATTAGTGTTAAGGACACATGCACAAGAGTTTCCATGGTGCGTTGGAGGTACAAGAGATCCTCGCGAGTGGCATACTCTGAGAGATCTCACCCATCACTTCGTGTCAGAAGTTGTTGGTTCCTCGTTCTCAGGCCATTGCGATGTTTCCGCTCACAACAAAGATCCATACTCAACGGACCAAGTTGTTGGAACCAAAACCCAGGATCAAGATTATCTAACAATGTTCAGACCTGGATGGACGTGAGCTACTCCACCAAGAGAGGTTGTGAGAGAGGTGGGAAAAAAACTCTAGAGTGAGAGAGAGAGAGAGAGAAAGAAAGAGCTCTGTTAGTGAAGTAAGGAGGTAACAAATCAAAGGTCCATTCACTAACCCAGGAGTGTATAAGAACTTTCCCTCCGAAAAATAAGATAGTGTGGTTTAGGCAAGAGGGTCAAACAAGCGCGTGAGTTTTAGCAAGACTCCATCCAATGGGCTTTAGGGGAGGCTACCCGATGGGCATCCTTCAAGCAACTCTGAGGTCAGCCCAAAACCTGTTGACTGGCATAACTAGTCGAAATCACCCAAGGTTGCACGAGACCCTTGAGGTGAAACCTCCCTTCTTCAGCCTTGATGTTTATCGGCTTAAATTCATGCATTGGTTGGATTTGTGGCGCATAACGACAACTCCATAAGTGACTCTTAAACAAAAAAGTCCAAATGTGATAGTTGGTATCCTCCAAGATGACACGGATGCGGAAATAAGTAGTGGTGACAATGTCTACCATGATTTAAGAGACGAGAGAGAACCCGTGAGACCTTTTGTTGAGAGTTGCAAGACTTTATGCAGAGAGCTACTAACGAGAGTTGCTGGCTAGAGATGTCGACAAGAGTTGCTTGAGCTACAGACAAGAATTGTGGATGAGATGCGAGAGCTACTGAGGATATGTCATGATGAGAGGTGTTGACGAGGGACGTTGGCGAGAGATGCTAGGGAGCTAAGATATCTGTTGGCAGGAGCTACGCGGGTTGTGATAGCGAATTTGTTCGAGATGCGGGTTAAAAGTCTAGCGCTGCTACCATGTTAGGGCAAGAGCTATAGGTGATAAGAGAGAACAAATGTATTCATCCCATGAAGGGTTATATAAAAGAGGGAGTATACATATACATGAACTTGTAGGCAATGTGGAACTAAACCTATATACATGACTATAAATATATTTAACAAGATTGGTCTACTTTTGGTTCGAAAATGTATTTGAACAACATAACAAGCTCAAGTTTAATTCTCTTCCGTTAACACCCCAAAAAAATTTAAGAAAGAAACACAAACAATTCCTACCTCAAAAAAAATACTAATAATAAAAGCCAACTCTTTCTTTCAATAAGAATGTATTCAAGGTCATTCAAGTAAATAAGTAAAATATCCTACGGCAAATGTTATATAAAGTGTATAGTATAAGTATATAAAGTAATTATGCACAACATAAAAATAAGTATAAAAGTTAAGAGGAAGAAAACAATGCACAAAAAACTGGGTTAAATACAAATAATTATTTAATTAATCCATCAACCGAATACAAACAATAAATCTTTTTGTAGGTCTTACCAATCAAAATAGATTATCAATCTCAGCACCTAAACAATCAATACCAGTGGGTCCAAAAGTTAAACCAATTATTGTGTTCATGAGTAAAGTAGTCAATCATTAAATTGAGGATTGCTCCTAGGAATTTTCATGTTTTTTTTAAAAAATTCATAAACAAGCATTATTAATTAAATTATTCTTTCCCCCAACCTGATAAGCCCTAAAACATGTAACTTTAGTGCTGATTCTTCTCAACCCTAACCCTAAATAAGAGAAAAAGACTTGACAGATACTAAGAACTGACCTGCCACAGTTTAACCTCCACACCGTCAACTGTTGAGGCGCCCTTCAATATCTCATGAGCAAGCCTCTCAACATGCCCATAAGTGGAGTAGTACCTGAAGAAAAGCCGTAAGAATTCATTCATATCAACATTATTAAAAGTTTAAATAGAGGAAGAAATTTTTTTTGTTAGTTATCTCACTTAGTTTAAAAAATAGCAGATCCAAAGAATCCCCATAGAGAAAACAGACACGGGTAAATCCTGTTTAGGCATTATCACAAACACTTTACACGCAGTAACACCAACAACTAGTAATCTACAAAATCAAATACAGTGATTTGCATCGAAATACACTTGAAAGATTGTTCTTTGCAAAAAAAAACTCAGAAAAATAGAGCAGGCTGGAAATTAAACAGATTTGAATAGTGAAAAAATACTGCAATCAGTCAGCGCTTACACAATGTAAATCTTCGTCGCCATGAATTGACGATGGAGGCCTCGGATTTACAGTTAGAGAAGAAGAAGATGGAGATTCCTGTTCTTGCTGAGACCAATTGGATCATGGCTCCACAACTTATAGCGAAGAATTTCTGACAATGGCGCAACATTCAACATTAAATAATCGTCGGCGACGGCGAGATAATGAGATACCATCCGCCCGGGCCAACTTGACCGGCCCAATCAACCACTCGATAGGCCCAAATTTATTAACAACATTTTGTAATTAATAATAAGAGATGATTCTTAAGTGCAAATCAAATTTGGGTACATGCAAACTGAATTTGATACGTGCAAATTAATTTTACGTGCAAACTAAAATATTAAAAATACAGACCAAATTGTTATGTGCAACTACCCATAAAAAAACACAATGCTAGAGAAAACGACATGCTTTATGGAGGATTCTCATCGGTTACCCATCAGAAATAAAAACACAATGATAGATTTTGAATGTGAGCCACTACCTGTTAATAGAGGATTTTGAAAGGCAGGACAGCCGGATTATGCGCTGGAAATGGGGAAACCTTCGGCCTAGACTGCGGCGGAAGAATCGTTGAGAACTAGAGCCGAGAGGGAGGTGCTTACGGAGTGAGAGGAACGATGCCACATGGAAGCTCGTCGGCGGGAGTAGAGCTCGACATCCACACCAGAATGACGATTGTCTCTCTCCAACAGTGAACCCTAGGGTTACTCCAAAGCCGAGAGCCGTGCATGGACGTCAGCCGGAGAGGGTTCGACGACGACCAGCGAGGGTATTTGGTGCAGGCGGAGACTGACGGAGCCCGCAGCGAACCAGTGAAATGTTTTTGGAGTACAGGGACAGCGGTGGGTTGGTTTTCACCGATCGGTTTTTAGGGTTTGAGTTTTAATAGATTTTATTTAAATGTTTGGGTTGCACATATCAAAAATCGATTTGCCGAATAATATATTGTAAAATTAACCGAATGTGTCCGATGTATAAAAATGTACTTGTTTCAGGTCAACAAGATGCTCCGGCAGATCAGTCTAAAATGGAACCGTCTTCGCTTGAGACGGCTGGGAAGTGGATTTTTTTAATGTGGAAAATCCCTGAAATAGGTAACAAAACACGTGGTTTGGGATTGTGCCAATTAAACTTTCACCAATCCTTATA
This sequence comes from Platanthera guangdongensis, assembly GCA_039583875.1. Classification (NCBI taxonomy): domain Eukaryota; kingdom Viridiplantae; phylum Streptophyta; class Magnoliopsida; order Asparagales; family Orchidaceae; genus Platanthera; species Platanthera guangdongensis. The sequence continues at coordinate 162,528,573 of CM077165.1, read as the reverse complement.
TTGTTACGGAGCTTTGTAGAGAACTAGAGGGCGACAGGTCGCCTCTCATTACAGTTGTAGAAGGTGAGAGAAGATGTTTCGAGGGTGACAGACCACCGTTCGACGCTCGTAAAGCTAAGTGTTTTTTTGGTTGCTGCTCTTTTGGTGAACATTGTGTTCAAAGCACTCTGGAGTCGTTGGCTGATGCTCGGAAATGGGGGCAGTGAGCCCGACACGTTCTGGATACCTTCGGCATGTCTCCGACAATGAGTGGAGGTGTTTGGAGCGGAGGGCTTGTTGCTGGGTAGAGAGCGCAATGTGTGCGGAGTGTGCTACGCACGTAGCGAAAATGGGCATAGGACGAGACGTGCGCAGGGTAAAATGTGTGTGGTGGAACCCCCAAGGGGCACTTGAAGGGGATCGAAGATCTTCGAGGGCATTCGAAGATCTTCGAAGAATCTTCGAGGGCGTTCGAAGATCTTCAAAGGCGTAACGAGACCTTCGAAGGATTCTTCGAGGAGCTCTCTCGTGCATTGGAAATCAGATGGGATGAAAGGAGGGCATGGAGCCACTTTTATAATTTTTGAGGGTGGCATTATCGTAAATAAGTGATGATTACGGTAATTTAATGCAATTATCCGCACACCATAACCAATTTATGTGCTAGCGCAAACTCTCTATCTTATATTTTATAACATGTATGTTTCAAAAATTTTCTACGCGCACACTCATTATGAGATTCGGTTATGCACGCCCTCATAATGAGTGGTTACGCTGACGTGGTTATGCGGCGATTTAACGACGGTGGCTAGGCCGCGGCCGAGGGACCGGCCGGCGGAGGGCGACCAGTGGCGGTTGGCGACGGGACCCGGCTGGCGAGGGCCGACCGATGGGGGGCTGGCTGTGCGCCCTAGGGGGGCGGTGGTCTGTCCGGCCCGAAGGAGCTGGCCGAGGGCGCGGCCGGGCACAGATTCCGGCCGCACAGATACTGGCCGCGCGGCAGTGGCGCTAAAGAAATTGTTCAAAATGTGTCTACGCTCAAAAAATATTGTTCTAAACGCCCGCCGCCATACTCCAAAACATTATTTTTGGTCTTTTTTTGAGACAGCTGCTAGACCACTCTATTTTTCATCTCTCTCCATTGCCAACTCTCTCATTCCCACCTCTCCAATTTTTAACACTGAAACAAATAAACAAACAAACAGACCCATCTAAAAGAAAGATGGGCAGTTTGAAGTATTTAACTACAGCAATACCCTACATAAAGCATTTTATAAGTCTAATGAGTAGATATATGAAGAAGAATCCAGTAGAGTTTGAATATATTAGATGCCAAGAGAATCTTTTGTTGGTCACAAGGAACAAAAGATCGACGTCAGCTTGTTACCTTAGATTTGTTTAAGTTCACCGATAATCATTACACAGGAGATCAAGATGACATAAGAAATGTAATTAAGGCTCCATTTGGCGCGGTTGTGGCTGTGAATGCAGTGGTTATGAACTGTCATTCGTAAACGCCTGACCTCACCTGAGAAATTTCATCCACTTTTATATTCAAAACTAGTAATCTTTATTTTCTCCAAAAAAACCTGAATTTTGTGATTGCACAAGAAGCAACAAATTTCCCCGCGATTAAATACAGAAGTTGAATTCACCAAGGTTCAACAGTGGTTGATTAAAACAAGTAAAAGATATATTCTTTGTGACAAAAATTCAGCCATAAATTCTCATGCTACATGAAAGAAACAATCATATTTGATGTAAGAGTATTTGGAAGAGACTCAGCAGTAATGCAACAATTCATAAGAAATACCACAGAGATCTTAAAGCATATATACTCATTAAACCATTTGAAATTCTTCATTTTCAAAAGTTGAGTGGACAAATGGAGCAAGTGCAACAAACTGAAGTGACATTTTTGAGTTCTAGACAGTATTTTATTTCAATATTCAATTAAAGAAGATCCAAGTGAGCCAAATCTGAATCTAAAATGATATAAATTTGCCCAGGAAAGGTTTTCAGGAGACCTCGAAGCATAGAGATACATCCAGTATCACAAAGGAGAAAACTCTTAACACAGAAAGAGGAAAAGCAGCTCAACCAATATTCAATATCAGACAAACAGTGATGAAAGGCACACAAGGGAATATTTAGTCCATATATGATAATTAGATCAAGCTGAGCCCTTCAACTTCTTTGCAATTCCGGCAAAATACTGGCCCTGATGGAACGCAACCTGGAGTTCAATCTCAGAAGGCTGCCTTGTTCCATCTCCGGCGAAAGTTCCAGCACCATAGGGGGAGCCCCCCTTCACCTTCTCGATCTCGAACATTCCGGCTCCGGCTGTATAGCCGATGGGCACATAGATAATTCCATGGTGAACCAGCTGAGTGACGGCAGTCAGGCTGCGGGCAACAGTACTCGATCAAACATGAACTTTTATAGCTGAGAAATGACATCTTTCAGAGGCCGAAAAAAAGGCTTACGCTGTAGTTTCCTGACCACCTCCCTGAGAACCTGTGCTGAAGAAGAGTCCAGCAGGCTTTCCGGCAAGCTGCTGAGTTCTCCAGAGGCCGCCAGTGGAGTCCAAGAATGCTTTGAACTGCGAGGCCATCATTCCAAATCTGGTCGGGAAGCCGAAGATGAATCCATCAGCTTCAGCTAGTTCATGGGCTGTTATGATTGGCACATCGCTCTTCGGTGGGGCGCCCAACTTTCCAAGCACTTCTTCTGGGAGTGTCTCAGGAACCTATCAATCAAGTCATTCAGATTCTTAGATTTTGTATGAATTGAAGAATGAAGATTTGATTATATCATTTTTGTTAGAAAATAAATTTGGTCAATGATACAAATGGTGTTGAAAACTTATGTTTTGATGGGGAATTATTACGTTAATAGTCCCACATCAAACATTGAGAGTATATATCTGTATAGAAATATCATAAGATTGATCTAATTTGGGGTTGATAATGTATTTGGTCAATGCAACAAGCTCAAGTTTAATCTTTTTCAATCCACAATTCTATAACTCCTCTCTCAAAAAATAATACTAATAACATAAGCCAACTCTTCCCTTCTATTAGAATATATTTGAATAAAAAAAGGGCAGCCCCGTGCACAAAGCATCCCCGCGCAACGAGGTTCCGGGGAAGGGTCCCACCACAAGGGTGAAATGAAGGCAAACCTTACCCTGCATTTTTGCAAGAGGTTGCTTCCAGGGCTAGAACCCGTGACCACAAGGTCACACCGGGACACCTTAACAGGTGCGCCCAGGCTCCCCTTCTATAAGAATATATTTGAATGTATAAGGAAAATATCTCATAATTGACAAAATAAATCGATTTCTTCTATATTTTTTCTCATAACAACAGAGTACAAGATATAGAGATACAGGAGACTACTTTAGGAAGCTATTTTATACCTGTACAATATTTACGGCTATAATCATGCCTAACCATTGAATGAGGAGATTCCTAAATTTAAGTTTTTCCAAAGCTGGCTATTTCAGATTTTCATAGCTGGCTCATTAAGGTTTCTATAGCTGGCTCATTAAGGTTTCTATAGCTGGCAAATTGGGAGACTCACGCCAACACTCCCCCTCAAGTGGGTGCGTAGATATCTCTAACACCCAACTTGTCAAGTGAGTCGTTGAAGTTTCTGCTGGAGACTGCCTTGGTAAGAACATCAGCTAACTGGTCTTCAGATTTAACGAAAGGGAACTGAATGATTTTTTCCTCCAGGTTCTGCTTGATGAAATGTCGGTCAATCTCCACATGCTTGGTGCGGTCGTGTTGAATTGGGTTATGGGATATGTCGATTGCGGCTTTGTTATCACAAAATAAATTCATTGGAGAGTCGGGAGGAAACCCGACCTCTGTTAGCAAATTTCTAAGCCAAAGAAGCTCGCATAATCCTTTTGACATGCCTCGGAACTCAGCTTCAGCACTAGATAAGGCCACCACCTTCTGTTTTTTGCTTCTCCATGTAACCAAATTTTCTCCTACGAATGTAAAGTAGCCCGAGGTTGACTTTCTATCCAAGAGGTTTCCGGCCTAGTCCGCATCCGTGTACCCTTCAATATTAAGGTGTGCATTCTTGGTGAACATTAGTCCTTTTCCTGGTGATGACTTTAGATAGCGGAGAATTCGAGTTACAGCTCCCATATGGTCTTCACTCGGATTATGCATAAATTGGCTTACCACACCTACGACATAAGTAATGCCGGGGCGGGTATGCGATAAGTAAATTAGCTTCCCCACTAGTCTTTGATACCTTGGCTCTGTTTGGGACAGCTCTGGCGGATTGAAAAGCTGCTGTCCGGATAGAGCTGTTTTAAAATAGATTTCTGGGGAGCATTTTTGAAAAGCTGCAGAGTGTTTGGGTATTCTGTGTAGAAGTGCGCTCGGAATCGCCCGAGGAAGGACGTCGGGGGCTCGGAATCGCCGGAGGAAGGCCGTCAGGGGCTCGGAATCGCCGGAGGAAAGCCGTCCGACCTCTAAGCATGTTCCAACTGAAGAAACCATTATATTTCCAAAACCTATGAGAGAGAAAGCTATTTTGCAAGAGCAGAAGCTGGGGGAGGGAGATTTCTGAAAAGCTGCAAAACAGCGCCAGATTTTAAAAGCTCTTCACAGGGAGCTGTCCCAAACACATATAAAGCAGCTCTGGCGGCTGGAATAGAGATTTTCCAGCCGCCAGAGCTGCGCCAAACAGACCCCTTATCTTATCGGTTGGCACCTGGTCCGAATATTCTCCAAGCCTATGGTTCTGCACAATTGGTGTATCCACGGGTTTACAATCTAGTAATCTCACTTCTGTCAATAGGTCTAGAACATATTTTATTTGAGAGAGGAATATGCCTTTTCTTGACCTCGCCACCTCTATTCCCAGAAAATATTTAAGCCCTCCCAAGTTCTTCATTTCAAATTCAGTAGACAATTGTTTCTGTAGCCTCAAGATCTCATCTGTATCGTCCCCGGTAATTATCATATCATCCACATAAACTATTAACGCCGTCATCTTGCCTTGTCGGTGTTTCAGGAAGAGAGTATGATCAGAGTTACTTTGGTGATAGCCATACTTCTTCATAGCTGAACTAAATCGGCCAAACCATGTTCGCGGTGACTGTTTTAGTCCATACAATGCCTTCTCCAATTTACAAATCATTTTATTCCCAACTGCTCCTGTTTGTCCTGGTGGAATATCCATATATACCTCCTCATCAAGGTTGTCGTGAAGAAAATCATTTTTTACGTCGAGTTGATGTAGTGGCCAGTCCAAATTTGCTGCAAGAGATAGTAAGACTCTAATGGTGTTTAGTTTAGCTACCGGTGAGAAAGTTTCTGAGTAATCCAAGCCATATGTTTGGGTAAAACCCTTCGCCACAAGTCTCGCCTTGTATCGTTCTATTGATCCATCAACTTTGTATTTTATTGAGAACACTCATTTGCATCCCACTGTTTTTTTTCTTTTGGTAACGGGACCAATTTCCAGGTATTATTATTTTTTAATGCTTCTAGTTCTTCTTGTATTGCTTGTGCCCACTTTGGATCAGATAACGCTTCTTCAACATTTTTGGGGATCTGGTAGGAAGATAGTGTTTGAGTGAAACTCTTGAGAGGCTTGGGCAGACTTTGAGTAGATACATAATTTGCAATGGGGTACTTCGACTTCCTTCTTCATCTGGGTTGTATCTGTTTGGTGGTTTCCCACAATTGTGTCTAGATGGCAAGACATAACTAGTAGAGGAATCCAAAATATTAGCATGTAATGGTGTAGCAAGAGTACTTACCTCAGGAACATTCTCATGAGAAGGGACTTCGAGTACTGAGGAAGGAGGGGACTGAGGATACTCTGTATTCTCTGCTTCTTCAGTTTCGACTTCTTCATCCCTTATTTCAACATTATCAATAGCTAGTGGTGTCGCATGTAGTTCAACCTCCATATTTCCAGTTCCATGCGCACCGGCAGGAGCCATTAACCAATTCATCTCGTCGATGTGGGTCTCCCTCCGAAGAGAAGAGTTGGGTACTGGTGATGGGTAGAAATTCTCGGACTCCAAAAAGGTGACATCCATGGTGATATAGGTTCTGGTGGTGGGGTCATGACATCGGAACCCCTTTTTGTGCATACCATACCCCAAAAATAAGCATCGAACAGCACATGGGTCCAATTTGGTGCGTTGATTTTTGTGGAGATGGACAAAAACGACACACCCAAAGATTCTAGGAGGGAGCATCAATATTGAGGGAAGGGATATATGACTAGAGAGTATCTGTAATAGGGTTTTAAAGTGTAAAATTTTTGATGGCATTCGGTTGATTAAGTACACAGCAGTGGCCACAGCAGCCCCCCCAATGGTAACTCGGCACCAGTGAGCCAAGGAGTAGGGCACGAGATGTTTCCAGGATATGTCGATTCTTCCGTTCGACGACGCCATTTTGTTGGGTGTTTGAGAACATGAGGTTTCATGAATGAGGCCATGCTGTTGGATATATGTCTGAAAGCTTTTGTTGATGAATTCGTCACCATTATCAGAACGAAGAATTTTATCTTGGAGGAGAATTGAGTTTGAACCATAACATGAAATGTTTGAAAAACGGTGAAGACTTCGTCTTTGGTTTTTAACAGATAGAGCCATGTCATTCGAGTACAATCATCAACAAAAATTACGAACCAACGATGACCAGTAGGGGTAGGGATCGGGGATGGTCCCCACACATCGGAGTGTATCAATGCAAATGGGGTGTTAGTTTTATTCAAACTAGCTGAATAAGATGCTCGTTGGCTTTTAGCCTTGATACACGTGTTGAAATCACCCGTCACCACACATCTTCCCAAAACCCCGAGGTGATGGTAAGGGGGGACGGGGGTACATAAACACCAAGGACCACCCGCTGCAGGCAATGTGGGACTAATCCATCCACGGGATGGCGGGGATATTCCGCCACACGGGGGGCCCAACGGGTCAACACCCAGACCTGGAACGCGGTGGGGAAGCCCAAATATACGGTCTCACACACACCCAATCCCGCTGGACTTTGGTCCTCAACACACCCCCGCAGCGGGATGGCTTTGATACCATGTTGAAACCACCCGTCACCACACATCTTCCCAAAACCCCGAGGTGATGGTAAGGGGGGACGGGGGTACATAAACACCAAGGACCACCCGCTGCAGGCAATGTGGGACTAATCCATCCACGGGATGGCGGGGATATTCCGCCACACGGGGGCCCACCGGGGTCAACACCCAGACCTGGAACGCGGTGGGGAAGCCCAAATATACGGCCCCACACACACCCAATCCCGCTGGACATTGGTCATCAACAACACGTATCACAATTAAAGTTGTCATGCCGCACATGGGAAAATAAGTTTGGGAGTAGATGCCGGAGAAAGCTAAATGATGGGTGCCCCAAGCGCCTATGCCATAGCCAAATCTGTCGTTCCTGGTTACTGGTTTGATGGTGCATGTAGTTTGCTTTGCCTGGGCTGAAATCATCAAGGTAGTACAACCCCCCCCCCCCCCTCCTAGTACCACGCCCAATGATCTCCTTGCTGAGAATGTCCTGAAAGAGACAAAAGGTAGGGTATATCAGCACAACACAATTAAGTACTTCAGTTACTTGACTCACATACATAAGGTTGTTGGAGAGAGATGGAACAAGAAGTGTGTGAGCAAGGGAGAGAGTGGGAGACAAGGGTACGGTTCCAGCCCCAGTGACTGGGTAAGTGGCCCCATTGGCATTCGCAACGTGAGTCCGTTGTTTTGGAAAAATCATTTGGATCAAATGTCATATGATCCGTTGCGCCGGAGTCGATTAGCCAGACTCCATCTGCCGGAGTAGTCGAGTTGAAAAAAACTTGACCACAATTACCTAGATCAGGGTTTGAGATAGGAGATTCAGCCTCTGGGATAAGGGAGAGGTGAGATCCAGCCGCGGCCACCGCGACTTGACCAGGAACATCTGTCGTTGCAGGAGCATCTCGTTTTTTCCGATTTTGTAGCTCGTGCCACCAGTCTGGGTAGCCATGTAATTTGAAACAGGTTTCCCAGGTATGTTTTGTACTCCCACAATGAGTACATTTATTTCCATCAGAATGACCTTTGGATCGTGAGAAGGATCCAGACTTTTGTGATTGGCCAGATTTCACACCTTTGATGGCTATAATAGCACCACTAGCCACTGCTTCTCCTCCTGAGATCATCACAGATTATCGGAGATCTTCCCTTCGAACATGAGCATATGCTTGCTCGATCGAGGGAAAAGGTTTTAAGCGAAGAACATCGCTTTGAACATGATCCAATCGATCATCGAGACCATCAAGAAAAGTGTAAACCCGCTCCTCCTGTATCATGGAGTTGTAATTTTGTATATCACTTGCACATTTCATTGGATTCGGTTGACGAAAATCGATCTTTCGCCACAGACCTTGTAGAGCATTATAATATTTTTCTATAGATCCGCCTTCTTGTTTCATTCGAGATACACGACGCTTGAGCTCGTATACCTGCGAGGTGTCAGTTCCATCAAAGTATGTGGTGGCAGCAAAATCCCATACCTGCCTAGCCGTTGGATAGCGAATAAAGTTCACGACCAAGGAATGGTCCATAGAGTTGATCAACCAGCCTTTCACCATGGCATTCTCCGTGCGCCACTTACGAAAGGAGGGGTCAGTTTCTGGTGGTTGGAGGTATTCTCCATTGATATATCCCAATTTGTCTTCTCTTGAGATGTACATCTCAACAACTTGGGACCATAATCCATAGTTGGAACCATCCAACTTGATGGTGATTGGAACCATCGGGGAATCAGTGATGGGGAAAGGGGATGTCTGTGCCCTTGACAATACCTCCGTCATTTTTGATGTTAGAGTATCAAGGATTGTTTCGGTGGATTCAGCCATGGAGGCCGAGCAAGATATTGACCCCTGACTGGCCAAAGAACAAGGAACTCAGAACCTCGCTTTGATACCATGACAAAATAAATTGATTTCTTCTATTTTTTTCACATAGCAACAGAGTACAAGATATAGAGATACAGGAGACTAATTTAGGAAGCTATTTTATACATGTACAATATTTACGGCTATAATCATGCCTAACCATTGAATGAGGAGATTCCTAAATTTAAGTTTTTCCAAAGCTTGCTATTTCAAATTTTCATAGCTGGCTCATTAAGGTTTCTATAGCTGACAAATTGGGAGACTCATGCCAACAATAATAAATGTTATATAGACTGTACAAAATAAGTAAAGAGAACTAGAGGAAGAAAACAATCCAGAAAAAGACAAGGTTAAAAACAAGAAATTATTTAATTAATCTTTTTTAAATTGTAGGCCTTATCAATCAAGATGGATTATCAATCTCAGCACCTAACCAATCAATACAAGTGGATCATAAGAGTTAAAAACCAATTACTGAATTCATGAGAAAAGTATCCAATCATTAAACTGAGGGAAGCTCTTAAGAATTTTCATGTTTGCTCATAAATCTTTTTAAAAGAAGCACAAATCATTAATTTGATCTTTCCCGAGAACCTGAGAAGCCCTAAAACTTGTAAGTTTAGGGCTGATTCTTCTCAACCCTAACCCTACATAAGAGAAGAAGACTTGACAGATAATAAGCACTGACCTGCCACAGTTTGACCTCCACACCTTCAACTGTTGAGGCGCCCTTCAATATCTCATGAGCAAGCTTCTCAACATGCCCATAAGTGGAGTAGTACCTGAAGGAAAAGTTGTGAGAATTCATTCATATTAACATTTTTTATGAGTTTAAATAGAAAATCAATATGCTATCTCATCAATTTCATGAAGTATCTGAAATTGAGGGGAGAAAATTGTTCCTTTTTAGTTATCATCATCATTAGACCTACTCCAGCTATTTGAATTTAAAAAAAGCATGGCAGATCCAAAGAATCTCCATAGAGAAAACAGACACGGCTGATTCTGTTCAGGCAAAATCACAAACAGTTGACGCGCAGTAATCACCAAAATTAGCGATCTACAAAATTTGATACAGTGATTGACATAAAAGGCCACTTGAAAAACTGATCTTTCCAACAAATCCTCAGTTAAAATTTCGCAAAGGAACACAAATCAGCCTGGAAATAGAACAGATCAGAATAGCAAAAATGGAAAAACTGTTCTTTCCACCAATCCATGGTCAAATTCCAAAACAAATCTCAGAAAAAATAAACTAAACTGGAAATAAAACAGATCAGAATATTTTTAAAAAAAACCGAGATCAGGCAACGCTTACACAATGTAAATCTTTGTCGCCATTGATTGAGGATGGGGAGCTCTGCAATCAATCTCAGATCTTCGGTTAAAGGGAAGAAGATGGAGATTCCTGTTATCGCAGAGACCAAATGGATCATGGCTCCGCAATTTATAGAGAAAGCTGTAAATCTTTCCGACGTGGTAAGAAATAACTTGGTCAACAAACCAAAAAAAATGCCTAATTTTAACCTCCAATGAACGAAGAGGACCACGAGATTTCCAGCTTCAGCCTGGCGCTGACGTCACGACAGGCATCAGCAATGGCAATGAATAGTTTGCACGGTCTCACAGCCCGGCCCTACTTGACCCAATTAACCTGGCCGTAATTTAGGGGCCGGTAAGAAACCCAACGGTCCAACAGGTCATTCTTAAAAATTTTGGTCACACCCATTGTAAGGTATTGAGATGTTACTTTTTCAAAACCATGCGGTTGGTGGAGTGGTCATATTGTTTACTGCTTATACACTCAGAACCAACGAACACACTAGGCGGTGGGAGACTAAACCGTCCCTTTTAGCGATCGCAACGCACGCTTAGACATCGTCCTCCATTCTACGTGGCGTACTTAACACCCCCTCGTCACGTGCCTCTCTACTCTGATATCATGTAAAGCATTGTGGCAGTTGATTGGTCGCCACACAGGAGGCTGTTGGCAGAGGGCAATTACTGGTTCTCTTGTGATCTTCAAAGTGCTGGATGTATCATGGAGGTGGCTTCAGCGGGAGAGTCGAACTTCGGCAGTCTTGACGGCACAGAGCACAGAGGTGCTCTTGGAAGGAGTGCGTGAGGAGGAGACGCGTGCAAGAACGCGCAAGGAAGAGGAGTGCGCAGGAGTGCGCAAGGATAAGGCACTCATGGGAGCGCACAATGATGAGCTGCGCGCGGGGTGCGCGCAAGGAAGAGGCGTATGCGGGAGCACGCATGGACCAGGCGCGCGCAAGAAAGATGTGTGCGTGGGACCGTGCAAGGAAGATGTGTGCGCAAGAGCACGCAAGGAAGAGAAATGGAGGAGAGAGAAAATCGTAGGAGGAGTAGAGAGATAATTAGTATGAGAAATTTCCTAGCCCGTAAGGAAATCCCCAAATGAAGGAGAAAGAGGGTCTATTTATATATTCCAAGAAGGGTGATCCAGTAACCCCACATAACTACCAGACAGACGAATAAAAACGTCTGAAATGGAGCACACAGAACGCCAATTTTACGAAAATGACGAGACCGCCCCCGGGCAGTTTCAAGTCTACCGAAAAACTAACCGCCCCTCCCGCGGGGGGAGGGGGGGCCGACGGGGCCGACGGCCGGGGTAGAGGGCCCCCAGCCGAGGTCGGGCGGCTTGATCGCTGCCCAATTTGGGTAGCAAGGAGGTCGCCCCCAACCGGGCGGCACAAGGGTCGTCCGATTTAGGGAGACCTTGTTTACTGGAGGGGAGTCGGCCAGAGTCTGGCGGCAATAATGTCGCTTGATATGGTCACTGAGGGGCCCGCTTAGCAGCCCGATTTGGGGCTGCGATGCCCTCTGGCGGGAAGCCAAACAGAGTCGGGCGGCAAAAATGTCGCCCGATCTGGTCGGAGAGGGGGCCGCTCCAGTCGGGCGGCCAAAGGGCCGCCTGATTTGGGGTGGCGAAGCCCTCTGGCGGGAAACCGGCCAGAGTCAGGCAGCAAAAATGTCGCCTGATCTGGTTGGAGAGGGGGCCGCCCAAGTCGGGCGTCCAAAGGGTCGTATGATTTGTGGTGGCCCTGCACTTTGGCTGGGAGCCGACTAGCGCCAGGCGGCAAAATTGCCTCTCGGTCTGGGCGGCGAGGAGGCCGATCCTCTGCTGGTCGACAGAGGGCTAGGCGGCGAAAAGGTGGCCCGACGGAGGTCTGAGCAGCGAAAAAGCGGCTCAGCTGGGGCGACCGGAGACAAGCGGTCAATGGGTCATCGAATCGAGCGGTCGCGCGGCCGTGAGACTGTCTCACAATTCGACCAAGGCGGTTACGTCAGGTGGTTCTTTGGATATCTGCACCCTGCGCATGGTGGTGCGACTAGCGCTTCTAAGGGGGACCCATCATTTTCCCCCCAAGTCCCCGCAGTCCAGGGAGAATGTAGAGCAATGACTTTTGCTTGAGAGCTGGGTCAGACGTGCGGTGTTTATATAGTAAAGCGCCTTGGAGGTGGAAAAAGGTGGAATGTGCAAGGGGCGCATTGTGCGATAGGTGCGATGTGAGCAATTGGTGCAATGTGCGTGAAGCACGCGCTAGGCTTAAGGTGCACTGGGCGTGGAGGGCGCAGTTTTGGTGTGTGTGTAATGTATGCGCAGAGCACAATTTTCATATAGCGCAATTTGCTTAAGGCGCAATGCGAGTGACATGAACAATATGTGCGAGGTGCAATGTGCACAATGCGTGCGCATGTCGCAACATGCACCGTGTGTGCAAGGTGTTATGTGAGTCGTGTGCGCTATGTACGTGCCGGGTGCAATGCGCGTGATGTGTGTGTCATGTTATGTGTATTTGTCGCTTTATATTCAAGCAAGGTTCGGCCTACCTGGTGGCTGAATGCTTCTTGCAAGGGAGGTTCATGCAGTGGTGCTCCTTGTTAGTTGTGGAGCATGTTGATGTCCGGGGACGACATCGGATTCCTGTAAGTCTAGAGGTGAAAATCCCTCACTCGATGGTGTAGACCGTTATTACGGCGTAGCTTAATTTTGTAGGAAATCCGGGTGCCGAGAAGCAGAAATCCGAATATCGAATAACAAACACAGAACAAAAAACAGAGCAGTCACAAACACAAGATGTTACAGAGGTTCACCCAAAACCGGGCTACGTCCTCTCTCCCCTTCTTCTTCCTTCTTGTATTCACCAAAAAGAAACAGATTACAAAAGGTTGCAAGGATCAAATCCGATCCTACCTCTTCTCCTCTCTTCTGGACAAGAAACACCAAAGAAGAATACCTTCTGGATCGATCTCAACGAGATACCTCGTATCGTCTCCAAAAGAATCCGCCGCCACAGACTGCAATGAATCCGTATCCCTAAATCGGGAAAATAACAACGTATATAAACGTCTGCCGGCAACCACGATCGTCGACCAAGCAAGACCGGTCGACGATCGTCGATCGTCGACCCAAAAGGCCGGTCGACGATCGCGACCCCGATCGTCGAACCAAAGGGCCGGTCGACGATCGTCGATCGTCGAACCAAAGGGCCGGTCGACGATCGTTGATCGTCGAACCAAAGGGCCGGTCGACGATCGACGATCGTCGAACCAAAGGGCCGGTCGACGATCGTCGATCGTCGAACCACCGCCGTCGTGGGTCCCAGAGATGTCGAGGGGGGATCACACTTCGATTCCTCTAAGCTCACGTGGGCGAACCCGGTGTGAGAAACAAGAGGGCCGGAAGTGTTCCACAACCCCAACAAATTTGGCATGGGAGATCTCTGATGGGAGCAGGGGCTTCGACGTTGACGGGGATGAGGTATAGTTTTGCCTTTATTGTACCTTTTTATATCCGTGTCATGTAGTGGCTTTGTGTCGTATTTGCGGCGCATTGGTCATTCGACATGTACTCTTGATTGATTGTTATTATGCTCCAACTTTGAATATTTGCTTATGATAGTAGAGCATTTGCGGTGTTTGAATTCTTCTTAAGAAGTTTGTAACGTTGGCTCCGCTATCTTCGCGCGAGCAACTTTGAGGTATTTCTTTTGAGGTTGATTGTGAAGGGACGAGACCCAGAGGGTTCTGCGACCTACTGCCAGGGTGAAGGATGAATGTTTCTAGCCGGGCAGTGTGAGGCCGGGCTCATCAGTCTGGGCGATGTATCTAAGTGTGTTGGCGAAGGGTGAACCTTCGAACCTTGGCGACCGCGAGGGGGGCAGGCCCTGGCGGTGCCGCAACCTACTATGACGGAGAAGGGTATACCTTCGATCGGCGGTAGTGGGAGGTTGCAGGGATGTTAACCTAGAGGTAGATGTTTGAATCGTCGTCCTGTGTAAGCAAACTTGTTCAGCTTCTTTGACATCGGTGGTTGGAGGGTGAGGTCCAGACGACACCCGGACTACTATCTGGGTGAAGGGCGGATGGCTTTCTGCAGGCGTGAGTGTGTTGTTGTTGATTTTGGTTTTGATAACATTTCTGAGGACGAGCTTATTGAGATCGTCGTTGATCAGGAGGAGAAGTCTCCTCGGTTTGTGGTATCTTACATTGATTACTCCTGTGTTGTATGCGTATTTGTGATTGGACCTTGCATCCTTATTTTATTGTAGCAGCTGTGTGTGCTTTACCTCACTTTTGACTAATTGGCCTTTTATTACTTTGAATTTTTCTGATGAGATTTATAATGCTGTCTCTGTTATTTTTACGCGGACAACTTTGAGGTACTCCATTGAGGTTGACTGTTGGAGGACGAGACCCAAATAGTTTCACGTCCTACTACCCGGGTGAAGGGAGAACACTTCTAGTCAGGCAGTGAGAGGTCGGGTTTACGAGTCTCGGGGATGTCGCTGAGTGTGTGTTGGTGAAAGGCAGACCTTCGAACTTGGGCGACCACAAGAGGGTTAGGCTGTGGCAGTATCGCGACCTACTGCGAGAGAAGGGCAAACCTTCAATCACTGACAGTGGGAGGCCGCAAGGACGTGGTCCCGGAGAGATAGTGAAGGGCGGACCTTCGAACCCGGGCGAACGGAAGGGGGACAGGCCCTATCAGTGTCGCGATCTACTGCGGAGAGAAGGGTAGACATTTGATCGGCGACAGTGGGAGATCGCAGACACGTGGTCCCGAAGTGATGGTGAAGGGACAACCTTCGAATCGCTGGCGAACACGGGGGGTAGGCTCTGGCGACGTCCCGACCTACTATAGCGAAGAAGGGCGAAC
This sequence comes from Platanthera guangdongensis, assembly GCA_039583875.1. Classification (NCBI taxonomy): domain Eukaryota; kingdom Viridiplantae; phylum Streptophyta; class Magnoliopsida; order Asparagales; family Orchidaceae; genus Platanthera; species Platanthera guangdongensis. Next base: position 162,513,456 of record CM077165.1, on the reverse strand, counting down.
CTTCGATCGGCGGTAGTGAGAGGTCGATGTGAGCACGCTGCCCGGGGGAAGATGCTATTCATTAGTACGCTGCCCGGAGATAGGTGTTGTTCATTAGCACACCGCCCGAAGGTAGGTGTTGTACATTAGCACACTGCCCGAAGGTAGGTGTTGTAAATTAGCGCGCTGTCCGGAGGCAGGTATTGTTCATTAGCACGCCACACGGATGCAAGTGTTGTTCATTAGCGCGTCGTCTGGAGACAGATGTTGTTCATTAGCGCACCGCCCAGAGGCAAGTGTCTTATACATGCCCGAAATGAGCAAACTTTAAAAGCTATTATAGTCATATTAGTAATTTACGCATAGTATTCATAGAGAAATCAAGTCAGTAAAACATTGTGGTGGCGCGAGTAGAGCCCCGCTAATAGGTATGAAGCTTTCTCCCGGGATGATTGCCCCAGGGGTTGCCCCCAGTCTTTCCTAGGGAGCGGTCGGTTGATCTCCTGCTAGCTGGTTCGACACCTGACAACGTAAGAATTTCCCTAGTAGACCTTGTTTGGCGAGGCGCTCGATTTCATCTTTAAACTTGGAGCAATTTTTGTGTCATGTCCTCGGACATAGTGGAACTCACATTTTTTTGTTTGGTCCCCCATATTTTTAGCGAGGGGCCTAGGCTTGCGAAGCGCCTTGTTACCTTGTATTGCGTAAAGGATATTTGTTTTTGAGGTATTGAGGGGCATGTATTTATGGCGTTGTTGAGGTTGTGGGTTGTCATGACGTTCTGTTCTTTCTTAAGACTGATGAAACATCTTGCTACCTCCGCCATTTCATGCCTCTATCGAAATGATGCTGATATGTTTCAATTGCTTCATCGGCGGTGATCTGGGCTTCGACACCTCATACTAGATCATGATAATTTGGAGTTGTTTCTTTCATTAATGCTGAATAGAAGTTGCCAGGGCGGAGTCCTCCTAAGAATAAGCCTCTTAAGAGCTCGAGGTTGACTCCCGGGATCTGTCGTGCCGATGTGGTGAAATGATGGAAGAAATCCCTAAATGTTCCCCCATGTTTTGGCAGATCCCGGACAAGTGGGAGGGATCTTTGACTATCTGATGGTTGGCGATGAACTAGTCCGTAAATTGTTGTACTTGTTCAACGATATTCTTGATCTCACCTTCCTTCAGAGAATAGAACCAGGTTCATGCTTGTCCTGCCAGAGTCGTTGGGAATGTTTGACATATCAGAGGATTGGGGGCAATGTAGAGTTGCATCATGATTGCGATGTGTCTGACGTGCTCCAACGGATCGCTTGTTCCGTCGTATTCCTCAATCTTTGGGAGTTTGAATCCTGGGGGATTGGATGTGTCAGGACCTTAAGTGCGAATGACGAGCTACGATGGAGAGGGCGGGGGGCCAAAGCAACGCCCTGCCTGACTCGTTCGTGCTTTTCAGTAATTATGCCACAAATTTTTTCACGCGTGAGCCTTCCAACGAGGCCTGATGCTTCAAGGTGGTTGTAGTGATATTGAGCTTCAGGTCCTCCGCCAGGACGGGCTTGCGGCCTTGAATATCCATGTTGGGGAGTACTATTTCATGCATGTTGCCGAGCGAGTGAGGAATAATTAGATCAACGTGCCCCCAAGCAACCGTTCTTTCGATTGTGTAGACAACTTTTTCTGTCATGACCTCTAGTCTTGAGTATCGCTGTGTTGAGGATACTATCTTCCAGGTCCTCTAAGAATGTTGGGAACTGCTTCCCATATACGACGTCAAACTGTTGTGAATCGCTCAAGGACTGGAATAAATTGAACTGCCTTAGCCTGAGAGCGGTCGAGCGTGCAGACAGTCATAGAAAAAGAGAAGCTGACAAGACAATTTTTTAACGTGAAAAACCTATCAACTTGTGAAAAACCACGTGGTCGGATCTATGCCGGTCAACCCTCCATTATTTGTTGGTTGTTATGCAAGACTTTCTTGAAGAACTCGAGGGTGACTAGCCGCCTCTCGTTACAATTATTGAGAGAGAGAAAGAGAGTGGAGGAAGAGCTTAGAGGAAGACAGACCACCACTCGCGAAACTAAGTATTTCTTTGTGAATTGTCAGGAGGGATGCATTTGTTGCATCTTGAAGTCCTCTACTGGTGCACGGAAGCGGGTTCAACTTATTGCACTCGTTCTGATTATGTCTGGGGCTTGGAAGCTTGAGTGGCGCGCTCGGCGCGCCCTATCCTTTGTGGTTTGTCTCATGTTGTACTTAGAGGAGTCTGAAATGGCTGATTTGCTGACGCTTGGCGGGCCTGTTGTTGAGTTGAGGGCGATGGAAACAATTAGCGCGTTGCTCGCCTAAATGTAGTCACACGGTCCTTGGTGGACTATGAAGCTGGCCATGACAACCATTGGCGGTGTGAGGCGCATAAACTTTGTGAGCTCTGGCGGGCCTGATCAACTGACACTGGGGAGGCCTGCAGTTGGTTTGGTCGCCACACTGACGGCTGATGGCAGAGGGCAATTATTGGTCCTCTTTGTGATCTTTGGAATGCTGGATATATCTTGTAGGCGGCTTCGGCGGGCAAGTCGCACTTTGGCGGTCTTGACGGTAGAGACCACAGAGGTGCTCTTGGAAGGAGTGCACAAGGAGGAGCTCTAGGAAGGAGTGCGCAAGGAGGAGGCGCGTGTGGGAGCGCGCAAGGATGTGACACGCGCGAGAGAGTGCACAAAAGAGGAGCGTGCGGGAGCGTGCAAGGACGAGGCGCGCACAAGGAAGAGGCGCGCGCAGGAGCCCGCAAGGAAGAGAAGTGGTGTAGAGAGAAAATCGTTGGAGGAGATAGAAAATATGTATGAGGATTTTCCGAGCCCAAAAGAGAATCCCCAAATAAATAAGAACGAGTGTCTATTTATAGATTCCAAGTGGGGAGACCCAGTAATTTCCTCCCATAACTACCAAACGGACAAATAAAAACGTCTGAAATGAGGCACCCGAATTGCCAATTTTACGAAAATGACGAGACCACCCCCGGGCGCTTTCGAGTCTACCGGAAAACTAACGGCCCCTCCCGCAGGGGGAGGGGCGGTCTGCGAGGTCGATGGCCTGGGTAGAGGGCCCCCAGCCGAGGTTGGGTGGCGAGAACGCCACCCAATTTGGGCGGCAAGGAGGCCGCCCCAACCGAGCGGCCAAAGGGCCGCCTGATTTGGGGCGGCCCTGCTTACTGGCGTAGAGCCGACCAGAGTCGGGTGCAATAATGCCACACGATCTGGTCGGAGAGGGGTATGCTTGGCCGCTGTTAGAAAGTAGAGAAAAGAAGCGAAAAGTAGAAGACAAGCGAATAAACTTTTGAATAATTGAAATTTTATTATCCAAAAAAGATATCATTTACAAAGGTATGGTCTCCCTTATATAGAATGGAGGAGATAAGAAAGAGAGTATACAAACAATGTGGGACTAAACATTTACAGTACTGAGCGGCTAGAACAACGGAGACCGCATAGGCCGCGCGGTTAGACAGATGGGCTAACCGCTCGGCAACTCCAGCAGGATAGAACAGGCCGCAGAGGTAGACCGATAGACCGCCCGGTCTCCAGGCACCAGAGAGTCTGCCAGACCGCTCGGTCAACAAACCGCTGGAACAGACCGCTAAGCCGCCCGGTCTAATACTTCAACACTCCCCCTCAAGCTGGAGCATAGATATCAATCATGCCCAGCTTGTCACAAATGCGGAAGAAGGAAGTAGAGACCGGCTTGGTGAAGATATCTGCCAACTCCTTGTCAGAGGTGACAAAAGGAGTACAAATCTGTTTCTTCAAAATCTCATCCCGAATGAAGTGACAGTCAACCTCTATATGCTTCGTTCTCTCATGGAAGACCGGATTCCTGGATATGTGTATAGCGGCCTTGTTGTCACAGAACATAGGGAGAGGACAATCATATACCTCGCCCAGGTCAAGCATGAGAGCCCGCAACCATTTTAACTCACACGTAGTTGACGCCATACTCCGGTATTCTGCTTCGGCACTGGATCTGGAAACAACTGACTGTTTCTTGCTCTTCCAACTTACGAGATTACCTCCAACAAAGGTACAAAAACCTGACGTGGATTTACGATCGCCTTTGTCATCTGCGTAACTGGAATCTGAGTAGGCCTCAACCCTCAGATGGCCATTCTTCTGGAAGAGTAACCCTCTGCCCGGTGCTGCTTTGATATACTCTAAAATCTTCAGGGCGGACTGAAGATGACACTCCCTGAGAGCTTGCATAAACTGACTGACCTTTCCTACAGCGTAGGCGATGTCGGGTCGAGTCACCGTGAGATAGATGAGTTTGCCTACCAAACGTCTGTACCGTGTGACATCAGATAGAGGAGGCGATTCATCCGTCCACGTCTTGTCCTCTCCAACAGCCATGGGAAGATGAGCTGGTTTGACACCTGTCAAGCCTGCTTCTTGAAGAAGATCAAGGGCATACTTCCGTTGAGAGAGAACCAAGGAGTCAGGCTTCCGAGAGATTTCTATCCCCAAAAAGTATTTTGGAGAGCCCATATCCTTCGTGACCAAGTGCTGACGGAGGTGCTTCTTCGTCAAGTCCACCCCATCTTGGTCATCACCAGTAAGGAGAATATCATCCACATAAACGGCTAAAACCACCAGTCCCGAGGCCGTTTTGCGAATGAACAAGGAGTGATCGGCCGAACTCCTTTGAAAGCCGATGGTTGCCACAATACCACTGAATTTTTCGAACCATGCCCGAGGGCTCTGCTTTAGGCCATAAATGGCCTTCTTCAAATGACAGACACGTGTCTCCCCCTGAGCAACATACCCAGGAGGTTGCTCCATATAGACGTCCTCCTGAAGATCGCCATAGAGAAAGGCATTCTTCACATCAAGCTGGGAAATAGCCCAAGCCCGGTTAACGGCCACAGAAAAGAGAACCCGGATTGTGCTGAGGCGAGCAACCGGAGAGAAGGTATCAAAGTAATCAACACCATAAGTCTGAGTAAAGCCCTTGGCCACCAGCCGGGCTTTGTAGCGATCCACAGTGCCATCGGGGCGAAATTTCACAACAAAGACCCAGCGACAGCCAACCACATCAGTGCCCACGGGAGGAGGAACCAGAGTCCATGTACCCCGTTCAGTAAGAGTAGCCATCTCTTCATCCATGGCAGACTTCCAATGAGGGAGAGCGAGAGCCTCCTGGTAGGTACGGGGAGTAGAAGTAGCAGAGATAGCCAAGGCAAATGACCTGCGAGAAGGAGAAAGCTGATCATAAGAAACAACAGCCGTGAGCGGGTGTTGAGTACACGCCCGCACCCCTTTGCGAAGGGCAATGGGAACATCCAGATCATCGGGAGCGTCGGCGACAGGAGCGTCAGCGACCGGAGCGTCCGTGGCGGAGAAGGCTGGCCCGGGACTAGAGAGAGACGGCAGCGGAGAGGAGGGTGGAGGGGTGGGAGGGGAGACGGACTGGGAAGGAGTGGGTGGAGGAGGAGACGAAGGTGGGAAAACGTGAAGAGGGGTGGAAGAAACGGAGATATCAGAAGGAAGAGAAGGAAGAGAAGAGGAAGGAGAGAAATAGGAAGCATTTTCGAAAAAAGTCACATCTGCGGAGACAAACTGCTTGCGGAGAAGGGGGTCAAAGCAGCAATAGCCTTTTTGAGTGGTAGATTACCCCAAAAAGACACACTTGGTGGAACGGGGGGAAAGCTTGTCGCGGGTAGCGGAGGGAGCGTGAACAAAGGCCGTACAACCAAAGACACGGAGATGAAGAGGAAAAGGTTCCTGGCGGGGGTAGAGAAGGGAGAAGGGAGTCCGGCCGTGGAGGACCGTGGAGGGAATGCGATTGATGAGATAGCAAGCGAGAAGCACAGCGTAGCCCCAGTAGGAGCGAGGGACGTGCATCTGCGTCATGAGAGTACGCGCAACATCAAGCAGGTGACGGTTTTTACGCTCCGCCACCCCATTCTGTTGGGAGGTGTAAACACAAGTCGTTTGATGAATGAGGCCGTGTTGGTGAAAGAACGCGGAGAACTCATAAGATAGATATTCCTTGGCATTATCAGAACGTAAGACTTTAATAGAAATAGCAAATTGAGTCTTAATCATAAAGTAAAAAGATTGCCAAACAGAAAATAGCTCAGAGCGATCCTTTAATAGATACACCCAGGTACATCGAGTAAAATCATCGATAAAGGTGACAAAATAGGAACTGCCCCTACCAACTGTGAGGGTAGGAGCAGGACCCCATACATCAGAATGAATAAGATCAAAAATGCGAGAGGAGCCACGGCCTTGCTTCGGTGGGAAGGAGGAGCGATGATGTTTGCCAAGCTGACACGCATCACAGTTGAGCGGAGAACTGGTGGGAGGTAAGTGGGGCAGAAGCTGACGAATGAGCCGAGGAGGAGGATGTCCAAGACGAAGATGCCACTGAAGGAGATCGGTGGAGGAGGAGTAGGCAGAAAGAGCTGAAACATCGTCGAGGAAGTAGAGGCCGCCGCTCTCAGTCCCAGTAGCAATCGTCCGCTGGGTCCTCGGGTCCTGAAAAGAACAAGTAGTGGGAGTGAATAAAACGGAGCACTGAAGTTGCCGGCATAAAGTAGTAACTGATAACAAATTGCACGGGAACTTCGGGACATAGAGGGTATCCTCCAAGCAAAGCGAAGGAGTGAGTTGAACCATGCCCGTCCCATGAACCGGAGACGGGGAACCATCCGCCACACGAACAGGGGGTAAGCGGTCATGGGTCTCAAGACGGGAGAAGCAATGAGGGTTGCCCGTCATATGATTGGTGGCACCGGAGTCAATCAGTCATTTACCTTGGGTAACGACGTGGGCACTACCTGACGTCGTGACCACAGAGGCAGACGGCCTAGAAGAGGCGGAGGCCGAAGAAGGAGCATCACCGGAAGGGCGAAGATGAGGATGTTTCTGCCAGCAGCGGTCAACAGTATGGCCAGTACGACCACAGTGAGAGCAGAAGAACCGGGAGGAACCCCGTCCGCCAGAGGAGCCACGGCCACTAGGGCCCCCCCGCTGAGCTTGGTGAGCAAAGGAGTCCTGGGAAGGGGGGGGAGGCCAACAGAGGCCGCTGGAGGAGCGAAGTAACGGCGGCAATGCGAGCCGCAGTGGCATCCAAAGTAGGAGATTCCGCCTCACCCAAGATCTGCTGGCGGATCATATCATAAGAGTCGGGAAGACGAAGAAGATAACAAACAACCAGGAGTTCCTGGAAGTGTTTGTGCTGGTCGGCCAAGTCCGCGGAGAAGGGGCGATTCTGGAGGATTTCAGCCCCAAGAGCCTGAACCTGCTGATAAGCCGCAGCTGGGGACATGGAAGGGCGGGCGAAGAGGTCCGCATAGAGAGTATAAATGCGGGACGTCTGGCCCCCCTTAGAATAGAGAGCAGCGAGGTGAAGCCATGCGGCCTTGACCGTCTCATCATGGCGAATGACGGGAAGGCACTCATCAGAAAGGCTGTTGGCCAGCCAGGTGCGAACAAGAGCATCACTCGCATCCCAGTCATCAAACTCAGAAGAGGTGCGAGGAGGAGGGTCATCGGTGAGGTGATGACGCTTGCGTTGAGAACGAAGGAGAAAGGTGAAAGAAACACTCCAATCGGGATAGTTGGAGCCAACAAGCTTGGACACAGTGCCAAGGTTGCCCGAAGGAGGAGGAGGAGAAGGAGCTGCAGGAGTAGTGGTGAGACCGGAAGTAGTCATAGAACCCGGCAAGCAGAAGAAGCCGCGCGAACTGAAGCGGTTAGAAAACAGACGAAGCCGCGCGAACAGTAGCGGCTTGAAACAGGAAAAGGCACAGCGGGGAAGAGGTCGCGCGGACTGAAAAGGCCGAGCGAACAGCAGAGAGGAGAAGAGCAGGTGACCGCGACCAAGATGCGGGTAAGAAAGTAATAACCCGCACGGTCAGGCAGATCACAGCAGCGGCGAGAAGACGGTCAAAGGCACAGTGGGGAAGAGGTCGCGCGGACTAAAAAGGCCGAGCGAACAGAAGAGAGGAGAAGAGCTGATGATCGCGACCAAGATGCGGGTGAGAAAGGAACAACCCGCACGGTCAGGCAGATCACAGCAGCAGGCCGCGAGTAGAGAGACAACACACGCGGATAGGGACAGACCGCAACGACTAGGAAGTCGGAGCGGGAGGAAAGAACAAGGAGCACGGCGACAAGGAAACAGGTCGCGGCGACAAAGAGCAGTAGGAGAAGAGAAGAAGAAGAAGCAAGCCGCGCGAACAGGGCAGCGGACAGAAACAAGCCGCGCGGATAGAAACAATCCGAGCGGACAGAGAGAAGCCAAGTCGCGAAGCAAGTCGCAGAAGGCGGAAAACAAGCCGCGAACAACAGAGAGCGCACAGAATCAGAGGGAAATGACCGTGTCCTCTGATACCATGTTAGAAAGTAGAGAAAAGAAGCGAAAAGTAGAAGACAAGCGAATAAACTTTTGAATAATTGAAATTTTATTATCCAAAAAAGATATCATTTACAAAGGTATGACCTCCCTTATATAGAATGGAGGAGATAAGAAAGAGAGTATACAAACAATGTGGGACTAAACATTTACAGTACTGAGCGGCTAGAACAACGGAGACCGCATAGGCCGCGCGGTTAGACAGATGGGCTAACCGCTCGGCAACTCCAGCAGGATAGAACAGGCCGCAGAGGTAGACCGATAGACCGCCCGGTCTCCAGGCACCAGAGAGTCTGCCAGACCGCTCGGTCAACAAACCGCTGGAACAGACCGCTAAGCCGCCCGGTCTAATACTTCAACAGCCGCCCGATTTGGAACGGCGATGCCCTTTTGTGGGAAGTTGACCAGAGTCGAGCGGCAAAAATGCTGCCCGATCTGGTCGAAGAGGGGGCCGCTCCAGTCGGGCGGCCAAACGGCCGCCCGATTTCTGGCGGCGACGCCCTCTGGCGGGAAACTGACCCGAGTCGGGGGAAAATATGCTGCCCGATCTGGTCGGAGAGGGGGCCGCCCCAGTCGAGTGGCCAAAGGGCCGTCTGTTTTGAGGCGGCCCTGCCCTCTGGCGGGGAAACGGCTAGCGTTGGGCGGCAAATTTGCCTCCCGGTCTGGGCGACGAGGAGGCCGACCCTCCGCTGGCCGGCGGAGGGCTGGGCAGCTAAAAGGCGGCCCGACGGAGGGCTGGGCAGTGAAAAGGCGGCCCAACTTGGGCAGTCGGAGACCAGCGGTCGATGGGCCGTCGACTCGGGCGGCCGCGCGGCCGAGAGACCGTCTCACGGTTCAACTGAGGCGGTTACGCCGGGGGTTCTTTCGATATCCGCACCCTGCGCATGAAATGCGGCTAGCGCTTCTAAGCGGGACCCATCAATTAATACTTAAGCTCTTTTTGGGACGACTATGATTATAAGAAAAATCATAAGTTGGAGACCAGTGTTGAGATTAAAGATATTACAAAAGCAACAAATAAAAAATAGTATGCGGAGAATGTGGGCGATGAACTATGTGTAAGAAGAGAAATATGTATTGAAATGTGGAAAGTTTCTTTTAAAAAGGAGGTTTCATGGCTTTCCAAAAAACCACAAAAATTCTTTTTTGGTAAACACTTTTCCACCTTCGTAAATCAAATGCCTCAGAAATAGCGATGACGGTCATTGAGAATAGAACTTTTCCCACCATCACCACAGTCCCACAAAGAACCTTAAATAAAGTTAAGAGCCGATTGGTTGTCCGTATATGAACTTTGTACAGATGTTGATCGGTTCGAAGCTACATCAAAGCTCTTTTTCGGAGCATTACTATTATTTCGTGAAGGTGTAAGTTTAGTCCAATAATAAAGTGTTAGAGAAAATTTTCTCAATCCCCTCCGAAGACTGAACTCCACAAGAGTCTCACACACATTTGAGGCTTCATTTGGCACAACGGTGGCGGCCGTGAACACAGTGGTTATGAAACGTCGTTCGTGAACTTCCCGCCGCACCTAAGGAGCTCCATCCACCTTTATGATGAAAACTAGTTTCATTTTCTTAGTAGCAATCATAATCGTCATGTCAAACATACATTTTATACTGGAGCAAAAGCATGGGGCCAAACGGAATCTGAGTGTGAGGAGTCTCCCTCTTCTACATCTAGAGGGAGACAAATTAAGTAAATATTTTGTGGTTGAAGATGAAGTTTTAATTTTAATAAAATCGAAATTTACTGCAAATGACGTGCCAGTCTCTACCCCGCATCTCTTTGCTTCAGAAATATATAATTAGGCAAAAAAGAGGGTCCAGATCTAATCATCTAACAGTCTGTATAAAGTATGCTTAGTCAAGTATGGCCAGATCTGGGTCGTTGCTTTGCTGGCAGGTAGACCAATGGTAGTGTCGCTCGGGAGAATGAACGGTTGGATCTTTTTTTATGGACGACAGATGTTTTTTTTTTAATTTGTGATAGGCCGATTTCGGGTCTTTATGAAATTGTTTATGTTCCGGAGAACCACCAAAACTATCGTGCACATGATTTGTGCGCCTGAACCACTGAGTTAACCGCCATCGTGCAGCCGGCTTCCCGTCGGTCTCTGCTGTTGAAATTGTTGAAGTGTGAAGTTGAGGAAATCGGGCGGACTGGTTGATCAGTTCGCACAGACCGCAAACCGCGCGGACTAGGTGGATAGCTTTGGCGGGTTGGATAGTCGGACAACCGACTTGGCTGTGGTTTCTGTTAGAATATTTAGTTATATGTCCACGCGTGTCAGGACCGACTCGGAACGACCCAACGGGTTACGTGTCACTAGAGTGTAACGGCTCTACGCTGGAGATACTATATAAGGTCATTCCACACCGATGAGCCTTAGTGGACTATCTTGAGCGGAGCCGTCTTACATTCTCAAGATATTTTCTAGGTTTCCGCTCCCGGTTCTCTGCCGCTCCAGCGATTCTTCCGCACCTCGTTTTCACGTTTTTGGCTCTCGGTGTTCTCCCTGATCTCTCTTGACGTCGGGAAAGAATCAAAGGAATCTAGACCTTGTCGTCGCTGTCGATCAAAAGGATCGTGAACCCTGCTACATCGGAGGTTTCCGCTACGATCCGTGGCCACCGATCGGGAAGAAGGCCTGCCGATTTCAATCCGTTTTCTCCTCATCCAGATCCAGATCTATTTGTACAACCCCGTATTCGCGAATATTGGGCCCCAAACAAGGCAAACCCGTTTTTAAGCTTTTTGGGAGTTTTGCACTCCTAGGGGCCAATTTTGGGTAAACATGTAGAACATACTAGTAGGGGGAGAAAATATTTCTCCCCCCAAGGCGCTTTTGGCAAGCCGCCCAGGCCGCCAGGCCGCAAGCCGCCTCAGCCAGGCCGCAAGCCGCCCAGGCCGCCTCAGCCAGGCCGCCAGGCCGCAAGCCGCCTCAGCCAGGCCGCAAGCCGCCCAGGCCGCCTCAGCCAGGCCGCCAGGCCGCAAGCCGCCTCAGCCAGGCCGCAAGCCGCCTCAGCCAGGCCGCAAGCCGCCCAGGCCGCCCGCAGCTCGCCTTGCCCCGTCTCGCCAGACCGCCGCCTCGCCCAGGCCGCCGTCTCGCTAAGTAGGCCAGCTCGTAGGCCGCCCAGCTCGCAGGCCGCCCAGCTCGCAGGCCGCCCAGCTCGCAGGCCGCCCAGCTCGCAGGCCGCCCAGCTCGCAGGCCGCCCAGCTCGCAGGCCGCCCAGCTCGCAGGCCGCCCAGCTCGCAGGCCGCCCAGCTCGCCCAGCCTTCTTGCCCTCGGGGGGAGTTACCCCTTTACCCCCCGGCGTGGCGGTTTCCTATTGGCCCGAGGCCTTTTGGCCGTAGGGGTACTTTGGTCATTTCTGGCCCAGGACTTTTGGAAAACTATAAATAGACCCCCTTGGGTGCCTTGGAGAGGAGCCCTTTCTTAGTTTTCTCCTCCCTTAGCTTCTTGGTAGAGTTGAGAGAGCTCTTTAAGGCACCCTAGCTCGAGCATTGGCTAGGGAGGGGAAGTGCTCAGGTAGCCTTCCGGGTGTGAGGTGGGACCTCCGCGCTAGAGCCGAGGGTCTATTCCTAGTTTCCCAAGTCTTCGGTCCGTGACCTTCCTCCGAGTGTAGTAGGTGTGAGGTCACCCCTCTTTTGGGACCCCGAACTCCACGAGAGACCAGGTTTCTGGTTTCAACACTATTTACTGCCGCCGTCGCTACGCCGCTAATCGGAATAGATCGAGAGGAGTTCCGCCCTTCTAAGCCTGTCGCTGGAGAGTTGCCTCCTGATCCGTTCACCGCTGCCACCGGTAGAGGTGGATTCAGTCCTTTTTGTGTTCCTACGATTTTGTTGCCTGAAGATCTAGTAGGAGGGATCTGCTTTGGACAACCTTGCTGGACTAGTGAATTTCCAGATCCGCCGATCTCTGTCTGGATATCGCCACCAACAGATCTGGCGTGATCTTGTCCCGATCTTGTTCAGATAGGGTTGCAAATCCAGATCTACTATATACCGCTGTTGTGCTTGGACAGCCGGAAATTCCATGTTGCTTGCCCTTTGCGACAGATTATTTTTCCACTGCTAGAATCAATCGGGATTTTTGCCTTTTCTGCGACCTTGATCCAGTGACAAAGCTAGAATCTTTGCTGCTTGGAGTGCTAGATATCTGAGTCTATTCCTGCAATAAAAAGCCAATCTTCTCCACAATAAATATTGTTCTTTGAGGAGTTCTTGTCTCCTCTGCTTCGCTTGGAGGATTGCCGATTAGATCCGTCTCTCGCCGACTGTGCTTAACAGAAGAGGAGCAAAATAATCCTTGGATTGGATCGAAAGACATTGTCTTCACACGGCTCAGGTGACCCTGTTCTAGCATTTTTACTTCTGTTTTAAATCTAGAACTATGTCGAAGAAAAGCGCGCTCGACACCATAAAACTGCAATCGTTCGACGCCTCCGACTTTCTCAGTTGGAAAATTCAAGTCCAACTAGGAATGAAGGAACGCGAGAGTTTCTATACTGTTCAGAGCGATTTTGCTTCTACCGTCGAGGACGTGGACGAGTACCAGTGGAACAAGGATGAAGATTTCTGCAGGGATTACCTGTTGAATTCCCTGAATCCCTGGCTCGCGTTGACCTACCACGCTTACAAATCTGCAAAGGAGATATGAGATCGACTGAACGCGCATTTCCAGAAGGAGGAAGGATTGTCAAAGTCGCTCATTGAAGAGAAGTTCTTCAACTTCAGATTCAAAGCGAATGTGCCTATCACTTCTCAACTCTTGGAGCTGGTCAATCTTCGACAGAAGCTGGATGATGATCATTCGAAGATGGACGACAACCTCTTTGTGTACATGATTCTGAGCAAGCTGCCTCCTGAATGGCTCTTTTTCAAGATCGAGATGCACCGACTGAAAGAGAAGATCAGTTTGGATGAACTCAAAAGGTTCATTCATATTGAGGACCAAAACATTGCTGGAAAAAGCTTGGAGCAGGTTGCGCAGCCCTCACAGGCTGTCAACTTCGTTTCACGTCCTAGTAAGCCTTCTCGGAAGCCTCCGGCACATAAGGGTGATACTCCAGCACCGTTGGCGGTCAAAAAGCCTTCTCTCAAAAGGAAGAAGGGCAAGTGCCACAACTGCGGCAAATGGGGTCACTGGGCCGCTGAATGCAGGGGTCCGAAGAAGCTAAAGGAGGATGCCCCACAAAATGTGGCACAGATGGTGGTAGACAACTCCGATCCCAAGTCCTTCGTGGCTATGATTGGGAGTAGTCACCACAATGCGTCTTCTGAGTGGTGGCTGGACAGTGGTGCTATCTGTCACGCCACAAATGACAGGAGTCTCCTTTCTAAGGTGACAGCGGTCAAGGATATAGTCGAAAACTGCAATGGAGGAGCAACTGATGTTACTCATGCTAGGACTGCAGAGCTAGTCCTCTATTCAGGTAAAACTTTAATTTTACAACATGTTAAAGTAGTTCCTAATTTAACTAAGAATTTGATTTCTATGAGTTTGCTTGATAAAGCTGGAATGTCTTTCACAACCGTGAACGGTAGAATGACATTAACTGTTAATTCTCACTATTTTGGTTACGCTTACCTGATCAATGGTATGTATAGACTTAACCTAGATAACGAGTGCATAAATCAAGTGAGTTCAGCTCCGATTGATCCAAAGTTATTACACAATAGACTTGGACATATCCATTATAAGAAAATGCGAGATCTAGCTAAAAGTCAAAACATTCCATTAGATCTTTCTATTCAGTTTGATAGGTGTGATGTTTGTGCACAGAATAAGATCACTAGAAACTCTTACAAGACAGTTTCTAGTAGCACACAACTTCTGGAGTTGATACATTCCGACCTCTGTGACTTTCGTAGTCACGCCACTAGAGGGGGAAGGAAGTATCTAATTACATTCATCGACGATTTTTCCAGATATTGTCATATTTACCTATTGAAATCGAAAGATGAGACATTCGAGACCTTTAAGATCTTCAAATCTCGGGTAGAAAATCAATTAAATCTAAAGATTAAGAGACTTAGAAGTAATCGAGGAGGAGAGTACACTACAACTGAGTTTAAGGACTTTTGTGCCTCTGAGGGTATAATCCTAGAAACCACAGCTCCTTACTCACCCCAGTCGAATGGTGTTGTTGAGCGTAAGAATAGAACTTTAACAGAAATGTTGAACTCTATGCTCCTCACAGCTGGCATGCCTAATTCTTTTTGGGGGGAAGAAGTCTTAACTGCAAATCGCATTCTAAATCGAGTGTCTCACTCAAAGCTCAACTCTACTTCATATGAGTTGTGGCATGGTCATCCTTGTAGATATGACACTCTAAAAACTTGTGGTTGTATCGCTTATGTAAAGATACAAGACCTTAAGAGACCAAAGGTGAGACCTAGAACAACGACCTGCGTTTATCTAGGTAGTGCAGAAGATAGTGCAGCTGACAGGTTTCTGTATCTATCCACTAATACAGTGATAGAATCTAGAGATATTATTTTCTTTGAACACAAATTTATCAAAGATCATGGCTTGACCGTCTCCGGGTCTACTGACATGATTTCAGAATCTACTGTAGAACCTGAAGCTGGCCCCTCTGGCACTGCTCCCCAATCGCTAGAGGTGGAAACTGTTCCTCTTAGAGTATCTACAAGAGACAGAATCCCTAAGGATTTTGGTGAGAATTTCATCACCTAGCACTTAGAGGATGATCCATTCTCCTATCAGGAAGCAATGCGATCTAGAGATGCGTTAATATGGGCAGAAGCCATCGATGATGAGATGAACTCGCTGCTACAAAACAACACTTGTCATCTAGTTGACCCGCCGAAAGGAGCTAAAGTCTTAGGATGCAAGTGAGTACTGAAGAAGAAATTGCACAGTGATGAGTCTATAGCCAGATATAAGGCGCGTCTAGTTGCTAAAGGTTATAAACAACCGGGGGGAATTGACTATTTTGACGTCTATTTACCTGTGTGTCACTTATCCACTATTAGGATTCTTCTTGTCATAGCTTCTATCGAGAACTTTATAGTTCATCAGATGGATGTAAAAACCATCTTCTTAAGTGGTGAGCTTGATGAAGAGATCTATATGACACAACCTGAAGGTTATGTGCATAAGGATCTAAGAGACAAAGTGTGCAAGCTCGATAAATCGATCTATGGGCTTAAACAAGCACCTAATATGTGGCACATTAAATTTGATCAAGTGGTAAAGAGCGTTGGATTTCAGTCCAGTCTCTCAGATAAGTGCCTCTACTACCGCTCGATGACAAATTAAACAGTCATCATATGCCTATATGTGGATGACATATTGATTCTGGGATCAGATCTTGCCGTAGTGAGGGATACTAAATTCGCTCTCGCGAAAGCATTTGACATGAAGGACCTTGGTCCCGTAGATATCCTACTAGGTATGAATCTTAGAGTAGACAATGGACGTGTCACTCTAAGTCAAGCTCATTACATTGAGCAGATCCTCACTACCTGGGGTTATAAAGACTGTCGGCCTGTTGAAACACCAATCAATCCAAATGTCAAGTTGAGTCCGAATGAAGGGACCAGTGTTGATCAAGTAAAGTAATCAAAGATCATTGGAAGTCTCATGTATGCCACAAGTTGCACTAGACCAGACATTGCTTTCTCGGTAAGCATGCTGAGTCGTTTTACCAGTAGTCCAGGCAAAGAGCATTGTGATGCCTTAGTTCGGCTGATGAGGTACCTGAAAGGTACTAAAGACCACGCTCTGTGCTACACTGGTTACCCTCCTACATTGGAAGGATACTCTGATGCCTCCTGGTGTTCAGAAGTTGTGAACAGCAAGTCCACTAGTGGATTTATTTTCACTTTGGGTGGCGCTGCAGTTACTTGGAAATCCAAAAGACAGACTTGTATAGCTTTGTCGTCTATGGAAGCTGAGTTGTTTGCCTTAGCCTCAGCTGGCGAAGAGGCAGATTTGATCAGAAATTTGATTCTAGACATTCCCTTGTTTAGACTTCAAGTCAATTCTTTGAGCATGTATTGTGATAATCAAGCAGCAGTTCAAGTCGTGAAGAATGTCCTTTTTAATACTAAGAGGCGACATGTACGACTGAGACACGCTCTACTGAATTATCTGAAAGAACAAGACATTATCACTTTGATCGGTGTGCGATCGAAGGATAATCTGGCTGATCCACTGACGAAAGGAATTAAAGACCGATCAATCAAAACAGTGGGGGAAATGAGACTCAATGCGATTTACGTTCAACCTTAGTTCAAGGATAGACGATTTAGTTCAGGCTTAGTCCAAATGTTTTGATTTTTCCACTTTCCTTTGTCAAAGCAAGCGTGTTGTGCTCCGCTGATGTTAAGGGTTGCTGAGTACGAATCTGGTGAGTTGTTTCATTCCACATTTAATGTTAATAACTTCCACTGGGTTCGTCTTCCTTATCTAAGAGGAGAGTGTTATTCCACATTTGATAACACAATCTTACTAGGTTTGGCTCTTTTTCTGTTTATTGGTTTCATTCCATATTTGATGAGTTCCAATTGACTTTAGAAGAATAGTAACCATGACATTCCACATAGGAACACAGATACAGCTGCGGTGACCAGAAGTCCATGACATCATTTCTTTGAAAACAGATAATGGATTCTGAGGTAGAAACTAAAATACTCTACACATGCTTCCTCATATTGTACTACGTTCATATAAGTAGAACTAGATACTTGTACATTTTCCAAGGTTGAATTCATTCTAAATGAACTTCTCTGTTGGAAATTACAGGAGCTGCTGCTGATGGAGGAGCACTTGCCGGTTGGGATCCAGATGAGGATGACCTGCTGGACACTGATTTCTAGAGTATAATTTGGTTTTTCTTCTGCTTAGAGCACTGTTTAGCTTTCCTTTCTTTCACTTATCTTGTTTGGACTTTCTTGCTCTTTAGTTGGTCATGAGACACTTGGTGTTCTGGTACCTGTGCCGTGATTGTACTTTTGACTTTGTTATGATGCTGCTGAGATTTTCTGTTTATTCTTATGCATGCATACAACTGCTTTTCTTAACGTCCAATATGTTTTGACAAGTGTGATGGACACGGTTGTGAGTGCTTCATGTTCGGTTGAATACTTCACACACCACCCTTTTTTCGACGTCGGGTTTACCGCGGACATAGGAGGAGATTGTTAGAATATTTAGTTATATGTCCGCGCGTGTCAGGACCGACTTGGAACGACCCAATGGGTTACGTGTCACTAGAGTGTAACGACTCTATGCTAGAGATACTATATAAGGTCATTCCACACCGATGAGCCTTAGTTGACTATCTTGAGCGAAGCCGTCTTACAGTTTCTGGCAGTTTGGACCAGCAAGCTCTCTGTTGATAACCGAGCGGGTATGATGTTTATCTGCGGTTTAGTGGCGGACTTCGTTGGAGGTCGTCATGATTGGCAGGTTCTCTGATTCGCTAAGGAGCAGCCAATTTAGCGAACTGGTGCGGTTTGCCCTCAGGTCGCTGGTGCCTTCTCGGGGCGGGATGGATCAGAGTTCGTTGGTTGATGTGTGGACTCTATGGAGCCCGCATGTGTTCGACATGGATCAAAGCTTACGGTCTGGATGTTAGATCTTGGAGCAAACTTTGTTGCGCGGACAAGTTGCTGGAGGTTGTGCGGACTGATGGAGCAGTCTGCATGGTTGTTTGCAGACTGGGGTTGTTCAGAAGAGCGCGATCCTGGTATCAATGGCGCGGTCTGGGTTGGTGACCGCAAGTTTTGTGGACCTGGTATGGGGAGGACAAGTCTAGCTTGTTGCCTAGCTCGCCGAGCTCGCCTTATGCGGACTGCTTGGTGAGCTCGACGAGCTCGCCTTGGTGATTCACCGCGTTCGGCATGGTTGGCGTACTAGTGGTCTATCTGGCGGTCTGGCGCGACCTGGAGTGCTGAGTTTGTATCCGCACTGTGCGAATATGTGTGTTAGTCGGCAGGGTTTGATGGGCGATTTTCTTATCGGTATAAGTGGCGACAACACTCCTTCCCACACCTATAAATAGGACCCCCGACTCATCATTATGGACCAGTGAACAGTAAGAACGAGCTCACGCTTAAACTTGCGGTTAGGGTTTTCTAACCGCTGCGACTAAAGAAGTTATTCTATGCAGGCTGCACGGCTAACACCGGGCGGCTAGACGACTAGCGAGAACATTGGTGTGGAACAGTTCGTGGATATAGTCAGCGGTTTAGCAGCATGTCGCAGTTGTTGTGGCTTAATTCCTGCTAGTGCATATTTCACGGCTTGGTCTCTTCCTCGGAGTTGTAGATAAGTGGAGCAGTTCACCCGACCTATCAGCGGGTTCTGTTCAGTCTCTCAGCATTTGTAATAACAGTAGTCCACGCGGTTTGTCGCGGGTAGGCAGCTTCAGCGATCTCGGCGGACAGGGCTGGCGAGTAGGTGGATTGTGCCGGTTCTGGAAACAGTTAGAGGAGTTTCTTTTTTGTTGCACTTTTTTTGAATTGTTCCTAGTTTATATTGTAATCATGTCTTTCAATGTATGTCTCGGCTTGTACTAGAAGTTGATTCTGATTGGAAGCTCTTGTGCCTCCATTATTGTTGCCTTTTATTTAGCTTCAGCTGTGGTTGAGTGTTCCCGAGATCTCATTAGCTCATGCTTTAGAAATTTTTACATGGTATCAGAGGAGGGGGGCACGTGGCGAGGGGGTGTTGAGTGCGTCACGTGGAATGGACGGTGATGTCCGAGTGTGTGTCGCGACTCGTTAAAAGGGGTGGTTTAGTCCTACACAGCCCAACGTGCTCTTTGGTCCTGTGTGTATAAGCAACCACGTGGTTTTGGGAAGTGACGACACAATGTTTTACATGGTATCAACACCCCCCTCAACACCCCCCTCAATACCCCCCTCAACATCCCCACGCAGCTTGTGGATAGGGGTTGGGTCGGTTGGGCTGCAACCCTCTAAGATTGTTTAAGGAAGGACGCCCGGATATCTTGCGAGGTGGGATACCGCCACACGCCCTTTCTAACAAAAACCGGTTTTTGTTAGAAGGGGGCCGACCCACTCAAGTGAGTATCCCGGGCCGCCCCCAGCCGAACTGCAGTCCACCAATCTCAATCCTCTCTCCACACAACCGTATGCGATCAATCTCCCAAACTAGGCTGACCTCCCTTAACTGGTTTATGGTAAGTTGTTGAGGTCGGCGAGGCGTTACGCTTACCCGGACTCAATCCCCCGACTTCCTTTTGATGAGAAGTGGTACACTTAAGCATCCCTACGGGTACTTCCCAGGAGGTCACTCATCCCAGAACTACTCCCATCCGAGCACGCTTAATTATAGAGTTCTTTCACTTCCCATCACCAATTCAGCTGCAACTGCATTTATGATGAAAGGTGAAAGAACTGTTAGAAGTGGGGCGACCCACTCAAGTGAGTATCCTGGGCCTCCCCCAGTCGGACTGCAGTCCATCGATCCCAACCCGCTCTCCACACAACCGCGCGCGGTCAATCTCCCAAACCAGGCTGACCTCCCTTAACTGATTTATGGTGGGTTGTTGAGGTCGGCGAGGCGTTGCGCTTACTCGACCTCGTTCCCCCAACCTTCTTTTGATGAGGAGTGATCCAGTTAAGCGTCCATATGAGGACTTCCTCGGAGGTAACCCATCCCAGGAGTACACCCATCCGAATAGTCCTGGGATGGGAAGTGAAAGAACTTTATAGTTAAGCGTGCTCGGATGAGAGTAGTCATGTGATGGGTGACCTCCTTGGCCGCCGGTGGCCAAATGGGCGGCTGCCATGGCCGCCCCTTCCCTCGGCCGCAGGCGCGCGGTCAAGGAGAGCGGTCGCTCCTCCCCGGCCGCCGTGGCGGCCCTCCCTCGTCGGCTAACTTGGCTGCAAGTTCGCCGGCCGCTCGTGGAGGCCCACTCCCGCCGTCCGATCAAGGGGGAGCGTTCTCGACCGTTCGATCTGCGCGTAACCACCCACTAACCACCATGTTAGTGAGAGGAATTTAATTAGTATTTTATTATTTTTATTAATGGTGGTCACCAAATAGCAGGATAACCGCATTTAAAACTATAGTAAAAACATTTAAGATGGTGGTTACGATGTGCGGATAACCGCATAACCACTGTAACCACCTCCCGGAGCTTATAAAAGGAGCCCCAGACCTCCTCATTTCTCATTTTTCTCTTCGGAGTCTTCTTTTTGCTCAGGTCGAAGCTCTACCAAGTTCCTCCTATGAGCCACCTTCGACCCACCTCCGAGCCACATCTGAGCCACAAGCGGGTCAAGTCACAACCACCCGACAAAGCTAAATCGTCCAAGTCCCAAGCGGCTCCAGCAACTGCAAGACCAAGTGTTCCGCCGCCCATACAGAATCAACAAGTCGCTATCCAAAGACCACCAGCGCGAAACACAATCTGTAACAACTTCCGACGCGACGACCTATCGTCCGCCGCGCGCAAAGTGTTCTTTCACGTCATAATTGTAACGAGAGGTGACCTGTCACCCTCGACTTCACCAACCAGCTTTAACCTTCAAGAAATAGTGTATTTCGACCGACACAAATCTGGTCACGTGGTTTTTTACCCAGTTGAAGAGTTTTTTCCACGTTAAAACTGCTTGTGTACAATCATCCTACTCTTTTTACTGTGTGCGCGCTCGACCGTTCCGAGAGCTAAGACGGTGTAAGAATTCCGGCCCGACCGAGACGTCGAGTTAATTCGCAACACTACTTAATTTTATTTTGTTAACCGACCTGTCCATATCTGATTAGTCAATTTCAAATCTAACATCTTAATGGTTAGCTTAACATGCCCCGCCGCCTATATTAATCCGAGCTCTAAGTCAAAAAATCTAGCCTAATTCTCGAATCGAGTCGAACCAGGGCGGCCATGCGGCAGTATGGGCGGGATCTAACCTTCGCCGGCCACCGCCGATCGCCAGCTGGTCCGGAAGAAGTCAGTGCCGGGATAAATTTACAGTTCATGCCCTCCTCGCGACGTTTTAGCAAAAGAAATTTCAGGGTCAATTCCGGAAGAAACGTGCCCTCTCGTGCAGCTTCAAAGGAAGCGGCCCTTCGTCTTCTTTGCATCTTCCATTCCTTTGCTGTTTCCTTTGGCAGAATCCCGGACCGTGTCGGATGGCAAATTGCCAGCCATGGCCACTCCTTCCTCGAATTCCCCGTTTGCCTTCTATTTAACGACCCATCTCCCTCCTCCTCCGATCATCAATCTCATCTTCGATCCTTTCACATCTCCTCAAAATGGCCGGAAGAGCGTTCGAGTTCGAGGATTTCCTGCCCGTCATCTCCGATAGGCTCGGCGGGGAGGGTCTGATTGCGGAGCTCTGCAGCGGATTTCGTCTCTTGATGGATCCAGCGAGGGGGCTCATCACCTTCGATAGCCTCAAGCGGAACGCGGCCTTGCTCGGCCTCGACGGGATGGGGGACGACGAGCTTAGGGGGATGCTGAGGGAGGGAGATCTTGACGGCGACGGCGCGCTCAGCCAGATGGAGTTCTGCGTGCTCATGGTGCGACTTAGCCCGGAGCTCATGGATGAGTCGTGGCGATTGGTGGAAGAGGCGTTTCAGTAAACAGTTAGATCTTCTTCAGCTTTGCTTTTGTTTTTGCGTTATTCTTTGGGCATCTAACAGATTTTGCATCGGTGGTTCTGCTGTAACCATTAAAAGCTGACTCTGTAATTTGGATTTCCATTGCGAATTGTATGGAATCAATATAATAATCATGAAGAGAATTATTTATGCTAGTTCTATACTACTTCTTGCTCACATGACATCAAGTTGTTACTTGTTGGGATTGTATTTTTATCACTTTTTGTTCTGATTTGAAGTAGTTTTGAACTGGTATTGATGCTGTTAGTAGCTGATAATTGAGACTTTCATATCGATTTTGGTCACCGATAGGTAGAGATTTTGCAGATTTGGGGAGCTCTTGATGTAATTATTTTGCAATTATTGATGGATTATCTGAAAATTTGCTGACTAGTAATATGGATGGGGTAAAACACTTTGAATTTTTATTTCATTTTTTGCATGGTTTGATAACTACATTGGAACCATATCACATTGTTTTGTTTTTTTGGCTTATCAATTATCTCAACTAGTTAAGTAGATCATCCATAATGCATATTTTAACCTACATGTTAATGGTGCTTGTACTTGGAATCTTAGCATTGGTTTCTGCAGGAAGCATCTGACTTGTTTAATTGGATAACAAACTATGCAGATGGATTATAGGTTTTAAGAACTTATGTGGAACATTAGCATTTCTTATATATATTGTGTTTTTTTAATCTTGAGTTCTATAGAAGACCATATATGCCATTAGAAAAAGGTTTTGTGATATCAATCTGTTGATGTAAATAAGTAGTGTTTACTACTTATTGAGTTGCCTCTTTATTTGCAAATCGAAATCTCCTGGCAATCCTTTATAATCTAGATTATATGTGTGCTAGTAATTTTCTAATGTCTACACTAAGGTCATCCACTATCATGCGCATCGTTGCTACAATGCAACCTTTTGCAAGACTTGCTTTGACCGACAAGGCTAGAAAGGTCGAAGTTTAGTCGTGGAGGTCAGTGGATGTCACTTTAAGGCAACATAGGATGCTAGTTGATTACACATAGTTGAATATTTTGACTCAATATTTTTGATCTCTTAGAATCTCTAGCATTAAGCCTTGGAGTGGTTGGAGCAAGTCTCTTTCGGACCGGGAAGATCGACCAAGAAGATGGAGAAGTTCTTTCCAAAAACCATGAAACAACTATTTATAATCATCAGTAGATGGTCGCGCATGATCGGGCGTGCGCTCGATTGTGCACAACCAATAAAAGTTTTGGTCGAGAAAACTGCACCGCCAAAAAGTAACATGGTGAGGTATCAGTATAAGGCCATGATCGTGGGCCGAGAAGTACTCAGTGAAAAAGAGCACGGATGGGAGAAATAACTCAAATTTTTAGGCAAGTATGGATATCCACTCGTGCGTGGGCGCACGATCGTGCGTGAAGTAGCGCACGAGCAGGACAAATAACTTGGTTTTTAGCTAGATTTAGGATTTGGTCGGGCATAGTCATACATGAATGGTGCACGGTCATGCACGAATGGTGCATGGTCATATGCCTGGCTAGTCGACGCATGACTAATTGGCGCATGTCGCCTGGCAGAAACGCATTGGCGTGCACAAGGTAGCGCACGATCGTGCATGTCCATGGAAAATACTTACACAAAAAGGAAGGGGAAACCTGGGGTGCACGACTGTGCATATTGAAGTGCACGATAGTCTCCTTTATGCAGAGTTTTAAATCTTGTCCCAATCACATCCAATTGAGCCGAAAACATGTCATTTGCTCCTAATGAGCCCATGTATTAGAATTTCACAAATACATGTAATATACAATGATACGACAACAACACTCAAGTCTTTATCCCACTACAGTGAGGCCGGCTATATGTATCTTTTATCGCCATTGTGCCATATCTTTTGTCATAATCTCACTAATGCATAAGTACATCATGTCTTTCTTTATAGTTTCATTCCAAGTCTTTATTGGTCTACACATCCCTCGTCTAACATGCCCAGTCACTAGACTCTCACAACGCCTAACAGGTGTCTCTAATGGTCTCCTTTGTACGTGTCCAAGCCAGACGAGCTTCTCGCATCTTCTCTGAAATTGATGCTACTCCTGTCTTATCCCTGATACTTTCATTCCTAATTTTATCCGATCTCGTGTGTACACACATCCACCTAAGCATTCTCATCTCCGCAACTCCTATTTTTTGCTCATGTACACAATTCACTGCCCAACACTCAGAACCATAGAGCATCGCAGGTATAATTGCAGTACAGTAAAACTTGCCCTTAAGTTTTAGCGGTACTTTACGATCACATAAGATCCCTGACGCGCCTCTCCACTTCAACCAATCCGCTTGGATTATATGTGTCACATCTTTATCAATACCTCCATCTTTTTGAACTATCAATCCAAGATATTTAAAACTCTCATTACGGGAAATATCTTGATCACCCAACTTAATAACGAAGTTATCTGTCCTTCTTGTACTGCTAAATTTAAGTTCCATATACTCCGCCTTTGCCCTGCTCAACTTAAAACCCTTATTTTCTAAAATATCTTGCCAAAATTCAAGTTTTGCGTTTACACCCTCGCGTGCCTCATCAACCAAAATAATATCATCCTCAAACAATAAACACCAACGTGTTGCTTGTTGGATATGTCCGGTAAGCTCATCTAAGATAAGGGTAAAGAGATAAGGTCTTAAAGCTGAAACTTGATGTAAGCCAACAATGATAGGGAATTCCTGTGTTAATCCTCCAGATGTCCTCACCCGTGTCATTGAATTTGTATACATATATTTGATTATGTCAATATATGATACATTTACACCTTTCTTTTGTAAGACTCTCCATAAGATCTCTCTTGGAACTCTATCATAAGCCTTCCCAAGATCAATAAATAGCATATGCAAATCTTGTATAAATTCCATGGTCGAACTCCCTGACATGAATCCAAATTGATTCTTCGAGATGTTAGTCTCTCGTCTTAATCTGCTTTCTATTACTCGCTCCCATAGTTTCATGAGATGACTCATCAATTTAATTCCTCTATAATTAACACAATTTTGTATATCTCCTTTATTCTTATACAAAAGTACCAAAATATTTTTTCTCCATTGCTCTGACATCCTCTTCGGCTTCAGTATTTTATTGAAAAAATATGTAAGACGCAAAAGTCCTTCATTTTCTAGACATTTCCATACTTCGATGAGTATATCGTCTGACCCAACCGTCTTTCCATTTTTCATCTAATTTAGAATATCTTTTACATCTGATACTTTAATTTTACGATAAAACGTTATGTTCTTATACTTCTCTGATTTTACTCAACTTTTTCAAGTTCAATTCATTGTTTTTTGTTTCATTATATGCTTGATAAACGTAACTTTTTCATCGCTCTTTAATATTCACATCAGCCATCAAAACTGTATCTGTCTCATCCTTTATGCATTTTACTTGACTTAAATCTCTTATCTTTCTTTCTTTATCTCAATCAATTTTATATATGTCATGCTCTCCATCTTTGGTATCTAGTCGCTTATAAAATTTTTCATAAGCTTGACTTTTTGCTTTACTTACTGTCTAGTTAGCTTCTTTTTTGACGACTTTATACCTGACTAAGTTTTCATCATTCGTTCAAGCATAGAGTGATTTATAGCTGACCCTCTTTGCCCTCATTTTGTCTTGCACTTTCTCTTTCCACTACAAAGATTTTTTATTTGGGGGCACACGATCTTTTGATAATCCAAGTATGTTCTTTCCATTTAGTCTTAAATGTGAAGATATAACTTCTCATGAGGTATTAAGATCAACATAAGAGTCATCAACTAGTTGTTCTATAGCTGCTTTCTTGAAAACAACCTGTTTTTTCATCTTCAAGTTCTACTATCGAATTTTTTGCAACATTTTTGTTCTCGTGTTAAATTTATTATATTTAATTTGTACATCTAACACCACTAACATATGTTGTGTTGTCAAATTGTCTCCTGGTATGACTTTGTAATTTTTACAAATCATTTTATATATTTTGCGAGTCACAAAATAATCAATTTGTGACTTATTTTGTCCGCTTTTAAACGTAATTAACTGTTCTTTTCTTTTTATGAAAAGCGCATTTGATACAATTAGCTCATGTGCTATGACAAAGTATAAAATAGTTCGTCCTGTTCATTTTTTTCTCCTTATTCATATCCTCCGTAAATGGCTGTGTAATATACAATGCTAACATGATAAAATTCTTAGGTTTGCAGGTAAATTTTAAGCAATATCAATCGCAACGGCAAACACAAATTTCACAATTGCTTTATATTAACAAGTTTGAGAAACCCTCTTTGGGAATAAAACCCAAGCAAAACCTGCCACTACAATATACAATGCAATAAAAAAGAGTGGATTACGTGCTCCGCTTGACCCTCTACCGGCCAATACTATGAAATATCCTTACATACATTCATCATAGAGACTAGCGAGCTTTGCTCAGCCACTACTTAACTAATACCTCAAAGCTCCCATAGAATTCAAAGAAAATACAATAGGAGGTGTAGGGTTTGAGAGGGTGCTAAACCTTGACTACCGATTGTAGCCAGAAAAGAGGGATGGAACTCCAAGAAGAGAGATATCTCCTCCTTCAGGAAAAAGAGATAGAGAAACTCCGAGAGAACGTCAGATCTCCTCCCGATCGGCTACACGAAGATCACCAACACCGATCTTTCTCCTTCACGAGCACAGTCTCCAGAGTAGACTTCTTCACGATCGCACGAGACCGCAAGTCTAACTCCTCCCGTCGCCGAACTTCCGATCTCCCGATCTCCCGTCGCCTCCAAGTTGCCCCTCTCCTGCTCCTTGCTGCTATCAGATGGCCAAGAAGATCGAATGGGCCAAGCCGACCTAAGTTATCAAAGGCGCAAGGCGCACCGAGGCGCAAAGGGCCCCTGGAGCTTAGGCGCAAGGCGCAAGGCGCAGGTGCGCGCTTGAGGCACGTGAGGCGCAAAAATTGGGGATAAAAGAAATTGAGCGAATTGGGCGCCCAATTCGCTGGAATTGAGCGAATTCGCGGAATTTCAGCGAATTAGGCGCCCAATTCGCGGAATTTCAGCGAATTGGCCGCCCAATTCGCGGAATTTCAGCGAATTGGGCGCCCAATTCGCGGAATTTCAGCGAATTGGGCGCCCAATTCGCGGAATTTCAGCGAATTGGCCGCCCAAGTGTGCCTAAGGTGCCTAGGGTGCGTCTAAGATCATGTTTTTTGCCCATATCAAAATTTTTTTAAAAAAATACCTTGAAAGGCGCGGGCGCACCTTGGCGCTCCTGGGAGCCTGTAAGGCGCGCTCCTGGGAGCGCCTGAGGCGCGCCTGGGGCACATCGACCGCCTCAGCGATGCTGAGGCGCGGCGGGCTGCGCCTGGTGCGCCCGGCGCCTCAGGCGCGTCTAGGCGCGCGCCTTGACAGCCCCCTCCTTGCGGGATATCAAGCGAAAGCCCTGGAACGGTTCATTTGCACCGGTCAAGATCAGGAACACCAAAATAACAATCTCCCACTTGAGATTGATCATCTCACAAACAACACATTTGCACTGCAAATCATGGTGGCAACACTAGTTATCTAGTAGTAATCGGCCCAATGGAGTTTAAGCAAAACTCCATGTTCTCACTGGGCACAATCTTTGTAAACATGTCAGATGGGTTGTCATCTATGTGTATTTTTCTCCAATCTGAACGTTTCTTCTTCAATCAACGAACACATGTGATGATATCTATGTCTGATGTGCTTTGTTCTTGAATAAAAAGCTGAATTTTTGCCAAGTGAATGACACTCTGATTGTCACTGAATAGGCTGCAACCGACTTGCTCAGAACCGAGCTCCTTCAGTAAACCTTGCAGCCATATCAACTCCTTGTTGGCTTCAGATGTGGCAATGTATTCAGCTTTCGTTGTTGACAAGGCAACAACTTTCTGTAACCTTGACATCCAAGTAATAGCGACACTCCCAAGAGTAAACACATAACCCGTGGTACTCTTACTGTCATCGACCTCCCCAGCTAAATCAGAATCAACATATCCCTGCAAATGGACTTTTGAGCCTGAGTAGCACAACGCAATATCTTTAGTTCCCGCAAGATATCTCATTATCCACTTCACAACATTCGAATGCTCTTGTCCTGGATCAGACATATACCTGCTCACAACTCCCACTGCATGGGCAATGTCAAGTCTGGTGTAAATCATGACATACATGAGGCTCCCTATAGCAGATGCAAATGGAACCTTCACCATTTTCTCTCTCTCACTCTGAGACTTTGGATTGACCCTTTTAGAGAGACTCCTGAAGTGACCTGCTAAAGGGGTAACTACAGACTTGACATTCTCCATATTGAACCTTTTCAACACCTTATGAATGTAGTCCCTCTGACACAGCTTTAGGACTCTGTTTAGCCTGTCCCTTTCAATTCTCAGTCCTAAGATTTACTTTACAGGACCCAAATCCTTCATGGAGAATTCTTTTGTCATTTGCCTCTTCAAATTCTTGATCTCCTCCATATTAGAGCTTGCCACTAGCATATCATCAACATATAAAAGCAGTATGATATGGTAGCCCTTCAGCTTCCTAAAATAACAACAATGGTCTGAATGACGAGGATACTCGCTTTTCCACATGAACTTGTCAAAATTCATATACCACTGTCTTGGTGTCTGTTTGAGCCCATAAAGACTCTTCTTCAACTTGCACACCAAATTTCCTTTTCTGCTTTTATATAGCCTTGTAGTTGAAGCATATAAATGTCTTCCTTCAAGTCACCATGAAGGAACATAGTTTTTACATCCAACTGTTCTAAGTGGAGATCTTCAGCAACAACAATACTCATAACAGTCCTAATAGTAGATAGTTTCACCACAGAAGAGAAAATCTCAGTGAAATCGATTCGTGCTTTCTGTTTGAATCCCTTCACAACAAGCCTAGCATTATACGTTTAAGACCCGTCATGCTCATGCTTCAATCTGTATAGCCATTTATTTTGAATGACTTTCTTTCCAGTTGGAAGCTTAACCAAATCCCAAGTTTGATTAATAGATAAGGAATCAATCTCATCATCTATAGCACTCTTCCACTTATCCTTCTCAGCAACTTGTATGGATTCTTCATAACAACTGGGCTTGCCACTATCAGTTAGAAGAAGATAGTAAAGAGACGGAGAGTAACGTGCTGGAGCAGTGATAGTCCGTCTAGGACGTCGGGATGCAATGGGTGGAGTGATGGGCTCCACATCAATTTCTCCAGGAGTGTCAACATGCTCAATGTCTTCACCAACTCGCTCAGATTCATGATCAGCCGGCACGCTCGTAATATCATCAAGCTCAACAAACATAGGCTCATCATGCTTATCTTGTTCCTTGATCTGATATTTATACATCATATTTTCATTAAAGATCACATTCCTACTCCTGAAAGCCTTCAAGCTCACGTTGTCCCAGAACTTATAGCCAAAGCTAGGGCCACCATACCCCAAGAGAGTGCATATCTTTGATTTTGGATCCAACTTTGATCTGCTCTTAGCATCTACATGAGTATAAGCGGTGCACCCAAATATCCGCAAGTGTGAAAAATTCACTTTCTTTCCGGACCAAGCTTCTTCGGGTAGCTTGCAATTAATGGCCGTTGATGGGCCTCTATTGATCAAGTAAGCGGCTCTATTAACTGCTTCAGCCCAAAACTTTTTTGGCAAGCCTGCATTCAACCCCATGCTTCTGGCACGCTCGGCTATGGTCCTGTTCATACACTCCGCCACACCATTTTGTTGCGGTGTGCCTGAGACTGTATTCTCTCTTCTAATGTCGTTCATAACACAATATTCTTCAAACTCTTTGCTGCAGTACTCGCCACCATTATTAGATCTTAGACACTTCAATTTTAAACTAGTTTCAGTTTCTACTAAGCTTTTCCACTTCTTGAAAACATCGAAGACGTCAGATTTGTTTTTCAGAAAGTAAACCCAAAGATTCCTGGTAGAGTCATCGATGAAGGTGACATGGTACTGAGAGCCGCTAATAGAGTGCACCTTTGAAGGTCCCCACACATCTTTATGAACAAGATCCAGCTTGTCAGATTTCAGAGTTCTCTTACCTTTTGAAAAACTTACTTTCTTCTGTTTTCCAAAGACGCATCCTACAAAACGGTAAATCGACTGAGGATAGTCCATCCAACTTTCCTTTTGAAACCAAAAACTTCATGCCCTTCTCACTCATATGCCTTAGTCATTAGTGCCACACATTGGCATCAACCTTTGATGTGGCCACACTAATATTTCATTCAGTAGATATCACATAGAGAGTGCCCTCTCTCTCTCCCTTTGCCATGATCATGGATCCCTTGCTAACCTTCCATGAATCACTACCAAACATGGTGATGCATCCTTCATCAAAAAGTTGGCTCACAGATACAAGGTTTTTTGCCAACTTGGGAACATGTCTCACTTGTTTTAATTTCAAGGTAGACCCATCAGCGAGGCATATGTGCAGTTCCCCCTTCCAACAATCTCACATGGCTCGCCATCACCAAGGTAAACTTTGCCAAAATTTTCCTTCTCATAACTTAAGACTGACGGTTAGAGGTGGCATGAAATGAAGCACCTGAGTCAAGAACCCATGAGTCACATTTCGTATCACATGAAAGAACTCATGAGTCAAGAACCCATGTTAAGCGGGCTTTTGCGGTGGAGTTGAGGGTCGTCGAACCAAAGGCGAACGACCGAAGCAGGGAACGCACGGGATATTCAGCTAGGGCAAAAGGGGAGAGGCGGCTGGGTCTGGTTCTCCTATTCCAATTCAAATCCAAAATAAACCAAGCATACAATAGGGTTCATATGTTCTCCTTTATATAGGGGGAGACATAGTCGGCCAACGGCCGTACAA
This sequence comes from Platanthera guangdongensis, assembly GCA_039583875.1. NCBI lineage: Eukaryota > Viridiplantae > Streptophyta > Magnoliopsida > Asparagales > Orchidaceae > Platanthera > Platanthera guangdongensis. The sequence goes on along the minus strand of CM077165.1, from coordinate 162,482,570 downwards.
GGAAATACTAAATAAAAAGGAAACCCCACAAAAAGGAAACATACTGAAAGAAAATACACGAAATAAGAAATATGTGATAAAGGAAATCAATTTAAATCCGGCTCATGCTGTTTCCTTGCCCCTCGCGCGCCTGGTGTAAACGCGCGCGAAGCCTCTTCCCTCGACTGGATCCGTCTCGTCTGTATCAGACACAGTCTAATCATTGTCGATGTCGCCAAACTACTAAAGCCGCAACTAAGTCGCTGCGGTGCAGCTGCCGCCTTGCTGTTGCTGACGCAGGCGATGTCCAACCTACGCCAACTGGCTGCCAGAGACTGCCAGAGAGACATAAGAGATCAAGAGAACTATTCCACTTCGTATTCGCTGGTCCCCCATTGCAGCTTTTGATTGTGTTTGTTTGTCTACTGTGCTATTCAATACTTTGATTTCAATTTTATTAGTTTTTAGGACTCAAACGGATAATTAGGGGAAGTTGAATTTAATGGTATCTGCAAAAAAATATTACTTCCTTGATTCCTTCTGATAATTGTCAGCTGGACGTTAGGTCTAAGAACTTCAAACGCTAATCAGAAGAAATTCTTTTATAACAATAAAAGGTACAGAGTATCTACATTCTACAGTAAAATAAACTTGTATTACATCACATCTATTCGCTGGACCTATCAAGAAGGATCTTTTCACTCCCCAATACTTTCAACTCACAAAAAGGGAAACAGCTAACCTAAAAATCAAACGACTACCTCCCAGTTAGTATTGTTATAGAAGGATTTCTAGTGACAGTCTTTCTGTCGAAGATCAATGAGTCATTCTCACTTGGGATGATCTCTGCTGCAAATCTAGGTCTCCTCGGCGTAGGATGGACATAGTTATCGCTCTCCAGCATCATAATCACAGACGACATCGTCGGCCTATCATTCGCTCTATCCTGAATGCACAAGAGTCCCACATTGATGCATATAGATATCTCCTTTATTGAACATGAGCTCCTTATAGACGAATCCACCAACTCCATGACATTGTTCTCATTCCATAGTTTCCAGGCCTACAAAAACACATTATTTCTATCAATTGAACTGCAGAAAGTGTTCCACAACAAAAATCTGAAGTTTTTCTTACACATCCTAACAGGTTATTTGATAGTTCAGAGTTATAATATGTGCTGTTCCTCATTCCACTGACAATCTCGATAAGTAGTACTCCAAAGCTATATACATCCGATTTTACGGAGAACAGGCCTTGCATTGCAAATTCCGGTGACATGTAGCCGCTGCATTCACATTGGAGATAAGTTCATGAGTAACCTCGATACGCGTAAATGAAAGATGCTCGCGCTTGTCGACAACTTACTATGTCCCAACCACTCGCTTGGTGTTTGTTTCATTGCCATCGTTGCCGAAGATCCTCGCCATGCCAAAATCTGATATCTTCGGATTCATATTTTCGTCGAGCAAGATGTTGCTTACTTTCAGATCACGGTGTATGATTCGCAGTCTCGAGTCACGATGAAGGTAGAGGAGACCCCGAGCAATGCCTTCAATTATGCTGTATCTTGTTTTCCAGTCCAGCTGAAGCTTTCTTCTTGCATCTGCTGAAATGTTGTACACGATCATTTGTTTAGTATTGGAAAAATGAGAATGATTCAAACGGAAAGGTGTATTTGATAGTTAAGCTCTATAAAATTACCAAACAGAAGAACATCCAAGCTTCTGTTAGCCATGTATTCATAAATCAGCATCTTGTCATCTCGTTTGATGCAGTAACCCAAGAGCCTGACTAGATTCCTGTGCTGAAGTTTTGCGATCAGTATGACCTCATTCTTAAATTCTTTCACGCCCTGTCCAGAATTCCTAGAAAGTCTTTTTACAGCAATATCTTGCCCACCAGGCAGTGTGCCCTACAAAAAAAATATAATTATTAGTTATAACCATTAGAAGATATCGGCATGATACTATAGCTGAAAGGGTTTACTTCATTAGTTTCCACTCTGTTTTGGAGAATTGAAATGATCAAATCCTGCGTGTATATGATGTCTTCTATCAATGCAGCCAAAATTTCAACTAGTGTCTTCTATCAATGCAGCCAAAATTTCAACTAGTGGAGCATAGAAGATATAATGTTTCCTCATCACTACTTAATTTCGGGGATATGGATTTGCATGTTGCAAGCTGTTGGCATGATTAGATTATTGGAAAGGGAGTTTACTCAGACTTTTTTTGTATGTTAATGATGTAGGATCCGTTTGTTTTGATAGTGAGAGTTGGAACGATGGGAATGAGAGCGTTGACAATTGAGTGGTGGTGAATGGAGGGGGTGGCTATGTTCTCAAAAAAAGTCAAAATGACGTTTTGGAGTGGTGGCGGTGAGAATTGGAGATTCACCAAACATATTTTTGTTAGCGTTGACATCCCCCCCCCCCCCCCCACACACACACACACAAAAATCAAGATTGAGCTAAAACGGCCAAACAAACTGATGGGGATTGGCGACACAGACCCGCGGTGGAGCATGAGTTTTGGGCCTGTTTGGGGCCAAGTGGCTACTGTTCATATTTGTTAGAAATCACGGTGGGGACCTCGTCGGGCACATGAACCCCGATCCTGTGGCTAACTGCAGTCGAGTGGCGAGAACTATTAGAAAAGCCCATGTAAAAGGCCCATTTGGTGGCCCATTTTTCCTCTTCTTCTTTAGTCCCACATCATGTATAGGATTTATTCTTCTCTCTTCTCTCCTATATATTTGTATTCTCTCCTTGTATTTACATACTGAAATAATACATACAAGCTTTGGGCTCTTCCAACATGGTATCAGAGCCAGGTTGCGTCTAGCCGCGGACTGCCCCTTCTCTGTCCGCCCGGTCTCCTGCGGACTGCCCCTCTGCTTCTGTCCGCCCGGCTACCCTGCGGACTGCATTCCTGTCCGCTCCGGTCTCGTGCGGACTGCCTTCCTGCGTCCGCTCCGGTCTCGTGCGGACTGCCCTTCTGATTCCGCTCCCCTTCTCTCCCTCCGTGGTTCCACCCTCCTCAGGCTTCTTATAGCCATCTTCTGCTCTGGCTCGTGGGGCCCACCTCTCTATCCGCTCCGGACGATCATTCCTGTCCGCTGCGGGCTCTGCTTGTATCCGCTTGAGCCTCTTTGCTCGCGGACTGCTCCCTCTAGCTCGCTCTTTTTCTGTCCGCTCGAGCCTCTGTGCTCGCGGACTCTCTCTCTCTCCGCCTTCTCTTGCGGACTGCTCCTGTCCGCTGCGGGCTCTGCTTGTTTCCACTGTGCTCCTCTGCCGCGACCTGCCCCAGTTCGCCGCGACCTCTTGCGGACTGCTCCTGTCCGCTGCCGCGACCTGCCCCCAGTTCGCCGCGGCCTCTGTCGCGAACTGCTCCAGCTCTGCTCTCACCAGCTGCGATCTGCTCCACTGAGCTGCGACCTCTTCCAACTCGCCGCGACCTCCAGACCGCCGCGACCTCCAGACCGCCGCGACCTCCAGACCGCCGCGACCTCCAGACCGCCGCGACCTCCAGACCGCTGCGGGCCCTCCTTTCTCTCCGAGCCCTGCTGTCTGCTGCTCTTCAGTCGCCATGTCCTCCAGCGACTCCACTACCGCTCAACCCTCTGCCGACCACGTGGCTCCTCTCGAACTTCGAGATGAGCTTCAGATTACTACTATTTCTCTCTCTGGCAAGGCCAACTTCATCCCCTGGGTCCACTCTGTCCGCCGGGTCTTACAGGCCAAGGGCCTTGCCCGTCACCTTACCCAGGGCCCACCAACTCCTTCTACTGATGATTGGCTCCGCAATGACGGTCGTGTCCAGACCTGGATCCTGAACTCGGTCGAGGGTGAGCCGTACCAGATGATCATGTATCATGAGACTGCTAAAGCCATGTGGGATGAACTTCATTCGCTGTACTCCGGGAAGGACAACCTTCAACACCTTTTTGACATCCTCACTGATCTTCAAGCCTTGGATGTTGGCAAAGCTCTGGACATGACCTCCTTCGTGGCCCGTGTTAAAACTCTCACGGAAGCCTGGATTCAGCACCAGCCCGCGACTACTGATCTCGCTGCCCAACGCGCCCAGAAGGAGGCTGTTTGTATTGCTATGATTATGGCTCGCGTCCCGCCACACCTACACAGTATTCGGGCCCAGGTTCTGGCTTCACCCACTACCCCTTCTTTCTCTGATGTCTGCTCGATGCTACTTCGCGTACCACCTCCACCAGAGGCTCCTGCACCACCCTCGCCGGCCCTTCTTCAGCAGGCCCTTCCTCCTTTACTCCCACAACCCTCCTTTCCTCGGGGTGGCCGTACGGGCTCCCGTGGGCGGGGCCGTGGTGGCCGCGGACGGCCCAAGTGCACCTACTGCGGCCGGGATGGCCATACTGAAGCCGTTTGTCACAAGAAACATGGCTACCCCCCTCGCCCGCCTACTGCTGCTGTTACCGATAGCTCTCCTCCGACTGGTACGGATCTTGAGGCTCTTCGCCTTCAGCTGCAACAACTCCAGGGGCTCCTCAACCCCCCTTCTGCTTCCCATGCCTCCACCTCCCATGCAGGTATTGTCTCCACCTCCGCTGCAGGTACTGCCTGTCTCTCTTCCAGCTCTCGCTGGATCCTGGACTCGGGAGCCACCCACCACATCACTTCCATACGACCGCCCCAGTTCTCTGCTGCTGCTCACCCCCCGTCTATTACTGTGGCCAATGGTGCGCTTGTCCCGGTCTCCGGCTGCGCGGATCTCCTCCTTCCTCCCTCTCTCTCTCTTCGCTCCGTTCTTTATGTGCCAGCCTCACCTTTTAATTTACTCTCTGTTGGTCGTCTTACTACTGATATGAATTGCTTTATCACCTTCACCTCTTCTGGTTTTTTGATACAGGATCGGCAGACGCGGATTACCATTGGTAGGGGTCGGCTGCAGAACGGGCTTTACCTCCTCGATATCTCTCCCACATCCCTTTCCTCCGTTTCCTCGTCTGATTGGCATTGTCGGCTTGGGCATGCCCCTCTACCTATCCTGCAGAAGGCGCTTCCCGACCTTTCTCTTTCTGGTTTTAAATGTGATTCTTGTATTATTGGCAAACAGCCTCGCTCTTCTTATCCAGCTCATTGTACTAGGAGCTCTGCTCCATTTGATTTAATACATTCTGATATTTGGGGACCCTATAAAGTTTCTAGCATTTCTGGTTATCGTTATTTTCTAACATTTATTGATGATTACTCTCGTACTACTTGGTTGTATCTCCTGCATGATCGCTCTGAGCTTCCTCGTGTCTTTCAGGCGTTTGTGTTAGAGACTCGTACGCAATTCTCTACCACCATTAAAACTTTCCGCTCTGATAATGCACGAGAATATACTAGCCACGAGTTTGCCACTCTCTGCGCAAACTTCGGTATTGTTCACCAGACCTCTTGTCCCTACACCCCTCAACAAAACGGGGTCGCCGAACGCAAGAACCGCCACTTGCTCGATGTGGCTCGCTCTCTCATGCTTCACATGCACGTTCCCAAAGTCTTCTGGAACTTTGCGGTGTCCACAGCATGTTTCCTTATCAACCGTCTCCCCTCTCCCGTTCTCCAGAACGCTACCCCCTTCAGCCTTCTTTTTCCCTCCACACCCGCCTTCCCCCTCACCCCCCGGGTTTTTGGATGTACCTGCTTTGTCCATAACCTGGGCCCCACTCTTGAAAAACTGGATCCCCGTGCGGCCAAACACATTTTTGTCGGCTACTCCCGTACCCAAAAGGGCTATGTTTGCTACTCTCCGGTCACCCGAAAGGTTTCTGTTTCGGCTGATGTTACTTTCCGGGAGGATCAACCCTTCTTCCCTCCTCCTTTGCCACCTCTTCTACCACCACCTCCTACAACACCCTCCCTTCCCCGGCCAGTGATCCACGTCCACTCACCTCCCACCATCCCTCCGCCTCCTCCCACCGTTGACCCTCCTCGACCCCCAGTTATTCGGGTCTATGCTCGTCGCCCTCTTCCTCCCGTTGCTCCTCTGCAGTCGGCTTCGACCTCGGCTTCTCCGTGTTCTGCTGCTCCGGTGTCGGCCTCTACCGCTCATCCAATGGCGGATTATGTTTCTCTCCATCGCCTCTCTCCACCTCTTCAGGCCTTGGCTACTTCGCTCTCCTCGGTCTCTATTCCTACTTCTGTCCAGGACGCTCTTCAACATCCTGGGTGGCGTGCGGCCATGGAAGAAGAGATGGCTGCTCTTTGGGCCAACCAGACCTGGACCCTGGTGCCCCTTCCTCCCGGCCAGAAACCCGTTGGGTGCAAATGAGTTTTCGTCATTAAACATGCTCCTGATGGGACCATTGATCGCCTCAAAGCTCGGTTGGTTGCTCGTGGCTTCACCCAGCAACCGGGGCTGGATTATGACGAGACCTTCTCTCCGGTCGCTAAGCTCAACACGGTCCGCATTCTCCTCTCTGTGGCTGTCCATCGCCAGTGGCCCTTGTTTCAACTCGACGTCAAGAACGCTTTCCTGAACGGCGACCTTCAGGAAACGGTTTACATGCAACAATCTCCCGGGTTTGAGACCACGGGGGAGTCACGGGTTTGTCATCTTCTCAAATCTCTATATGGTCTCAAACAATCCCCTCGGGCATGGTTCGACAAGTTCAGCAAAACTCTCCGGGACATTGGCTTCACTCGCAGCTCGGCTGACTTCTCATTGTTTACTCGTCACCAAGCCACTGGTACGATTCTCCTGTTGGTATATGTCGACGACATCATTATTACTGGCAGTGACTTGGACGGCATACAGGCCGTTAAGCTACATCTGAGCTCCGTCTTCCAAACTAAAGATCTGGGTCCTCTTCGGTACTTCCTCGGTCTGGAAGTGGCCAGACGGTCAGATGGGTTGGTTCTCTCTCAGCGCAAATATTGCCTGGATCTTCTTCATGATGCAGGCTACTCTGGTTGCAAACCTATTAACACTCCCATGGATGCAAATCACAAAATATGTGCTCAGGGCTCAGATTCTGATTCGCTTCTACCAAATCCAGAATATTACCGTCGTCTCGTTGGGAAGCTTATCTACCTAACAGTTACAAGACCTGATATATCTTTCGCTGTGGGACTTGTGAGTCGCTATATGCACTCTCCTCGAAGCTCTCATCTCCAGGCTGTGGAACGCATTCTCAGATATCTTAAGACAGCTCCTGGCCAAGGACTTGTATACAAAACCTCATCTTCCATTCCTACACTAGTGGCATACTCTGATGCCGACTACGCTGGCTCCCTCGACGATCGACGATCTACTAGCGGGTTTTGCACTTATTTTGGAGGACATCTGATTACTTGGCGAAGCAAGAAACAAGCGGTGGTTGCTCGATCCTCAGCAGAAGCAGAATATCGGGCAATGGCTGATGTGGTCTCTGAACTCACATGGATTGAGAGTCTCCTTACCGACCTTGGAGTAAAACTACCTTCACCAGCTCTCCTCCTTTGTGACAGTCAAGCTGCCATACATATTGCCAAAAACCCGGTCTTCCATGAAAGAACGAAGCATATTGAGGTAGATTGTCATTTCATCCGAGAGAAAGTCCACATGAAGAAGATTGAGCTCAAGCATGTTCTGGGTACTGAACAGGTTGCTGACATCCTCACCAAGGCTCTACCTAGTACCCTCTTCTATCAGTGCCTATCCAAGCTTGGCGCATACGACTTGTACGCTCCAGCTTGCGGGGGAGTATTAGAAAAGCCCATGTAAAAGGCCCATTTGGTGGCCCATTTTTCCTCTTCTTCTTTAGTCCCACATCATGTATAGGATTTATTCTTCTCTCTTCTCTCCTATATATTTGTATTCTCTCCTTGTATTTACATACTGAAATAATACATACAAGCTTTGGGCTCTTCCAACAAGAACATTCCCAACCAAATCTCCTGGCCGCGTGTGGGACCCTCGTCGGGTACATGAACCCAGATCACGCGGAATAAATTCCCAGGTAGGTTGTTGAGGCCCGAAAGCTTGATAAAGGAGGTCGCGGGTTCTATCCCGGGCCTCAACAACCTACCTGGGAATTTATTCCGCGTGATCTGGGTTCATGTACCCGACAAGGGTCCCACACGCACCCATGAGACCATCTTTTGTTAGAAACCACGGTGGGGCCCTCGTCGGGCACATGAACCCAGATCCTGTGGCCGACTGCAGTCGAATGGCGAGAACATCCCCAACCAAATCTCCTGGGCATGTGTGGGACCATCATCGGCTACATGAACCCAGGTCACACGGAATAAATTCCCAGGTAGTGTTGTTGAGGCCCGAGATAGAACCCGCGACCTCCTTTATCAAGCTCCTAAACAGAGACTTGATACCCAACTGAGCTGACCATTTTTTGTTAGAAACCACGGTGGGGCCCTCGTCGGGCACATGAACCCAGATCCTGTGGCTGACTGCAGTCGAATGACGTGAACATCCCCAACAAAATCTCTTGGGCGCATGTGCAGATCAGTTGGGTATCAAGTCTCTGCTTAGGAGCTTGATAAAGGAGGTCTCAGGTTCTATCCTGGGCCTCAAGAACCTATCTGGGAATTTATTTCGCGTGATCTGGGTTCATGTACCCGACGAGGGTCCCACACACGCCTAGGAGATTTGGTTGGGGATGTTCTCGCCATTTGACTGCAGTCAGCCACATGATCTGGGTCCATGTGCCTGATAAGGGCCCCACCGTGATTTATAACAATATTTAGCATTTTGGATCGACTATCCGACTCCGCGACTGCTTCTGGCTTGTCGTTTACTTACAATTTCATATATTGTATTGCTATATTTCATTTTATTTCATGTAAATCGGGCCCGTCGCATCCCTAACCAAAAATAGTCGTTGATGTCGGGGTGCCCGAATATTGTTTTTTTATAAGTAGAGAGTATGGGGCTGCTAAAGGCTATTGCAGATTTTGGAGAAGTGTATTCCCAGAATTTGGCGATCCCCTTACAGTGACGATCCCTAGGTGATTTCTGCATCCCTAAGATATCCCCCTTCCACAACCTTCTTCTTCCCCCTCTCAAACCCTCACCAAACGTCTCCAACTCCCCAAACAACACCCCTTCCAAGCCGCCGCCCACCCTACTGCCCTCCAAAATTGCCCAAACCCCTCTCAAAATTCCGCCCAGATCCAACGCCCAGCCTCACCTCTCAAAACTCCACCCTGCTGCCCCGCCAAAACCGCTCAACCCCCTCTCAAAATCCTACACAGATCCCCTCCAGAAACCGTCCAGCCTCCCCTCTTAAAACTCCACACTACCGCCCCTCCATAAACGCCCAGATTTGCCCCTTACAATTGCCCAAATCCATACCTACAACCGCCAACCTCTCTTCAGCCTCCTCCTCTCAGATCTCGTCCACCAACTCCTATATCTTCAGACTACAGCCACTGTCACGACGCTTGTCACCAAATTTACCTTCCTACGACAACCCCCATGCTTTGTGAGTTGTTAATTGTTATCTGGGTCTTGTTTTTTTCTAAATTCAATATGATGTTCTGACTCTCATTTGTGTAGATAAATAGCATTGTAGAATTTTGTTATAGATATCTAGTTTTACAGGAACCATTCACCACGCTTTTTTGTTTTGGCCCTCTATGCGGAGGAAAGCCAAAACTTGCTGTCCAAAAGATTTTTTTTGTTTTTGCTTAAATTACATGTGTTATTTAATCTTTTATTATTATGTCATGAATTCACCTTGAATCTTGCATTTTACATATAGTAGTTAAGGTGAGTAGAGTTATCTTCTCACATGTCACATTGTGCTGCATTCTAGTAGTCACACACCACACATCTAACCCTTTATTAGACGGTGTTTAGGTCCATTGCTGTCCTTGCATGAATTTTTGCATTGCATGCAGGGTTAGGACATCATAAGTCGTCGCCTATAGATTCATCCTGCGTCAATGGTATTAGAGTTAGATTGCGAGCATTGTCTTTATACACAGTCATTGAGTCTATAGGTTCCTCCATGTCTAGTTATCGTCGTTAGTCCTCTCCCTTATTTGATGATCCCAAGTCTATCTATACCCGATCCCATAGATCTATGGTGATTATCGTCGTCCCCATCCCCATACACGAGCAGATCGTATTGACCCTTCGACACGACTCAATTATTTTAGGGATGATTATTATGATGATCATCATTTTGAGAGAGATTTAGTGTTAGATTTCGTGATGTTACCCCATATTTTGACGGTTCATTGTGTCTCAATTCTTTCAGTTATTCGTTCGTGGATATGGAATATTAGCTTGATCATCTTGAATTTTCAGTGATCGACACATTAAATTTACGAAACTTAGATTTATAGATCAGGCGAGAGCATATTAGTCTATCATTGAGAGGACCCTTGAGCGGGATTGTCTTCACCGCATCACTAGTTGGGTGGAGATGAAGTGTTGGTTGTGTCAGAGGTGTTTTCCCTTTATCATGAACAGTCTTTGAAATTCGCTAGAGTTAACCGAGTGGATTGATATCTTGACCACGCCAGTATGAGTCCCTCCCATACTGAGCTCACTGCTTACCTACCCTTGTCCTGTCAGACACGATGTAAGTGTCACCTGAGTCCGATTTCTCTTTCCCCAATGATGTACTTAGTCTGACGGGCGGTCTATTCTTTGATTCTGACTCACTTCCTGTGATCTCGACTGAAAGTGACTCTGAGCGACATAGCATAGTGACATGTTCTTACCCTACCTCCTGTGTTGACTTCATTATTGCTCCGACCACAACCTCACCCTTGCGTGCGTGTCCACCAGAGCTTCCCCATAGTGTCATGGTGTGTCATATCCTGAGTGAGGATCGAGAGCCTGGTGTTATCTCATAATGGATGCCTCATCGGTTTATGGGGACACTACTCCTTATGGTGGTACTTATCTCTGGAAGATCATGACCCTGTTGACTGGTTCTTTGACGAGCCTCCCGTTGAGCCTCCTGATGAGACACCGTGCTCTTATGAGGATAAGACTCAAGTGAGCAACTCATTTACGAGTATTGAGTTATTGACATCTCTTCAATTATCACTCTGATCCTGCCCCAAAGAGTGGACCTTGAGTGTGATATCAACTATGTAGGACTTTCTTTAAAAACACTCGAGCATACTTATGATGATTCAATAGTCTACTACGTGACCACTCACACTTTTCATGAGTTTTGGGACACACTGCCTGCTGACCCATCAGATGAGTTCTTTCTTGTGAGGAGCACTCGTCACTCTAGAATCATATCCTATTGTCGATGTCTATGATTTTCACTCAGGTGGTCGTCGCATTCACGATGACTTTTTATACATACATCCTAGTGATCCCCTGAAGCGTCATGTTTCTTGAGAGACATTTGACACTTTATGATCTCTTATTTGTGTGTTGATGTCTCACAGTCATTTGGATACTTGTTGCACGATCGATGAATATTTTTACACTACACCGAAAGAGCTTCTTGATGCTACACCTCCATATCCTTTTGAGCCTATAGCACCACATCACCAGCCTTACATCCGACCCACTCCTGAGTCCCACCTGCCTTTGGATCAGTCGTCTATGGCTTCATTGTCTGTTACCAGTGATCGCTCCGGGACTACCAATACACAATTTGACTTTTGAGAGCATTATTGATATCGTGGCTTATGAGTATATAGACATGCCTGACAGATAGAAACCAGAGTACCATTGGAGCGAATGCCTCACGAACATGGACAGGAGTACCTTTGGAGAGGAATCTTCATAATCAGCAATGCTTGGACGACCTCTGATAGACCCCGTCGATTCTGACCCGGTATACACCAAGAGGATTCTGTTCTCAATTCATCAGAAGATGTAATCTTTCAAGTCAGGGAGAATGATGGGGATTGGCGACGCAGACTCACGGTGGGGCACAAGTTTTGAGCCCAAGTGACTACTTTCCATATTTAGCATTTTCGAGTCGACGATTCGACTCCGCGGTTGCATCTGGCTCATCATATAGTTACATTTTCATATATTGTATTGCTATATTTCATTTTATTTCATGTATGTCGGGCTTGCTGCATCCCTGACCAATCATAGCTGTCAATGTCGGGGTGCCCTAATATTGTTGTATTATAAATAGAGAGTGGGGGGGGGGGGGGGGGGGGGGGGGGGGGGTGCATTGTAGCTTTTGGAGTAGTGTATTCCTGAAATCCAGCGATGACCTCACGGTGACCACTCCTAGGTGGTTTTCTGCATCCCTAAGTATTCCACTTCCTTAACCTCTTTCTTCCCCTCCCAAACCCTAACTGACCCTCTCCAACTCCCCAAACAATATATGGAAATGTAGAGAGAGGGGGGGGGGGACTGCTAGAGGCCATTGCAGATTTTGGAGAAGCGTATTCCCGAAATCCAGCGATGACCTCACGGTCACCACTTCTAGGTGGTTTTCTGCATCCCTAAGTATTCCACTTCCTTAACCTCTTTCTTCCCACTCCCAAACCCTAACTGACCCCCTCCAACTCCCCAAACAATAGCCCCTCTTCCAAGCTGCCTCACACCCTGCTTCCCCTCCAAAACCGCCCAGCCCCCTCTTCCAAGCTGCCTCACACCCTGCTTCCCCTCCAAAACCGCCCAGCCCCCTCTCAAAACTCCGCCAAAATCACTTCCAGAAAATGCCCAGCCTCTCCTCTCAAAATTCCACCCTGTTGCCCCTCCAAAACCACCCAACCCCCTCTCAAAATTTCGCCCAGATCCCCTCCAGAATGTTGAAATTGTTGAAGTGGAAGTGGCAGCCTGGGCGGGCTGTTCGGGCGGACTGTGCGGACAGTCTCAGCAGTTTCGGTGATCAGACCGGGCGGTCTGAGCGGACAGAGCTGGCGACTTGCTAGGTCGGCCAAAGTTCTGCGGCTTGTTTCCCAGGTTGTTTCAGGCAGATAGGATGGTTATCCGCTCAGTTGCCGGTTTTGTGCAGCTGGATCTAGAGTTCGTCGGCCTTGTGCGGACTGGTTTTGTATCCGCTGGTGCTGTGTTCGCACCAGGGATGTCTGGTGGTGTGGACTTGGTCTAGATTTGGACCAAGTCCAGGTCGGCTTAGTCCGGAGGTTGCGCGGCTTGCGTGGTTTGGTTTCTTCATCCGCCTAGCTCGACAGCAGTCTGTCTTGTGCGACTTGACTGCGAGCTCGCTTTCTGCGGTCTGGTGCTTTGTCCGCAAGTGGACGGACTGGAGAGGTACTCGCCGAATCCGCCTGTTTGGTGTTCTAGTCTGGCTGGGCTTGGCGGTCTCTCTTGGCTAAGTCGCAGCGGTCTAGTGTGTATCCGCAACCTTTGCGGATACACTTGTTGTTCGCATTGGATAGGGCAGTTCTCCTATCATCTAGGGCGATGATCACACTACTCTCCGCGCCTATAAATAGGACCCCCCTGTCACATCAGATGACACCAAGTGAACAGTTGTGCGGATAGCGCTGAAGTGCCAGGAAATTGGTTTTGACTGAGTGCAGACTCTGCGGGTTACAACCGGCGGTTTACAGCAGGTCGCGGCTTGCAACTAAGCGGTTTCTCTTCTGCAACTTCTTCCCAATTCAAATAAGCTGTCCGCCTCTGGGCGGCTTGTTCAATTCGGTGGCAGCAGTCCGCGTGTTCTGGCGGCTAGGCGACCTCGCGGTCAGGCGGCTTGCAGTTCAGCGGCGAGAGTTCTTCAACAACACTGAAATAACGGGTAGTCCGCGCGGCTTGTTGCGGTCTTACAACCAGGCTTCTTCAGCGGACTCCTTAGCGGTGAGCAGCAGAGCCGACGGTTACTCCTTGTGGCCGCGCGGTTTGTTTTCATCTTGTAATTTTCTTGCTCCATCGGATACATTGGCAATCATGTCTCTCCATGTATGCCTCGCTGTGTAAAGATATGTTTGATTAGTACAACACTCTTGCTCTTCTAGTTGTTTTTGGTTTGTTTGAGCTCAGTGTGATTGAGTGTTTTTGCGCCTGGTGTCCCGTTTTACGCTATCACAAATTTTTTCTTGCTATCAGAGGGATCAGAGGCTGAGCAGTGATCAACCGTCAGTTACTTCTGAGAGTCTAAGTAACCAAAGTGTCTGCAATGGAAGGGGGGTTATGCAAGAGGTCTTGGAATCAAACTCCTTAAACCGACTAATTACAAGAAGTGGAAGTCGTGTATGCAGAGTTATCTGTTGGGCGAGGACCTTTGGGAAGTCGTCAGAGGAGACGAAAAACAGGAGGTTACTGTTGTTGCAGGTGCTGGTGCTGATGCGGTGAAAGCTTGAAGGAAGACTAATGCTAAAACTGAGTTTGCTCTCAAGCGGGCTATTTCACCGGAACTCTTTGACCACATCATTGGATGTGGGTCTGTTGCGGATATTTGGACTTCCCTTGATGGTTTGTTCAACAGAAAGAATGTAGCTCGACTACAGTTTCTGGAGAATGAGTTGGCAAGAGCCACTCAAGGTGATCTGTCTATTTCAACATTCTTCTTGAAAATGAAGAACCTGTGCGCTGAGATTTCAGCGCTGGACCCTGATGAGCCTATTTCTGAGGAAAAGCTGAAGATGCACATAATCCGTGGCTTGCGGAAGGAATGTAGCCTTTGTCACTTCAGTTTAAGGCTAGGCTACTCAGCCATCTTTGCTGGAACTGGAGAACCTGCTGGCTTCGCAGGAGAGTTTGACAAGGCAGATGACTGAAGTCACTGTCTCTGAAGGAGGCAGTGAGACGTTCTTTTCAGGGAAGAACAAGAAGTGGGAGAAGAAGAAGTTTGATGTTGGTGAGAGACCTTCTACTTCATATCAACAAGAGGAGAGCGTTGCTCCTAAGCGAGATTGGAAGAAAAAGTGGCTTAAGTACTACAGATGCAACCAACCAGGACACTTCAGGAGAGACTGCAAGGTCAAGCTGTAGTCTGGGCATGTTGCAAACAAGGAGGAGGCTGAGTCCAGTGCTGAGGAAGCTGGATGGGGAAGTGCTTTCATGATGGGCACATGTGTCCGTGCCTTGTCCACCGTCGACTACCAAGATGACTGGATCGTGGACTCGTGGTGTGGTCACCACCTCACCGGGGATGAGTCAAATTTCTTCTCTCTGCGGACATTCTCAGGTAACGAAGTTATCATAATCGCTGATGATACTGTTCATGCAGTAGAGAAGGGGGGTGTAGTTTCTTTGGGTTGTGATAATGGTCCACTCACGTTGAGGAGTGTCTATCACGTACCGGGCATGAAGAAGAACCTCTTCTCTGTGACCAATGCGGTGGGTGCGGGCTATCACGTCCTATTTGGTCCAATAAAAGTGAAGTTTCTCCGCAACGTGTCAGCGGATAAGACTGACGTTGCTAATGTAGGGAGAAGAGTGGAGGACTTGTTTGTGTTATCAATAAACTCCTATGTTGATCGGATGAGAGCCAATGATAGTGCTGTTATCTGGTATGAGCGGCTGGGACATGTTGGGATAGACAAGCTGAAAGCCATGACAGTGAAAAGCCTTGTGAAAGGCTTGCCTAAGTTGTCATCCTTCGTCGACGGTCATGTCTGCGCGGGGTGTCAGTATGGAAATTCTCATCGCCTTCCATTTGACAAGTCACAGCCAGCCTTGGAGGCAGCAAATATATGTTGGTCCTGATTGATGACTACTCAAGGTACACTTGAGTGTACTTTGTGAAGGAGAAGTCAGATGCGTTTCGGATTTTTGTGGAGTTCAAGGTGCTGGTGGAGAGCCGGCTTGGCCTGCGGATCAAGAAGTTGAAAACAGACAACGAAGGTAAGTTTGTTTTTACTGAGTTCTCAAACTTCTGCAGGAAGCACGACATTCAAAGGGAACTCACTTGTGCCCATACTCCACAACGAAATAGAGTAGCAGAGCGGAAGATCCGTCATCTGACGGAAACCTGCAAGTGTTGGCTTCATGCTAAAGACCTGTGCTTCTTGTGTCATCAATCGGATGCCTCTGAATTAACATGGTCCTTGAAATATTCAAGGGGGGGGGGGTGTTTGGACTGCTAGAGGCCATTGCAGATTTTGGAGAAGCGTATTCCCGAAATCGTGGTTTTGAGAGACGTGGTCTTTGAGCGATGACCTCACGGTCACCACTTCTAGGTGTGTCACCAGGAGCTTTCTGCTCCGGGGCGGATCCCAGGGGGAGCGTAAGTATTCCACTTCAAAGGGTCTTAAAGGAATGGGAAGAAGCCTGGATGAGGAGATGTCTTCAGGAAGAATCTTCCCACTCCCAAACCCTAAAGATGAAGAAGAAGACTGACCCCCTCCAACTCCCCAAACAATAGCCCCTCTTCCAGCTGCCTCACACCCTGCTTCGGGGAGATTGATAAAGACCTCCAAAACCGCCCAGCCCTTTATGGTTTAAAGCCTCTTATGAGAATATCCAAGCTGCCTCACACCCTGCTCAAGAAAAGGGGGAGCTCCCCTCCAAAACCGCCGAGGAGGAGGTGGCAGCCCCCTCTCAAAAGGACTCCCACCATTTTCTTGCCAAAAAGAGAGAGGCATCACTTCCAGAAAAAAAGGGAAGAGTGCCCAGCCTCGACGAGACGAGAGGAGGATCCTCTCTTGTGTTCCGTGCTCTGGTGGGGAAAATTCCACCATATGTTGTAGGCTGTTGCCCCTCCAAAAAGGAGTATTCTGAAGTATGTAAAGTCACCCAACCCTTTATGGGAGAGACCTCTCAAACGGATTTTATGGGGGAGATTCGCCCAGATCCCCTCCAGAATGTTGAAATTGTTGAAGTGGAAGTGGCAGCCTGGGCGGGCTGTTCGGGTTAATAATCGGACGGACCAAACACATGTGCACCATTTTATTCAGGAGAAGGTGTTGGAGGGGTCTCTTTGGTTGGAGTCGGAGCGAGAACAACATCAGCAGTTTCGGTGATCACTTCTCACTTCAAGAGTGTTGAAATTGTTGAAGTGGAAGTGGCCGGGCGGTCTGAGCGGACAGAGCTGGCGACTTGCTAGGTCGGCCAAAGTTCTGCGGCTTGTTTCCCAGGTTGTTTCAGGCAGATAGGATGGTTATCCGCTCAGTTGCCGGTTTTGTGCAGCTGGATCTAGAGTTCGTCGGCCTTGTGCGGACTGGTTTTGTATCCGCTGGTGCTGTGTTCGCACCAGGGATGTCTGGTGGCGTGGACTTGGTCTAGATTTGGACCAAGTCCAGGTCGGCTTAGTCCGGAGGTTGCGCGGCTTGCGTGGTTTGGTTTCTTCATCCGCCTAGCTCGACAGCAGTCTGTCTTGTGCGACTTGACTGCGAGCTCGCTTTCTGCGGTCTGGTGCTTTGTCCGCAAGTGGACGGACTGGAGAGGTACTCGCCGAATCCGCCTGTTTGGTGTTCTAGTCTGGCTGGGCTTGGCGGTCTCTCTTGGCTAAGTCGCAGCGGTCTAGTGTGTATCCGCAACCTTTGCGGATACACTTGTTGTTCGCATTGGATAGGGCAGTTCTCCTATCATCTAGGGCGATGATCACACTACTCTCCGCGCCTATAAATAGGACCCCCCCCCCTGTCACATCAGATGACACCAAGTGAAACAGTTGTGCGGGGGATAGCGCTGAAGTGCCAGGAACTTGGTTTTGACTGAGTGCAGACTCTGCGGGTTACAACCGGCGGTTACAGCAGGTCGCGGCTTGCAACTAAGCGGTTTCTCTTCTGCAACTTCTTCCCAATTCAAATAAGCTGTCCGCCTCTGGGCGGCTTGTTCAATTTGTGGCAGCAGCCGCGTGTTCTGGCGGCTAGGCGACCTCGCGGTCAGGCGGCTTGCAGTTCAGCGGCGAGAGTTCTTCAACAACACTGAAATAACGGGTAGTCCGCGCGGCTTGTTGCGGTCTTACAACCAGGCTTCTTCAGCGGACTCCTTAGCGGTGAGCAGCAGAGCCGACGGTTACTCCTTGTGGCCGCGCGGTTTGTTTTCATCTTGTAATTTTCTTGCTCCATCGGATACATTGGCAATCATGTCTCTCCATGTATGCCTCGCTGTGTAAAGATATGTTTGATTAGTACAACACTCTTGCTCTTCTAGTTGTTTTTGGTTTGTTTGAGCTCAGTGTGATTGAGTGTTTTTGCGCCTGGTGTCCCGTTTTACGCTATCACAAATTTTTTCTTGCTATCAGAGGGATCAGAGGCTGAGTAGTGATCAACCGTCAGTTACTTCTGAGAGTCTAAGTAACCAAAGTGTCTGCAATGGAAGGGGGTTATGCAAGAGGTCTTGGAATCAAACTCCTTAAACCGACTAATTACAAGAAGTGGAAGTCGTGTATGCAGAGTTATCTGTTGGGCGAGGACCTTTGGGAAGTCGTCAGAGGAGACGAAAAACAGGAGGTTACTGTTGTTGCAGGTGCTGGTGCTGATGCGGTGAAAGCTTGAAGGAAGACTAATGCTAAAACTGAGTTTGCTCTCAAGCGGGCTATTTCACCGGAACTCTTTGACCACATCATTGGATGTGGGTCTGTTGCGGATATTTGGACTTCCCTTGATGGTTTTGTTCAACAGAAAGAATGTAGCTCGACTACAGTTTCTGGAGAATGAGTTGGCAAGAGCCACTCAAGGTGATCTGTCCTATCTCAACATTCTTCTTGAAAATGAAGAACCTGTGCGCTGAGATTTCAGCGCTGGACCCTGATGAGCCTATTTCTGAGGAAAAGCTGAAGATGCACATAATCAGTGGCTTGCGGAAGGAATGTAGCCTTTGTCACTTCAGTTAAGGCTAGGCTACTCAGCCATCTTTACTGGAACTGGAGAACCTGCTGGCTTCGCAGGAGAGTTTGACAAGGCAGATGACTGAAGTCACTGTCTCTGAAGGAGGCAGTGAGACGTTCTTTTCAGGGAAGAACAAGAAGTGGGAGAAGAAGAAGTTTGATGTTGGTGAGAGACCTTCTACTTCATATCAACAAGAGGAGAGCGTTGCTCCTAAGCGATTGAAGAAAAAGTGGCTTAAGTAACAGATGCAACCAACCAGGACACTTCAGGAGACTGCAAGCAAGCTGTAGTCTGGCATGTTGCAAACAAGGAGGAGCTGAGTCCAGTGCTGAGGAAGCTGGATGGGAAGTGCTTTCATGATGGGCACATGTGTCCGTGCCTTGTCCACCGTCGACTACCAAGATGACTGGATCGTGGACTCGTGGTGTGGTCACCACCTCACCGGGGATGAGTCAAATTTCTTCTCTCTGCGGACATTCTCAGGTAACGAAGTTATCATAATCGCTGATGATACTGTTCATGCAGTAGAGAAGGGGGGTGTATTTTCTTTGGGTTGTGATAATGGTCCACTCACGTTGAGGAGTGTCTATCACGTACCGGGCATGAAGAAGAACCTCTTCTCTGTGACCAATGCGGTGGGTGCGGGCTATCACGTCCTATTTGGTCCAATAAAAGTGAAGTTTCTCCGCAACGTGTCAGCGGATAAGACTGACGTTGCTAATGTAGGGAGAAGAGTGGAGGACTTGTTTGTGTTATCAATAAACTCCTATGTTGATCGGATGAGAGCCAATGATAGTGCTGTTATCTGGTATGAGCGGCTGAGACATGTTGGGATAGACAAGCTGAAAGCCATGACAGTGAAAAGCCTTGTGAAAGGCTTGCCTAAGTTGTCATCCTTCGTCGACGGTCATGTCTGCGCGGGTGTCAGTATGGAAATTCTCATCGCCTTCCATTTGACAAGTCACAGCCAGCCTTGGAGGCAGCAAATATATGTTGGTCCTGATTGATGACTACTCAAGGTACACTTGAGTGTACTTTGTGAAGGAGAAGTCAGATGCGTTTCGGATTTTTGTGGAGTTCAAGGTGCTGGTGGAGAGCCGGCTTGGCCTGCGGATCAAGAAGTTGAAAACAGACAACGAAGGTAAGTTTGTTTTTACTGAGTTCTCAAACTTCTGCAGGAAGCACGACATTCAAAGGGAACTCACTTGTGCCCATACTCCACAACGAAATAGAGTAGCAGAGCGGAAGATCCGTCATCTGACGGAAACCTGCAAGTGTTGGCTTCATGCTAAAGACATTCCAAGGTCCTTCTAGACGGAAGGAATGACCTGTGCTTCTTGTGTCATCAATCGGATGCCTCTGAGTCTGATTAACATGAAGTCTCCCTTTGAGATGATATTCAAGGAGAAGCCCAGCGTTGGACACCTTCGGGTGTTTGGATCTACCTGCTACGTACACATCTCAGATGGTCCGAGGACAAAGCTGGATGCAAAGGCTAGGAAGATTGTCTTTGTGAGCTATGACGAGCGAAAGAAGGGGTGAAAATGTATGGATCCAGTGACGAAGAAGTTCGTGGTTTTGAGAGACGTGGTCTTTGACGAGTTGGTGTCGTATGAAGGTGACTCCTCTGTGGAGCTGCAAGAGAGCAGGTTAGATGGCGAGCAAGGGGGCTGCTAAGGATCTTCTGGTGGAGCTGCCTGTGTCACCAGGAGCTCCAGGTGTTTCTAGCTCCGGGGCGGACGCTTCTGGTTCAGGAAGCAGGGGGAGCGTTGCTCCAAGTTTGCCTGAGAACGGAGCTGATTCAGAAGAAGCAGCTGAGATGGTTAGCAAAGGGTCGATGACATTACTGGGGTCAAAGGAATGGGAAGAAGCCATGGATGAGGAGATGTCTGCCCTCAGGAAGAATGAGACTTGAGATCTTGTGCCCAAGGTCGATGACATTACTCCCGTGACATGCAAATGAGTCTATAAGATGAAGAAGAAGACGGATGAAGGCATCGAGTGGTCCAAGGCTCGTCTTGTAGCTCAAGGTTTTTCTCAGCAGTATGGAGAAGATTATGAAGAGACGCTCAGCCCTGTGACGAAGATGACTTCAGTTCGGGTGGTGATGACTTTGGCGGCTTGCCAGGGCTGGAGGATGGGGCAGCTAGACGTAAAGAATGTATTTCTTTACGGGGAGATTGATAAAGACATCTTCATGGTTTAGCCGTCTGGATACGTGTCTGAAGATCATCCAGGATACGTCTGCAAACTCCGGAAGGCCCTTTATGGTTTAAAGCAGGCTCCGAGGGCATGGTATGAGAATATCACAGAGTACCTCCAGTTCTGCAGATATTCTGTCTCGGATTCAGACTCGAGCCTGTTCATCAAGAAAAGGGGGAGCTTCATGTCTTAGTGCTGCTGTACGTGGACGACATGATCATCACGGGAAATTCCGAGGAGGAGGTGGCTAGGCTCAGGGCAGAGCTAGCCATTCGGTTCGAGATGAAGGACTTGGGTGAGCTCCACCATTTTCTTGGACTCGTGGTGGAGAGGAAAGAGAGAGGCATACTTGTTTCCCAAAAAGGCTATGCGGATCGGATCGTTCAGCGATTCGGCATGCGAAAAGGGAAGAGTTGCTCTACAAATCTTGAGGTTGGCATCAAGCTTCGACGAGACGAGAGGAGGATACTTCCAAATCCTCTTGTGTTCCGTGCTCTGGTGGGGAGCCGTATCTATTTGACGATTACGAGGCCAGACATTACATATGTTGTAGGCCGAGTAAGTCGGTATATGGTGGAACCTCGGAAGCCTCATCTGATGACGACAAGGAGTATTCTGAAGTATGTAAAGTCAACTTCTGACATGAGTCTCCTTTATGGGAGAGACACGGGCTTCAACCTGCACGGCTATACGGATGCTGATTATGGGGGAGATTCAGACGACCGGAAGTCAACATCCGGTTATGTCTTCACATGTGGATCAACAGGAATTTCTTGGTGCAGTAAGAAGCAAGATTCGGTGTCCGTCTCTACTACGGAAGCGAAGTACAAGACTTCGGCCTTGACAGCTCGGGAAGCCACCTGGCTTAGGAGACTAGTAGATGACGTTCATGAAGAAGTGCACAGTCTTACTCTGCTACGCGGTGACAATGAGAGTGCCATGAAACTGGTTAATAATCCAGTTTGTCATGTGCGGACCAAACACATTGAGATTGAGCACCATTTTATTCAGGAGAAGGTGTTGGAGGGGTCTCTTGTGGTTGGACATGTGCGGAGCGAGAACAACATCGCGGACATCTTCACGAAGCCGCTGTCGAAGGGGCCATTTACTTGGTTACGGGAATTGTTAGGGCTGGTCTCCACTTCTCACTTCAAGGGGGAGTGTTGAAATTGTTGAAGTGGAAGTGGCAGCCTGGGCGGGCTGTTCGGGCGGATTGTGCGGACAATCTCGACGTTTTCGGTGATCAGACCGGGCGTTCTGAGCGGACAGAGCTGGCGACTTGCTAGGTCGGCCAAAGTTCTACGACTTGTTTCCCAGATTTTTCAGGCGGATAGGATGGTTATCCACTCAGTTACCGGTTTTGTGCAGCTGGCTCTGGAGTTCGCCGGTCTTGTGCGGACTAGTTTTGTATCCGCTGTGCTGTGTTCGCACCAGAGATGTCTGGTGGTGTGGACTTGGTCTGGATTTGTACCAAGTACAGGTCGGCTTAGTCCGGAGGTTGCGCGGCCTGCGCGGTTGGTTTCTTCATCCGCCTAGCTCGTCAGCAGTCTGTCTTGTGCGACTTGACTGCGAGCTCGCTTTCTGCGGTCTGGTGCTTTGTCCGCAAGTGGGGACTAAGTGGTACTCGCTGAGTCCGCCTATTTGGTGTTCTAGTCTGGCTGGGCTTGACGGTCTCTCTTGGCTAAGTCGCAGCGGTCTGGTGTGTATCCGCAGCCTTTGCAGATACACTTGTATTTCGCACTAGATAGGACAGTTATCCTATCGTCTAGGGCGGTGATCACATTCCTCTCTGGTCCTATAAATAAGACCTCCCCCCCCTGTCACATTAGATGACACCGAGTGAATAGTTGTGCGGATAGCGCTGAAGTGTCAGGAACTTGGTTCTGACTGAGTGCGGACTCTGCAGGTTACAACCAGCGGTTTACAGCAGGTCGCGGCTTGCGACTAAGCGGTTTCTCTTCTGCAACTTCTTCCCTGTTCAAATAAGCTGTCTGCCTCTGGACGGCTTGTTCAGTTCGGTGGCAGCAGTCCGCGTGTTTTGGCGGCTAGGTGACCTCGCTGTCAGGCGGCTTGCAGTTCAACGGCTAGAGTTTTTCAGCAGCACTGGAATAATGGGTAGTCCGCGCGGCTTGTTGCGGTCTTGCGACCAGGCGGCTTCAGCGGACTCCTTAGCGATTAATAGCAGAGCCGGCGGTTACTCCTTGAGGCCGCACGATTTGTTTTCAGCTTGTAATTTTCTTGTTCCATCGGATACATTGACAATCATGTCTCGCCATGTATGCCTCACCGTGTAAAAATATTTTTGATTAGTACAAGACTCTTGCTCTTCTGGTTGTTTTTGGCTTGCTTGGACTCAGTGTGGTTGAGTGTTCCTGCACCTGGTGTCCCTAAGTATTCCACTTCCTTAACCTCTTTCTTCCCCCTCCCAAACCCTAACCGACCCTCTCCAACTCCCCAAACAGCATCTTCTCTTCCAAGCTGCCTCACACTCTGCTGCCCCTCCAAAACTGCCCAGCCCCCTCTCAAAACTGCGCCAAAATCCCTTCCAGAAAACGCCGAGCCTCTCTCAAAATTCCACCCTACTGCCCCTCCAAAACCACCCAGTCCCCTCTCAAAATTCCGCCCAGATCCCCTCCCGAAAACGCCCAGCCTCCCCTCTAAAAACTCCACCCTGCTTCCCCTCCAAACCCGCCCAACCCCCTCTCAAATTCCGCCCAGATCCCCTCAGAAAATGCCCAGCCTCCCCTCTCAAAGTCCACCTCGCTGCCCCTCAAAAATCGCCCAGCCCCCTCGCAAACTCCCACCCAGATCTCCTCCAGAAACTGCTCAGCCTCCCCTCTTAAAACTCAACCCTGCTTCCCCTTTAAAAAACGCCCAAATCTACCCCTTACAGTTGCCCAGATCCCTACTTACAGCCGTCTACCTATCTTCAGACCCCCTCATCTCTGATCTAGTCCACCAGCCACTACATCTTCAAACTGCAGCCACCGTCTGACCATTGTCTGACGTACGTCTCCGGATCTACCCCTACGGCAGCCCATATGCTTTGTGAGTTTTTACTTGCATGAATTTTATTTTCTCTGAATTAAATATGGTGTTGTGACTCTTATTTGTGTGGATAAATAGCAATGCAGAACCATTCGCTGCTCATTTTTGTTTTGGCTCTCCACGCCGAGAAAAGACAGCTTGTTTTGCATAAAATGAGTGATTTTGCTTAATTTATATGCGTGTGATTTTACCCTTTATTATTGTATCTTGAATTCGCCGTTAGGTCTTGCATTGTGCATATAGTAGTTAAGGTGAGTAGAGTTATCTTCCCGCATGCTACATTAGGCTGTATTCTAGTAATCACACACCACTCATCCAGACGGTGTTTAGGTTCAGTGCAGTCGTTGCATGAATTTTCGCATTGCATGTAAGGTTAGGGCATCGTAAGTTGCTGCATATAGATTTGTCCTGCGTCACAAACAGAGCCCTATTTTAGAGCAGATTTGGCCGTGGGATAAGATTGATTCGAAGTCCCGCATTTTGATCTCCAGCCAAGTAAAGTTAGACTGTAGGTCGGCTAGATTGTAGCCAGCTAAGATCATTAACTTCAATTCCAGCAAATAAAAAGACATGATATATTCATTTTTGACCTCAAAAGACATTCTTAACCCAAGAACTAGGCATGTTCTTGAATATTTGTTTCTCACTGATAGATCATATAAACTATTTAAGAATTTTCAATGATTTTTTCCGGTTATTCCTGTTGAATATTTCGTGTATGTCCGCGCGCATCGAGATCGACTCGTTAGTAATCCATGGATTGTGGGTCTACCTACGCTGGAGGTACCATAAATATTCATTACAAACTTGATAAGATATTGTAGAATACTTTGAGCCTAAGCCAAAACTTAACAATTCCTTCAGATTCGGTTAACTATAAACTACCTGAAAGTATTTTCCTCATGATTTCTTTGTAAAAATTGTTTCATATGCTTTAAACGTTAAATGTTATCTAGTTAAACTAATTGTAAATAGCATACATTTTAATTCTCTCTTATAAAAGTTTCTGACTCCATGTATGGCTTGGTTATTTACTTACCTTATAAACAGGTCCAAATCCTCCTTCTCCAAGTAAATTCAATGCGGAGAAGTTTGCCGTGGCATTCTCAACAGCCTGAAAACTGAACCGAGGTACATCGTGCCCATCTTTCCCTTGTTCTTTCATATCCATCACCGTAGAGAGTGCTCCACTTGATTCAACTTCAGCCGATCTACTTGGTTCCACAAAACTTTCCTGACGCTTCATCCTTCTTCTGTAGAACGCTGCCAAAATCAAGTAGCAGATCTAAGTTAAGGATGTCTGTACAGATCACATATTGAGCTCGGAAAAGCAGGAAAAAAGAGGTAAGATCACCTTCCATTCTACTCTTGTGTTTCCACACCAGAACGCTTCCTCCTATCAACATCACCGCCGTAAATGCCACTATGATCGCAATCACATATCCTTTTAACCCTTTATTAGAATCACCTGCAACATTAGGAAATATTAGCATGGAACGTCCAGATCACTTGAATTGCTAGAAAAACTAGAGAAGATGATCAGATAACATAGTGTTCGTACCAAATTCGGATCCGGCCAGACGGAGGTAGAAATCATTCCCACCGCTGGAGAACATGTGGATGTCTACCAGTTCTCTTCCCCATGTCAAACACCCAATCCCCGCCTGGTAGCTGTAAGCTTTACAGGAACAGTTCTTCATACAAGCCTCTTTGCACTGGGTATCATTAGTAGGATCCAAATCCCAGTAGGACAAGTCCGGCAGCTTCATCCCTTTTATCAAATAGAACCTGTCCGAATCGCCAGCAGCGCTGCCATTATTCGTTTCGCACTGCAGCGGCTTCCTCCTCATGCACCTGCCTATTGCTTTCCCGTAGTTATCCGATTCGAACCCTTTCAGACAGCTGCATGTCGGCGATTTGCCGTCGGTGCTGTCTGTGCAGGTTGCATTGTTTCCGCACCTGTTGTAAATCTCGCATTGTGTGTTTGGCTGTGCCCACAACTGCTGCCAATTATTTGTGTTGTTGCCCAGATGAGGTGGCGATCCACACCGTCTGGCATGAGAATGTAGCGGTGAGAGATGTTAGAACGCGTGTAGTAGAAATACAGCTTCTTTTCCCGCTGGAAGTCGCTGAGCTTGAATCCATCGATGTAGGTGGTAACCATGTTCTGTATCCCTAAGAAGACCTGCCCGTTCCACCTGCCGGAGCGCCACCTTGGCTTGTCTCCCTCCCATATAAAGAACTGTGTTGACTGATCCGGCGCAATACCGAGAGTAAAATTTCCCGGCGCCGGGTCGTCATTGCTGCGCCAGGAGGTAAATACCTGGTTCACGTTGGTGACGAGGTCGAGGCCGACTTTCATGCCGGGAAGGTAGGTGTCGCCCGGATTGTCAAAGCTCTGCCAGACAGTTGCGTCGGAGTTGTTGAGGACGAGGTTTCCGGTGTCCAATAGTTCCGCCATGGTTTCATTTGACGGCAAAGAGGCAACTTTGGAGGACCAGACGACGGCCTTGTGCCCGTCGAGGATGACGAGGTTTCCATCGCTGGCGATGGAGAGGGATCCCAAGGTGTCGAGAAGCGGGGAATCGCGATTGGCGACCCATAGGACGGCGGCGGCCGAGAAGCTGTGGTACCAAATGCCAACATAGCGGTTGGTTGAGCTTCCGGGGCTGAAGAAACCAAGCTCGAAGATTCCGTCAGAGGAGATGAGGGTTGCGCCATCGACAAGAGGTTGGCCGGAGGATAGCTGAGAGTTTGGTGCTGCTGCTGCTGCGGTGGGGAGGATGAAGAATGAGATGATGAGTGAAACCGAGAGGAAGAGGTTGGAAGTGGGGTAAATGGCATCCATTGTCACCGGCTGAAGCAGTTGTGAACCGGATTGGATTATAATCGTCGTCAGAATCAAATGAATTATTAAAAAAATTTGACGATTTCAACGCTTTTGGTTTATAACAGGAACTGGAGTGCGTAGACCGCAGCCGCCAAGTTGGAAGCTTTCAAGTTTCAACTGGGATATATAGACTTCAATGATGCATCCAGATTCAATACTCGGTTAGTTTTATTTATATATTGTACACATCCGTATGCAAGGCTTTAGTTTTTTTTTATCAAATGCAAGCATTTGGTGGGGCCATGGGTGCCAGCTGTGCACATAAACCTGTGCACCGTGGGCTCCACGGATTGCTTGAACTTGATTGGTCCTAGACAACATCCATGACCCGGACCTAAGGATCGTTCTTGTGCCCCGCATCTAATAATATCCCCGCGCTTGCAGTTTCTTAAGTGCGCGATGGGTTATAGACAGCTCTTATATCAAATAAGGATAAATTGACGTCTCATCGTTAAGGCTCCGTTCGTTTCCACGTTTAGGCTCCATTGCGGTCTGGCTTCAACGTTATTTTTTCCTCCAGTTTGCCTCGGCGTGCGTCGGCATCGGGGGATTAAAGTTCCGTTGAATCGGAGCTTTCTCCACAGCCACCGCAGCCTCCTTTTCTACCCTCCGATCCCGGTGCAACTCTTCCTGACAGGTAACTATCCCCTTTTCTCTTCCATCTCCGGCGGTATATCCTCCAAGCTCTTCATTAGCTCCTCCCGTGAATAGATAATTAATAAATCTAATCTCTGTTCCGACGACCAAAGTCTATCTTCATTGTTATCATTTTTTTATTTTTATTATGTTTATTAAATCAAAATATGTCCCGCTTGTTGTGAACAGGTAATAAATCAAAATTCTAAATATATTATTATATTATTATTAAATTAAACTTATAATAAATATTATTATAATCTAATTTAATTAATATGATTGTAATTTATTTTGATAATGAAATGTAACAGAAAAGTTTCCGCTGTTTTATCAAATTGTTTTTTCATTCTGAACAGCTCTATCACTATTTGTCACCGCCACCGCTGAAACAAATGAGCCTAAAGATTTTTTTTAAGCTCAATTTTCCTTTCACGGTCGAGATAAAGGCCCCGTTTTGGGGACTTATTTCACCGTTCAAGCGTTTGACGACCGCATGATCGGACCTTAACTTATTTTCACCGGTCAAGCGGTTGCGACCGCATGACCGAACCTTAATCATGCATTCGCAACCGCTTGATCGGTGAAAATAAGTCCCCCCAAACGTAGCCAAAATTTGATAGACTTGCATAAATGTTAATGTGTACATCATATAAAAATCTCCCATAGACGATTCACACGGAACTTTTATTTGAATGTTTATATTAGCACACCCCCTTTTGTTAAAATATTATGAGAATTTTTTATGGGTACATCATTTTGATTTTCGTAGTCTGAAAGTTAAAATATTATTATAATTTTTTATGAGTGTGCGAATAGTCAAATGGGCTGCCAGGATATAAACAGTTTTTTTACAAGTATTGTAATGAAACCTGCGAATCTGTTTGAATATAATTTGTATGATTTTTTTTATACTTGTATATTCTGAAAAGTTTTAGCAGTACTATATGTTGAATTAGGGAAAATTCTCTACTTTATAATTTGGTTCAACGTAGCATAAGCTTATTGGTACAACGGTCAAGCTTGACGGACAAGAACACAAACATGGGGAAAATTAAGAGGCCCCCAGGTGCTGCGGCAGGGAGGTCCCACCATGTACCCGGATGATAGAAAAAGCTTTCCATGCACAATCAAAAATGATCGAGCAGGGTACAAGGTGGACACTAACATGACGACTATCACAAGATGATGACCAAGGGGGATGATCACTGTCTCACGGCTCAAGTCCTCGATAGCAGGATTCAAAAGCTCAGCCAAAAGTCCAGAAAAAATCCTCATTCTTGTACCCCTGGTGTCATATTTATAGGCAAATAAAGGGGGGGGGTTTATTTATAGCCAAACCCACATATGACGACCATGCGACTTCGGGGGAGCTCGTCTGGCGTGGGCGAGTATCTACTTGGTCGCCCACTCGGCGAGTATGCGAGTGATGTCTGCCATACTTGCTCAGGTTTTCTACTATCTTGAATGCCGACTTCGACTTTTGTCTTGACCTGTTGATCTTGACCCTTTGCTGACATGGCTTTGAGTGGGTCCACCCTATACAAATATGAGTTGTACATAATCTCCGCTCTTTGCGAGCGATGTAGGAGCTTGGAAAGAAACATCCAACACCTATTCAGCGAGCTGTTGTTAGCAAGTATCTGGACTACTCGCGGTATCTTACTATCTCCTGACCTCTATAAATAGGGGTGCTCATTCCTGGGGCAAACCTTCTGAACTCGCACAAGAAGTTGTCTGCCGAAGAAGCGTACAACACGAGTATTGTTGAGTTGTCGGGATTCCTGGGGCCGAAGACTTCAAAAAGGCTCCGAGATGATGATGACACTGCCGAGCTCCCTCCATCAAAGAAGAAGAAATCGTTTGCTTCCAAGAAGAAGAATCTGCAACCTGACATCGAGGATGTTGCCACTCCGGCCGACAATCCTGAGGTCCCTGTCAGTACTCAAAAAATAATTGATCAACCGGGCCTTTGCGATGATGCTGAACAACCTACTACTGGGTCTTCTTGCCATCCTCTGTCGTCGTCTCCTCCTCCGGCCGACCTCGCCGGGTCCCAAGTCCAGATGCAGTCAGATCTCGCCGCCTCGCGAGGTTAGAACCTCGCCGTTGTGCGCTTTATATTACCGTCACCTTTAGGTTTTTCTTTTGCTGAAGGTTCTTTATTTCTCGCAGCTCCACCGTCAAATACTGAGGCTTCCAGCGAACATCCATTTGTGCCTCCTTTGCGATCAGCTCCCTTAGTCGCTCCTGAATCCCGAGAGGGGTCGCGCCTTGGTCACTCCGTTCGAATCAGCGTCGGCTCGTCGAAGAAGCGGTCAAAGAAACAAGTCCCTTGTCCAAGCCATGAGGACATTCCCGCGGAGAAGACCTCGCAATCACGGACGAGTAAGACATCTATCCCCGCGACAGGCTCGTCGCAGCCTTCGGCGAGTTATCTTCTGCCACCACCGCCCCTTTGCCTCCAACTTTCTCTACTCCCCTGATGTCCGTCTCAAAATGGCTCCTACTCCTTCGAATGCTCCCATGAGCCTGTCATAAGGTCGGGGAGAAAGAAACTCACACTTCTTCGCACCGAGGGTAGGGCGAAATTTCGCCAGTCGCGGCCAGGGGCAAGCCGTCGAGCGTCCTGGAGGCTCCTTGTCAAGCCAGCGAGATTCAGCTCGCCGCAGCCCCCCCCCCCCCCCCCCCCCCCCCCCCGTCTATCTCAATCTCCTCGGTCGGGTAACTCGCTGTCGCTGAATGGTAGATCACTTCTTTGTTACGACTTCACCTAATACGGGTGACTTTCTCCTTGTTTTGACAGGTCGTTCTTCAACCCCTGGGGGTGAATTCATCGTCGCCCTCTTCCTCCCCTCCCACTAGTATCGCTAAGCGACTGCTCGCACTTACATGAAGCTGGAGGTGAAGTTTGATCAGCTTGCTATCTGCGATCCTTATCGCCGGATCACAACTCTGGAGGTTCAAATGACGAAGATAAAGGAGCTCTCGGAGAGGCTCGCTAGTGCTGTGTCTCGTTTCCATATGATCACCAAGCTGAAGCGGCGACAAACCATGACCGAGCATCGCCAACAGCTACATCACAAGGAGTTGTCCGGGATGCGAGCGAGCATGGGCTCAACGGAAAGGCTGGCGAAGATCGAAGAACAACTTCACTGGGGTGACGACACGATGGCTGCGACGAGCGAGCACTATCGGCGCGCACACGACATGGGCTGGGTCGGGCGACATCTCTCTCTTCCCGATCAGCGATCTCCTAGGAATTAGGATCTTTCCCAAGACATTTTTTCCTCGCCTTTGCGACATTGTAATAAACAACCTAATTCCTTTATATTTATTCTGCGTAGCGAGTTTTAATCTCGCGCTAGATCTGTGACTTGTATTTTCTACGATGATGTTTATGCTTGTTTCCTTAATTTTTGCGAGTTTTGGAGCTAACTGTGCAGGTTTTGACGAACTAGCGCTTTTTCGACGAATCTTCACGAAGTAGATCTTTGATGACTTTCTATGCATGACGGGTAGGTAGCGGCTCTGTGCGATACTCGTGGCGAGGTACCCAATACCCTCAGGCCCCCGTCTATAAATAGAGGAGGTGGGTACATATTAATTACGCTATCTGTGATTTTCCTTTCTTGATCGCGACTTTTCCCGACCTTCGTCTTTCTTGCTCCCAATACTCACCACTCTTCTACTCGCACTTTACAATGTTTGGGGATGATGTTGTTGCTCACCGTATGGGGCATGCGAGGAACTTTGCGGGCGCGGTTTTCAAGAAGTCCTTTGTTGAGGAGCGCTACTTTAAGATTTCAAGAAGAGATTCCTTCCCGAGGAATACTCGACGAGGCTTCCTCGCCGGGGAAAGCGACTAAACACGGTCTTGGAGGATGAACTCCTCCTCCGCCATTTGAAGTCGGACTGCGACTTCCGCTATGGTCAGAGTATTGCTAGATATTGAGGTATTTCGGCATAGTCCCAGCTCAGATCAACCCGAACGGCGTGGCTATGATCTTGAGATTTCTCTGCTTCCTACGATCTGAGAAGATCACATTCGATCTCTCCGTCTTTCAGAAGATCTTTGCCTTCGCGGCGACTAGTGAGGGCGTCGTATTCCTGAGCAGCCGCGTTTGCACATTAGTCAGCATGAAGAACAAGGTTCATCGCTGGGGCGAGTGACTTGTCATTGTCGGCGGAGACTTCGAAGGAGTTCCTCACCGACCGCAGCAATCATCAAAGGCGACCGTAATACAATAGTGTTAGCACACGGGCTAACCCCCTCCTTATGACATTAACCCTGTACAACCCGTATCCGGCCGAGTGGGATCCTCCCAGGTAGCGGGCTCGGATATGCTGTGGGCGATGATTTGGTGCAGCCCCATTCGAGGACGTGCGAGTACTCGTGCATGCGCGTGGAGGTTTTATTTGTAAATGCTATATATATATATATAATATATGAATATATATATTTATATATGGAAAAATAGATGTTAATTATGAGAATATAAGGATAGATTTTTTTTATACAATATAGATAGAGAGGGGGACATCGGTACAGAAAAATAGGGGGGGGATGGGGGGGGGGGGGGGGGGGGAGGGGGGGGGGGGGAGATCGGGAGGAGAAGGTGGAGGCCAACCCTAAAAGCCCGATCCCTGGCTCTTTCTTGTCGCCTGTGGGAGCCGAGCCGGGATCTCCTTCCCCGTCGCCGCCTGGAGCAAGGCCGGCCGGGATTTTCTTTCCCGTCGTCGCCCAGAGCTAGGTCGGCCAGGAGCTCCTCTCCCGGCTCCTCCTCGCTGCCTGTAGAGGCCGAGCCCTGGCTCCTTCACCGTCGCAGCCGCCTGGAGCAGGGCTGGCCGAGCCTTAGCTCCCCTTCCCCGTCGCCGCCTGCAGCAAGGCCGAGCCTGGCTCTCCTTCACCGGCGCAGCCGCCTGGAGCAAGGCTGGGCGAGATTTTTTCTCTCGTCACCGCCTAGAGGTAGATCGGCTAGGGGCTCCTCTCCCGACACCGCCTCTAAAACACGCGTCAAGGGTAACGAAGTTCTTTCTTGGGCAGGTGAAACCCTCAATTAACATATTTGCATGGAAGCCCCTCCCCACTAACGGGTGGGGGAAGGGTGCTCTCCGACGGGTCGATGTGTACATCCCCGCAATTAATTGCATTTAATATCCGGAAGCGTGAGTAAGGATTTAGGCATGCTGTGTGAAGCCCATCCGAACGTGTGAGCCGGATTGGTGATGTTCTGGGGTTCCCGGAGAAGACTCAGAGGAAGTTGTATATTATCTATTTGCAGGAAAAAGCACCATAGCCCCCAAAAAGGGTGGGTGCAATATTATTGGGTCGCTTTTAGTCGACTGATGTTTAGCTTGCCGCCACTTGTCGAGACGTCGGCGTTCAGGTGTTGCAGTATCAAGCGAGAAGTGACGTGCTTAAGCCCAAGTTTGTGCCGGCCCTAGAAGGCCTAATTTGCTTATGTTGCCAGCCTGCGTGCCGAAGTATGAAATTTATATTCATGTAAATTAAAATGCTTGTGCTGCCGTATGTATGTTATTTATCTTTTGTCCTTAGGCGAGCGGTATTCTCGTGAACCGCTCGCCCCGTGGGGATCTCGAGATAAAGTTACTGGGAAGCCCTCGAGGGTTTGACAGCCTTTCAGAACAACGAAGTTATGTTGTTGGCGGCCCAATTGGGGCTGCATAAGATAGAGCTGTTCGACGAGGTTACGCCATCGGTAGGGCAGTGAGTAGCATTTTGCATAGACCCAATGAGATACATCTAGATAGGAGAGAGTTGGTCTTGAGATCCTCCTTAGATGTTTCGGTCGGCCAAGAGTGCCCTCTGAAGTTGTCTTAGCTCAGTCTTTGGCTTGGGAGGGGAAAAGTTTGTTAGCCTTCGGGTATGCGGGGGACCTCCATGCTGAGACCTTGTGTCTGTCCCTTGTGTTCCTAGTCTTGTGCCTAGATCGTTCGCTTGAGGGTAGTAGGTGCGCGTCACCCCTCTTTTGGGACCCCGAACTCCACAGAGGTCAAATTTTGGCTTCAACACTTTTGGTGCGGTGAGCGTGGAG
Source organism: Platanthera guangdongensis (assembly GCA_039583875.1). Classification (NCBI taxonomy): domain Eukaryota; kingdom Viridiplantae; phylum Streptophyta; class Magnoliopsida; order Asparagales; family Orchidaceae; genus Platanthera; species Platanthera guangdongensis. The sequence continues at coordinate 162,449,116 of CM077165.1, read as the reverse complement.
AGTGACCAACACAGAAGAACTCAGGCGAACGTCATGGCTATAGAGGAGGAACCAAGTGAAGACCAGGGTCATGCGCTGACATTTCGTGTATAAGGTCCTCATACTTGAAGTCGTCTCATCCTATAGTTGTTGGAATCTCATAGCCTTTGGAGTAGGATTTACACTTGTTTGAGGAAATGAACAGTTCATCTAATCATGTCGCGCCTTAACTTGGGATCTTTTGTATTTGATGAATATTTCTCAAACCATGAACCGTCTTGAAACCAAGTTTAGCGTACGGATGTATGTTGTTAATATTTGGTTAAAGTTATACTTTTAGGGATTTTGTTGAAGGATGATTATGTTTAAATATGGGCAAGGATACATTGCCATGATGAGAAATGTTGGCAATTGCTCTGTGGAAAAACACCAGTGAGGAAAATAACAGAAAAACACTATTGTTGAAAGTTTTTTAATATTTCGTTCTGGATGAGCTTCATCTCATGACACTTCTCGTCATATTGATGGATATTTTTTTTTACATAGTACAGTAGCTTCTTTCTTAAAGAACTCATCCATTTTATTTCGTCATTTTGACGGTAGAGCTATGGAGTTAATCCATGTTTATAACTAGTTTTTGACAAGAAGAGTGGGAAATGGGGAAATGTCCATGAGAATATGTGAAAATGATATTTATGTGGTCAAATGAATGCCTAATCCTTGTAAAGTGTGTAGTAATTATTAAGATGTGTTTTTAGGAATAAACTAATATAGATAATTTTGAGTTTAGCATTTATATTAACAGATGAATTAAAACTCTTAAATTTTAATTCAGTTAGTTGCACTTCTTCGCCATCAGCTTTGACCAATTATTTGGATTCGATTTACGAATTCTCCATTCAAAACTGTTTTGGCCGTGACCGGTTAAACCTATACTACAATGTTTTTGACACAATTTTTGTTAGGATTACCTTTGGCCTATCCCTTTCCTTCTTGATTATTTTAGCACTAAATTTATATGTGCATTTTCTACTGTTTGTTGTACATGTCCTAACTCAATTTTTCACTACTTTTTATTGAATAAGTCATTTCTCATTCATATTAATCTTTATGTTTTTGTTTGACACATTCAAAAACTTGTTTGTTGCATTTAAATAAAGTTCAAAAGTCTCAATGATTTTCTATATCCTATGTACACTCTCAGACATTTTAAATTTAAGTAATTTTAGGTTTAACTCTAAAAGTTAGGTCATTACCTAATGTCCCTAGTAAGAAATCTCTCTCTCTTTATAAGAGATCCAATTTTTTATATCAAACATCTTAATATCAAGCGATAATAAGTATTTAGTATGACACAAGCTGTGAGTAGTTTCTCCAATTTGTATTCTTTTGCTTTCCTTAATAGTTGTCATCTTTGAGAAGCATATTAGACATCTTATATTCAGACATCTTTGAGAAGCTATTATAATTGTTGTGGGTCGCCCGATTTTTTCCCGGTCCTGAGAATCAGTCCGCCTTAGCTCGGAATCGAATCGGGTGCGCAAAAACAGTCGAGAAAAACAGTAGTAAATGACAAAAGATTTTTTAACCTGAAAAATCTGGAAAAGGGGAAAACAACGCAACTAGATCCGTGTCTAGCTAAAATCTACTATTTTGTTGGAGTTTACAGGAGTTTGTCATGATCTCTCAGAGGGTGACAAACTACCTCTTCTTACAAGTGTAAAGTACAATGATAAAAAAAACTAATAAGCTTCATTTGATTTAGCAGTGTCGGGAGGAGCTAGCGGGTCCAAACAGTGTTTTCCGAACCGAGGGGAAGTGGGGTCAAAACAGACAGAGTGGTGGTGGTGGTGGGGGTGGGGGGGGGGGGGGGGGGAGGGGGGGGGGGGGGGGGTGGGGGGGTTCCTCCCCTTGCTGCGGGTGCAAACGGAGCAAACAAAGACGGAGTTTTCGTTTGTTACCCTCTGTCCGGTGGCGTTTGCTCCAAACGTCGCACAAAATGCTAAACCAAATGAAGCCCAAGTCCCGGGAGCTTTGAAGGAAGCGCTCCGGTCTAGAAATTGCTAAGTTTCCGGAACCTCAAAGGAAGTATTCTGTTCTGAAAATTTGGCTAAGTCCATGAGATCTTGATGAAAGCGCTTTGTGGGAAAAAGGGCGCGTCTTGAAGCATGTTGAAGCCTTTGCACTAGAAGAGGTGCAGAGCGAATTCCTGAGCCGAGGATCCGCCTAAGTCCACGGTCTCGCCAGAAAACTTCAA
>CM077165.1:162338760-162446380 GCA_039583875.1 Platanthera guangdongensis | reverse complement strand
CTCTGTCCCACGGTATGGTCATGGGACACAGCTCTTGAATCACCAGCCACTCAGCCAGTGGTCGGGGATTTGGCTGTGGAGCAGCGGACTTGCTGGGACTCTGAAGGCATCCAGAATCGCCGTCAGGGTCTGCCCCATCTCCGATGTAGGAATGGAGTGGCCTGGAAGGGGAGGAGCCCCACATTTTGTGGCGCTGCGACCTGTGGAGGTTGCAAAAAGGTAAGGTTAAAGCAAATTGGCCTAACACATTGTACTTTGTGGACCATTTATGTGACTTTACACATGGGCACACCACTGCTTCCGCTGCATAGTTTGTCCGCAAACTAATGCTCGGGCGGGGATGGTCCCATGTTGTGGACTTCTTTCTCATATGATCATTGTTCAAGTGATACCAGTTTGTAAGACCCCCCCCTCCCCCTTCCAAGGAGGGCTACCGGATCTTATGCCCAGAACCGCCGTCTTACGGGGCACTAACTCCGCGAGTTAGACGACACCGCAATACGCCGATTCTGCCGGCTAGTACGATCATTAATCTGTAGGCCAATATGAGAAGAAAGAAGTAAAACTGTATATGTAAAACTATCAGTCCACAAGTCACATAGTACAATCATGTAAAAGAAAATGAATATACATCACAATAGTGCACAATAGAGTACAAATGAAAGAGTAAAAAGGGCTTATGCCCAGTACATCAAATCTCTCTCTCACAAAATCATAAATGTGGAAGCTATGCTAGAACATCAGATCTCGTCCCACCTGAGGACGCACAGTAGTGGTAGTAGCCTGCTAAAGCGGTATCTGCTCCTCATGTCCTGCCTCCTCGACGTGCTGGTGCTCCATCTCCACGGGCTCCTAAAAATAGTTGGTCACCGACCATTAGTCAAAAAGACTAAGTCGTTTCCTCCGCGCCTCGCCCCCGCAGCTCCTAGGCACCGAGCGAGGGATGAAGCGGAGGACAACAAAAGGGTAGCAAGGTGGAAGCAGGTGACAATATCTAACTAGAGTTGTAATAAGTAATGTAATCCTACTCTAGTAATTCTAAGTACGGTACAAGTAATAAGTAAGAGCAGTGCAGCAAAGGAAAGTAAAGAAACAGTAGTACGAACAAGTAAATAAGCTAAGCTATCACTATGCTATCATCACAAACGTACCCTAACTTATATAAATGCTCATACAAAATATATAAGTTAGGATTTCCAGGAAATTAACTTATCATATAAAAAGAGCCCATACTAATTTATATGATAAGGATCTATGAAGCGTATGACCTAATATGAATGAATGATATGATGCAATTTTATGCGCAGGCAAGTGCAACTCACACACAACGACTCTGTGTCACAGACCTTTTAGTTCCCACTTTTGAGAGCTAGCATCACTCTCGGGTACCACCGCTGTGACTACGGCAGCAGCGGAGCGGGCGTCTCCACTTTTAGACCGGTATGCACACTACCAAGCCTTAGACCCCTCTCATACGCCTCTGTACACGTCTAAGGTGCACTCTAGAGTCTCGCGTACATACTTTGCTGACAAACCCGTCAGTCTTGTTGGGTCAGATGTGCGTTATCGGGGATCGTCCTCCAGACCGCAGTGTAAAACAACCCACTGGCCCCTCTAACTCTCACAACCGCCTGGTGCACCGTACTGTCATCGGTGTGACGAACGGCCAGTACCGCATGCCCCGCCACGATATTTATGCACATGCAAGTAATTCATACCGAGCCTTCCCGCTCGAGGACCAAACCCGTCCTGAATCCCTCAAACCCAAACGCGGGTGAGATCACACATCAGTGCATTTATACCAACTCCCTCCAACCCTAGACGGGTGAGCATATATCATGAATCTCTCCAACCCCCACAGGGCGAGAAGGTACAACAATGTCCTAACCTATTAAACTACTCTTGTCTACGTTTATTATACTTAGAGATTTAAGGTTAATCCCAGGACTGCCCCCGGTATTCCCTGTGAAGGGCTCTCAATGAGCACTAGGAACTGTGTTGGGATTACGCCCAGCGTTACCTTTCGTAAGGATATTTATTTTAGTTGATGGCTACCCATGTATCTCCTCAGCTCTCCTTATTGCTTTAGTACAACCCTAGTGACTTAAGGTGTTTACCGGGAAGCCGACGGTCTTCCGCCGACCCCCACTCCAGTTGCTAACTAAGACTTGCATTTTTGATCCCTCACTAAGACAACTCTACCCACCAGGGTTACTCATGTTGAACTCTCTTACTTCTGCCGATAATCAATCCCCTGGTAACCCCTAAGGCAAGACCTATTTGTGTTATATGCAGACCATGTCCTATGGTTACCCTAAAATGTGATCTTCCAATCCTTAAGGCATATTGCCTCTAAATATTCATCCTAGGGTGGTATAGACTAGGGGAACTACCCTATAAATTCTCATAATTTTTCTCGGCCAATTAGTCCTTTAATTAAATCTTTTAATTTAAAACACTAGGTCTTTTACACATGAAGTAGTATGATTAAGTATCCACTGACCTAGGAAATTTTTTCCTGAGATGTATATTGATAAAATATTACTGCCTACAGAGTTTCATAATTTTCCTTAAATTATTTATTCTCATTTCCTATTTAATATCAATTCTACACAAATTCCATTTTCCAAATGAAGCATAGGCATTATGTACTAAAAAATTCCAGGAAAATTACAGAACTTTTAGGACACTAATTTATGACTATTGGCAAAGTATCATCAACATTTATTGTGAAATGGCCTATAAGAATTCCATTATAACATATTTACCAAAATGTCATTGTATTAATTTAACATACACAATGCATCCATTATTTCTGAGAAATTCATACAAAACTAATAATACCATTTTAGAGCAGTAGAATAAATTCCAAAGTTTTCAGAGGTATATATCCACTATTTCAAGAATTAATAAAATAAGGGTAAAATGGGCAATTTAAGATATCTACTCCAAAAGTTCTTCAAAACAGGGAATCATATTTTTCCTAGTCAAATGTGACATTATCTATGCCTTGGCAAAATTGTAGGATTTGTACTTGAGGAAACCTATTTTCCAATTTTATTTCCCAAAATAGCTATATTTAAAATAAATTCTAATAAATGGAATTTTGAGTCCACAATTCCATGATTAATTTGAGGGGTGAAGTTTACCCTAATGAACCACTGAAAATAATTCCAAGACCTTTTCATGTCACCATTGGGCTAAATACACCATATTTGTATTTTTGCTAATTGCATACCAAGGCATAACATAAGCTAATATATGCAAGTGGATCCTCCAACATGCAGTGAACCCAAGGTGCTGAAAATTTTATCATGCACCAAGGATGTCCCCACTGACCTACCACCAAAATTTGGGACCATGGGGAGGTGTAGAACTCCTTATATTTCATTTATTTGTATTTTGATATGTTGGCAAAAACTATAGGAAAATCTTCTCTAAAAATTCCTAAATTTTGGCAGGCGCTAAGTATGCCTTAATCATGCATGTGCCCAAAACTGATTGGGGCCATGGTGATTAATAGTTTGACCTGGGCATCCAAACATTTAATTTCTGTCTTACTCTAGGACCAGTCCTAGGAGAAATATCCTACAGGACTGTACACTACACCAACTTATTTGTTTAGGGTGGCAAATTAAAGATAAGACCCTTGGCTACATTTTTCATTAAGAGACTAAGTTCTGGAAATGCCTCTAAGAGGCCTAAATTTAACATGCAAGGTGGCTGAAAAAGTGTGACAGATATTTCACTATTCATCAAATATTAAATTAAAACATTTAATCTATTGCACGAATCTTAAAGCTAAACCGACGGAATCGGTTCATCGTCCCCGATGGTTTGACGGCCACGATTGCTTCTTACTGGACTATGTTGGCTGGCATTTTCCGGCCAGCTGAGCCACCACCACCGCCGGCGGATATCGCCACCACCTTCGTTAAGGTGGGGGCTAGCGTTTCCCGGCGGTGGGGCCGCCGGAGTTGGCTCCTCCGGCGAACCCGAGCAAGAAGAATAAAGCTCGGTTTTCTCCATTTCCTCTCATGGCATCGCGCTCGATTGAGCCCGATATCTCCCTAGATTGATCTAGAAACCTAGTACGGGAAGAGGCGAGGTGAAACGCACCTGAATTGAGGCTTGGCTGCGGGTCAGGCGGCGGTTTGCCGTGGTGGTGGTGCGCCGCGAGCTCCACCCCGAAAACTCAATTCTCCACCATTCTCCATGATTAAGCAGTCGAATTCCACTCCCTTCTGTCTCCTGAAGCTGTTGTGAGGTCTATTTGGACTGAGGTGGGGTATATGTGTCGTTAACTCCAAAGTTAGCTCGGTTTTGAGCTTTGGAGGCTTCACCCCAGCTGCCAAGTGGTTTCTCACATTTTCCCTGGTTTTCTGCTGGAAATGAAGAGGGGAGGTCGGCCACCTGGTTTTGGGCAGCTAAAACCATCTGATGGGGTGGCCATGTGGCCACCATTTCCTTCATTTCCCTTTCTCTCTCCTCTTTTCCTAAAAATCCTAATTTTACCCCCTTGCATGTATTCTCTCTCCTAATTTAGAGGGGTAGGACTGGTCTTGTTCACTTGGGCTGACTATGGGCCAATTTTGGTGGGCTTGGTCCAAGGGGAAATGGCTTGGCCTTCATTTCACTCCTTTAGGTCAATTTGTTGACTTTTTGACTTGGGGGGTTGACTTGGTCAACCATGGTGGGTGGACTGACCCTACTTGGTGGAAATGGGTCTAGTGGCACCACCCAACTTGGTTTGGGTCAAGGGGGTGCCCCACTTAGGTTAATTAGGCCTATGAGTGTGGGTTTGACCAAATTAAGCCCAAGGTTGACTTTGGTCAATGGGGTCAAAATGTTGACCCAGTGACATACCCTAGGTCCACTTAGATTGTCTTTAGGGTTAGGGCAATGTGGTGGGGTCATGGTGTGGCAACACTAGGGTCCCCACTTAGGCTAGTTTGACCTAGTTTGACTATGGTCTTATAGTGGGCCCCACATGGCTACCACCCACTACCTAGGGTCAAACCTAGTTGATCTCTTTAAATCTCACCCATTCCTAACTCAATCTAAGTTGAGGGGTCCAGAAGTAACATGGGATGTTACACATTCGCCACCTTAAGGAGGTTCAAGATGAGGCTGAACCCCTTGAAGTGTGTCTTCGGGGCCAGCCGCGGGAAGTTCCTCGGCATCTTCTGACTCCGGCAGGAGTGAAGCCCAACCCGGACAAGGTAAATGGCCATCCTGGATTTGGAATCACCTCGCGACGTCAAGGAGGTCCAGCGCTTTGACAGGCAAACTAGCTGGGGCTGAGCAGGTTCCTCTCCAGGGCAGGAGACAAGTGTTCTTCATTCTTTAAGGTGCTGCGAGGGAATCAAAGGTTTGAATGGACCACCGAGTGCGAAGAGGCCTTCCAAGGGCTGAAAAGACAACTCTCTCAGGCTCCTCTGCTTCAGAGCCCAAAAGAAGGAGAGGACCTGACCTTGTATCTCGGAGTAGGAGCGGAGGCGGTGAGCTCCGTCCTAGTGAGGGAAGAAGGAAAGAAGCAACTGCCCATCTACTACGTCAGCCGGATATTGAGGAAAGCAGAGCTCCGCTACCCCATCCTCGAAAAGCTCGCTTACGCCTTAGTCATCTCTGCAAGGAAACTCCGGCCGTACTTTCAAGCACATTCGATTAGGGTGGTGACCGACCACCCTCTTCGCAAGATCTTCGAAGGAGTGGAGCACTCGGAGAGACTTGCTAAGTGGTCTATTGAGCTAAGCGAGTTCGACATCTCTTTTGTCCCAAGACTCTCCATCAAGGCGCAGGCAGTGGCAGAATTCCTAGCAGACTACATTGTTGAAGTCGAGGAGGGAGAGCAGCATCCACGAGAAGCGTGGAAGATGATGGTTGATGGGGCCTCGGGAAAGCACTCCCTCGGAGCAGGGGTGGTATTGACAAGTCCTCAGAGGGTAACCATAGAGCAAGCGATCATTTTACATTTCCCCAAGACCAACAATCAAGCGGAGTATGAGGCCGTAATCGCCGACCTTCGCTTGGCAAAGGAGCTGGAGATTCAGGATGTGGAAGCTTTCACTAATTCAAAGGTAGTAGCGTCTCAGATCCGGGGAGAGTTTGAAGCTCGGGAACCCACCCTCATCAAATACCTCTCCAAGGTAAGGGCAATCGTCGGGGGGTTCCGGTCATTCTCCGTCCAGCATGTTCCAAGGGAAGAAAGTGTAGCTGCCGCCGATCGATTTGCTAAGTTTGGACCTCGGGGGGGGGGGGGGGGGGGGGACCTTGACGGAGCTATTTCGACCGACTATCGAGGAAGGAGAAACTAATGGTGGTGGATCGGCGACCCTTGTGGGTGGATCCCTTGGTGACCTTCCTAACCACTGGTGGACTCCCCGAGGGGGTCAAGGATGGGAGAAGCTTCAAGCTCAAGGCAGCTCACTACCTAGTGGTAGAAGGGGGCCTGCATCGTAAGATATTGTCAGTACTCCTAGCCAGGTGTGTGACCGAAGAAGAGATCCCGAGGATCTTGGAGGAAGTGCACTCGGGCGAGTGCGGTAGGCATTCTGGAGGAAGGATGTTGGAGGCAAGGGTGGTCAGACAGGGGTACTTCTGGCCCACCCTAAGGAAGGATGCCACAGAGTTTGCGAGGTGTCAGAAATGTCAGCTCTACGCCCCCCTTCAGCTCTTGGCAGCTCAAAGGCTCTGAAGTATCACGGAACTGTGGCCGTTCGCCATCTGGGGAATGGATTTAGTTGGGCCCTTTCCTTCGGCTAGTGGGCAGAGGAGATTCCTCTTGGTCATGGTCGATTATTTCTCGAAGTGGCTGGAGGTTAAAGCCTTGGCCAAGGTCACCTCACAGGTCATAAGGAACTTTCGTCTGGGGGAGATCATTTGCAGACATGGGTTGCCCCAAGCAATAGTGACAGATAACGACCCCCAGTTTGCCAGTGAGAAGTTCATCAGCTTCTGCGCCCAACTAGGGATAGATCTCCGGTTTGCCTCTGTCCACCACCCCCGGAGTAACGGCCCGGTGGAAGCGGCGAACAAAATCATTGTGAATCTACTAAAGAAAAAGGTGGAGAACTTAAAGGGAAATTAGGTGGAGCAGCTCCCCTCGGTCCTGTGGGCCCTGCGAACGACCCCGAACACGGCCACCGGTGAGACCCCCTTCAAGCTCTCTCATGGGTGTGAGGCCGTCCTACCAGTGGAGTTCGAGGTCCGGTCCCCGCGAGTCACAGCTGCGGGCGAAGGAGACGAGACTTGGAGGTTGAAGAATGAGGAGGGGCAACGCCTCTCGCTAGATATGGTGGAAGAACTGCGAGACGTGGCAGCTATCAGGCAAGAAGAGATCAAGCGGCGAATGGCCAAGTATTTTGATAAGCATGTCAGGGTCAAGCAGTTTACTGAATGGGATCTGGTGCTGAGAAAGGTTGACGCGGCAGGAAGGTCGGCTCCCGTGGGCAAGCTCAACCCGAACTGGGAAGGACCATACATAGTGAAGGAAGTCCTTGGAATAGGAGGATACTACCTCCAGGACGTGGAGGGGAAAGCCCTAAGCCACACCTGGAGCGGTGATGACCTAAAACGCTTCTACCCATGAAGGGGGAAGGATGTAACCATGTATCTCAAAAATAAACTTATTATACTACATCGGTTGATTTTCTCTTGACTATTGTCAAATTTTTTATAATATAACGTAATTATGTGTTTTGTAATACCCCGAGCTCGGCTCAGCCCCAGGTAGACACGCTGTGCAGGCTCTCATCTAGCTGGCAGGTCTGAATGCTTGCCTGTGGGGGATAGGTTTGGTTTGAGATCTTCATCGGCACCCCGAGCTCGGCTCGGCCCCAGGTAGACCCGTTGCGCAGGCTCTCATCAAGCTGGCAGGTCCGAAGGCTCGCCTGTGGGGGATAGGTTGGGTTTAAAAACGTCATCGGCACCCCGAGCTCGGCTCGGCCCCAGGTAGACTCGCTGTCAGGCTCTCATCTAGCTGGAAGGTCCGAAGGCTCGCCTGTGGGGGATAGGTTTGGTTTGAGAACGTCATCGGCACCCCGAGCTCGGCTCGGCCCCAGGTAGACCCGCTGCGCAGGTTCTCATCTAGCTGGCAGGTCCGAAGGCTTGCATATGGGGGATGGGTTTGGTTTGAGATCTTCATCGGCACCCCGAGCTCGGCTCGGCCCCAGGTAGACCCGCTGCGCAGGCTCTCATCTAGCTGACAGGTCCGAAGGCTCGCCTGTGGGGATAGGTTTGGTTTGAGAACGTCATCGACACCCCGAGCTCGGCTCGGCCCCAGGTAGACCCGCTGCGCAGGCTCTCATCTAGCTGGCAGGTCCGAAGGCACGCATGTGGGGGATATGTTTGGTTTGAGATCTTCATCGGCACCCCGAGCTCGGCTCGGCCCCAGGTAGACCCGCTGCGCAGGCTCTCTCATCTAGCTGACAGGCCTGAAGGCTCGCCTGTGGGGGATAGGTTTGGTTTGAAAACTTCATCGACACCCCGAGCTCGGCTCGGCCCCAGGTAGACCCGCTGCGCAGGCTCTCATCTAGCTGGCAAGTCCGAAGGCTCGCCTGTGGGGGATAGGTTTGGTTTAAGAACGTCTTCGGCACCCCGAGCTCGGCTTGGCCCCAGGTAGACCCGCTGCGCAGGCTCTCATCTAGCTGGCAGGTCCGAAGGCTCGCCTGTGGGGGATAGGTTTGGTTTGAGATCTTCATCGGCACCCCGAGCTCGGCTCGGCCCCAGGTAGACCCGCTGCGCAGGCTCTCATCTAGCTGGCAGGTCCGAAGGCTCGCCTGTGGGGGATAAGTTTGATTTGAGAACGTCATCGGCACCCCGAGCTCGCTCGGCCCCAGGTAGACCCGATGCGCAGGCTCTCATCTAGCTGGCAGGTCCGAAGGCTCGCCTGTGGGGGATAGTTTTGATTTGAGAACGTCATCGGCACCCCGAGCTCGCTCGGCCCCAGGTAGACCCGCTGCGCAGACTCTCATCTAGCTGGCAGGTCCGAAGGCTCGCCTGTGGGGGATAGGTTTGGTTTGAGATCTTCATCGGCACCCCGAGCTTGGCTCGGCCTCAGGTAGACCGCTGTGCAGGCTCTAATCTAGCTGGCAGGTCCGAAGGCTTGCCTGTGGGGGATAGGTTTGGTTTGAGAACGTCATCGGCACCCCGAGCTCGGCTCGGCCCCAGGTAGACCCGCTGCGCAGGCTCTCACCTAGCTGGCAGGTCCGAAGGCTCGCCTGTGGGGGATAGTTTTGGTTTGAAAACGTCATCGGCACCCCGAGCTCGGCTCGACCCCAGGTAGACCCGCTGCGCAGGCTCTCATCTAGCTGGCAGGTCCGTAGGCTCGCCTGTGAGTGATAGGTTTGGTTTGTAGGAGATAGGTTAGGATATGTTAGGTTTGGTTTGCGGAAACTTCATCGACACCCCGAGCTCGGCTCGGCCCCAGGTAGACCCGCTGCGCAGGCTCTCATTTAGCTGGCAGGTCCGTAGGCTCTCCTGTGGGGGATAGGTTTGGTTTGTGGGAGATAGGTTAGGATAGGTTAGGTCTGGTTTGCAGAAACTTCATCGACACCCCGAGCTCAGCTCGGCCCCAAGCAGACCCGCTGCGCAGGCTCTCATCTAGCTGGCAGTTCCGTAGGCTCGCCTGTGGGGGATAGGTTTGGTTTGTGGGAGATAAGTTAGGATAGGTTAGGTCTGGTTTGTGGAAACTTCATCGACACCCCGAGCTCGGCTCGGCCCCAGGTAGACCCGCTGCGCAAGCTCTCATCTAGCTGGCAGGTCCGTAGGCTCGCCTGTGGGGGATAAGTTTGGTTGTGGAGATAGGTTAGGATAGGTTAGGTCTGGTTTGCGGAAACTTCATCGACACCCCGAGCTCGTCTCGGCCCCAGGTAGACCCGTTGCGCAGGCTCTCATCTAGCTGGCAGGTCTGAAGGCTCGCCTGTGGGGGATAGGTTTGGTTTGAGCAAGGCAGGAAGCGCACCCGAAATACGAAATGGAAAGAGGTAAAGGTAGGATAGGTCTCGGCCATAAGAGATCTCGACGGGGAGATCCCCGCCATAGAGGTCTCGCCGAGGGAGGCCTTCGCCGAAAAGGCTCCTAATAATATTCTTGAGCAGACAGGCGGAAACATTGTGCGACAGGCTTGAACGGTTCGCGCAAGACAAAGGGGGACGGCTCCGTCTTCAGGGTTCGCGGAAACGTTCCCGACTGACAGTTTTCAGCAGGTTCCCGCCGATCCATCGCTAAGGGAGGCTATCCTAGAGAGGCCAGGGGCCTCGGCGGAAGCATACGTAGGAAACATTTGGCCACAGCAATTACATCAAGCACATTCACAATAACAGGACGAGACATTTACAATGGAACGTTGGCAATATATATTACACAAGTACACGTTTAGAGCGTCTCGCTTTTTACACTAAGGCAAAAAGAAAAGAAAAAGGGGCCCCTCAAGGAGACAAGCTATACCCCTCAGAGCTCCCGCTAGAGCTTTAGCCGGAGCTCTCCCCGGAGGTCTCGCCACCCGCGGCAGGGGATTTCGGGACATCCGGGGGTGGGGTATCAGGGGCGCCTGGGGGCTTTGGAACAGGCTCGAAGAGCCAGGGAACGAGCTGTTGAGCGGTGATGTTTTTGCCCCTCCCATCCCAGCAGTCGACATCTCGCAGCGTCTCCAGCGTCATCCTGACTGTAGCCTGCGCATTGGCCTGGAGAAGCTTGTTGATGTCATAGACCGAGTAGTAGCGGCTCTTCAGTCTCTCATCCAGCGGGGGGGCCGCATTCGCCTCCAGACGCGCAATCTGCTCCATCAGCAGGACGTTGTCGTATCGCGCTTGGGATAGCTCCTCACGAAGCGTGGCTTGGGCGGAATCCTGAACAGCGAGAGGTTAGCATGAAAGAGAAAAGAGTTAAAGTAGCGAGAGCAAGCGCTGTGAAAGATCTCGCTTACCCCTTCCGCTTGGCGCGAAGATAGCAGTTGCTGGGCCTCTGCCAGTTCCTTTGCCAAAGTGGCCGCCTGAGCCACCGCGTCATCCCTGGCCTTGAACATATCCTGGAAATTACGGTCTATGGTGATGCTCCGGCGAGCACACATGTGCGCAAGCTCCAGCCCGCGCATCAAGGCGCGAGTAGAATCATAAGCCAGCAGCCGGGTTGACATCCTGTCGTAGACGCTGCCATCCTCCTGGGTGTAGAGGCAGTAACCTAAGGCGAAAGCCTCGCTGGTAACCTCGTCTCGCTCTGCCCAGCTAGGCAGGAGCGACGAGATCGAGACCCTGTTGGCGTCAGGGTCCCACTGTAGCAACGGCTTGTTCTCCGCGTCCAGGCACCTCATGCCGAGACCAAAATTGCGATGGCCCCGCGTCACCTCTCCAGACAGAGGCTGGCCGGAGATCTCGGCTGCGGCTCCCTCGCCCTCTGCAACACCGGGGGCCTGAGGGTTCTCGACAGGGGCCTCAGCGCCGCCCCTAGTAGCTGCGATCTCGCTGACAGCCTGCAAGATCTCCTCAAAGGAGCGGCCTGCAGCGAGAGGTTGGGAGGGCGGCACCATAACGGCTTTGCCCTTCTCGGTATCAGTTGTCTTTGGTCTCTTGATCGGTTGAGGCGGAGGGGCGCCGGGCTTTCGCTTCCCGACACCAATTGAAGGAGGCGGGGCCGACTCTTTCCGGCATGCTTGTGCAGCGGCCTTTGCGAGAGCCAGCGGGTCTTTTGGAGGTTGGCTCCCGCCAGCGCGAGCCTCGTCAAAGGGTTGGCATAGGGGGATCTCGCGCTCTCCTGCGAAAGTGACAATACTAAGTTCAAACCTTGAAAAGGACAAGGAATAGCAAGATAAAGGCGAGACCTTACCTTCGCCTGGGAGCACGGGGAGGAGTGAATCAACGTCTCGCCGAAGGAAGAGGACGTCGAAGTCCTTGGTTCCAAAGAACTCAAGGAGGGCGCTCTTGCGCGAGCCCAAGGAGGGGGGCTTGTAGGCGGCATCCTCGTATTGGATGAGCGCGAGAGGCACATTCCCGAAGTCGTCGGAAACAAAGATGAACCTCTCGCCCCAGTGATGGTTCTTGTTGGCGAGACCGATCGTCTTGAGCAGTTGTCCTGAGAAGAATACCACCCCTCCTTTGGCGCGGAAAGTGAACAGCTTGCAGAAAATTGGAAGGCTGAACTCGATCCTCTCGGATCGCATGTAGCATATGAAAGCCACGAGAATCGCAACCGAATTTGGATTCAGTTGCGCGGGAACCATTCCGTAATACCGGAGGGCCTGGCGCATCTCGGGCCACAGCGGGAGGCGGAATCCCACCTCGAAGTGCTCAAGGGGTATGGCGAGCTCCCCCCCCCCCCCCCCCCCCCCCCCCCCCCCCCCCCGCGATGTTTACCTTATCATGGTTGCCTGGGTTCCGCGCGGTGAAGCCGGCGGGAACGTAGCGAGTCTGGATTAGGTTGAACTCGTCCATGGTGAGGGTGCAGGAAGGAAAAAGGTGCTTCTGAAAAGCTTCTGCACAGTTGGATCGTCCCTCACCTCCGCCCGGCATCGTGATGAAGAGTTTGAAGGCGAGAGCTTCAAGAGGGAGGCGAGAGCAAGAACCGTACGGGAACGGAAGGAGAAGGCGAAGACAAGCGAGAGCTTTTGAGAGACCGCGAAAATAACAGGAGAGGAGAGAGATTGGGATCAGAGAAATGAATATGGTGGGTGAGCTTCCCTATTTATAGAAAACCGTGATCATGATGACTGTTTTCAAAAAGGCGGCGGGGGTATAACCGGCACGCCCCTGATCAGCGGCGCTTCGTTTTCCCGCCCAAGTTTGATAGTGACTGATTGACCGAATGATTAGCGCAAGCGTTGTGAGATGACATGCGGCAAGCAAGATAAGCGGAAGCAAGGTTGCTCTCGCCAACCGAGAGCCCAGGATAATAACATATATGCGCATACAATAATAATATTAATGATAAGAGCGAAGTTATTACTCTCGCTGAGCGAGAACTGGATAAAGAGTAAGCAATAATAGCAGAGTTATTAGCTACAGACTAGTGAAAATAAATAAGGGTACATCTGAGAAGGGGAAGGCCTAGGGAAGAGAAGGGGAGGTCTCGCGATTCAATAAGGCTCCCACCGCCATTTCCCTTGCTCCCGCAGCTTGGTCCGGGGTGGCGCCTGCGGGTTGAAGTAGGACGACAGAACAATGCATCCTAGGTTGACCCGGCGAGACAGGTCCCGGATCCGCGCGATGCACCTTTCAGGTGAAGATCCGACGGTAGGCCCTCCTGGCCGGTCCATCTCGTCGATGAGATAGTCCCGCTCTAGAGTCTCCAGCCTCTTCTCCACTGATTGACGAAACTCTTTCGTCGCGAGGTCGCGGACCCGTTCTCGCCGGATGAGCTCCGATAGGACGGCGGCAACCTTCTTCCCCCGTCTTTTAGCGCTCCCGGCACTGGTCAAGATCTCCTCCATCTCGTCAGATGAAGGGAAAGGGGAACTCTCGCCGTCTTCTCCCTCTCTTTCTTCTTCTTCTTCCTCTACCTTGGCTCCAGGCCGCGAGCCCATGTCCCCTGGCAAAAGAATTTCAGTTATAGCGAGAGCTAAAGGATTGTTGTGATAAATATTCCACATACCTGCAGCATGACGAGACCCCCCGGTCGACGGCAGGCGAGAAGGCCCAGCCCCCCCTCAGCTCCAAAGAGTAGGTGGATCGGCTTTCCTTTTCCTGGGGGGTAAATTTTGCGAATGGTAATCCCGGCTTGGCGGAAGCGGGGGAGGTCTCCTCTCCCGCAGGATGGCTGACATCTAATGGAGGCGCGGAAGATTCGGCAATTTTTCCTCCCGCCGGTAGGGAGGAATCAACCGCAAGGGCAGGATGATTCGCAGCCCTCGCTCCACTCTCCCGGGTGGCGAGACCCGGCGGTGCGAAAACTGGCGCTGCGAGAAGACAGTTCAGCATTCAAAGATTTGAGTTAAGGGCGAGAGGGAAACAGTTACATGCGGTGCTCGGGTCAGGTGGAGGAGCCACCTCCGAAACCCGTGGTTGATCCTCGAGGTGGCAAGAGGATGGATCCAAGGATTCGCGCGGGGACGTGGCAATGTCGGGAACCGTTTCCTGCGAGAAATATCGTGTCAACTACTGAGAGGCTGGTGTTTTCAATAATTGGCAAATCAAACATACCTTCCGCGGCGAGGGATCGTCCGCGCGGCTTGGGGTTGGGGTGGGCGGGCTCCTGTTCTCGTGGGGCAGGTCCCGCTGAACCACCTTCGCCCTCTTCTTTTTCTTCTTGGGCAGAGAAGACTCAGCGGCCGACGACTGTCTCGCTAGCCATGGGGCAACCAGGGCGCTGTTAGCCTTGGCTCGCTCCTGTGCCGCGTTGATGCGGTCTTGCAGATCCTGCGGAAGCGGTTTGTCGGCGCGCTTGGAAGGCATCGCGAGAGGAGGCGAGAGCTCAGGCGAAGAATGACGACTCGAGAGAGGTGTTATGGCCGTCTATCAGCACACGTATTTATAGACACGGTACGACCCTCCAAAAGATTCCCTGATGTTGGCACGTGCTCAGCGAATATTTTTGGGTTTGACGTGTCTTTTCGAGCGCAGAGCTAGCTCAAAAAGAGCGGGGATAGTGTACAACCTTATATTCGTTGAGTCAGACCAGGAGGCGCAATGGTCACAGTTGAGCTAGCCAAAGGAGTTCCCGCCCGAAAGGAGATCTCGCCCAAGGTGGCGGGAACGTTTGCGCCAAGTCGTCGAACGGAGATCAACTAGCCAAGATTGTCGAGCGCAGCCAACGCGGGAACGCTTGCGCTAGCGCCAAGCTCCAATCTTGAAGGGGCTCTCTCCTGTAAGCAGGCCAGATCGTTCGCGCCGTCTCTGGGTAAAAGGCTCTCGGTTCAGAGCTCTCACCAAGTGGGGCCCAAGGCCTAGGGTTAAATGACCAGATTGCCCTCAGGTAAATTTACCCCTGTGCCCTCAGGAAAACAGCGGGATTCGGCTATTGTCAGACCAACTAGGGGCTTTTCAGTAATTTCATGTCAACAAGATGCTATAAATAGACCCATAAGGGCTCCTTAGAAGGCAAGCTGTCATTATCTCTCAACTTCCAGTGCTTTCTGAGGAGCTCCTAGCCCAACTTTGGCTTTAGAGGGGAAGCTCTCAGAGATCTTCCGGGTGTGAGGTGGGACCTCTCTGCTGAGGCTCTGGGTCAGTCTTAGGTCCTTCGCAGTTAATCAAGGGTTGAGGCTTGAGAGAAGTAGGTGTTGGCTGCACCCCTGTTTTTGAACTCCCGTTGACGTCATTTTTTGTTTCAACACCCTCACTGCCTTAACATTTTCTTCAACATCAACTACTTCTTATCTATTGTCTCCATATACGATCTCCCAAAGGTTCTCGCCTGGAAGATAGCTCTTTATACAAGACATTCACTTCCTAAAGTTGATCTGCGTGAGAAGTTCAATTCCAAGACCGCATGCATAACCGACTTCCATTGCTGTAACTCTGGTTTACTTGAAACTTCTAAAGGACTAGAAAACCTCTACGTTGGATCACTACTAACTCCTCTGTCCCTCTGATACCATGTAAAATTTTGTGAACCCGGGAAAGATCGCAGGAACAGTCAACCAAACAAAGCCAAATAAACTAGAAGCAGGAAAAAAAAAACAAAAGCCACAATGAAATTAATAGTATTCTTTACAGTACGAGACATGATTTCACAATGCACCCAATAGAAGTAACAAAAAGCGAACAAGAACAAAAAATGAAAGACTGAACTCAGTAAGTGTCAAAGCCGTCTATCCGCCAAGCCGCGCGAACTATTGCTTTTTGAATGTTGAGGAAAATAACCCTATCCACACTTCTTGGTCACCTGACCGCAGAAGTCCGCCGCAAACAGATACTGCTGAACTGAACTGGGAAACAGTCAACTCGCTGAGATCCGGCGAACTGACTTATTGAACTATCCACAACTTCGAGAAAGAAAGACTTCTAGTCTCACAAACCGTGATCTGCTGGTAAACCACAAACTGCTATTCACGAATTGAACCACGTTTAGCAAGCACTAGTTGCCTAGTCGTTCGGTGCTAGCCGCACAGTTGACTTGGACAATTTGTCCAAGTCAACAACACCAGCAATCTCTGAAAGTAGACTGCGCGGACAGAGAACCAGGCCGCCACCAAGAATCAGACTACACTTGTGCGAACACCGTAGTCAACGCGACCTGAACCACCTTCCAGAATCAAGCCGCGTGGCTTCATCTCGATCCAGAGAACCCACAGACTGAGCGGTCTTCGTGGTCTCACAAACCAGACCGCGTTGTTTGTTGTTAGTCAATAACTAACCGCAACAGACAGTCCTCCGGGAACAACTGCTTGGTCATATCGCAAGAAGAGAAGTAGCCGAAGAGCCGGCTAGACTCTAAAGTCTATCTGCGCTACCCGCGCGGTCTCTGTTGTCTGCTCTCCTCAGACCACCCACTATCACTTCAACATAACATTTTTGACAGTTTTTGCTCTTATGAGTTTGGACAAAAAAACGTCACAATTATATATAGAATCTATGTTTGGCATGACAATGTTTGTGACTGCCACTTAGAAAAAACACTAGTTTTGAACATAAAACTGTATTAAGTTCCTTGAGTGAGGTAGGGCGGTCACGAACCATGATTCATAACCACCGCATTCATGGCCGCCACCGTCACGCCAAAAGGAGCCTAAATGACCGAATTCTAATTAAGGCCAGTTTGGGGCGCCGTTGAGGTTCCGGCGAGGGAGCGAACGAAGCAGCGATCGCCACCGGTGGGAGGGGGAGGGATTCCCCAAACGGAGAGCCAAACACAGCCTTAATTAATTCTGAATCTACTGACAAAGAAGAAGTGAATCATACTGAATTTAGATCAACGTTGTGTAATTAGACGACTAGCTCCAATCAAGAGAGGAAAACGGCGAATTTGTTCTTCTACAGAGCCTAATAATTTCTCCAATTACCAACACAAATGACCAAGGGAACTAATCTCAGTTAGGGCCCCAGCAGACAAGCTGCACGATTCTCTCGTTCTTCTCAGCTCTCCGTTTCGCGGTCCTGGCTTCGCCTGCAAAAACATTGGTTCCGGTTTGCTCGGCAGCGACGGCAGTTGCCACAAGGAGCTGCCGGGGCTTGCCGGAAGTCCTCGCAATGGCCAATGCGTGACGATTGAGGCTCCTTATTGCGTAGTTCCAGCGGCAGAGGCCGAGCTGATCCTTGAGTGCCTCCACGGCGGCCAAGGTCGTCGCCACCACCAGAGACGCCTTCCTCGCCGATGCCATTCTACCTGCTCCAAATGTCTTTAACAAGGGGGATGTCTGGTTGATGCTCACGAGATGCTTATATAAAGCAAAATCGGCACCTGACGAAACCGGAAGCTGTGCTAATGGTTTTGGAAACCAGATGCGCAAAAAACCAGTTTCCAATTCCCAGGTTTTTCATATATATAATAATACCGGCGTACATTTTTTAGAATTATTATTATATATATACGGGTGACGCGACACGGAGAATCTAGTGCCGCTGAAACAGTATTCCGATCACGACAGTGTTGGTGCGACGATGTTTTGTTCTCTCACATCCTTGTAACAAATTAGAAGATTGACCGATAGCCTGAGTATTGAACTCTAGGGGTGCGAGCTTAGTCGCCCTGCGACACCGTCGTTATTGAGGTACTGTCACGGCGGCACGATGTCACCCATGTAATGTTACGCGTAATATTATAAAAGTGTATTAATTATAATTTAAAATTATAGTATTGTTGCGGCCAACTCAACCCTCCTGCTAGACCTGACTAAATTTGACCGTCTTACCCGTGGAGCGGTCGAGCGCGCACACAGTCACTGAATACGCAGAAGCACGCAAGATATGTCGTTTACAGATCGTGCGGAAAACTGAGGGCGACAAACCGCTCCTCGTTACAACGTGAGATGAGAGATTGAGAGTGCTCGGTGGGCGACAGACCGCCTTACACGAAGCTGGTATTTCTCTATGCTCTGATGGGGCTTTTTCGGATGCTGCTCGACGAACTGCGCGGAGGAGCACGCAGAGATGCGGTGGAGACGATTTGAGTAGCGTTGCGCACGTAGGAGGCTTTGTGGAATGTCGCGTCGAACGTTTTCTTCTTGGAAGCGTCGCGGACTTGACGGATTCTCGGGAGGCCCGGCTGGTGGAGGAGGCTCGTAGGAGGATTTCAGCGGAGCTCCGGCGGCCTGAGAAAAATGAAGACTAGCAGAGAAAAAGTTAGAAGTGAATGAGGTCCTGGCGTGGGCCTTTTTATAGGATCCAGGAGGTGATTTACGGTGGTTACGGAACTATTGAACACACCGTAACCACCCACAATTACTGTTTGTAGACCACATTTAATATATTTTCGGGCGTATATGATGTGTGTAATATTTACTAAATGTATGTTATTTTTAAGTAATGATAACCCCCCACCAATTATTGTGGTTAGTGGGTGGTTATCTACAAAATGGACGGTGACGATCGCCGCGAAATGATCGGCGGCGGGGAAAGTCTGCAACGTTAGAGCAGCCACCTCACCGGCAGACGACCGTCGTCAAGTGGAGAGGAGTTGTGGCCGGGGGGACGGCCGGCAGCTCCGGGAGAACTCAAGGGAAGGGGCGGCCGAGGGCGACCGCCCCTTGCGAGAGGTGACCGCGGGGTGGGGCGGCCGGACTTGGCCACCCCCGTGCGGGCGGCGTCCCGCGGCCGTAGGAGGTGGTCGCGAAGAGGGGCGGTCGGACACGGGCCGTCCGGCGCCTGTGCAGGCGGCGTGGGTGGCGGGTCGTGGTGGTGGATCGGATGGTGTACGCGAATCCCGTGTTTGGCGGCATGATCCCACCAAGTTAGTGGGGGATCATGAAGAAAAGACTATACGCATCACAAATTCTCTATAAATTTAGTGATGGCTTCATCAAGTACATGTATATTTGTGTACCTATATAATAAGAGCATTGTTAGGAGCACATCTATTTAGGATATTAGCACACCATTGATATTGGCACACCACAAAATTTTATTTGCAGCCCAACTTTTTATGAGCACACCAACTTGATTTTTTTTAAAAAATCTTCAAATGAGCAAAAAAAGTTCTTTTAATGAGCATAATTGTATTATCCCAAAATGAAATTGAAACAAAATGACATGATAAGTTCATCTATCCAAAACTTAAGCAACCCAAAATATAAAACATCAACACTATGACTGCATGATACATTGCCTGAACTTGACCTGTAATCTAACCTGCAATAAATAAGCAAATAAAATACAATTTTAGTGGTTTTTAACAATAACATTTGTACTGAAGCGAAGTAATTATTACACACCTTTTTAATTATCGCCCAAATTAATTAAATCACCATCAAGCTTTTCTAAACGCAGATTAACCTGCAAGGTCTACCAAGTGAAAATGTTAGTTAAATAAGTGAATTAACCGGAACATTTGTGATGAGGCTAAATAAATTCTACATACCGTTTCGTCATCATGTTGTTTTTTCATATTTCATGCACCTGTAATCTTTTCATAATATCGTAACCATGGAGTGAATATTGGAGGTAGAGGACAATCTTCTTTCATCAACAAACGAACAAAATGATTGTTGTTAACGAATCCAATATAAATCGACATGCGGTTAGGTGGAGGTGCAGAATGTAGTGGAAGAAAAGTGATTGACTGATATTTTGAAAAATGAACCAATGCGACGTTGTAACGTGATGCAATTACCAATCCAATGTCTGGCATTGTCATCCAGTTTGCTAGCGGCGCGGGAGTTACGTCACAATGTAGAGACTCTTGCAACTCTAATCGTCTTGCCTCTCCGAATATTTGTGCGTATGTTGACTCGTTCTTCGTCATTTCCAATAACAAATCTTTACGTATTTGTAGCCAGTTTTGACCCATATTTAATGCATGGCTTATGGCTCTGTAGCCGCAATGCCCATCACCTCTCATATCTATGACATTGATGATAAATTTTGAAATGTAAGATGACATTTCCTCACGAATACTTTGAAGAAATCTTTTAGATGTTGGATTATCCTTCTTCTCATCATCCATCTTGTCGTACTTTTGCTCTTCCTTTAGTACATGTTCAAAAAGTGACGGTTCTCTTTTTGTTGATTTGAAGTTTTTTCTTGCCTTGTTCAAGCTTCCCTTCGGCCGCCCTTTTAGTCGGATTGGAAGTGAAGGTTCTAAAGTTTGGCTTGTTGTAGGATCTCATAGCTCACGCAATTTTCGTTTCAGTTCATGCTTCTGGATTGGTGTTGAATTATTGTACTTTTGCAATATCCCATCCAACTCCTTATGTATATCATGCACTGACTCGTTCTCCTCCTTGACCTCAAACGTGTCATGTGTATGATCCTCCAACTTCAACTGCTTCCAATGTCTATGTATCATCCATAAAGGAAAAGCATTGGAACTGCTCATGTACGGAAATAACTCGTGGCCGCAAGGCAAACCCATAGTATTACGAATTTTGTGAGTGCATGTTGATGGGCTAGGTTGCCCAGACTTAACACAATTCTCCTCTTTTTTAATGATCTCTAAAGCAGCAACAGAAATATTTCCCAGCAATTCCGTATACAAAGATCCTCTAAAACCAGTATTTACTTGAATGGAACTTTGACCAAATGATCGCTTTATCTCGGTGTGTTGAAGATTGATCATTTGATCAAACGTTTTCCAAATAGTAGTCAAGTTTCCTATTGACACTTCAAGGAATCTTTTGAGCTGACTGTGACCACTTTCCACTCGATTTGTTGTGCAATTGCCCAAGTGCAAAAACTTATCAACCCAGGCTGAAATGAAGGACTCTTTGTACGGCTCAATCCATGTACTAACAAGATACTGCATAACCTCCGCATATTTTTCAGCATAACTTGTGAACATGCATTCAGGCTTTCGTTGAAATCATAAAATGTAGGAGAGGTCACAACTCTTTGCCAATCTGCTAAAAAGGTATCGAACTCCTTGCCTTGTTTGAAATATTTTTTGCAATGTGCTAAAACATTTCTGTTAATATGTAATTGACATAAAAGTATTTTCGTAGTGGGAAAAACAAACTTGATAGCGTTCCACAACGCAATTTCTCGATCTATTACAATAACTTCTGGTGTTGCACTTTCATGTAATGCACTCTTAAATGCTTTAAGAGCTCATATATAACTACTTTCGGTTTCATTGCACATGAAAATAAAGGAGGAAAAAAATGACATATTTGTCGAGGTCAGCCCAACAATAGATAGCAAAGGCATCTTGTACCGGTTGGTCTTATAAGTACAGTCAAGCATAAAAACATCCGGAAATAAGTTAAACAATTGCACGGAAACTGGATGAGCAAAAAATAAAAACTCCATTTTTTGGCTACTTTCATGAACCCGATTATAACTGATATACCCTGCTTCAGAAATGTTTTTGTAGAGATACTGAATTGGCGTAGCACCATCTAATTGCTTATTAAATAGCCTGACTTCTTCATTATATATAGTACTCATCACCGTACTGCTACTCGGATTTCTTTTCTGCAAGACTGATAATATTTTCCTGGGTTTGACACCAGATGTATACATTTCCTCCACCACTTTTTGTTCATTCTCATCTAGCCTCCCAGCGTAAGCGTGCGCCTCAAGATGTGCAAATGTATGATTATGCGTTCCACATTTAACCTGCAACCTCCATTCATCCAAATTTGAATCTCTCTGACCAACTAAAGAGAAAGGACATCCACAACGTTTGGAGCTTGTTTTCCTTAAATTTTTTTTTAACAAATCCTTTACCACGTTGATTTTCACGAGTAAACCCACTTCTATCACAACCCAGCATTACCCTTGGTTTAGCACGTGTAGTGATCTTATCGACCCTTTGGATTGTAACCACAAACCCTATTCTTCTCGCAACCGTTCGGACCCAAACAATTAAATTTTCCTTGCTTGGAAACACAGTGTCAGTGATGAATTCGTGTCCAACATCTATATTTGTATAATTAATTGACTCATCAAATTTAACTATCTCTTGATTACAGCTCATCATGAACAAACACACACAGCCCTGAAATCCAAAGATAATATAACTGTTAACTATAGGAATAATTAAATGATCAAGATTTATCCTACCGCAAAGCAAACAGGGAAAATGTAAAATAAGAACACATCAATTATGATTACTGGATTCATACTTATATGACTGGATTCATACTTATATGACTACAGGTGAAGCTTTAGAGAAACAAAAAAAATATTGCTGGACCAACTAGTATCATCCTTAACCACAATTCCACCTACGAACTGAATTAGACCTTACGGCTCAGGTAAACAAAAAAAAATATTGCTGGACCAACTAGTTCCGACATCAGTGTAGCATCAAACAACTGTGAACCAACAAGTAGAAAAATCACAGCAAAGTCCAACACACGAACATACAATAGATACAACAATGAGACGAGTGGAAGAAGGATGCACCAAGAATCACTCAGCTCTTGTTGAGCATGCATTTTCAGCAAATAAAATCTGCTTAATGGATCACAGGAATAGCAAGCCAAGAGCAGAGCATACAAAGCTTTTGGTGAAAGAAACAATTTAGACAGAAGAAATCTCTAGTACTGTCGAGAGTAACATCCAAGTATGCATTAGAAATCAGAAAGAGCTTCACCTGCAATGCCGTCGGAACAGTACCACGCCGGCGTCGGAACACCGAGCAGCAGCGACGCCGGAACAATACGAGGCCGGCGAGTAGCAGAGGCGTTGGAACACCGAGCAGCAGTGACGCCGGAACAATACGTGGCCGGCGAGTAGCAGAGGAGTTGGAACACCGAGCAGCAGCGACGCCGGAACAATACGCGGCCGGCGAGTAGCAGAGGCGTCGAAACACCAAGCAGCAGCGATGTCGGAACGATACCAGGCCGGCGAGCAACCGTGGCGTCGGAAAATCGAAGGCCAGTGGAGTCGGCGGCTGGTGGCGTCAAGAACAGGCGGACGGAAAGCTAGGGCATGCCGCGAGTCAGGGTTACGGGATTTCGCATAGGGGCCGGCGGGTGTGCTCCTAAGGGAAAAACCTAAAAAAGTAGGAGTTATTTTGATTTCTGGTGTGCTAATATCTAAATTATGTGTGCTCTTAACAATGCTCTATAATAAAGTTGTGATTGTTATATAAAAGCCATTTGGTTTGTTTGGTTAAGAGTATTGTATAAATGCCGTAGATCAAGGGTTTAAATCTCGACCGCATTTCTTAAAAAAAACTAAATTCAATGCGATAAACGACTAGGATTGATTTGATGGTCACAGAATTTTTTGTATATAATCTATAGTATATTAAAGGGAAAATACCATTTGGCTAAACATTCATTTTCCGATTTGGCCCCTTTTTATTAAAAAAATTTCAATTTCTAAAATTCATAATTTTCTTTTATTTTAAAAATGTGCTCTCATATAGACAAAACCCTCTGACTACAATAAAAATGTGTTCTCTCCGCCGCGCAAAAACTCCCGCGCACACCGCAAAAATAAGTGACGAGCATAGTATAAGACTCAAGGGTTTGCGAGCGACGGGAGTGCTATCGCAGCGTGACAAAATTGTGGTCGGGATAATGTTGTATGAAAGTAATGTCGCGGCTGGTCGTAGCAGAGCCCTATAAATTAAAAGGGAAACTCCCTTCAGCAATCATAATATAGATTTTAGCTCGTTTTTTTGGGCGGTGTTAAAAGTACTCCGTGTGTGGCTATTAACACACCAAAAAAACACCTAAAAAACTTAAATCCCTAAATCTCCATACACACACCAAATCTTTAGCCGCACACCAACCCGACGGCACCCTCTCCTCCTTGCTTTGACTTTTTTGTTGTTGCTCCCTCCCGATCGCACGCCTGGTAGGAGGAAGGCGGAAGGTCGCTCGCCCTCCATTCACTCAGGCTGTCATTCCCTTCCATCCGGCTGAATTCCGATCCCGCCCGCTAAGAGGAAATCGCTCGCCATTTTCATCGATCCCAACAGCTGGGAGAACCGAGGTCTCCAGTGGCTTTTGAAAGTAAGTTCTCTAAGATCCTCTCTCGCTATTTCATTTCTGGTTTTTTAGATTTAGCCATTCTTCATTCTCCTAAACCCAACATCGGGATGCATTAGACAGACACAGTAGATTGTTTTGGACTGTTTTTTCATTGTTTACTCTGTTCTAAATCTTCATGGGAAATTATTTTAAATGAGGGATTTTTGTAGGAGGATTAGCGGACAGTGTTTCCTTCCAGCTGACCCAATTATGATTCATCCTGGTAATGCTTCGTACATCTAGTTGCTAACATATGAATAATATGATGAAAGATTCCCCCACCATTATTGCTAAATATCTTTCATTCCTTTTTATTTGTAGATATTCGTGTTGACATTTTGTCTTTGATGCATAATCAAGTGCTATTTCGGTATCATGTGTTTCAGTTGTTGAGTTGTTCTTCCGGAAACATTAGTAACATAGATGCTATGAATAGATTGCAGGTTTATTAATGAAAATAGGCAAAAATCCTATTTCAATCCCTTATGTTGAAGTGCATTTTAAGTTGGCCACAATTTAAGGAAAAATGAAAAAAAATGGAATGTGTTTTAAATATTTTACTATTGGTGTGTTAATAACCATTTGATGTATAAATAGTTTTTTTGGTGTGTCAATAACATTTGGATGTCAATAGAAAAACAATATGCCTTTAAGATTACCATTTTTTCCTTGTGACGACTACTGACGACACATCTTATTACTTATTTCACAACCATTTGAAAAGAAATGTTTATTCACATAGCCCCTACACGACAAACCTAATTTTACGAATTTGCTCTCGATTCCTTCCAGGCAGCATGCTTTGATGTGCCTGTTGGGGAAACGAGTGCAAAACAACAACGAAAAACACAGAGCACAACACAGAAAATTAACGTGGAAAAACCCCAAGTCCGGGAAAAAACCACAACCACCTGCGCCACAGAAATCCACTATGAAGAACGTTCAAATAAACTTACACCGCTTCTCTCTTCCGACCGCTCTCCTTCTTCGGTTTCTGGATTCTCAGTTCTCTCGAAACCTTAAGCCGAAATTAGGATTAAATACATACCGGAATAAAGATGTACATACATACCAGTTCTCTTTTCCGACCGGCGAAATCGTGTCGAGTGCTCAGTACATCCAACGCACTCAGGCTCCACCTCTAACAGTGCCGGCAAAGAAGAAGTTGGTTTCTAAGTCCATGCATGCATACGTATCCTCTAGGTTTGCATTCCCTTTCCATCTCCTCTCTCAAATGCGGTCTTCTTTGAACCCATTCAAACTCTCCAGTCGTTGAAGTGCCCCTCCAAGTTCAAATTTCTTTTGTAAATTGTGGCACTTCATGAATCTCAGTCCTCGTTGTCGCCCTAACCTCTCTCTGCTTTGCTCGACTCCTGCTTTGGCAAGCCATTTATGTTTACCTCAATTGCAACCTCTACTCTAGCTAACTCTTCCATCAATAACATTTCTATGCATTCCCTTATTCAGGCAATTTCTCTGTGCCTTTGTGATCCTTTTGATGTCTACAATGTATTTCATGCGTTTATGAAGCTATCATTTGATGTTGCCATTTCTTATCTCAATGAACTTCGTTGCACGACTTTCATTCCCACATGAAATTTCTACATAGTATCAGAGTAACAAAAATTTTAGCAAGACCAAGTTCTTTCGCTTTGCTATTATCTGGATTTCTCATCAATGAAAAGCATTGATAGTTTCCGTAGTTTGGGATCGATATGCTCACACACACAAACTTCAAGAAATGGAAATCATTCTCAGAGAGTTATTCATTGGGAAAAGATTTGTCGGATGTTGTTGGTGGAAATGCATATGCAGAGGTAGTGCCGACTGGGACGAATGCTCGGGAAGTCATGATATGGAAGAAGATAAATGCTAAAGCAGAGTTCACACTTAAAAGAACCATTTCGCAGAACTTGATCAACTATATCATAGGGTGCAAATCATTGTCTGAGAGTTGGGCAGCCCTTGAAGGTTGGTTCAACAAGAGGAATGTGACAAGACTTCAGTTCCTGGAAAACGAGTTGGCGAAGATAAATCAAAAAGGGCTTTTCATCTCAATTTATTTCTTGAAGACGAAAAATCTTTGTGCTGAGATTACCGCATTGGTCGGAAGAACCAATTTTTGAGGTAAAGTTGAAGAGACATTACTAGAGGGTTGTGGAAGGAGTATCAATATCTTATTACAATGCTCGAGGGATGGACTTGTTGAGTGCGCCACGTGAAATGGATGGTGATGTCCGAGCGTGTGTTGTGACTTGCTAAAAGGGGCGGTTTAGTCTTACATTGCCTAACGTGCTTGTTGGTCTTAGGTGTATAAGCGGGGTGACCACTCCTCCTCTAACCACGTGGTTTTAGGGAGTGACATCATAATGATTTACATGGTGTCAGAGAAGGGGGGCACGTGGTGAGGGGGTGTTGAGTGCTCCACGTGGAATGTACTGTGATGTCGAGCGTGTGTCGTAACTCGTTAAAACGGGTGGTTTAGTCTCACACCGCCTAGCGTGCTCCTTGGTCCTGGGTGTATAAGCGGAGTGGTCACTCCTCCCTTAATCGCGTGATTTTGGGGAGTGACGTCACAATGTTTTACATGGTATCAGAGCAGGGGGGCACGTGTCAAGGGGGGTGTTGAGTGCGCCACGTGGAATGGACGGTGATGTTTCAGCGTGTGTTGCGACTCACTAAAATGGGTGGTTTAGTCCCACATCGCCTATCGTGCTCGTTGGTCCTGGGTGTATAAGCGGGGTGACCACTCTTACCCTAACCACGTGGTTTTGGGGAGTGATGCCACAATGCTTTACAGGACTACTAACCATCTCTAATGGAGGGTGAGAATATCTTGGCGTTTCAAGAGAGTTTGGATAGGCAGATGACATGAGTGTCTATCTCTGGTGAAGGTAGTGATGTTCTCTACACTGGGAAGAAGAAGCACTAGGATAGGAAAAAGAAGAACGATTAAGTAGGTCCTTCTACCTCTTATAGGGAGGGTTGTTCTCATTTCCCTCCAAGAATCATGGAGGAAAGATGAATATCTACTGCTTCAGACGCAACAATGTTGGACATTACAAGCGTGATTGTAGGTTTGAATCTCACACTGAGTCATATAGCAAAAGTGGAGGAAAGTACAAGGGAAGACGAAGGTTGTAGAATATATTTAATTGCGGTGAAGGTCTCCACTATGGAAGTTTTGGCTTATGTGAAGTTCAAACATGATTGGATCATTGATTCTGGATATGGACATCACCTTATAGTTGATGGGTCCAAGTTCTCATCCCTATGAAAGTATGATGGAAGTGATGACATCGTGAAAATGGATAACACAGTTAATCTAGTGGAACATGAAGGGATTATGACATTGGGCAGTGATAGGAGGGCACTCTCGCTGAAGAGTGTGTATCACGTGTTGGCCATGAAGAAGAATCTATTTTCAGTGATGAATGCAGTTGATGCAGGGTACCACGTTCTATTTGGACTAAAGGAGGTGAAGTTCCTACATAACTTATATTTGGTGAAGGAGAGAGGTGACTCATACTTTAAGACGGGTTCATGTTCTGTCGTTCTTTCTGCAACATCGTACGTGAACAAGAAGAATGCAAATGATAGTGTTGAGATTTGGCATGAAAGTTTGGAGCATATTGGAATAGAGAAGCTATGAGTGTTGGTGGCAAAGAGTCTAGTTAGAGACTTACCTAGCTTGTCTTCCTTCGGCGACGAGCATCCGTGTGAGGAGTGCCAATTTGGAAAGGTGCATCACCTTCTATTCGACATGTCTCTCTCGAGATGTAATATACCACTAAAGCATATCCACAACGATGTGAGGGGTCTAAGTGCCACCCCCAACTTATTTACTGAAAAAATAGATGTTCATGGACGATTTCTTACAAGTGTATTTTTTGAAGAAGTCATATGTGTTTGACAAGTTCTTGGAATTCAAGAAGATTATGGAAGGTGTGCTTAGGCAGAAAATCAAGAAGCTGAGAACTGACAATGAAGGAGAATTTACATCTGTTGACTTGTCCTCTTTCTGTAGTAAGTATAAAATAAAGAGAGTAATATTGTGCTTGTACACCACAGCAAAACGGAGTTGTCGAAAAGAAAATTGACATATTTCTAAGACTTGCAAATATTGGATGCATGTCAAGGGTATACCCAAGATCTTATGGGTGGAGGAAATGACATGAGCAACACATGTGATCAGCAAGATGTTGAGTCCAAACCATCAGAAGTCATCACATGAACTCATGTTTGGGGAGATACCAAGCATGAAGCATTTGCGGGTGTTTGGGGCGGTTTACTATGTTCATATTTCGGATGCACAAAGTACAAAGCTTGAAGCAAAAATCATGAAGTGTGTTTTCCTACAGTATGATGAATGTAAGAAGAGTTGGAAGTATATGAACCATCAAACTTGAAAATTCATTGTCTCTCATGCTCCGCGTTGGAATAGAGCATACAAGAAGCAAGCCTTGAACAAAAAACTGAAGAAAAATAAATTGAGTTACCTATGCCTAAGGGATCCCTTACTCTTCGAGCTTGACATCGGTCGAGTCAGAGTCAAGAAGAAGGGGGAGAAGTGCTTCAAGTCATAGTGACGGGCGAGAAAGTGTGGTGGCATGAGGTGGAGAGGTGGAGAGCGGTTCTGCTCTTAGAAATCGAAGCGGACCATCATGCCACCAATTTTTTCTATTAGGACTACAATTTGGTAACAATAGTTTCATGTTACTTTATCGGGCCACTTGATGAGCGGGAGTTGTCGTGCTATGACGAAGTTATGGGTGTGAAGCAGTGGGTGGAAGTCATGCATGAGAAGATGAGTTCCCTCAAGAGGAATGAAACCTGGAATCTGAGAGAGGACTATGAGGAGACGTTCAGTCCGATTGCGAAAATGACTGTCATTCTAGCGTTTAGACCATTAGCAAATCCGAAAATCCACCCACTTTCTTTAACCGTCTTTGTTCTTGATACAGTGAAAAACGGATCGCTTCTACCTGTGAACATAGCCCGTCTTTGGATGAATCGCGTAAATATGTATCTTGTGTTGAGATTTATGTTTGTTTTATCTATCTACTATCGTTTACACAACAGACACCCTTCACTATTTCTCTCAGTTTTGCCGCTTCTTTCTACTCCAGACAGTTTTCTTCTTTCTTTTCTTTTTTGGTCGTCCACGATCAAATTTGTGTTCAACACGATCAAATTTGTGTTCAACACGATCAAATTTGTGTTCAACACGACCAAAGCGAAGAATCACAAAGGAGAATCATAAAGAAATTCTCCGGCTGACTTCATGATTCTCTATCTCCATTTCATTCCTTTCTTTCAAGACTCATTTGAGCTTGACCTGAGCTCCACAAAAAATTCGGACCCAATCAATATTCCAAAAAATATTAAATCTGAGTCTAAAGGCAAACTGCAACCCCTTAAGAGCTAAGAAACAGTCTTGTATATAGAAGGATTAATCTCTGGATTATGCATATAATATGTTCCATGTGTGCTTATAGTAACAAAATTGATATATGTATCCAACAACGATCCAACATTGTTAAAATATCAAATTAAACAAGCCACATTTACAATTAGAGGAAGAACGCTATCATCGACCTACCAAAACGGTGATTGAAGCATTGTTAGAGCTGATTCCTGCATCAGAAGAATGTGATTTGCTGTCAGTTAAGTTTGTAGCAATTGCAAATGTAGGTCTTTTAGGGACTGGCTGAGCGCGAATAATTCCAGTTTCCAGCATCATAACCACAGAAGACATCGATGGCCTCTCTGTGGCTCTGTCTTGCACGCACAGAAGTCCCACATTGATGCAATTTGACACCTCATGATAAGGGCAAGAATCTCTAATCTCTGGATCCACTAATTCCATCATGTTTTCCTCAATCCATAGCTTCCAAGCCTGTATAAAAGTTTAAAATTTGATTATAGATCAATAGAAATGCAGTGAAATGCAAAGATGGTACTTTTGTTTACTTACAAAAGCTAGGAGATAGAGATCTGCTGGGGAATTATATGAGCTGTTTCTCTTCCCACTAACAATTTCAAGGAGCAATACGCCAAAGCTGTAGACATCAGATTTCACAGAGAATAGGCCTTGCATTGCGTATTCCGGTGACATGTAACCACTATAGAGTAATTAAACTAGATTAATGCATGAAGGATGTGAACCCGAGGAAGTATGAAGAGGCCAAAGAAGACAATGAAAAAGCTAGCTTTTTTCATTTATATTCCACTGGTTTTTGCTTTTCATATACATGTTTGCCTTTAAAAACGAGAAGATCAATGTGAATGAGAATTATCGTGTTTCCTTCCTGACTCTTCCATTTGTTGATTGTGTTTGTGTGTGATCCTTCTACCGGTGTTCTAACAAAATGACGTCCAGTCATTTGTGTTTTGTTGCAATTGATCTTTCTCCCCGCATTCTAACAAAATTCCTTTTCAAGTTCCATCACTCACAAAAGGAAATTCGAGAATTGATGCATACATGTGAAGATGCCAACTGCAATGAAGAATGATCAAATTCAAGGCTCTCACATTCACTCAAAGTTTGAACTACACGTTCAAGAAAGTATCTAGTTTAACCAAAGCTCGGGAAATTCTCAGAACCTCTTTTAAAGGAGTTGACAAAATGAAGATCGTGCGTCTCCAAATATTAAGAGGAGAAATTGAATTGCTGCATATGAAAGAATATAAATCCGTTCAGTTATATTACAAGAATTTTGATCATGGAGTATCTTGTTTCAAAGAGGAAAAAGATGGAGTGGCATGAGGAATGAAGAAGATATGAACGTGTTCGTCGATCGTAGAGGAGCAACGGTGCTCTTCTATTTGTGTTGGATCTCGCTTGACTGTATGTGCGTGTTCTTGGTCTCCACATTCTAACTCAATGAGATAGATTCATCTGCTACTTCATGAACTTATTAAAAGTTGCAAGGTTTAAGAAGATCTTACTATGTTCCAACCACCCTATCTGTGGTAGTTTCATTGCTGTCGTTCCTAAAGATTTTCGCAAGACCAAAGTCTGAAATCTTTGGGTTCATCTCCTCATCCAGTAAAATGTTGCTAGCTTTAAGATCACGATGAATAATCCGTAACCTCGAGTCCCGGTGAAGGTAAACTAGCCCCCGAGCGATTCCTTCGATGATTCGGTATCTTGTCTTCCAATCTAGAAGCGCTCTCTTGCTAGATTCTGTTGAAATTTTCTTTGTAAGACGAGTTCGCTTGCAAAATAAGTTAGTTTTAGGGGACATTGGCAGCTAGAAAGGCATGATTACCAAACAGGAAAGCATCCAGGCTTTTGTTTGGCATGTATTCATATATTAGCATCTGGTCTTCCTTCTCTGTGCAGAATCCAAGGAGTCTCACCAAATTTCTGTGTTGTAATTTTGCTATGACCATAACTTCATTTTTGAATTCCTCTAATCCTTGCCTTGAGCCCCTAGAAAGCCTTTTTACTGCTATCTCTTGGCCCCCTGGTAGCTTCCCCTATGAGCACATTAAATTTTGAAATTAGCTTATTAGTATGCCTTTTTGGCACTTTGCACCCCTGAATTATCCTATTTTGGCATTTTGCACTCCGAGTTTTTAAAATTGACACTTTGCACCCATGAATTACAGATTTTTGGCACTTTGCACCAAAGGCTGAAATTTAAGGGGTATTTAGGTTCGGACACCACCCAAAATGCTCATTTTGACGCTTTTTAAATAACCAAAATAAGGCAGTTCAGGGTGCAAAGTGTCAAAATGAGCATTTTGAGTGGCAACCGGACCTAAATACCCCTTTAAAGTGCCAAAAATCTGTAGTTAGGGAGTGCAAAGTGCCAATTTTAAAAATTCGGGATGCAAAATGCCAAAAAATATAATTCAGGGATGCAAAATGCCAAAAAGCCAACACGGCTTAATCATCGGTCTTCAAGTCTTCATCAAGTAGCTAATCAAACTTCAAACAAAAAAAATCTCCCCCATTAGATTTACTCATCAGTCTCCACATCTCCAACATGCTCATAATTAATTTACACTCATTTACTAAAAAAGCACAGCTTTATAATGATTATAACTCAACTAGTGCAGGTTGAAATGTAATCAGGTCAACAAATTGCTACAAGATGCGAAATTACCTTGTAAACAGAACCAAACCCTCCTTTTCCAAGAAAATTCAATTCAGAAAAACCTCCTGTTGCAGCCTCAACAGTGCTGAAACCAAACAGGGGTAGTTCTCTAGATTTTCCCTGGTTTCCTTCGTCCTGCAACTCAATCGCATTCGAAGATTGCTGCAATTCTTCTATGTTCTGAGCTGGCCTATGAACCTCTGTGGAAACAAAATGATATCAATGCCCATCCATCGACCAACCGACATGTTTCAGAGAAATTGGCCCATAAAAAACACTACCTTTTGTTCTTGCCTTCCATTTCCACAAAAAAAAGCTCATGAATCCAAACAAAAAAACTCCAATTAGAACTAGTATCACAGTAACATATGCTGCCAATGACTTCTTTTTCTTGTTATCTATATAGAAACATACAAAAAGCAAGCACTTTTAAATCTCTATTTACATGATCATTGATTTGCAGACAAAAAAAATGGCAGAGAGGAGATGTATACACCTTGGCTGAATTCACCAGGGGCTAGGCGGAGATACAAATCATAACCGCCGGCGGAGAAGACAGTTATGTCGAAAAGATCAACAGCCCAAATCATGCACCCAATGACATCCAGGAATGTGTAAGCCCTGCAAGAACAATTTTCTAAGCAAACTTCCTGGCAAGAGCTCAGATTCACCACCTCTCTTTCAGTAACCCTGTCCTCCAAATCCGGCAGCTTCACTCCTTGCAGCTGATAAAATTGATCAGTCATTCGACGGCTCTCACACTCCAACCTCGTTGTTCTAATGCATCCACCAGTCCAGTTCCCGCTCTTCCATTCGCGGCTCGACTTGGCCGTGAAACCTTTGAGGCAGCTGCAAATTGGTGTGGAGTCATCGGCGCAGATACCAAATTTTCCGCATTTGTTGTACTTATCGCATTCGGTGATCGGAGCCTCCCAGAAATTGAGCCAGGTTTTGATGCTTTCAAAGAATACCAAGTGTTTCACGGTGCCGGCCGGAGTCAGAATCCACCGGTGAGAGCTGTTATGGCTGGTGTAGTAGTACACCGTGTTCCCCTGGATGAAATTGCTCAAAGTGAAGCCGTACGCCGCCGGAAACATCATGCCCGGAATTCCTACAAACACCTGGCCGTTCCACGGCCCGGAGCGCCACCGAGGTCGGCCGGACTCCCATATGAAGAGCTGCGACGACGGATCGAGGCCGAGGGAGAAATTGCCCGACGTGAGCACCTGGTTCGAGTTGGGGTCGAGACGGAGTCCGACCTTCATGCCGGGAAGATAGGTGTTTGTGGGATGGGCGAAGCTTTCCCATGCCGTATCGCCGGAATTGTTGACCATGAGGTCTCCGTAATCCGTCAGCTCCGCCGTGGAGTCGTTCGAAGGAAAAGTTGCGTTTGTTGACCAGACGAATCTGTTGTGATCGTCTACGACGACGAGATTGCCGTCGGCGGCAATGGCGAGGGAAGCGGTGGAGCGTGGGATAGGGGAATCCCGGTTGGCGACCCAGACGACGTTGTCCGGCGACAAACGTCCGTGCCATATGCCGACATAGCGGTCACTTGAGCCGTCGAGACTGAAGAAGCCGAGATGAAAGGTGCCGCCGGCGGAGGATAGGATGCTGCCGTCTGTGAGTGATTTGCCGAGTTCAATAAACGTGTTTGTTTGGGATGTGGATGCAGAAGGCGGAGTAAGAGAAAGGAGAATGGAAAAGATGAGCAGCAGCCGGCGGATGACGTCAAGGCCGCCCATAAATCCTCATGAGTTCAGCCGGAAAACTCCTTTGTTGCTGATTGATACTTCAGAAGTATTGTTTTATGCGCGTGCGGCTGCGAACAAAAATGAGTGTAGTTGAAGAAGAGATCCGAGATTTCCATGGGAAGGGACGGCACCAATGCGATGAATTCAGAGAAGGGGGAAGGAGACTAGGAGAGTGATGATGGGGGGAGAGGGAGAACGAAAGGGGGGCGCTGAGTTGAATGCAGTGCAGTCATAAATTGACCTCCTTTTTGTCCTAAATCTTGATTAAGGAGGCATAACATAATAATTTACTGTGAGATAGACTTTTTTTCTTTTTAACCTTATATTTAGATTAACAGTCAATATTTATATTTACTATTTATTATGGCTCGACATATTATTTAAAACTCAAAAATCGATTGAAAATTTCTCGGGCATTTAGCCGAATTGGAATCAGTTCAATTGAACTCGAATCTGATTTCGAGTCGATTTTAAGTTATCCAAGAATCTCTCGAAATATGATTCGAATCAACTCAATTTATTAAAATTATTATGATTTTATTAATATATTCTTATTTTAAAATTAAAAATAATAAAATTTAAATGTAAATGAAAATAATAAATGCTTTAAGTGTTTCATTTGCTAAATTTATATCTTTCCTAATTTAATTTTGAGTCAACTAAAAAAAGAGAAAAATTGCTCAATTTCAAGCCGACTTGATTCGATATCGACCCGACTCGTAATCGAGTCATTTCGAGTCGATTTTGAGCATAGTTCAAAATTTTTGATTTTGACTTGAGCCAAAATTGCTCGAATTCGACTCGAAATCAGTTCTACTATCTATATTCACTATTTGTAGTTGTAGTGGTTTTTTGGAGGGATGGGGTTGAATGTCAAAAATAACATTTTGAAGTGGTGAAAATGAAAAATGAATGTTTATTAAAGTCATCAGTTCTACTATTTATATTCACTATTATGCTTTTTTTTTCTCAAATTTGTCATTACTTTTCCTTTATTGTGTAGTGCTATGTTTGTGATACTCTTTGTATCATAAGCTTTTTCCATTCTTAAAAATATGAACTAAAGAAAATGCAACATGTAAAATCATCAACAATAATAATATGTTGAATAATTTTTGATGGGCATACGTAATTTTATAAGTAAAGAAGGGAGTGTGGATAGCCCAATCTCTCATGATCCCAACATCCTAAATTAGAGGTGGGCATAAAAATCGGGCCTGCGGGGCCGGCTTAGGCCCGGCCTGGAAAAAGCCTGAAAGGCCCGGGCTCGGGCAGGCCCGATCCAAGCCCAGGCCCGGGCTTTAAGGCCGGACCATGCCCAGTTTTTAGCTGTTAGCCCTGGCTGGTGCCCGGGCTGGTGCCCAGCCCTGGCTTTGCCCGGGCTATAGCCTGGCCTGGGACTAGGCCGTGGAAAGTCTGGCCTGAGAAAGAACCGTAGTCTATATAATTATATAAATATATATATATATATAAAATAGACTGCGGTTCTTAAAAAGAATCGCAGTCTATATGTCTATATATATATATATATATAAACATATATATATATAAATAGACTGCGGTTCTTTCTAAGAACCGCAGTGTATATGTCTATATATATAATTATATATATATATATATATATCTAAGAATAGACAACGGTTCTATTCTTATTCCTTTATATATCTTATTATATAAAATAATATAGGTATTTGGAGGCACACCATAGATTAAACAAGAGCCATTGGATTTGGAGAGAAAGCATGAGATGGGGGAGAGAGTTGGGAGAGAGAGAAAGAGAGAGAGGGAAAGAAGAGAGAGAGAGAAAAAGATGACTTGAAATTAATGTTTTTACGACAAAACGTAATTTGTTTATATAAAATAAAAATTGTAATATTTTTTTATATTTTTTTACAGTCATTTTGAGTACTTATATGTATATATTGCAGGCACTGTCCGTCTTGATGCGGGTGCATCCCGCTTTGATGCGGGCTCAGCCTGCAACGACGCATCGAGCACGGGAGAAGCCCGTTCGGAGGCGGGCGAAGCCCGCCTGGATGCGGCCGAAGGCCGCCCGAGAGCATCGAGCACGGGCGTAGCCCGTGCGAAGATGCTCGTATATATATATATATATATATATATATATATATATATATATATATATATATATATATATATATATATATATATATATATATATATATATATATATATATATATATATATATATATATATATATATATATATATATATATCGGACATCGTCGAGCAGAGCTCGATGATTTTTGTCGAGTTGAGCTCGACTATTTCGTGGAGCTCATCTCAAGCCAGGCTAAAGCTCTTAACGGCTCTTTAAAAAGA
This sequence comes from Platanthera guangdongensis, assembly GCA_039583875.1. NCBI lineage: Eukaryota > Viridiplantae > Streptophyta > Magnoliopsida > Asparagales > Orchidaceae > Platanthera > Platanthera guangdongensis. Next base: position 162,410,164 of record CM077165.1, on the reverse strand, counting down.
GCCGTTAAGGCTCATTTCTTATTTTCCTGGCATCTTGCCAGGAAATGTCAAATGGCTTGGCAGGTGCCAGCTGCTGCTGCAATGTACTCAGCCTCGCAGGACGATAGAGCTATCGTTGCCTGCTTCTTTGAGCTCCAAGAGAACACCCTCGTCCCCATATTGAAAGCATATCCGGAAGTGCTCTTCCGATCATTCACGTCGCCTCCATAGTCACTATCGGAGTATCCAACTAACTTCAGCTCCTCTCCAGTGGAGTACTTCAGCCCGTGACCCCTTGTCCCGTTGATGTACCTCAGGATCCTCTTCGCTGCCGTGAAGTGGTCTTCCTTTGGCTCCTCCATATGCCTGCTCACCACCCCGACCGCATACATGATGTCCGGTCGGGTGAAGGTAAGGTAGCGTAGGCTCCCTACCAAACTCTTGAATAGGGTAGGATCCACCGCTCCTTCCTTGGAATCTTTCTTCAGCTTCAACCCTGGGTCAGCAGGGGTGGAGATAGGCTTACTATCCTCCATCCTGAACTTCTTCAAGATTTCCTCTGCGTACTTCTTCTGGGATATGAAGATCCCGTCTTCTCCCTGCTTCACTTCCACACCCAGGAAGTAGTTGAGCTCTCCTAGGTCCGTCATCTCGAACTCCTTCTTCATCATTCTCTTGAACTCCTCGTACATCGAAGGGTTGTTGCCGGTGAAGATCATATCGTCCACATATAGACATATGATCATCATGTCGCCGTTCTTCTCAACCTTCGTGTAGAGGGCATATTCATGAGGGTTCTTCTTGTAACCATGCTTCTGCAGGTAAGCATCTATTCTCCCATTCCAGGCTCGAGCTCCTTGCTTCAGCCCGTACAAAGCCTTTTCTAGCTTGCAGACCTTCCTCTCCTGTCCTTTCGCCACGTACCCTGGAGGCTGCTCGATGTACACGTCCTCCTCCAGGTAGCCGTTCAAATAAGCAGAGACCACGTCCATCTGCATTATCTTCCACCCGTGATGTGCGGCTAGCGCGATGATCAGCCGGATGGTATCTATCCGCGCTACCGGTGCGAAGACTTCATCATAGTTCACTCCCTGAACTTGGCGGTAGCCCTTCACGACTAGCCTCGCCTTGTGCTTCTCCACGCCCCCATCTTTATTTTTCTTCACCTTATACACCCACTTCACCCCGAGGGGTTTGTGGCCTGCAGGTGCATCTACCAGCTTCCAGGTATCGTTCTTCTTGATGGAGGCGATCTCTGCGTCCATCGCCTTCCTCCAGCTTTTCTCCTTCGCAGCTTCATCGTAGGAGCACGGCTCAACATCTGCAAGCAAACAGTATAAAGAAAAGTTGTTATGGGTTGCAGCCGTCTCTTCATAGATCTCCTCCAAACTCCTAGTCCGAGGGTGAGGACGATCATCCTTAGTTCCACTGGTACTTGCTCCACCGGATCCTCCTTTGCTCGAACTTGCGCAGCGGAAGCGTGGTGGGCCCATAACCCACAGGTCCCAGGATCGTAACCTGGCTCTGATACCACTTGTTGGAAACGTGTGTGAGCTCTCCGCAGACACTCAACTCCACAAACCAATTCCACTTGACTCCTCACCTCAACACTAGGCTGCGAGACCGCCACCAAGCCGCGCGACCTCCCACCTTTGGGCGAGTACTACCTTGCCCGAGCGAGCTCAGCAGCGAGACCCCCCACGCGCGAGTACTCAAACCGCAACCGCTTCTTCTCGCGGCGAGCTCAAACCGCGAGTACTACCCGGAGCTTCTCCTGCGAGATCAACAACCCGGCAAGCCCCGCTCCTCCCGCGAGTACAAGCCGCGAGCACCCCTCGAGGCGAGATCACCAAAACTGCGGGAACCCAAACCGCGCGGCTAGGACTCCAAACCGCCGGGACCAACACCAACTCGCCGAGATCAAAACCGCGAGATCTCCCAAACCGGCGAGTGCTCCAACTCGCCCGGCTTGCCCCTCTACCCGCTCGGCAAGGCCGCTTCCAAAACTCCCTTTGCGCTGCAGCGCTCTCTCACAAACTCAAACAGGATGGGAGAATTTTTCTCTACTTTCAGCAACCTTTAAACATGTACAAGGGGGCCTTTATATAGGCAAAAGAAAAAACTAAACAACTCTCTCTCATCATAAATGTACACACTCTCTCATAATAAATGCTCATATAAAATAATATTAAAACCAATCCATTTGACTTGTTGACTGGTCAACCAAGTCAGCCTCCAACATACACCTTGGCTGAATTCACCAGGGGCTAGGCGGAGATACAAATCATAACCGCCGGCGGAGAAGACAGTTATGTCAAAAAGATCAACAGCCCAAATCATGCACCCAATGGCATCCAGGAATGTGTAAGCCCTGCAAGAACAATTTTCTAAGCAAATTTCCTGGCAAGAGCTCAGATTCACCACTTCTCTTTCAGTAACCCTGTCCTCCAAATCCGGCAGCTTCACTCCTTGCAGCTGATAGAATTGATCAGTCATTCGACGGCTCTCACACTCCAACCTCGTTGTTCTAACGCATCCACCAGTCCAGTTCCCGCTCTTCCATTCGCGGCTCGACTTTGCCGTGAAACCTTTGAGGCAGCTGCAAATTGGTGTGGAGTCATCGGCGCAGATACCAAATTTACCGCATTTGTTGTACTTATCGCATTCGGTGATCGGAGCCTCCCAGAAATTGAGCCAGGTTTTGTTGCTTTCAAAGAATACCAAGTGTTTCACGGTGCCGGCGGGAGTCAGAATCCACCGGTGAGAGCTGTTATGGCTGGTGTAGTAGTACTGTAACACCTGTACTCTCACCGCCTATTAACCAGCAGTCAACCAACCTTCAGATGTTCTTTTCAAGGAGGTAATCATACCGGAGGAGTAACACCATCAGCAACATAAACGAAGGCCATGATTTGGGCCCTATTCCAAGGCATCTCCAGATGCTGACAGGTGGCAAATACTGAAGACAACCAATTACTTTCTCCTGTAACGGCTATATTTATGAATAGCCTATATAAATATGGTTTAGAGCATGTATTAGCTTAAGATGGTTATTAATAAAATTTCGTTATTTCCTCTTAACTTTCCCCTGTTCTTCTCTCTCTCCCCTGCCACTACCTGGCATTCTTCTTTCTCACTTAACCCAATTGTTACATTGGTGCTCTCGTTTTCTTGATCTCCACCCTTTCGCTACCATGCCGGCTGGAACCCGATCTCACGACGATGCCCACCACCCACGCGACATTCAGGAGGCCATTCAAGACGAACAACGCGCCAGAATCTCACAATTTGAAGTTTTCCGCCAAGAAACCCAACATAATCTGTTGACGCAACAGATCTTGGCAACCCGGGATCAGGCTTCCGATCAGATTATGGAATTACGCAACGACATGAAGGCCCTCACGGAGACTGTTCAACGCTCCTTGGAGTTACAAACCGCAAGAATGCACAAACAACCGGAACACTGTACAGGACAATCATCAGCGGGGATTTTAGGCGCATCGCCACTACCAGAGCCACAAATTCAGGTTGTTTCTGCTCAACCTAAACTTCTTGCTATTTCTTGCCCTCGATTTGCGGAGGGAGACCCTACCGATTGGTTATATGAACTCAAGAATTTTTTTACTTACAATTCAATTAACCCCCACGAATTCTTAATTTACGCCGCTTTACATTTGGACAAACCCGCTTCACGCTGGTATCAGGCCACCCTCACAGATCACCCATCCCTTACTTTTGATTTTTTTGTTCAGGCAATAATGAAACGATTTGGCCCATGTGCCTATGAAAACCCTCAAGGCGCACTCACCAAATTAACCCAAACCACCACTGTATTGGATTTCAAAAAAGATTTTGAAGATCTTAAAAACCGTGTACCTGGTCTCGACCCCACCTTTACCAAAAATATGTTCATCTCAGGATTACATCCCTCTATTCAGAGTCAGGTCTTGATCCACGAACCCCCTGATTTAGACTCGGCATTTGCCATGGCTCGCTTAATCGAAGCACAAATGCGTTTAGGACCTCGGACTCTCTCCCACACTCCCAAACACAACGTCAGTTTTCCGCCCACCAATCCAACATGTCAACCTACACGACAACCATTATCTCATTTCCCCAATAAGACCCAATTCATTAAACGCCTCTCACCACAAGAACTACAAAATAGACGAGACAAGGGACTTTGTTATAATTGCGACGACAAATTCCAACCGGGACACAAATGTAAAGGAAAAGGTGTCTTATGTTTTTTTCAAGGCACGGAGGATGAGGACCAACCTGACTCATCCGACCACTTATCGGACATCGAAGACGACTCACCTACGTTACTTGCCACTGTCCAATCATTATCGGGCTCCTCAAGCGGACGATCCCTCCGTTTCACGGGGCATATCCAACACCTACCCGTCGAAATATTAATAGACAGCGGCAGTTCCCACAATTTTATCTCTCCCCGAATGGCAAAGTTCCTGAATCTACCCATCTATACTGTTCATCAGTTTCCAGTTTTATTGGGTAATGGCTCCACCATCAATTGCCAAGGGATGTGTAAGAATGTCCAGTTGCTCATCCAGACCCACTCTTTCAACGTTCAATTATTCGTTTTAGATATCAAAGGCGCAGACATAATATTGGGAGTACGATGGTTACAGCCTCTAGGGCCAGTAACCACCGATTACTCTAACCTCACCATGTCTTATAGTAGTACTCAAGGACAAATTACACTATGGGGCCACAATAATTGTCCAGAAGGTCAGATTTCATCATCGCAACTATCACGCTTACTTACTTTACAACCCTTGGCCACTTGCTGGTTAATAACCTCTAATTCAGTTTTTCCAACAACCATCCTTCAGCACCCCAACACGACACTACCACCCCAACTTACAACCATCCTTCAGCAGTATGAAACCTTATTCGCGGAACCCAGTTCATTACCTCCACCCCGAAACATTGACCATCAAATAGTCTTAGAATCCGGATCCCAAGCACCCAATATTAAACACTATCGTTATCCTTATTACCAAAAAAACGAAATCGAACGACTGATCATTGACATGCTAAATAAAAATCACATACGCCCTAGTACTTCCAGTTTTTCATCACCTGTACTTTTGGTTAAGAAAAAGGATGGTACTTGAAGATTTTGTATCGACTATAGAGCGCTTAACAAAATAACTATCAAGGATCGGTTCCCAATACCAACTATTGACGAATTATTAGATGAACTTCACCATGCCAGAATTTTCACAAAATTAGATCTTCGATCCGGATACCATCAAATACGAATGGCTGAGGATGATATCCATAAAACTGCATTTCGCACACACCAAGGACATTACGAGTTTACCGTAATGCCTTTTGGACTGTCCAATGCACCCTCAACATTTCAATCTTTAATGAACAATATTTTCCAAAAATATTTAAGGAAGTTTGTTGTTGTTTTTTTTGATGATATATTACTATATAGTGCCTCTCAGGATGAACATTACACACATCTCAAAATAGTTTTTGCCATTCTCTCACAGCATCACCTTCACATTAAAAAAACAAAGTGCTCCTTCATGACTACAACTATAGAATTTCTAGGACACCAAATAACAGAAGGGAAAGTCGGTCCCACTCTATTAAATCTTGAGGCTATAAAAACTTTTCCAATTCCACAAAACCAAAAAGATGTGCGAGCATTTTTAGGTTTGACTGGTTACTATCGGAAATTTATAAAAAATTATGCGTTAATAGCACATTCCTTAACTGATCTGCTTAAACAGGGTCCTTTCCACTGGACCGAACAAACGCAACTGGCTTTTGAGCAGTTAAAAACCTATTTGCTTACCGCACCAATATTGTCTCTACCCAATTTTGCATTACCATTTGAGATAGCAACAGACGCATCTGGCTTAGGAATCGGAGCCGTGCTATCCCAACAAAACAAACCCATAGCTTATTTTAGTAAAAAACTAACAGACCTTATGAAGAAAAAATCAACTTATGTGAGGGAAATGTACGCAATTATTACTGCCGTCGCTAAATGGCGACAGTATCTCTTGGGGCAGCAGTTTATTATTTACACAGACCACCAGAGCCTCCATCATTTACTCACCCAGGACTTGCACACACCAGAGCAACATTATTTTTTTTCCAAATTACTAGGCTACGATTACATTATCAAATATAAGCCAGGAAAACATAGTGTTGTAGCAGACACTATATCGCGTCTGGATTCAACCCCAGATCAACCCCCATCAATGAGCCTCCAAGTTCTTTCTATGCCAATATCCCCCCTTTTGGAGGGATTGGAAAACGAATACAACCAGGACGAATACACTCAACAATTGAAACAGCACTTAATGACTACACCACACCTTCACCCCACTTGGTCTATTAAAGGCCCGTACATCTACAACAAGCATAAACTGTACATTCCCGAAAAATCCAAATTAACTACGACTTTAATTAGGGAGGCCCACGATAGCTTATGGGGGGGTCATTCCGGAGTTAAGGGCACAACTCATCGTCTACAACAACAATTTTACTGGCCCAATTTAACTAAACAGGTCGAATTGTACGTTAGTAACTGTGATCTATGCCAAAAATCAAAATCAAGCAATCATCTACCATACGGATTACTGCAACCTCTACAAACACCAGACAAATTATGGGCGGATCTTACGATGGATTTTATCACACATCTACCTAGCTCACACTCAACTACGATAATAATGGTAATAGTTGATCGTTTTTCAAAGGCAGTACATTTCTCACCCGTAAAAACGTTAACAGGCCCGATAGTGGCTAACATTTTTTGGGAAACTGTTGGGAAATTACATGGTATTCCAGAAACAATCATCTCTGATCGCGATACCATTTTTTTAAGTAATTTTTGGACAGAACTATTCAGACTTCAGGGCACCCAGTTAAAATACAGCTCTGCTTACCATCCCCAAACGGATGGCTTAACAGAACGCCTGAATAGATCCCTAGAACAATACCTCCGAATTTTTTGTAATCATAATCATAAAAAATGGTATAATTTACTTAGCTATGCTGAATATTTTTTTAATACTTCATTTAACTCAGCGATCGGCATGACTCCATATGAAGTTATGTTCGGTCGCCCTCCGCCTGGCTTACTTACTTACAGCCCCGGAAGCACGACAAATGAAGCAGTCGAGACAACATTACAAAAGCGGGAGAAAATAATACAGCAGCTTAAGGACAACCTCCACAAATCACAGCAGAGGATGAAGGCAAATGCGGACAAGCGCAGGACGGACTTACAACTCACTCCAGGGGAATGGGTGCTACTTAAACTCCACCCTTATCGACAACTCTCTCTCGGCCGCACCATCAATAAAAAATTGAGCTTGAAATACTATGGTCCATACAAGGTTCTGGAGGTCATCGGTAAAACGGCATACCGTTTGGACCTTCCTCCAGAGGTCAAAATCCACCCCGTCTTTCACATATCCATGCTTAAAAAATACAAAGGAGAACCAGGGCCTCAAGGAATTACTCTTCCAGATAAGCATTGGAAAAACAATCCTCTTCATCAGCCGCTGGCGGTTATTGCAACACGGAAATTACAACGCCACGATCAGGAAACAATGCAGGGGTTAATACAATGGGAGGGTCTGCGTCCAGAAGACAGCACATGGGAAGATCTGTCTTCCTTGGTAGATTTTCCCCAAATCGCCGTCCAACTTCGCAATATTCCAGAAAACTCATGGACGCAAAAGGGAAAGCGAAGCCAACGACGAAACCCCAACAACAAACGAGATCCGTGACTTCGACTTCTACACCATGGCAGCAAAACAAACGAAACCAACCAAAAAAAAAAAATAATAATAAGAGGAGGAGCGAGATCGACACACCGCACGAAACAACGTCTCAACAATACTTGCTCAACACCTATTTTCTACAGCAGATCAGGAAGATGGAACTCACCCAACAGCGAATAGGAGTTACAGACTCAGTAAACATCCAAGCCTCACTTCAGTATCTGTTCTTCGTTTACATCATCGCTGCCTTCTCCACCATTCGCCGGGAAGCTCCAGATCTCCCTCCGCCGGGCTAGGGTTTCGGCAAACCACAGATGATAAAGCTGAAGTAACGCTGAGGACAGCGTTTTAAAAGGATGGGTATATTGTAACACCTGTACTCTCACCGCCTATTAACCAGCAGTCAACCAACCTTCAGATGTTCTTTTCAAGGAGGTAATCATACCGGAGGAGTAACACCATCAGCAACATAAACGAAGGCCATGATTTGGGCCCTATTCCAAGGCATCTCCAGATGCTGACAGGTGGCAAATACTGAAGACAACCAATTACTTTCTCCTGTAACGGCTATATTTATGAATAGCCTATATAAATATGGTTTAGAGCATGTATTAGCTTAAGATGGTTATTAATAAAATTTCGTTATTTCCTCTTAACTTTCCCCTGTTCTTCTCTCTCTCCCCTGCCACTACCTGGCATTCTTCTTTCTCACTTAACCCAATTGTTACAAGTACACCGTGTTCCCCTGGATGAAATTGCTCAAAGTGAAGCCGTACGCCGCCGGAAACATCATGCCCGGAATTCCTACAAACACCTGGCCGTTCCACTGCCCGGAGCGCCACCGAGGTCGGCCGGACTCCCATATGAAGAGCTGCGACGACGGATCTAGGCCGAGGGAGAAATTGCCCGACGTGAGCACCTGGTTCGAGTTGGGGTCGAGACGGAGTCCGACCTTCATGCCGGGAAGATAGGTGTTTGTGGGATGGGCGAAGCTTTCCCATGCCGTATCGCCGGAATTGTTGACCATGAGGTCTCCGTAATCCGTCAGCTCCGCCGTGGAGTCGTTCGAAGGAAAAGTTGCGTTTGTTGACCAGACGAATCTGTTGTGATCGTCTACGACGACGAGATTGCCGTCGGCGGCAATGGCGAGGGAAGCGGTGGAGCGTGGGATAGGGGAATCCCGGTTGGCGACCCAGACGACGTTGTCCGGCGACAAACGTCCGTGCCATATGCCGACATAGCGGTCACTTGAGCCGTCGAGACTGAAGAAGCCGAGATGAAAGGTGCCGCCGGCGGAGGATAGGATGCTGCCGTCTGTGAGTGATTTGCCGAGTTCAATAAACGTGTTTGTTTGGGATGTGGATGCAGAAGGCGGAGTAAGAGAAAGGAGAATGGAAAAGATGAGCAGCAGCCGGCGGATGACGTCAAGGCCGCCCATAAATCCTCATGAGTTCAGCCGGAAAACTCCTTTGTTGCTGATTGATACTTCAGAAGTATTGTTTTATGCGCGTGCGGCTGCGAACAAAAATGAGTGTAGTTGAAGAAGAGATCCGAGATTTCCATGGGAAGGGACGGCACCAATGCGATGAATTCAGAGAAGGGGGAAGGAGACTAGGAGAGTGATGATGGGGGGAGAGGGAGAACGAAAGGGGGGCGCTGAGTTGAATGCAGTGCAGTCATAAATTGACCTCCTTTTTGTCCTAAATCTTGATTAAGGAGGCATAACATAATAATTTACTCTGAGATAGACTTTTTTTTCTTTTAAACCTTATATTTAGATTAACAGTGAATATTTATATTTACTATTTATTAGGGCCCGACATATTATTCAAAACTCAAAAATCAATTGAAAATTTCTCCGGCATTTATCCGAATTGGAATCAGTTCAATTTAACTCGAATCTGATTTCAAGTCGATTTCAAGTTATCCCAGAATCCCTCAAAATATGATTCGAATCAACTCAATTTATTAAAATTATTATGATTTTATTAATATATTCTTATTTTAAAATTAAAAATAATAAAATTTAAATGTAAATGAAAAGAATAAATGCTTTAAGTATTTCATTTGCTAAATTTATATCTTTCCTAATTTAATTTTGAGTCAACTAAAAAAAGAGAAAAATTCCTCAATTTCAACCCGACTTGATTCGATATCGACCCGACTCGTAATCGAGTCATTTCGAGTCAATTTTGAGCATAGTTCAAAATTTTTGATTTTGAGTTGAGCCAAAATTGCTCGAATTCGACTCGAAATCAGTTCTACTATTTATATTCACTATTTGTAGCTGTAGTGGTTTTTTTGGAGGGATGGGGTTGAATGTCAAAAATAACATTTTGAAGTGGTGAAAATGAAAAATGAATGTTTATTAAAGTCATCAGTTCTACTATTTATATTCACTATTATGCTTTTTTTTCTCAAATTTGTCGTTACTTTTCCTTTATTGTGTAGTGCTATGTTTGTGATACTCTTTGTATCATAAGCTTTTTCCATTCTTAAAAGTATGAAGTAAAGAAAATGCAACATGTAAAATCATCAACAATAATAATATGTTGAATAATTTTTGATGGGCATACATAATTTTATAATAGCATCTCCAATCGTTCACTATTCTCTAAAAATAGCGAACAATTTCACTCCAACCCTTCGCTATTCCGAACTCTAAAAATGCCGATGGACTCTCTCCCCCTCTAAATTTAGAGATCGGATTGAGAAAATGGAGAGGCTGTAAAATTTTTGATTGTATTTTTTATTTATTTTTATTTTTTAAAATTAGGTATTATAAAACTCATCAATTGCAATATATCATTCGTAATCGTCAATATATTTTTTCAAATATGACATGTAATATATCAATAAATTTGTTTTTTCAAGACCTACAAAATGAGACTAATATTAAATGCTTTCTAATTAGTATTGATCATGCAAATACGAAAAGAAGACGTTCGTCGTTTCGCCATATGATCAATACATATTAATTTTCATATTTGATCATGCAAATACGAAGAGAAGACGTTCGTCGTTTCGCCGTTTCATTTGTCATATGTTTTTTCTAAATTTAATTAGTATTAAATTTGTATTGATCATGCAAATACGAAGACAAAATCATGAAATTAGTATGTATTTTGGTGGAATCAAACTCAGTTCGACGTTTCGTCGAGCTGAGCTCGACGTTTTGTCGAGCTGAGCTCGACGAACAGCTCGACGGTTGGTCGAGCTCAGCTCGACGTTTCGTCGAGCTCAGCTCGACGAACAGCTCGACGGTTCGTCGAGCTCAGCTCGACGAACGTCGAGCTCAGCTCGACGAACGTCGAGCTCATATATATTATAAAAAAATACAAAAATAATTATTATTTTAATAATAATTTATAGATACCATGTTCTCCATATAAAAATAATTCAATAAAATAATTTATATATAACATGTTCTCAATATTAAAATAATACATATTATAAAAATAATACTTAAAATAATATCATGTTCTCCAAATATGAAGAACATGATTGGAGTTGCACCTACCATATTCTCTATATTTAGAGAACATGGTACAATGAGGATCTCTAAATATAGAGATCCCCATTGGAGATGCTCTAAGTAAAGAAGGGAGTGTGGATAGCTCACTCTCTCATGATCCAACATCCTAAATTAGAGGTGGGCATAAAAATCGGGCCTGCGGGGCCGGCTTAGGCCCGGCCTGGAAAAAGCCTGAAAGGCCTGGGCCCGGGCAGGCCCGATCCAGGCCCGGGCTTTAAGGCCGGACCATGCCCAGTTTTTAGCTGTTAGCCCAGGCTGGTGCCCAGCCCGGGCTAAGCCCGGGCTTAGCCTGGCCTGGGACTGGGCCGTGGAAAGTCTGGCTTGAGAAAGAACCGTTGTCCATATAATTATATAAATATATATCTATACTAATAGTATAAGCGAAGCCATCCTCCGGCCGTCCGTAACATTCGACTTCGCGATTTTGCCCTCCGCATCGCGTCTCTTCCCGGCCCCGACGCGTCCCCTCACTCCTCGCGCCCGCGTGTCCTCATCGGGGATGACCCCTCGCCGCTCATGCGCCGCTCACACTCCCGATATCTGCATACCGCCTCCCACCGCATCTTACCTGCTCGATTCCACTTCAACTTCCCATCTTCCCTGCTCGAATCCATCCATTGTCGCAGCCCATTTCGTTGCTCCGGTCGCTGACCCTTCCTCTTCTGCACCGCTGCCGCCTCCACGGACGTTGTCGCTGCCGCCTCCGCGTCCCCCATCGCTGCCGCTGCCGGTTCCTCATTTACCTCCGCTGTTCTTCTCCTGCCAGGTTTTCTTTGGTAATTTCGTATGTTCATTTGAATATCCCTTTTCATTTTGATAACCTCCCGTGTTATTCTCCTGCCATGTTTTTATATATATATAAATAGACTGCGGTTCTTAGAAAGAATCGCGATCTATTTGTCTATATATATATATAAATAGACTGCGGTTTTTAGAAAGAACCGCAGACTATTTGTAATTTGTCTATATATATATATATATATATATATATATAATTATTGTACAACCTCATATTCCCTGAGTCAGACCAGGAGGCACAATGGTCACAATTGGGCTAGCCGAAGGAGTTCCCGCCCTAAGGAAGATCTCGCCCAAGTAGGCGGGAACGATCGCGCCAGATCGTCGATCCAAGATCGGCGAGCACAACCGAATCGTCGAACGGAGAACAGCGGGCCAAGATCGTCGAGCGCGGCCGGCGCGGGAACGCTTGCGCTTGCGCCAGGCTCCAATCCCAAAGGGCTCTCGCATGTAAGCAGGCGAGAGCGTTCGCGCCAGGCTCTGGACAGGAGGTCCTCGGCTCTGCTCTCGCCGAGGGGGGGCCAGGGCCTTAGGTAGAATGTCCTAATTGCCCTCATGAGAAATTACTTCAGTATCCTTAGAAAAACAGCGGGATTCGGCTATTGACATACCAACTAGGGGCTTTTCAGTAATTTCAGGATAGCAAGATGTTATAAATAGACCCATAAGGGCTCCTTAGAAGGCAAGATATCATTATCTCTCAAATTCCAGTGCTTTCTGAGGAGCTCCTAGCCCAGCTTTGGCTTTGGAGGGGAAGCTCTCAGAGATCTTCCGGGTGTGAGGTGGGACCTCCCTGCTGAGGCTATTGGGTCAGTCTTAGGTCCTTTGAATCCAGTCGAGGGTAGAGACTTGAGAGAAGTAGGTTTTGACTGCACCCCCTTTTTCTTCGAACTCTAGTTGAGGTCATATTTGGCTTCAACAGTTCTGGTGCGGTGAGCGTGGAATGCAGCCGATTCAAGAAAGCCTTAAGTTTTGTCACATGGCTGGAGGTGAAGGTGAAGGGTCAGTTCTGGAGTCTCCCCCACCCGGGGAGAGGAAGCGACGAAGAGGATGCTGGATGAGTTCAGGCGAGAGGTTCTGCAGACGATCAGTTTGGCCTTTTCGGCGAGAGGCGAGTGGGCCACCCCTCAGGTCCCAATAGAAGAGGTCCCGCTCTTGGGCGAGAACGCCCAGGGCAGCGCCCGGGAAAGGAGGTCCCGTGGGAGGCTGGCGAGAGAGATATGGCGGCACGGGAACTTTTCCCTGGCCAGAGCTAGCGCCCGGGCAAGGAGGCGCTGACGGATCTGGGCGACAAGGAAGCGGCAGTGCGGGAGCTCTTCCCGGGGCATGGTCTCGCGGATCGGGCTAGTCAGCCGAGGCCGCGGGACGTACCATCTCGCCAGGCTGGAGGCGGGAGCCCATTTAGCGAGCTCATCATCTCAGCTCCGGTGCCGGAGGGGTTCCGGGTGCCTGACATGTCCTACTACTCGGGGAAGGATGACCCTGTACAACACGTACAGTGGTTTGAAGACGTTGTATCGATCAGGCAGAAGACGGATGCCTTCAAATGCCGGCTATTTGCCATCACGTTGAAGGAGAAGGCTCGGGACTGGTTCCACTAGTTGCCAGCAAGATTAATCTACTGTTTTGAGGATCTGCGGAGAAGTTTCCTATTGAGGTTCTCTACTCGAAGAAGCGGAAGAAGGAGGCGGAGTGTCTGTTTGCGGTGAGGCAGAAGCCGGATGAGACGCTGTGTAACGCCCCGAAAGTGGTGTGCGAGTCGGTCGCGAAAAAAGAGTTTTTGGTGCCTGTAGGGGTACACGGCCTAGGACACGGGCGTGTCCAAGGCCGTGTCTGGCTGGTGATTTTTTGGCCGTTTTCAACCCGAGAAGGACACGGACAGAAACACGGCCGGATGACACGGGCGTGTCATCCGACACGGGCGTGTGCCAACCCGTGTCCCTACCCGTGTCCTGATGGGTCGTGTCCGTTGCCGTGGCGGTTATGCGTGACACGCCCACGAACACGGGCGTGTCGAGGAGCCCGACACGGGCGTGTCAGGTCAGACACGGGCATGTCTTGGCCCGTGTGCGTTTCCCAGTTCGATGATCGTGCCTGGATCGAGGCACACGGCCATGGACACGGCCGTGTGCCAAGCCGTGTGCGGCCCAGGTCTGGGGAATTTTGTGCAGATCCGAGCCGTTCATTTTCTTTAATTAGGATCCGACGGCCCAGAAGAAATCCTGCTCTGTTAAGGCCGGGAATAGGGAGTTATTCCCTCATTTTTCTCTCCAAAGTTCTCCCCTTCCAAAGTGAGAGAGGAGAGGAAGAAGAAGGAGGTTTACGGCCGCCGGCGGAGCATCGGAGCACCGTTTCGAAATCGGAGAGCAGATCCGTGGAGGGAAGGTCGTTGCGAAGAGTTCTAACCGCGTAATTTTTCCATGGCGCCAAAACGGACTACAAGGGTAACGATTCTCAACTTGAGCGCTTGAAGCTCTTTCTTTCGGCATAGGGAATCCCGCTCCCGCGAGTATGCGGTGAGTGCGTGGTGTTCCTTGGGGTTGACGAGAATAGTCCCCCTTGTGTTGCATATAGAGCCCGGAATCGCAAGTACGGGCATAGGCATTGTGTGTGAAGCCTACCCGGACGTGTTTTGTCTAGATCGGTGATGTTGCATTTGATGTGGTTTTGCCGGAGAAGACTCCGTGCTTTGGATTTTTCGGGTTTCTACGCGGTAGATTGCAGCAGGGATCCTTGGAGGTTAGCTTCAAGGCGCACCCGGAAAATTGAGCGGAAACGTGTTCTGCTAACTTGGCGGTCTGGGAACCGGCCTTGATCATAACTGGGTTATGAGATTGTTTTGGAAAATTTGGGATCCGAGAGAAGCTTGGCCCGCGCAAAGGACTTAAATTGGACATGCGGCGTGAGCAACGGGCAAGTGGAATTGGACCTAGGCTATGTGGTTCGGTGCGAGAGACCCGAAGACGGGGACTGGCCGTTGGCATAGTCGGAGCCTTAGACGGTGGTCAGAAAGGCTAAATGCTCACATGTTGTTGCCATCCTGGGGGTGGTGGTGAATGCACTGATGGGTCAGGGTTCACCATGAATGTGCCCTGAGTGCACGGGGTGTTTGGCCGTGCGAGCCTACACCTGTGGCGAATTATAATTGCGCTATATGTATATTGTTGGGCTAATGTTATGCAGGGAAAGAGCACCGTCGTCCCGAGTCAGGGGCGGGGTCGTTATAATTTGGTCGGCTTTTAGCTGACCGTTGCTTTATTTGCCACCGTGCGGTGGTATGTGCTTGCAGGTGCTGCGGAGCCGAGCGCCAAATAGCGGGCTGGAGCCCATGTTGCTGTGCTGGCCCTAGAAGGTCGTAGAATAGTTATATTTATATATGTTTCATGTGTGGCCGGCCTGCGAGCCGATGTATGTAAATCACTCTTTATTAAGTGAACATTTGTAAGGCCTTAAGGCCATGTACCTGTTTCTGTGTATTTGGGGTTTCATTCCTGTTATTGTGGCTGTGGACATTCATATTGATGGAATTAATTTTGGGTTCTTTCAACTTTAAAATCTTCCGCTAGAATGCTCTGTGATTAGGACGAGTAGTCTTAATTGGTTGGTTTGATTATTCATTTAGTATCCCTTCCGACTGTCTGTGGTATATGGCGTCGGGTTCCAGCTGGACCTTCTGTTATATGCCATGCGACAGATGGGGGTGTTACAATTTGGTATCAGACTTCTGGTTACGGTCAAGCTTAAATGAATTCGTGGGCGAATTCTTTTAAGGGGTGGTGAGCACATGTGTGCGTCATCGTTATAACATTAAAAAGAACCCATGAATGTCCACTTAGGAATGAAAATACACTTGTTTGGTGGAACCTGAGTGTTCCAATGATTGCTTTTAGCAATTTGTTTGTTGTCTAATCGTGTGTCTTTGCTAATTTAGGCAGCTGGGAGCGGTGCAGGTCAGTCAGAGCGTCCGCAATCAGTGGAAAGTAGTGCACCAAGGGACGTGCCTGCTACACCTCCTTCAGCGGAAACCATCAGGATGGTGGCTGAAGCCGTGTTCGCAATGATAAATGCCCAACCTGTAGGGCAAATACATCGCGCACCCCCTGCAAATGAGCAAGAACCGGTTAAGGTGGCAGAGCCGAGAGTGGTGGAACGCGCGGCAGTTGAGTTAGTAGAGCCGAGGAGAACTACGGAGAGGCAGCTAAAGCATGTGATGGGCTTTAATCCTCCGAGGTTTAATGGGGTTGGAACACCAACTCAAGCTGAGGACTGACTCTCTTCCATAAAGAGGGTGTTGACGGCCACAATGACTGAGGAGTGGCAGAAGACCACCATAGCGACTTTTCTTTTGGAAGGAGAAGCGAGGATGTGGTGGGACGAGTTGGAGTTTCATCTTCTAGTGGGAAGGCAGCTTGCGGATGTGCCGATGGAGGAATTTTCAAGATTGTTCCTAGCCAGATTTGTACCTTCTACTCAGAGGTTGGATATGGAGAATCAATTTCTTGGGTTGACTCAGGGATCCAGAAGCATGGACGAATATCTGCATGAGTTCACACGGTTGGGTCGTTATGCTGGTGCTATGTTTTCAGAAGAAGAGAGGAAGACCAACCGATTCTATGAGGGTCTTCGCGGCGATTTACAGTTACTCCTTGCTGGGCCTAAGGCGCAGGGCTTCCTAGCCTTGGTCAATTCAGCCCGATCGTTGGAAAAGGTTGCGAAGAAAGTTCAAGAGAAGAGGGACCCAGGAGAAAGGAAGACCGAGTTCAAGGTGCCAAGTAACAAGACAGGTTTCCGCAGATGGAACAAGAAGCGGAGGACTTCAAACTCAGCCCCTTCGGCTGATGTATCGGGGGCAACTACAAGTCGAGTCCCCGTAGCTTGCTACAACTGCGGGAAGACGGGGCATTTTGCTCGGGAGTGTTGGAGCGGACGTTCAAAGTCCGAGAGGAGACCTGGAGCAACTTATGAGGAGAAAGGGAAGGCGGTGGAGTCAACCGCATCCCATCATGCTCCAGCCCAGCCTAGAGTCTACAACCTTGGCCTACAGGAGGCCATTAAGCAAGCGGATGTGGTGACAGGTATGAGTTAAATTACAGTGGTTTAACTTTTATAGTTGTTACCTTCGTATTTGTTAGCTTACGTTTGTTAATGCTAGGCTTTGTGTTAATCTTTGGGTTTCTGGCGAGAGCCCTTTTTGATACGGGAGCATCACATTTCTTCTTGTCTGAAAAGTTTATATCGCGCACCGGAGTTCCGCTCTCGATGGCAGAAAACAAGTTGGATGTGTTGTTGCCTAATGGGTGCTCAATGCGTGCGGATAGGATTTGTGTTGTGAAGATTCGGATTGGAGACCGGGAGTTTGATTTGCGGGCGTTGGTTCTACCATTAGTGGAGTTCGACGTAATTTTCGGTATGGATTGGCTCTCGGAGCAGAGTGCATGTATTGATTGCAACCGTAAAGAAGTCAAGTTGGGTCTGGACATTGGTGTAGAGGCTACTTTTGCGGGCATGAAGGGGTCAGGTAAAGTTCTGATATCGGCCCTTCAGGTGTTCAAGGAAGTTCGGTCTGGGGCAGAACTGTATGTCACTCTAGTGCAGACTGCGACGCCTAAACCTAGTTTGGGCAACATCCCAGTTGTGTCCGAGTATCCTGATGTGTTTCCAGATGATCTCCCAGGAGCCCCTCCTCAGCGGGAGATAGACTTTACTATAGAGCTGGTACCGGGTGCCAAACTGGTGTCACGCTCCCCCTATCGGATAGCCCCAAGAGAAATGGCAGAGTTGAAGGTGCAACTGCAAGAGTTGCTAGAGCAAGGTTATGTGCGTCCAAGTTCGTCGCCTTGGAGCGCACCAGTTCTCTTTGTTAAGAAGAAAGATGGGAGCTTGCGGCTTTGTATCGATTATCGGGAATTGAACAAACTTACGGAGAAGAACAAATATCCAATCCCGAGGATTGACGATCTATTTGATCAGCTGGTTGGATCAACTGTATATTCGAAGTTAGATTTGAAGTCCGGTTACTATCAGTTGAGGATAAGGGAGAGAGACATCCCAAAGACAGCATTTAGTACGCGGTTTGGGCATTACGAGTTCACGGTTATGTCGTTTGGGTTGACGAATGCGCCATCCGTATTTATGGATCTGATGAATAGGACGTTCAGAGAATACTTGGATCAGTTTGTGATAGTATTCATCGATGATATCCTGGTGTATTCGCGGTGCGAGGAGGATCATTACAAGCATTTACACATGGTGTTGGAGACATTGAGGAAAAGTCAGTTGTATGCAAAGTTCTCCAAGTGTGAGTTCTGGTTATACTCGATAGCGTTCCTTGGTCATGTTGTCAGTGGAGAAGGAATAGCTGTGGATCCGGCGAAGATAGTGGCGATACGGGAGTGGCCTACTTTGACTACGGTGGCAGAGGTCCGGAGTTTTCTGGGGCTTGCTGGCTACTACAGGCGCTTCGTAGAGAACTTCTCGCGGATAGCACTACCACTCACGACGTTGACAAGAAAGGATCAGAAGTTTGTGTGGTCTCCGGAGTGCGAACAGGCTTTTGAAGAATTGAAAAGGCGATTGACCACGGCGCCCATTTTGTGTTCGCCAAGTGGAACCGAAGGGTTCGAGATCTATAGTGATGCTTCAGGCAGTGGTTTGGGCTGTGTTCTGCTACAGCATGGGAGAGTGATAGCTTATGGTTCACGACAATTGAAGGTTCACGAGAGGAATTATCCGGTCCACGACTTAGAGTTAGAGACCGTGATTTTTGCTCTAAAGCTTTGGAGGCACTATCTGTACGGTGTGAAGGTCGATATTTACACCGATCATAAGAGTTTGAAGTACCTATTGGACCAAAAGGATCTGAACATGAGGCAGCGGAGGTGGATGGAGTTCTTAGGGGACTACACCTTCAAGATACACTATGTGCCTGAGAAAGGAAATGCAGTGGCAGATGCGTTGAGTCGTAAGAATCCCGCACAAGCCAATTGGTTATCAGTACATGATGAGAGATTGGTCCAAGAGTTGGAGGCATTGGAGATATCTTGTGTCGATAAGCAGTCAAGTGCCGAGGCGAAACTGTTTTGGATAGAGGTGCAGTGTGACCTAACGGATAGAGTTCGGCGGGCTTTGGTTCAAGATAGCAGCATGAAGCAAATCTTGGATGAAGCTTTGGATGGGTCAAATTCCCAGTTTGTGGTTGAAGATGGGTTGCTAAGGAGGGACAGTCGTCTATGCGTTCCTAGTGCGGATAATATTCGGGAGGAGTTGATGTATGAAGCTCATCATACTAAGTACTCAATCCACCCGGGAAGCACTAAGATGTATAGAGACATGAAGAAATTATTCTGGTGGCCGGGTTTGAAGAAGGATGTGGCACTTTATGTGGCCAAGTGTCGTACTTGTGCATTAGTGAAGGCGGAATGCCAGAAGCCCGGAGGTTTCTTGAAATCTCTTCCTATCCCAGAATGGAAGTTCGACGATATATCTATGGATTTTGTGCACGGTTTGCCGAAGTCGCAGAAGGGAAATGACGCCATTTGGGTGGTCGTAGATAGATTGACAAAAGTGTCGCACTTTATCCCAATGAGAAAGGAGGATCCAGTGGAAAAGTTAGCCAAACTCTACGTGGATAATATTGTACGATTGCATGGTGTACCTAGAAGTATTGTTAGTGATCGTGATGGACGCTTCACGTCAAATGACTGGAGGTTGGTGCATGGTATGTTGGGTACTAAGCTAAAGTTCAGCACAGCATTTCACCCGCAGACAGATGGCCAAACCGAGAGAGTCAACAGGACTATGGAGGACATGCTTCGCATGTGCGTCCTAGATTTCGGGAAGCATTGGGAGGATCACCTGTACATGGTGGAGTTTGCTTACAACAACAGCTTTCAGGCAAGCATTGGAATGGTGCCTTTCGAAGCCTTGTACGGAAGGAAGTGTCGTACGCCGTTGTCTTGGTTGGAGGCAGGCGAATCGAAGTTTTATAAACGTCAAGCGGTGGAAGATGCCACTTCAATGATACGGACAATTCAGGAAAGACTGAAGATTGCTCAGGATAGACAGTCAAAGTATTACAATGCTAAACATAGAAATGTGGAGTTCAACGTTGGCGACATGGTATATTTGAAGATCAAGCCGTTCAAGGGTGTATCGCGGGTTCGACGCTTGAAGAAGCTGAGTCCGAGATACCTTGGACCATTTGAAATCCTGGAGCGTGTTGGCGAGGCGGCATATAGATTAAAGCTGTCGATGGAGTTGAGTGGGCTGCATGATGTATTCCACGTATCGGTGTTGCGTAAGGCAGTGCAAGAGCCTTCGCAGATCATTGCGTACAATCAGGTACCGGTTGACTATGAGTTAACAACAAGGGTCAAGCCAGTGCGAATTGAAGATGTTGCAGTCAAACGACTCCGCAACAAGGAGGTCCGAATGGTTAAAGTCCGTTGGGATAATTGCGGACGTGAGGAGCTTTCTTGGGAGCGAGAGCAAGCTATGTTGGAGGAATACCCCGAGTTATTCCACTCAGGTATCATTTAGCTTTTGTGTACCTTTGCTTAATTTCGGGACGAAATTCCTTAAGTGGGGGAGATTTGTAACGCCCCGAAAGTGGTGTGCGAGTCGGTCGCGAAAAAAGAGTTTTTGGTGCCTGTAGGGGTACACGGCCTAGGACACGGGCGTGTCCAAGGCCGTGTCTGGCTGGTGATTTTTTGGCCGTTTTCAACCCGAGAAGGACACGGACAGAAACACGGCCGGATGACACGGGCGTGTCATCCGACACGGGCGTGTGCCAACCCGTGTCCCTACCCGTGTCCTGATGGGTCGTGTCCGTTGCCGTGGCGGTTATGCGTGACACGCCCACGAACACGGGCGTGTCGAGGAGCCCGACACGGGCATGTCAGGTTAGACACGGGCATGTCTTGGCCCGTGTGCGTTTCCCAGTTCGACGATCGTGCCTGGATCGAGGGACACGACCATGGACACGGCCGTGTGCCAAGCCGTGTGCGGCCCAGGTCTGGGGAATTTTGTGCAGATCCGAGCCGTTCATTTTCTTTAATTAGGATCCGACGGCCCAGAAGAAATCCTGCTCTGTTAAGGCCGGGAATAGGGAGTTATTCCCTCATTTTCTCTCCAAAGTTCTCCCCTTCCAAAGTGAGAGAGGAGAGGAAGAAGAAGGAGGTTTACGGCCGCCGGCGGAGCATCGGAGCACCGTTTCGAAATCGTAGAGCAGATCCGTGGAGGGAAGGTCGTTGCGAAGAGTTCTAACCGCGTAGTTTTTCCATGGCGCCAAAACGGACTACAAGGGTAACGATTCTCAACTTGAGCGCTTGAAGCTCTTTCTTTCTGCATAGGGAATCCCGCTCCCGCGAGTATGCGGTGAGTGCGTGGTGTTCCTTGGGGTTGACGGGAATAGTCCCCCTTGTGTTGCATATAGAGCCCGGAATCGCAAGTACGGGCATAGGCATTGTGTGTGAAGCCTACCCGGACGTGTTTTGTCTGGATCGGTGATGTTGCATTTGATGTGGTTTTGCCGGAGAAGACTCCGTGCTTTGGATTTTTCGGGTTTCTACGCGGTAGATTGCAGCAGGGATCCTTGGAGGTTAGCTTCAAGGCGCACCCAGAAAATTGAGCGGAAACGTGTTCTGCTAACTTGGCGGTCTGGGAACCGGCCTTGATCATAACTGGGTTATGAGATTGTTTTGGAAAATTTGGGATCCGAGAGAAGCTTGGCCCGCACAAAGGACTTAAATTGGACATGCGGCGTGAGCAACGGGCAAGTGGAATTGGACCTAGGCTATGTGGTTCGGTGCGAGAGACCCGAAGACGGGGACTGGCCGTTGGCATAGTCGGAGCCTTAGACGGTGGTCAGAAAGGCTAAATGCTCACATGTTGTTGCCATCCTGGGGGTGGTGGTGAATGCACTGATGGGTCAGGGTTCACCATGAATGGGCCCTGAGTGCACGGGGTGTTTGGCCGTGCGAGCCTACACCTGTGGCGAATTATAATTGCGCTATATGTATATTGTTGGGCTAATGTTATGCAGGGAAAGAGCACCGCCGTCCCGAGTCAGGGCCGGGGTTGTTATAATTTGGTCGGCTTTTAGCTGACCGTTGCTTTATTTGCCACCGTGCGGCGGTATGTGCTTGCAGGTGCTGCGGAGCCGAGCGCCAAATAGCGGGCTGGAGCCCATGTTGCTGTGCTGGCCCTAGAAGGCCGTAGAATAGTTATATTTATATATATTTCATGTGTGGCCGGCCTGCGAGCCGATGTATGTAAATCACTCTTTATTAAGTGAACATTTGTAAGGCCTTAAGGCCATGTACCTGTTTCTGTGTATTTGGGGTTTCATTCCTGTTGTTGTGGCTGTGGACATTCATATTGATGGAATTAATTTTGGGTTCTTTCAACTTTAAAATCTTCCGCTAGAAAGCTCTGTGATTAGGACGAGTAGTCTTAATTGGTTGGTTTGATTATTCATTTAGTATCCCTTCCGACTGTCTGTGGTATATGGCGTCGGGTTCCAGCTGGACCTTCTGTTATATGTCATGCGACAGATGGGGGTGTTACACGTTGGGTCACTATGTCGACCGGTTTCAGGAGGAGATCCTCCTGGTCAAGGAGGTCCCAGGGTACGCACTGATGCTGGCCTTCACCCTGGGGCTGAGATCGGGATTCTTTAGCATGGAGTTGAAAAGGGTGCCTCCCCTCTCCTTTGAGGAGCTCATGGAGAGGGCGGCAAAGGAAATTGACTTCGAGAGAGCAAACCCAGCATTCGCCAGGAAGTTGGCCAAGCTGGCGGAGGACGACGGGAAGGAACCAACAGCAGGAAGACAGAAGGAGCTGAGGGAACAGAGGGAACAAAGGGAACAAAGGAGAAGGGAAGAGCCCCGAAGGTTTGGGCAGCAGCAGGGATGGGGGCCCGGGAGCCGAACAACAGGTTAGGTTGGAGGCCCCAGGAGGGTCGCCCCCGGGGCCCAGGAGAAGGCTACCAGGGGAGAGATAACCTGCGGGAGCCCCGGAGGTTCGACCGACCGGCATGGAGGCAGGAGCCGAGAATTCGCCCACCACCACCGCAGGAAGCCATGGAAGTGGGAAGAGGAAGAGGAGCTGGGAGAGGAGCTCGAGGAGGAGGTAGAAGAGGGAAAGGAGAGGGAAGAAGAGGCGGGGAGGCGTTGCTTTTTTGTGACTTCCACCAGGAAGAGGGTCACGCAACGGCCACCTGCCTGGAGTTCTTAGAGTTAAGAGAAGCAAGAGGAGCAGGGAGGCAGGATCCACCAGTGAGGATAGTGGAGGTGCAGCAGGGCGAGGTGGAAGATAGGTGCGAAGACCGGGTGGATGTAAGGACCCGGGGAGGAATCGGGGTGATTCACAGAGGAGTGGGGATTGAGGCAACCCGCAAGGGGAGCCTGCAAACCATGTACCGAAGGGGGGTGGCCTCTACCTCCCAGGTTCCCCCACCAGAAGAAAAGATCACTTTCTCATCAGCAGACATGTCAGACTATGAGGATCCATTCTGTGACGCCCTGGTGATCCAGACGGCGGTGGAAAATTATACGGTCTCGAGGATACTGGTAGATAACGGGAGCTCGGTAAATGTCATCTTCAAGAAGGCCTTTAATGAGATGAGGGTTGATGGGAAGAGGGTCTTGGCGTCGGATGGACCTCTGTTCGGGTTCTCCGGAGAGAGGAAAGAGGTAGAAGGAGGAGCAGGGCTGCACGTAAGGTTGGGGGGCGTGTCACGGAACTGTAGGTTCGTGATCGTGGACGCCCCAAGCAGCTATAATGCCATCTTTGGGCGCCCCCTCATCAGCACCTTTCACTGCGTCCCCTCCTCGTTCCATCAGTGCCTCAAGTTCAACAATGGGGGGTACAGGTCAGGGTAAGAGGGGACCCGAAGGTGGCAATACAGTGCTACGTTACAGCAGTCAACACCGTGTCGTGGATGGCAGAGGCAGAGGAGTTGGATATCGAGATGGCAGCACTTGAGGAGGTCGTTGAGGAAGAGGGAATGGGCCTAGAGGAGGCAAGAGAGATAGTTGGAGGGGAAGTGGGAGAAGGGGAGACTGAGAAGCGGCAAGGAGATGTGCAGGTGGTCCGGGGGACGAGGAGCAGGAGAGCCCGGAAGGGGAGATGGAAGTAGGAGAGCAAGCGGCAGGAGGAGTCGAGGGAGAGGCCACGAGGGGCGTAGGAGTCAAGCAGCAGCAGGAGGGGCTGGTAGAAGTGATGGAGATTGAGGAGGAGGTAGAAAGGGGAGAGCTGGAGTTGGAGTAAGAGGCAAGGGCCGGCTGGGAGCAGTCGCGGCTGGAGCCGGCCGAAGAAGTCGTGGAGATGGAGGTCTTCACCAGCGCAGGACAAGTACAAAGGGTGCGGGTCAGCGGGGGCTTGAGTCCTGAGGCCCGGGTGCAAGTGCGGGCTTGCATTCAAGGCAACGTCGACATCTTCGCCTGGAGCGCGGCGGACATGCCGGGCATCGATGCAGACGTGGCCTGCCCTCGCCTGAACTTGGACCCCCGCACTCGCCCCATATGTCAGAAGATGAGAGCCATCGCCACCAAGCTGGAGGAGCCCATTCGCGAGGAGGTCAAGAAGCTCCTGGAGGCGGGCTTCATCTCAGAGATCCAGTATCCAGGCTGGATCTCCAATGTGGTAATGGTAAAGATGGGAGGTGGAAAATGGAGAATGTGTATTGACTTTTCTTTGTTAAATAAATCATGCCCTCAGGATTGCTACCCCCTGCCTCGGATCGACGCGCTGGTTGATTCAGCCGTCGGTTTTTCTGTCATGAGCTTTTTAGATGCTTTTTCAGGTTATCACCAGATCCGGATGCACCCTCCTGATACCAAGGATGTTTCCATCATCACGAGGGAGGGATGCTTCAGTTACAAAATGATGCCCTTTGGGTTAAAGAACGCAGGGGCTACCTATCAGCGCATGATGGATCGAGTATTCCGGGATCAGAGGGGGGAACTTGGAGGTCTACGTCGATGACCTAATGATCAAAAGCAAGTGCATGGTTTCGCACCTGCAAGATCTGGAGGAAACATTCGCCACCTTAAGAAGGTTCAAGATGAGGTTGAACCCCTTGAAGTGTGTCTTCGGGGTCAGCCGCGGGAAGTTCCTCGGGCATCTTCTGACTCTGGCGGGGGTGGAGCCCAACCCGGACAAGGTAAAGGCCATCCTGGATTTGGAGTCACCTCGCGACGCCAAGGAGGTCCAGCGCTTGACAGGCAAGCTAGCTGGGCTAAGCAGGTTCCTCTCCAGGGCAGGAGACAAGAGTTCTTCATTCTTTAAGGTGCTGCGGGGAATCAAAGGTTTGAATGGACAACCGAGTGTGAAGAGGCCTTCCAAGCGCTGAAAAGACAACTCTCTCAGGCTCCTCTCCTTCAGAGCTCAAAGGAAGGAGAGGACCTGACCTTGTACCTCGGGGTAGGAGTAGAGGCGGTGAGCTCCGTCCTAGTGAGGGAAGAAGGAAAGAAGCAGCTGCACATCTACTACGTCAGCCGGATATTGAGGAAAGCAGAGCTTCGCTACCCCATCCTGGAAAAGCTCGCTTACGCCTTGGTCGTCTCAGCAAGGAAACTCCGCCCGTACTTTCAAGCACATTCGATTAGGGTGGTGACCGACCACCCTCTTCGCAAGATCTTCGAAGGAGTGGAGCACTCGGAGAGACTAGCTAAGTGGTCCATTGAGCTAAGCGAGATCGACATCTCCTTTGTCCCAAGGCTATCCATCAAGGCACAGGCAGTGGCGGACTTCCTAGCAGACTACATCGTTGAAGTCGAGGGGGGAGAGCAGCAACCCCGAGAAGCATGGAAGTTGATGGTTGATGGGGCCTCGGGAAGGCACTCCCTCGGGCAGGGGTGGTATTGACAAGTCCTCAGGGGGTAACCATAGAGCAAGCGGTCATTTTACATTTCCCCGTGACAAACAATCAAGTGGAGTATGAGGTCATGATCGCCGGCCTCCGCTTGGCAAAGGAGCTGGAGATTCGGGATGTGGAAGCTTTCACTGATTCAAAGGTAGTAACATCGCAGATCCGGGGAGAGTTTTAAGCTCGGGAGCCTACCCTCATCAAATACCTCTCCAAGGTAAGGGCGATCATCGGAGGATTCCGGTCATTCTCGATTCAACATGTTCCAAGGGAAGAAAGCATAGCCGCCGATCAATTAGCCAAGTTCGGACCTCGGGGGGGGGGGGGGGAGGAACCTTGACGGAGCTATTCCGACCGGCTATCGAGGAAGAAGAGTTGATGGTGGTGGATCGGCAACCCTCATGGGTGGATCCATTTGTGACCTTCCTAACCACCGGTGAACTTCCTGAAGGGACCAAGGTCGGGAGAAGCTTCAAGCGCAAAGAAGCTCACTACTTAATGATGGAGGGGGGCCTGCATCGTAAGATGTTGTCAGGGCTCCTAGCTAGATGTGTGACCGAAGAAGAGATCCCGAAGATATTGAGGGAGGTGCACTCGGGTGAGTGCGGCAGTCACTCGGGAGGAAGGACGTTGGAGGCAAGGGTGGTCAGGCAGGGGTACTTCTGGCCCACCCTAAGGAAGGATGCCATGGAGTTTGCAAAAAGGTGTCAAAAATGCCAGCTCTACGCCCCCCTTCAGCTCTTGGCAGCTCAGAGGCTCCGAAGTATCACGGCACCGTGGCCATTCGCTATCTGGGGAATGGACTTAGTTGGGCCCTTTCCTCCGGCTAGTGGGCAGAGGAGATTCCTCTTGGTCATGGTCGATTATTTCTCGAAGTGGCTAGAGGTTAAATCCTTGGCCAAGGTCACCTCGCAGGTCATAAGGAACTTCGTCTGGGGGGAGATCATTTGCAGACATGGGTTGCCCCAAGCAATAGTGACTGATAACGACCCCCAGTTTGTCAGCGAGGAGTTCATCAGCTTCTGCGCCCAACTAGGGATAGATCTCTGGTTTGCCTCCGTCCACCACCCCCGGAGTAACGGCCAGGTGGAAGCAGCAAACAAAATCATTGTGAACCTACTAAAGAAAAAAGTGGAGAACCTAAAGGGGAATTGGGTGGAACAGCTCCCCTCGGTCCTGTGGGCCCTACGAACGACCCCGAACACGGCCACCGGTGAGACCCCCTTCAAGCTCTCTCATGGGTGTGAGGTCGTCCTACCAGTGGAGTTCGAGATCCGGTCCCCGCGAGTCACATCCGCGGGCGAAGGAGACGAGGCTTGGAGGGTGCAGAATGAGGAGGGGCAGCGCCTCTCGTTAGATATGGTGGAGGAACTGCGAGACGTGGCGGCTATCAGGCAAGAAGAGATCAAGCGATGGATGGCCAAGCATTTTGATAAGCATGTCAGGGTCAAGCAGTTTACTAAGTGGGATCTGGTGCTGAGAAAGGTTGACACAGCAAGAAGGTCGGCTCCCGTGGGAAAGCTCCACCCGAACTGGGAAGGTCCATACATAGTGAAGGAAGTCCTCAGAACGGGAGGATACTACCTCCAGGACGTGGAAGGGAGGGCCCTAAGCCACACCTGGAGCGGTGATGACCTAAAACGCTTCTACCCGTGAAGGGGGAAGGATGCAACCATGTATCTCAAGAATAAACTTACTATACTACATCGACTGATTTTCCCTTAACTAGTGCCAAATTTTTCATGACGTAACGTGATCATGTGTTTTGTAATACCCCGAGCTCGGCTCGGCCCCAGGTAGACCCGCTGTGCAGGCTCTCATCTAGCTAGCAGGTCCGTAGGCTCGCCTGTGGGGGATAGGATTGGTTGGTTTGAGATCTTCATCGGCACCCCGAGCTCGGCTCGGCCCCAGGTAGACCCGCTGCGCAGGCTCTCATCTAGCTGGCAGGTCCGTAGGCTCGCCTGTGGGGGATAGGTTTGGTTGGTTTGAGATCTTCATCGGCACCCCAAGCTCGGCTCGGCCCCAGGTAGACCCGCTGCGCAGGCTCTCATCTAGCTGGCAGGTCCGTAGGCTCGCCTGTGGGAGATAGGTTTGGTTGATTTGAGATCTTCATCGGCACCCCGAGCTCGGCTCGGCCCCAGGTAGACCCGCTGCGCAGCCTCTCATCTAGCTGACAGGTCCGTAGGCTCGCCTGTGGGGGATAAGTTTGGTTGGTTTGAGATATTCATCGGCACCCCGAGCTCGGCTCGGCCCTAGGTAAACCCGCTGCGTAGGCTCTCATCTAGCTGGCAGGTCCGTAGGCTCGCCTGTGGGGGATAGGTTTGGTTGGTTTGAGATCTTCATCGGCACCCCGAGCTCGGCTCGTCCCCAAGTAGACCCGCTGCGCACGCTCTCATCTAGCTGGCAGGTCTGTAGGCTCGCCTGTGGGGGATATGTTTGGTTGGTTTGAGATCTTCATCGGCACCCCGAGCTCGGCTCGGCCCCAGGTAGACCCGCTGCGCAGACTCTCATCTAGCTGGCAGGTCCGTAGGCTCGCCTGTGGGGGATAGGTTTGGTTGGTTTGAGATCTTCATCGACACCCCGAGCTCGGCTCGGCCCCAGGTAGACCCGCTGCGCAGGCTCTCATCTAGCTGGCAGGTCCGTAGGCTCGCCTATGGGGGATAGGTTTGGTTGGTTTGAGATCTTCATCGGCACCCCGAGCTCGGCTCGGCCCCAGGTAGACCCGCTGCGCAGGCTCTCATCTAGCTGGCAGGTCTGTAGGCTCGTCTGTGGGGGATAGGTTTGGTTGGTTTAAGATCTTCATCGGTACCCCGAGCTCGGCTCGGCCCCAGGTAAACCCGCTGCGCAGGCTCTCATCTAGCTGGCAGGTCTGTAGGCTCGCCTGTGGGGGATAGGTTTGGTTGGTTTGAGATCTTCATCGGCACCCCGAGCTCGTCTCGGCCCCAGGTAGACCCGCTGCGCAGGCTCTCATCTAGCTGGCAGGTCCGTAGGCTCGCCTGTGGGGGGATAGGTTTGGTTGGTTTGAGATCTTCATCGGCACCCCGAGCTCGGCTCGGCCCCAGGTAGACCCACTGCGCAGGCTCTCATCTAACTGGCAGGTCCGTAGGCTCGCCTATGGGGGATAGGTTTGGTTGGTTTGAGATCTTCATCGGCACCCCGAGCTCGGCTCGGCCCCAAGTAGACCTGCTGCGCAGGCTCTCATCTAGCTGGCAGGTCCGTAGGCTCGCCTGTGGGGGATAGGTTTGGTTGGTTTGAGATCTTCATCGGCACCCCGAGCTCGGCTCGGCCCCAGGTAGACCCGCTGCGCAGGCTCTCATCTAGCTGACAGGTTCGTAGGCTCGCCTGTGGGGGATAGGTTTGGTTGGTTTGAGATCTTCATCGGCACCCCGAGCTCGGCTCGGCCCCAGGTAGACTCGCTGCGCAGGCTCTCATCTAGCTGGCAGGTCCGTAGGCTCGCCTGTGGGGGATAGGTTTGGTTGGTTTGAGATCTTCATCGGCACCCCGAGCTCGGCTCTGCCCCAGGTAGACCCGCTGCGCAGGCTCTCATCTAGCTGGCAGGTCCGTAGGATCGCCTGTGGGGGATAGGTTTGGTTGGTTTGAAATCTTCATCGGCACCCCGAGCTCGGCTCGGCCCCAGGTAGACCCGCTGCGCAGGCTCTCATCTACCTGGCAGGTCCGTAGGCTCGCCTGTGGGGGATAGGTTTGGTTGGTTTGAGATCTTCATCGGCACCCCGAGCTCGGCTCGGCCCCAGGTAGACCCGCTGCGCAGGCTCTCATCTAGCTGGCAGGTTCGTAGGCTCGCCTGTGGGGGATAGGTTTGGTTGGTTTGAGATCTTCATCGGCACCCCGAGCTCGGCTCGGCCCCAGGTAGACCCGCTGCGCAGGCTCTCATCTAGCTGGCAGGTCCGTAGGCTCGCCTGTGGGGGATAGGTTTGGTTGGTTTGAGATCTTCATCGGCACCCCGAGCTCGGCTCGGCCCCTGGTAGACCCACTGTGCAGGCTCTCATCTAGCTGGCAGGTCCGTAGGCTCGCCTGTGGGGGATAGGTTTGGTTGGTTTGAGATCTTCATCGGCACCCCGAGCTCGGCTCAGCCCCAGGTAGACCCGCTGCGCAGGCTATCATCTAGCTGGCAGGTCGGTAGGCTCGCCTGTGGGGGATAGGTTTGGTTGGTTTGAGATCTTCATCGACACCCCGAGCTCGGCTCGGCCCCAGGTAGACCCGCTGCGCAGGCTCTCATCTAGCTGGCAGGTCCGTAGGCTCGCCTGTGGGGGATAGGTTTGGTTGGTTTGAGATCTTCATCGGCACCCCGAGCTCGGCTCAGCCCCAGGTAGACCCACTGCGCAGGCTCCCATCTAGCTGGCAGGTCCGTAGGCTCGCCTGTGGGGGATAGGTTTGGTTGGTTTGAGATCTTCATCGGCACCCCGAGCTCGGCTCGGCCTCAGGTAGACCCGCTGCGCAGACTCTCATCTAGCTGGCAGGTCCGTAGGCTCGCCTGTGGGGGATAGGTTTGGTTGGTTTGAGATCTTCATCGGCACCCCGAGCTCGGCTCGGCCCCAGGTAGACCCGCTGCCTGGCTCCTACTAGCTGGCAGGTCCATAGGCTCCCCTATGGGGGATAGTTTAGGATAGGTTAGGGTAGGCTAGGTTAGGTTTATGGAAACGTCATCGGCACCCCGAGCTCGGCTCGGCCCCAGGTAGACCCGCTGCGCAGGCTCTCACCTAGCTGGCAGGTCCAAAGGTTCGCCTGTGGGGCATAGGTTTGGTTTGGTTGGCTTGGTCTGGACAAGGCAGGAAGTGCATCTGGAATACAAAATGGAAAAGATAGGAAAGGTCTCGACAGAGATAGATCTCGACAGGGAAGTCCCCGTCAAAGAGGTCTCGCAGTGGGAGGGCTTTCGCCGAGAAGGCTCCTCTTAATATTCTCGAACAAACAGGCGGAATCGTTATGCGACGGGCCTGAATGGATTTGCGCAGGCTAAAGGGGACGGTTCCGTCCTAAGGGTTCGTGAGCCACGCTTCCGGCTGGTAGTTTGCAGCAGGTTCCCGCCGATCCATCGCTAAGGAAGACTATCCTAGGAAGGCCAAGGGCCTCGGCGGAAGCACGCGCAGGAAACATTCGACCACAACAATTACATCGGGCACATTCAGAATAACAGGGCGAGATATTTACAATAAAAACGTTTGCATTAAATATATTATATATAAGAACAAACTGGTAGCGTCTCGCGCTTTACATTGAGGCGGAAAGAAAAAGCAGAGGCGGAAAGAAAAGGAAGAGGGGCCCCCTCATGGAGACAAGTTGTACCCCTCCGAGCTCCCGCTCGAACTCCCGCTGGAGCTTTCGCCGGAGCTCTCCCTAGAGGTCTCGCCACCCGCTGCAGGAGATTTCGGGACGTCCGAGGGTGGGGTATCCGGGGCACCCGGGGGCTTTGGAATGGGCTCGAAAAGCCATGGAACGAGCTGTTGAGCAGTGATGTCTTTGCCCCTCCCATCCCAGCAGTTGACGTCTTGCAGCGTCTCCAGCGTCAACCTTACTGTAGCTTGCGCATTCCCCTGGAGCAGCTTGTCGAAATCATAAACCGAGTAATACCGGCTCTTCAGTCTCTCATCCAGCGGGGGGGCCGCACTCGCCTCGAGACGCACAATCTGCTCCCGCAGGAGAATGTTGTCGTATCGGGCTTGGGATAGCTCCTCGCGAAGCGTGGCTTGGGCGGAATCCTGAACAGCGAAAGGTTAGCATAAAAGAGAAGAGTTAAGGTAGCGAGAGCAAGCGTTGTGAAAGATCTCGCTTACCCCTTCCGCCTGGCGCGAGGATAGCAGTTGCTGGGCCTCGGCCAGCTCCTTGGCCAGAGTGGCCGCCTGAGCCACCGCATCATCCCTAGCCTTGAACATGTCCTGAAAATTGCGGTCTATTGTGATGCTCCGGCGAGCACATATATGCGCAAGCTCCAGCCCACACATCAGGGCGCGAGTGGAGTCGTAGGCCAGCAGCCGGGTCGACATCCTGTCGTAGACGCTAGCATCCTCCTGGTTGTAGAGGCAGTAGCCTAAGGCAAAAGCCTCGCTGGTGACCTCGTCTCGCTCTGCCCAGCTTGGCAAGAGGGACGAGATCGAGACCTTGTTGGCGTCAGGATCCCACTGCAGCAGCGGCTTATTTTCCGCGTTCAGGCACCTCATGCCGAGACCAAAATTGAGATGGCCCCGCGGCACCTCTCCAGACAGGGGCTGGCCGGAGGTCCCGGCGGCGGCACCCTCGCTCTCTGCGGCACCAGGGGCCTGAGGGTTCTCGGCAGGGGTCTCAGGGCCGCCCCTGGTGGCTGCAATCTTGCTAACGGCCTGCAAGACCTCCTCAAAGGAGCGGCCTGCAGGGAGAGGTTGGGCGGGCGGCACCACGACGGCCTTACCCTTCTCGATATCAGTTGTCTTGGGTCTCTTGATTGGTTGAGGCGCAGGGGCACCGGACTTTCGCTTCATGGCACCACCTGAAGGAGGAGGGGCCGACTCTTTCCGGCAGGCTTGCGCAGCGGCCTTCGCGAGAGCCAGCGGGTCTTTAGGAGGTTGGCTCCCTCCAGAGCGAGCCTCGTCAAAAGGCTGGCGTAAGGGGATCTCGCGCTCTCCTGCGAAAACAATGACACTAAGTTCCAACCTTGAAGAAGACAAGGAAAAGCAAGATAAAGGCGAGACTTTTACCTTCTCCTGGAAGCACAGGGAGGAGAGAATCGACGTCTTGCCGAAGGTAGAGGACGTCGAAGTCCTTCGTTCCAAAGAACGCAAGGAGGGCGCTCTCGCGCGAGCCCAAGGAGGGGGGCTTGTAGGCGGCATCCTCGTATTGGATGGGGGCAAGAGGTACGTTCCCGAAGTCGCCAGAAACGTAGATGAACCTCTCGCCCCAGTGATGGTGCTTGTTGGCGAGACCGATTGTCTTGAGCAGTTGCCCTGAGAAGAATACCACACCTCCTTTCGCGCGGAAAGTAAACAGCTTGCGGAAGATCGGCAAGCTAAACTCGATCCTCTCGGACCGCATGTAACATATAAATGCCACGAGAATCGCAACTGAATTTGGGTTCAGCTGCGCGGGAACCACCCCGTAATACCGGAGGGCCTGCCGCATCTCGAGCCACAGCGGGAGGCGGAAGCCCACCTCGAAGTGCTTGATGGGGATGGCGAGCTCCCCCTCCCATGCGGTGTTTACCTTGTCGTGATTGCTAGGGTTCCGCATGGTGAAGCCGGCGGGAACGTGTTGAGTCTTGATTAGGTTGAACTCATCCACGGTGAGAGTGCGGGAAGGAAAAAGATGCTTCTGAAAAGCTTCTGCGCAGTTGGATCGTCCCTCACCTCCGCCCGGCATCGCGATGAAGGATGTGAAGGCGAGAGCATCAAGAAGAAGGCGAGAGCGAGAACGGTACGGGAACGGAAGGAGGATGCGGAGACAGGCGAGAGCTTTGGAGAGACCGCGAAAGCAACAGAAGAGGAGAGAGACTGGAATCGGAGAAATGAATGTGGTAGGTGAGCTTCCCTATTTATAGAAAACCGTGATAATGATGGCTGTTTTCAGAAAGGCGGCGGGGGTACAGCCGGCGCGTCCTAGGTCAGCAACGCTTCGTTTTTCCCGCCCGAGTTTGACAGTGACCGATTGACTAAGTGACTAGCGCAAACGTTGCGAGATGACATGCGACAGGCAAGATAGGCGGAAGCAAGGTGGCTCTCGCCACCCCAGAGCCCAGGAAAATAACATATATACGCATACAATAATAAAAAAGTAACAAGTGTCGAGTTATGGCTCTCGCTGAGCGAGAACGGGATAAAAAGTGAGCGATAAGCGCAGAATTATTAGTTACAGTTCTAAGCGAATAAATAAGGGTACATCTGAGAAGGGGAAGGCTTGGGGAAGAGAAGGGGGGGTCTCGCGCTTCAATAAGGCTCCCAGCGCCATTTCCCTTGCTCCCACCGCCATTTCCCTCGCTCCCGCAGCTTGGTCCGGGGTGGCGCCTGCGGGTTGAAGTAGGACGACAGAACACTGCATCCCAGGTCAACCCGGCGAGACAAGTCCCGGATTCGCTCGATGCACCTCTCGGGTGAGGATCCGGCGGTAGCTCCCCCCGGCCGGTCCATCTCGCCGATGAGATAATCCCGCTCCAGAGTCTCTAGCCTCTTCTCCACGGACTGGCGAAACTCTTTCGCCGCAAGGTCGCGGACCCGTTCTCGCCGGATGAGCTTCAATAGGACGGCGGCGACCTTCTTCCCTCGTCTTTTAGCGCTCCTGACACCAGTCAAGATCTCCTCCATCTCGTCAGACGAGGGGAAGGGAGAGCTCTCGCCATCTTCCCCCTCTCTTTCTTCTTCTTCTTCTTCCTCTACCTCAGCTCCAAGCCGCGAGCCCATGTCCCCTGGCAAAAGAGTTCCTGTTATAGCGAGAGCTAAAGGGTAGCTGTGATAAAGTTTCCATATACCTGCAGCATGACGAGGCCCCCTAGTCGACGGCAGGCGAGAAGGCCCAGCCCCCCCCCCCTCAGCTTCAAAAAGGAGGTGGATTGGCTTTCCTTTTCCGGGGGGCAAACTTTGCGAATGGTGATCCCGGCTTGGTCGGGAACGGGGGAGCGGGTCTCCTCTCCCGCAGGAGGGCTGGCGTCTAGCGAAGTGTAACACCCCGAAGTCAAGCGGATCAATTTGAGCAAAATCGGGTTCAGGCCTGGGTGACACGGCCTGGGACACGGGCGTGTCCCAGGGCGTGTCAGGCCTGGGTAGTGTCGAGTCGTGAAGTCGACGAAATTTGGAGTCGACACAGCGGACACGGCCTACGACACGGGCGTGTCGGGGCCGTGTCGATGATCGGCGTTGATGTCGACGAATTTTGCTCGACGATCGTCGAGTGTCGAGTGTCGAGTGAGGACACGGCCTGTGACACGGGCGTGTCACAGGGCGTGTCAGTGGTCGTCGAACTCAACTCGACGTTTCGAGCTAGGGCGTGTTTGCGGGACACGGGTGTGTCCAGGTGCACACGGCCAGGAACACGGGCGTGTGTTAGGCCGTGTGAAGTCTCGGGTTGTTTTGGGATTATTTTCGTTGAGGCACACGACCTCAGACACGGGCGTGTCTGAGGGCGTGTCGGGGACACGGCATGGAACACAGGCGTGTCCCATGGCCGTGTACTGTTGGTTTTGAGTCGGTTGACTGCCGCTTAGAGGGACACGGCCTGTGAGACGGGCGTGTCACAGGGCGTGTCAGGCCGTGTTTTAGCTTTTCTGGCCAAATCTGAGCCATTTGTTTCCCTCTTCCTGGATCCAATGGCTGGGCTCTGTCCAGGTCATGTGAAGGCCGAGAAAAAAGGGGTTTTAACTCCTCTTTTCTTCTTCTTCTTCTTCTTCATTTCTTTTAAGCAAGGGAGGAAGAAAGGCTAAGACAAGAGGGAAGGGAGGAGTCTATCAGCTGCTGTAGGAGCTGCGGAGTGCGGAGCGAAGATCCGAAAGCGGATTCGTGAAGGCGAAGCCGAGGCGGTGATTTCCATCCGGCTACTTCATGGCGCCGAAGCGGTCTTCAAGGGTAATGATCTCCTTCTTGGACATCGAAGTCCTTCCTTTATGCATGTGCTTGGAATCCTCCACCAAGAGATGGATTTGCGGAAGTGATTCCTTTGGTGAGTCTGCATCTAGAGCCGGAAATATGGAGTATGGCATAGGCATGCTGTGTGAAGCCCATCTGGACCGGTAGTCTGGATTGGTGATGTTCATGGGTAAACCGGAGGAGACTCCGTGGATTTGATGAGATGGAAATGGTTTTCTCTTGTGCTGATTGTATGGATGTGATGCTGAATGTGAGGAGGCTTTGGCAAAGCTCCTGGTTGTGATATGATCAATTGGTAGCACGCCTGGGGAGCTCGTGATAAACCCGGCCTGTTACACCACTAGGGTGGGTTGATCTAGTTAGTTAGAGGGGTCGATTGGTGGCAATGCTTGGGGAGCCGTGGTAAACCCAGCTTGCTGCACCACATAGTGTGGGTCGATCGGATTAGGAGGGGGGTCGATGGGTAGACATTGCCTGGGGAGCTTGGATAAACCCGGCGTGCTACACCACATGTTGTGGGTCGACCTACTCTGGTTGTTGGATGGTGTGAGGTTGTACCTCTGTGTGGTTTGGGCGGGATGTCGCCAGCTTGCGAGACTGGTGGACTAGGGCCGGTCAACCAACAAGTTAAAACCTCGGATCAGCGGTGTATGACTGGTGGATTCCGGTACGCCAAGAAGGTGCCCTGAGTGCACGGAACGTCTGGTGGATTCCAGCGTTTGTGATGTCATGTGTTTGCTAGCGGGATAAAGAGAATGATATAGATATGTTGTTTGATGATACTTGATGAGCACTGTATACAGGGAAGGAACCACTACCCCGGGTAGGGGGTAGGGTCGTTATAATGGGTCAGCCAACTGCTGACCGTTACTTTGTTTTGCCGCTTTTTGGTGGATGTCTCATTGCAGGTGCCGCGGCTTGAAATGAATAACTGGAATGGCTAGCTTGCTGTTGTTGGCCTTTGAAGGCCATGCGAAGAGTGGTGTTTGGATTTCATGTGTGGCCGGCCTGCGTGCCGATGTACGAAATGAATGTTGTGTAAAAGAGGAACCTGTAAGGCCATAAGGCCAGGGTGTGTGGGTTGTATACATTCCTGGTGTTATATATATATAAATGTGGTATTTATATATTGGTGGACATTCTGGTTGGAGTTCATGTTAACAAAAAAAATGCTGCGCTAGAATGGATGAGTTAAGGATACGCGTCAATTTTGATTTCCACACGTGATTCCTTCGCTTGTCTGTGAGATATGGCGTGGGGCCCCGGCCGGACCCACCGTTATATGTCATGTGACAGGTGGGGGCGTTACACGAAGGCGCGAAGGACTCGGCAGTATATCCTCCCTCCGGTAGGGAGGAATCAACCGCGAGGGCAGGCTGATTCGCAGCTCTCGCCCCGCTCTCCCAGGTGGCGAGATCCGGCGGTGCGAAAACTGGCGCTGCGAGAACACAGTTCAGCATTCAAAGATTTAAGTTAAGGGCGAGAGGGGGAACCGTTACCTGCGGTGTTCGGGTCAGGTGGAGAGGCCACCTCTGGAACCCGCGGTTGATCCTCGTGATGGCTAGAGGATGGATCCAGGGGTTCTCGCGGGGACGCGGCAGCATCGGGAACCGTCTCCTGCGAGAGGTATCGCGTCAACTACTGAGCAGCTGGTGTTTTCAATAATTGGCAAATCGGGCATACCTTCCGCGCCGAGGGGCCGTCCGCGCGGCTAGGGGTGGGGGTAGGCGGGCTCCTGTTCTCGCGGGGCAGGTCCGCTGAACCACCTTCGCCCTCTTCTTCTTCTTGGGCAGAGAAGGTTCAGCGACCGACGAATTTCTCGCTAGCCATGGGGTAACCAGGGCGTTGTTAGCCCTGGCTCGCGCCTGTGCCGCGTTGATGCGGTCTTACAGATCCTGCGGAAGCGTTTTGTCGGCGCGCTTGGAAGGCATCGCGAGAGGAGGCGAGAGCTCAGGCGGAGAATGACGACTCGAGGGAAGTGTTATGGCGGTCTATCAGCACACATATTTATAGGCACCGTACGGCCCACCGAAAGATTCCCTAATGTTGACACGTGCTCAGCGAATATTTTTGGGTTGGACATGTCTTTTCGAGCGCAGAGCTAGCTCAAAAAGAGCGGGGATTGTGTACAACCCCATATTCGCTGAGTCAGACCAGGAGGCACAATGGTCACAATTGGGCTAGCCGAAGGAGTTCCCGCCCTAAGGAAGATCTCGCCCAAGTAGGCGGGAATGATCGAGCCAGATCGTCGATCCAAGATCGGTGAGCGCAACCGAATCGTCGAACGGAGAACAGCGGGCCAAGATCGTCGAGCGCGGCCGGCGCGGGAACGCTTGCGCTTGCGCCAGGCTCCAATCCCAAAGGGCTCTCGCCTGTAAGCAGGCGAGAGCGTTCGCGCCAGGCTCTGGACAGGAGGTCCTCGGCTCTGCTCTCGCCGAGGGGGGCCCAGGGCCTTAGGTAGAATGTCCTAATTGCCCTCAGGAGAAATTACTTCAGTACCCTCAGAAAAACAGCGGGATTCGGCTATTGGCAGATCAACCAGGGGCTTTTCAGTAATTTCAGGACAGCAAGATGCTATAAATAGACCCATAAGGGCTCCTTAGAAGGCAAGCTATCATTATCTCTCAAATTCCAGTGCTTTCTGAGGAGCTCCTAGCCCAGCTTTGGATTTGGAGGGGAAGCTCTCAGAGATCTTCCGGGTGTGAGGTGGGACCTCCCTGCTGAGGCTATTGGGTCAGTCTTAGGTCCTTTGAATCCAGTCGAGGGTTGAGACTTGAGAGAAGTAGGTTTTGGCTGCACCCCCTTTTTCTTCGAACTCTAGTTGAAGTCATATTTGACTTCAACAATTATATAAACATAAATATTTAAATAGACTGCGGTTCTTTCTAAGAACCGCAGTCTATATGTCTATATATATAATTATATATATATATATATATATATATATATATATATATATATATATATATATATATATCTAAGAATAGACAACGGTTCTATTCTTATTCTTATATATATATATATATATATATATATATATATATATATATATATATATATATATATATATATATATATATATATATATATATATATATATATATTCGGACATCGTAGAGCTCGACGATCGTCGAGCACTGCTCGACGATTTCGTCGAGCTCATCTCAGGCCAGGCTAAAGCTCTTAACGGCTCTTTAAAAAGAGCTGTTAAGGCTCATTTCTTATTTTCCTGGCATTTTGCCAGGAAATGTCATTTCGTGGCAAGATGCCAGGAAAAAGCCGCAGCCTAGGCAGCCTAGTGGCTACCTTATTTTAAAAAAAAAATTATTTAAATTAAATATATTTTATTATATATTATATATTTATATATTTATTTTATCATAATTTAAAATTTAAATTATAAATATAACCCCCGGCCTCCGCCCCCCCCCCCCCCCCCCCCCCCCTCAATCTCTCATTATCTCTCTAACTCTCTCTCTGACTCTCTCTCTCTCTAAAATCTAAATTCTCAAATTTGTCTTCCTCTTCGATGGCGTCTTCCTCTTCGATGTCAGTGTCCTCGGCATCCGTCGCACATGAAATTGTGGAGCACAAGCACACGGCTCCAGCCCGGGAGCACTTTGAAAAAGTGTGTGTGGGCGCAGAATTTAAGGCGAAGTGCAAACACTGATCCAAACTTCTGACCGTTAGCGGGAATTCAACGCTTGCGCGACATATCAAATCGTGTCTTGCTAAACAAGCCCCGGAGACAAGTCAAGCACAAATTGCGGCAGACGGACAAATTTGGACGTACAATCAAATGCATCAACGAGAGTTGCAAATGGAGAACGTCATCAAACGAGGATTACCGTTCGG
The DNA here is from genome assembly GCA_039583875.1 of Platanthera guangdongensis. NCBI lineage: Eukaryota > Viridiplantae > Streptophyta > Magnoliopsida > Asparagales > Orchidaceae > Platanthera > Platanthera guangdongensis. The sequence goes on along the minus strand of CM077165.1, from coordinate 162,370,786 downwards.
ACACTACGACAACGATGACGAGACATAATATATAAACGCAGGACTTCAACCAAAATATCAGCAGGTAAGTAGATCTATTCTTAAGCGAGATGCATATAAAGCTTATTTACAATCGAAACAATATTTAATTAATTATTTTGAAACTTTCGACGGTAGAGTTAGTCTAACGAGTGATGTCTGGAGTAGCAATATTAAAGCAGGATTATCATATATATGTATTACGTGTCATTGGATCGATTCCGATTCGTGGGAGCTAAATAAACGTATTATATGTTTTGAATGTTTTGAATATCCACATACAGGTCAAGTTATTTATCACGTAATTACTAAATGTATTCGTGAATTTAAAATTAAAGATAAAATTATTAGTATTTCTTTTGATAATGCTACTAATAATACGGTAGCAATCGAGTATTTAAAACGAGATTTGAAACCAATATTAAACGGAATTTTTTTTCATACTCGTTGTGTATGTCATGTTTTAAATCTAGTTGTGCAGGATAGTTTAACATATATGAAACCTTTTATTAATAAAATTCGTATTACGTTAAAATACATTTACAGTTCTAAAAATGAAAACAAGATTTTAAAAAATTTGTAACTGCACAAGGTCATAAATTTTTAAAACCTGAATTTGATATGCCTATAAGATGGAATTCAACCTATAAAATGTTAAAACGAGCCGTGCGACAAAAAACGCAACTAATGGAATTTTATAGTATGTCTGAAATGCATGATCTTCAAGATTCTGATTGAGATGTGATTGAAAGTTATATGGATTTGCTAGAAGTTTTTTATAGATCAACAACTATTTTATCCGGCGTTTATTATCCGACGAGTCCACTGGTTATCGAAAATTTTGTATTAATTGCAGAAAAATTTAGTGTTTATAAAAAATATGAAAGTTGGCATCCGTTAATTAAAATAATGGAAGAAAATTTTTAAAAATATTATAGAGAAATGTCTGCTATGTTTTCATGCGCCGCGACTTTAAATCCTTTAATAGGTGTAGATGGCGTATAAAATCTTATAGCAAAAATAAATAGCAATTTGAATTTAAATCATACACCTATATATTATGATAATGTAAGCGTTTCAAAATTTAATAATGATTTTACCGAATTTTATAATTATTACGATCAGCTATATGGATCACGACCTAGAGAAGAAAGCACACAACCTAAAACAAAAGATAGTTTTAAAAATAAAATTTTAGAATTAGCAGCCCGTAAAAAACAAAGAACGTCAAGTACTTTAAATGAATTAGGATTATATACGAAAACACAATTTCAAGATTTTATGAGTTCAAATGAAATAAAAAATTTTGATATTTTAGAATGGTGAAAAATTAAAGTTAATATGTATCATGTTATGGCCTTCATGACACGAGATTTACTAACAATCCAAGCAAGTACAGTAGTTTCGGAGTCTGCGTTTTCTTTAAGTGGCAGGATTCTGAACGAGCGAAGGAGTCGCCTGAGCGACGAGTCTTTGGAAATTTGCATATGTTATAAGGACCGCTTGGATGCTATGAAGAGGAGACAACACGTTGCATCGATCCAAGATAGCTCGTCCGAGGTTGAAGAGGAGCTTAGCGGCCTAAATTTGGCCAGTGAAAGATCAAATCAGAACGACACCTTCGAATTTTGAGTGATTGAGAGTGCATTTTTTTGTATTTTGGGATTTGAATTTTTTAATGTTATTGTAAAATTTGAATTTTTAGATTTGAATATTTTAAATTTTATTATAATTTTTTTGGAGATTATTGTAAATTTGTAATTGTTTTTTTAAATAATAATGCAATTGTTTTTTTTTTGGCCTAAATTAATAATGATAATTTTATTTTAAAAATAAATATTTAATTAAAATAATTATTTATTTATTTAGCCGGGCCAGACCCATGCCCGACCTGGGCCTGTCCCGGCTACAGGGCCTAGACAGGCCTCCTCATGAGGAGGAGGCCTGAGCCCGGCCTGGGCCTGGCAAAAAGCAGGCCCGGGCCCAGGCTTTTTTGAAAAAACTCGGGCCTGGCAGGCCCGGGCCCGGCCTGGGTCTGCCAGGCCTTATGCCCACCCCTATCCTAAATGGACATCATGGGGGAACCACCGCACGCGCGATCAGCGTGCGTCGATCGCGCGCAATCCACGCGCGGTATCCCGCCCGGGGCCAACCTTTGGAGCCGGCACTTCCCCCACCACCGACTGGCCGACGAGGTCGCGCCTCGCGGCACGGCAATCCCGTCGGCCACCTCGGGCGGCGGGAGCCATCCCTCCTGTGACCTCCGCGGGAACTGCCAAGTGTGGCTGGTAGTGCCCCCGCCTGCCTTCGGGTGCAGTCGGCCGGCCGCTTCCCGCTCGGGCCGACCCTAGCCAGTCGTGACATGTTGCTAGCCACCACCACACATCGCGGTCGGTGCTTGGAGCCGGCCACTCGTGCCCGGTGGCCGGCGCCAGGATCGCCCCCTGCGGTCGGCGCCGAGCCCTCATCCGGCAGTGGTCGGCGGGGCCGACCCCGGTGCGCCTCCCGAGTGTGGTCAGTTAGCCCTCTCCGGCTGGCCACCGCATCCCAGGTCGACGTCGTACCGGCAGCTCGCCGTCCTCGCCGGGGCCGGCCACCTCCTCGAAGGAGGGTCAGCCGCCTTTCTTTTCCTCCTTGGGTGTTTTTCGCATCGTTCGATCATTTTGCTACGATCGCGATTGTCCGATGCGCGGGTAACCACCCATAACCACCTTCAATAGTTGGGGAATGTGTTTTTAGTGGGGTCTGCATTTAATAAAATTAAATATGCAATTAATATTCCCCCAAAACTAAACTCATAATTAGGACATTGTTGGTTACAGAGTGCGGATATCAACATAACCACCATAACACCTCCTAGAAGCTATAAAAGGGTCCTCAAGCCTCCTCATTTCTCTGCTTTCTCTCCTATGCTTTCTTCCTCCTCAGGCCAGAGCTCTGTCGGATTCCTCCTATGAGCCACTTTCGAGACACCTTCGAGCCACCCAGAGCCACCGTCAAGCCACCTACTCTCCATCAGAAATTTGCTTAAGTCCACAAGTGTGCGGCAAGAAATAAAGTCCTACTACAGCAAGCGCTCGTTCGTGCACATTGTCGCAGCAGCTATCCTCGCGCGGAGTAACCTGTTGCCCGTCATGAGCTCATGCATCTCTCTCGCCCCCAAAGTATAACGAGGAGCGACATGTCGCCCTCGATTCTTCAAATAGGTTGCAACTGCAAAGCAAATAGTGGATTTCGATCGACACAGACTCGGTCACATGGTTTTTTACCCAGTTAAGTGGTTTTTCCACGTCCAAAATCGTGTGTACATTTTCTCTCTCTCATTGACTGTATGCGCGCTCGACCGCTCCGTGAGTTAAGATAGTACAAGTTACTCCGGTCCGACCGGGGCGTCGAGTTTGGCCACAATAGTTTGACACTGTATGTGGGAAACATCTCCCAGCATCCTCTGAAGTTTTGGAAGACAATACCCTATGCACAACGGTACTCATGACTTGTTCCCATGGCATAAGGAGCACTCGTAACACTAATGGATCACCTCCTAGAGGACGTGTTGAGCCGGCTCCCTGTCACTCGCTCGTCAATGCGACTCTCTGCGGTTAGGCTGCTCTCCCACCCATAACTGTTTTGTAAGGGTGCATGCAACATATGGATGAGTGTCAGGTCTAGATGCTCGCCCTCCTCCGGAATATCACAGCTCCTCCAACTCCTCCTCAGCCTCCTGCGCTGGCTAATCTCCCGCCTCCAGAACAGGATCACTTTCTGCCTCAGCGAGCCCCCAACAAGGAGAACAAATCGGAAGAATTTTTGGATGCCGCCAGCTCCACACACCCTGTTCATCAGGGCGCTGGAGGTGACCGCCAACATGATCTGGAAGAAGTAGCTCATGTGCCGCCAGGTGAAAGGCTCACCCACGAGGAGATACATGAGGGATTTCCCAAGAATACGGACAACTTGGATGACGGGACATCCTCGTGCGCCGCCCTCTCCACCATGGCTCTCCGCTCGCCCCCCAAGTTCTAGATCATCCAGTACCACATGGCTTCAAACTCTGTAACATCGAGACGTTCAAAGGAACGGAGGATCCGCTCGAACATGTCAATCATTTCCTCACTATAATGAGGATTTTTAGAGCCCCAGGTCAGTTGTTATGTCAAGTGTTTCCAACCACTTTGAAGGGTCAGACCAACACTTGGTTTCATTCTCTCCGAGAAGGAACCATCTTCAATTTTACAGAGTTAGCACGACAGTTTTCAGAATAGTTTGTTGGCAGCCATAGAATCGTTCGAGATCTATTACACCTTTTAGGTATTCGGCAAAATGAGGAAGAGTCCCTCAAATACCTCTTTCGCCGCTTCACCTCAGAAGCACAACAGATTCTGGGGTCGACCTCGAACTTCTCAAAGGCGACTTCCTCGGAGGACTCCGCCCAAGCGGTTTTTATTCCGCACTCATGAGGGAAACTGTGCCCGGTTATCCAGACCTTGTTCATCAGGTCGAAGCCCAGATAGCAATCGATGAGGCGATTTAAGCACACCGCCAGCAGTTTGAAGGCGGACAGAAGAGGAAGAGGGGACATGAACAAGTCCCTGTAAGACAAGAAGAATGATACCAGGATGAGCGCCGGAGCGATAACCTTCGTCGTGACCCTCCAATGAATGGTAATCAGCGTCCGCCCCAAGAATACACTCCACTAAATACCACCTGCACCAATGTGTTGTACGTAATTCAGAACGATCCTGCATTTCATCACTCGATAGTGTCGCCGCCGAACCCAAAAAGTAACCAGTCAAAATACTGTGAGTTTCACCGTACGACTGATCACACTACCGAGGAATGTTCTGTGCTAAAATTGAAATTGAACGTCTTGTCCGTCAAGAAATCCTTGGAAGGTTTTTGCAGGAATATGCACAGGGCCAACAAGTACATCTTCAAGGAAGAGACTAGCACAATGCGCCGTAAGGGGCCCCTGGCGCCAAGAAAATTGTGGGCAACATTGAAACCAACGCTAGTCTCTCATTCCTCCTTACCAATATATTCTTAGTCGAAACTATGTATGGAGCCTGCAAGAATACAGAGCTCAACAAAGATTTCATCATCTCCTTCACAAATGAAGACCTTAAAGGGTTGCAGACCCCCATCAGGACTCGCTCGTCATCAGCGCAGGAATTGAAGTTCTCTGCTTTAACATCAAAAGAATTCTCGTTGACAACAGGATTTCAATCGATGTCTTGTTCTTATCCACTCTCGATAGCATGAAACATACCCAACAACATCTCAATCCCGTTGTGGGACCCGTATATGGCTTCGATGACCTCCCAGTTCCCGTTCAGGGAACAATTACTTTGCCTGTAACAATGGGTGAGTTCCTGAGGCAGGTTACTCATGATATCCAGTTCGTCGTCATTGACTTGCGATCACCTTATAATGTCATCTTCGAAAGACCAGTTTAGTTAGTTTTTGGAACGATTCTGTCAATCCCGCACTTATATGTGCTTGAGCTTTGATCTGCGAACAACAATCAAAGGGTTAATGACGTATAAAGTAATCAGTTTAAATAAAAAAAGATAAACGAATCACTTACCACGTCACTCATCGCCATCAAAAAAGAAGACACTCGGGGGGAAGAAGCATCTATGATGGGGACTTGGGGGTAAGATATCTCTATCACCTCAAGATCTGAATTAGCTGGAGTAGGCTCATCGAAAGGGGCCGCCTCATTCAAGTCCTCTCTTCGACCTGATGAAGTTTGTGACTTTGTAGCTGCATCATAATTACTCTTTAAAACAAGCTTCCTCTTGTGAACTAATGACGCAGCGCGCTCAGCATCAACTGAAAGGCCACATTGGGACATGCGCTTCTCCTCAACGAACAAAGAAATACAGAACAGGCGGTTCGCCAACTCCCGAGAATCTGTGAATCCTAGTATTAGTGTAAAGTCCTGCTCTCGCACTCTCTGACGATGACAACGATCAGGAAAGTAATTTCAGAGCTCAGACAAGCCCCAAGAGTTTTTGACATATCCAAACAAAGTGTTCCCATGACGACGATTCGTCCGGGTCTCAAAGTCAAGCCAACTTTTGTTGAATCGAATCTCGACACGGTCGCCACCGTCGACACTGATATCACATCAATCCCTGAACAACTCCAAAGAGAATCTTTAACTATGCTCCCTGAAGAAAGCTACCAGTCCCATAAGGCGAGTCATTCCTAGTAGAGTGAACTGCGATATCGAGACGTCGCAGAACTTCAGAATATCCATCACCTCCTCACGCGGTAGAAAGCATAAACCGGACTCAAAGTCGTCTCGCAAATTGTCAACCAACCCCTAGGAGGGTTCTAAACCCTTTCTTCATTCAATTGAAAGAAAAATATTTGAGATATCCCAATACCAATGATGTTGCTAGATTATTACAGAAAGGTGAATAACGAGGATTTTCAGGGATGTTGGGAAGTCTAGATTGCATGCATTGGCAATGTAAGAACTGCCCAACAGCATGGGCAGACCAATATTCAGGACGCCACGGTGGGCCAACAATTATACTTGAAGCAGTAGCATCTTATAACTTATGAATATGACACGCATATTTTGGTTTACCAAACTCGAATAATGATATTAATGTCCTGCAATCGTCTCCATTGTTTTCCAACTTAGCACAAGGTATTACGTCTTCTACTCATTATCAAATATTGGAAAAAAATTATGACGTTGGTTATTATTTGGCAGACGGAACAAATCCGAAGTGGTCAACACTAGTTTCAACTATTTCTCATTCACAAGACAAAAAAACAACACTTCGCAATGATGCAAAAAGCATGCCGAAAAGATGTAAAGCGGGCATTTGATGCTCTTCAATCAAGATTTGTGATAATTAAGAGGCCGACCCGTTTTTGGGATAAGCGTGTTTTACACGATATCATGACTGCTTGTGTTATAATGCATAACATGATCGTCGAAGACGAGCGAGATGAAAATGAATATGTCACTATTTCTACTCCAGCACCAACGCAGAATGTTGAAGAGTTGAACACAACTGAAGCCGAACGATTTCGTGAGTTCTTAAATCGACATAAAAAGATCAAGGACAAAGATACGCATTTTGCACTTCGAGATGCACTAGTCGAACATTTGTGAGAACGACATGAGAATGAAGTTATGTAATTTTGAATGTATTTTTATTTTTGCACGAGTTTAATCAGTAAATATGTCTTCTTCTCTTATTTGTATGATAAATAATAATTAGAAAGTATTCAATATTAGTCTCGTTTAGTAGGTCTCAAAATTTTTTTTATTTATATATTATATGTCATAATTGAAAAATTATTATAACGGGTACGAGAATTTATATATTATACGAAAAATTCATTATCCAATCATAAATAAATAATTTTAAAATAAAAATAATAATAAAAAAATAAATGCAACCCCTGCATTTTCTTTCTCCCTCCTCTAAATATAGAGGAGAGAGAGGATAGATATTTTTAGAGGGTAATTTGGAGACTGATTAAAGCAATAATTTATCCATTTTTTAGAGAAATAAAGACTGGTTGGAAATGCTCCGAGGAAGACGAACTGATTCTTAAGTTGTCACCTTAACAGAAACTAAAATCGACGGTCCTCCGACGCTGAAATTCAGCCGGCTGATAAAATCCAGCTATAATTAGCCGGTCAACGCCACCTGGAAAAGATTTCATCGCCGGAAGAATAACAGAGATGAGTTGGGAGAGACAGAGAAACAGGGGGATAAGACACGGATAAGAGAGGATTTGGGCTTATAAATACGTACGAAATTGGGATTAGAAAGCACAATATCCATCTCTATCTCTCTACCTCTTGCTCGCCGCCGGCTCCGCCCTCTAATTCGCCATTTACCGTCGGCGCCACACGAATTCCCAAGTGATTTGAGAGGATTTAAGCCTTCTAACCTTGAGGAAGGGATCATATCCTATTATACATAGTTTTATACACAATGGCCGGCGGAGCAGCGGTGAATGTTAGCGGCGGGAAGGAGTACTCTGGCAAAATGACGAATTTTGTGTTCCTGACATGCTTGGTCGCCGCCACCGGCGGCCTGATCTTCGGATACGATATTGGCATTTCCGGCGGGGTGACGTCCATGGAAAGTTTCCTGCTCAAATTCTTTCCGTCGGTGTACCGGCTGCAGGAGAAATCAGACTCAACAAGTGAGTACTGCAAATTCAACAGTGAGATGCTGACTCTGTTCACGTCGTCCCTGTATCTGGCGGCGCTGGTGGCTTCCTTTTTCGCCTCAACGGTAACCAGAGTGTTTGGCCGGAAATGGTCCATGTTTTACGGCGGCCTCACGTTTCTAGTCGGCGCTGCCCTCAACGGTGCGGCGGAGAACCTTCTGATGCTCATCCTGGGACGCATTCTCCTCGGCATTGGGGTCGGCTTCGCCAACCAGTCAGTGCCGTTGTACCTATCCGAGATGGCTCCGGCGAAGCTCCGCGGCATGCTCAACATCGGTTTCCAGCTGATGATCACCATCGGCATCTTAGCGGCAAACCTCATCAACTACTGGACAGCCCAGATCAAGGGAGGCTGGGGCTGGCGAATCAGTCTCGTGCTGGCCGCCGTTCCCGGCGGCATCATTGCCGTCGGCGCGTTGGTACTCCCCGACACGCCCAACTCTCTCATCGAGCGCGGCCACGAGGAGGCCGCGAAGACGATGCTCCGGAAGGTGCGCGGAACAGAGGAAGTCGAGGAAGAGTTTCGGGATTTGGTGATCGCCAGCAATGACTCGAGGGCAGTGAAGCACCCATGGCAGAACATCCTGCAGCGAAGGTATCGGCCTCAGCTCACCATGGCCGTCCTCATCCCCTTCTTCCAGCAGGTCACCGGCATCAACGTCATCATGTTTTACGCGCCGGTTCTGTTCAAAACCGTCGGCTTTGGCAATCAGGCGGCGCTCATGTCCTCTGTTATTACAGGCGTCGTCAACATGGTCGCCACCTTCGTCTCCATCATCTCCGTAGACAAGCTGGGGAGGCGTGCTCTGTTTCTCGAAGGCGGCGTCCAAATGCTCATCTGTCAGATCATCGTCGGCATCCTCGTCGGAGTCAAGTTCGGTGTCACCGGAGCAGAGACGGAGTTGTCGAAGGGCTACGCCGCTCTGGTGGTGTTCTTCATCTGCCTCTACGTGTCGGCATTCGCGTGGTCGTGGGGGCCGCTGGGGTGGCTGGTGCCGTCAGAGATCTTCCCGCTGGAAATCCGGTCGGCGGGGCAGAGCATCAACGTGTCCGTGAACATGTTCTTCACTTTCATCATCGCGCAGGTCTTCCTGAACATGCTCTGCCACATGAAGTTCGGCCTCTTCTTCTTCTTCGGCGGATGGGTTCTGGTAATGACCACATTCATCTCGTTCTTCCTGCCGGAGACGAAGAATGTTCCCATAGAGGAGATGGTGTTTGTATGGAAGAACCACTGGTTTTGGGGAAAGTTCATCCCCAACGAGGCCCTGCACATCGAGAGCAGGACTGCCATTGCGGCCGCCCCCTAATTACTTATCCCAGCACCACCCTATGAAATTTTTAAGTTGTTTATGCATGTATTCCCAATTAAACAGCACCCCGCCGGCTTATTCTCCGCGGTGGCCGGCGTTTCGTCTTCGCCTATGTTATCTGAAGGAGAGATTTTGTTCAAGTTTGAATGAACCTTTGTTTTTTTTTATTATTCGAATTAGATTTTGAGTTCATCTTCTTCTTCTATGTGATGATTTGAAAACGGGTGATGCTATATGTAAATTAATAATGAATATATACAAATTAATATTTTAGAAAATTTTAGGTGTTTTAAAATACTATACATAAATCAAATAAAATCCTAAAAACTAGTCATATTCCTCATTTTCACTAAACCCGTCCGTCTTCATCTTCCCGCATCCGACATTCCCGCATCCGCCATTCCCGCATCTGCCGCAACGATCCTCCCCCCTCGCGCCGCCCGTCTCTCGCCCGTTTCCGGCGTGTCACAGGCGTCGGCCGACGATGGCAGCATGGTCCGCCCTCTTTCTCCCTCAACCAATTTCTCTCCTAGTCTCTCATTTTTTCCTGTAGAAAACTTAGATCTAATCTTAGATCTCTTAGAAAATACACTTGTTGCCATAGTTTTTTTCAGCAACATTAGCTGTCTCAAATGGGAGCTTGAGTATCAAAAAATCTCAAAATTATTTCTAAAACTCTAATCTCTCCTCTCATTTTGCTTTGCCTATAGGCCAAGCATTATTTTGTCCTCACTTGCATAACTATAGTGGTGTTTTGTCCTCAACATTCTTTCTGAAAAATAGCCGCACCTATCCAAATGATGTCTTTGTTTCTCACAAAGGCATTCACAACCGCCAACATACTTAAACTACTATATTAATCCTTTGTCTATCTGTTTTTGTTAATTTCGGATCATTATTAATCGATTATAAGGCTCTTTGCTCAGTGTACATAAGTTGTTGAAGGAAAGAAAATCCACTTGCTGACAGAGCTTTATTCTTTGCTTACTGTACATAAGTTATGACTCAACATATACTGAGCATTTTTTACTGTATATGACTCAACATATACTCTAACATGAGAAGTTATTTCTCTTACAAAATACCCTTAGATAAAAAGTTACAATCTTGAGCCTTTTTTGTTCTTAAAATACTGGTACTCCTAGCTTAGTTTTATATGAAGAAGTCTTAATTTCTCCACTCATTTGATATTCTCTTAGTCTTTGAATTATTATTGAAAAGACATCAACTAAACCACTGCAATATTCTCCTTACTCTTCAATCTCGGCATGTATCTCAATTAGTGGAGTTATCTTCAAGTTTTGGTGGATTTAGCAACATTGAGTTGCAAGAGGTGAGTTTGTCATTGCTTGGTTTGAAAATTTTCATTATAGGAGTCAAATTTAGGCTGATCAAAGTGTGTTTTTTTGTTTTTAGAAAACAATGTTATCACTTGGATTAAAGGAGGAAGAGGATGCAAAATTCCTTGCACTATTTCGGAATATGATATTGTCGACTATATCCTAATTTTGTGTATATTTGTTGCATAGATTGGGTAAAATAAAGTTCTTTTTGTGTTTTATTTTGTATATGTGACGTTTTTCTTCCAAACAAAATCAATTTTTGCGTCTAAGGAAGAATTAATTGATTGGGCACGTAAAATCGGTAGAAGTCTGAGCTATGTTGTGACGATATTAGGTTCTGATAAAGTAACCGGTAGACCACGATCACGTGTTCTTTTGGGATGTGATAGAGCCGGGTACAACCGTATCAATCCTAAACAAGCGAGGAAAAACATGCGTAAGACAACTTCCAAAAAATGTGGGTGTCCATTTCAAATCAAAGGTCAGAAGGACATATGTGTCGAATAAAGATGAAGAAAATTTGGTTGGAAATATGTATGCTTTAGGTGTTAAACCCCGCAAAATCCTTTCTTCCCTTAAGGAAAAGAACACATCAAATACAACAACAATAAGGACAATTTATAATCATAGAGCTGCAGTTCACAAGAATGAGTTGGGAGGCAGAACACCGATTCAGTTTCTTTAAATATGTGTTACAGATGGTGGGTATGTGTGTTATAGCAGAGTGAAAGATGATAGTTCTTTTCACATCCTTTCTCAATAAAGTTATGTCGGATGTTTCCATCTGTATTTCAGTTGGATTGCACATACAAAACCAACAGATATCGTATGTCGTTGTTATCAATTGTTGGTGTGACTTCCACAAACCAATCTTTTTTGGGGACATTTACCTTTGTGCCAGATGAGACAGAGTGTAGCTACTGTTGGACGCTTGAATGTTTTAAATCTATTTTGGATTCATGTTCCTTACCACTTGTTCTAGTGACAGACAGAGAATTGGCTTTAATGAATGCTATCAAGCATGTTTTTCCTCATTCAAAAAATTTATTATGTCAAGTTCATAATCATAGAAACATTTTTGCGCATTGTCGAAAGTTATTTACCAAAGGCATTGAGTGTGATCATTTTTTGGGTAAATGACAAAATTTAGTGAATGCAAAAACAGAGATAGAGTTCAGCATGGAGTTCAACTTACTGCTCATTGGCTATGCAGAAAAAAATCCAAAAGTTTTCGCTTATGCATGTTGTTAGTATATGGATTGATCCCTATAAAGAGTACTTTGTGTCGGCATGGGTAGATAAATTTTTACACTTGAGAAATGTTACAATCAACCGTGTAGAGAGTGAACATTCTCTATTAAAAAAAATTCTAGAGGCCTCTATTGGAAATTTAACCACGGTATGAGAAAAATTTGACCAAATGATTACTATCCAACACACCGAAATTAAGAGATCATTTGGATATAGCGTGATCCAAGTAAGCACCTTGTACACTGGATCACTTTACACAAATCTTGTTGGTTGTATATCACTAACTGCATTAAAGGTTATCAAAGAAGAAGATAAAGTCAAGGCCACAAATTATTGCCAAGCATGGGAATGTACACACAACATATGATATTCGATGGGCTTACCTTGCGCTCATGAGTTAGTCCCATTTATACTCAGTCTACACTATTCCCTTTATGCATGATACATCACCATTGGAAGCAATTATCTCTAAAGGAAGATTGTGAAGTTCATATTTAAGATAACATCGCTGCAGAGTTTGAGGGGATTAATAGAAGGTTTAATGAAACTTCTACTGAACAAAGACAAGAAATAAAAAGAAAACTAAGGGAGATAATGAATCCTACTTCATCACAAACAAGAGAGCCAAAAGTACCATTAAGTTTAAAGGGAAGACCAAGAGGAATCTACAAAAGGTTGAAGGATGATCCTAAATCTACAAAACATGATCCCTCTTTATTTGAACATGTTATGGAGGAAGAAAACACAGAAGCCCAAAAAAATTTTCAAAGAAGGCAATAGCCAAAAAAAAGATCGACTACCATATGAGAACACAAACACTAATTTCAAGTCAGCGGTTCTACATTGAAGTTTGTAAGCAAATGTCATCTCATTTAGCATAGCACATCAAAGAGGCGATTAGTGTTATTGGGGATGGACATTGCGGATTTTGTGTTGTTGGTCGTGCATTAGAGATGGGTGAAAATTGGGCACAAGTACGGTTAGATCTTTCCAACGAATTAAAGGTTAAAGAGAGCATGTATCTTAATCTTTTCGGCAAAGAGAGGTGGCAAGAACTATTATCTTCTCTTGATTGTATTGAGATACCCCCCCCCCCCCCCCAAATAAATGGATGTCTATGCCGGATATGGGGTTTGTGGTGGCTTCATGCTATAATATAGCTTTTGTCCTAATTTCTAAATTTCAAAGTCTCACCTTTTTCCAATGAATTCTCCACCGCCGGCTTCACAAAAGTTAGTTGCAATGGGTTATATAGATGGAAATCATTTCATACAGTTGGTGATGCATGAATGATGTCCTATACAACATATTGTCTCTTATTAAAGACAAAATCATGATCTAATAGAAAGCACATGAGATGATATATACAAATTCCGATTACAAAATCCAAATCAACAAATTGGCACATCAAGTGTGATCGTAAATGTGGACAACTTCTAACTCGAAAGGTAAGAAAAAAAATTTCTTGTTTAGAATTTACTATAATTGCATGTATCTAATTATTTTTTTTTTTTGGGGGGGGGGGGGGGGGGGGGGGGGGGTGGGGGGTCATTACAGGATGATCTAACAATTATTTGCTTGAAATGGGTAGAAATGGACGGCCAAATATTGTCTCTAATTGGTTGAAAAGGTAAGAACGATGAATTTTTTAAAAAATGATCCTTTAAGATTTTGATCGACACTCTAATTTTCATTGTACATGCATTTCTGATTTTGGAGCATGAAGAATATCCAAGATGATTTGGATGTAGCACGTAGCCGATTCCATTTTTTGGTGGTTGTATTTAAAATGTTTTGAAAGGCTAAAAGAATTGATATCGGTTAATTTTGGTTTTATATGTGTACAACCCCGTATCCGACGAGTGGGGTGAACCAGGAACCAGACCGGCCGGCTCAGAACACCCAGGCCCCAGGCGAGCTCGTCAGAGAAACCCGAGCCCGAGCTCGGCATTCGTCGACCGCGAGCTCGGCATTCGCCGAGCTAAGTCAGGATTCATCGAGCTGAGGCCGACTAATGGAGGCCGACCGATGGGCGAGCTCGCCGTCCCAGCTCGTGCTCACGCAAAGGAGCTCGACAACAGCAGGCGAGCCGGATCTTCAGGGGTGGCCGAGCTCCCCAGCTCGCCCAGATCTATGAGGTACTTTTTACTGTTTTTCCCCCTCCGGTCTGCCCATAGCCCTTCAAAACAGCGGAATTTGGCTGTTGGCAGACTCAGCCAAGGGTATTCTGGTAACTTCAGGTCAGTTCAGTTTGGTTATTGGCAGTTCAAATTTTGAAATCTATAAACAGGACCCAAGGGGTACCTCAGAATGCATGCTTCATGTGCTCTCTGGCTTCACCTCTCAAACGCTTTCTGAGGATACCTTAGCTCGGCCTTTTGCTAAGGAGGGGAAGCGCTCTAAGATCTTCCGGGTGTGTGGTGGGTCCTCCCCGCCGAGCCCTTGGGTCAGTTTTTCCTTGTTTCCCTTGTTGTTTTGCTTGCAGGAGCGAAGTAGGTGCGCGATCACCCCTTTCCCGAGGGTGAACTCCACAGGAGACTGATTTTCGATTTCAACATTTTGGTGTGGTGAGCGTGGAGCATGGTCAGCACAGAAAACCTTCAGCGAGCTCGATGACAGGAGGGCAAGGATCTGACAGGACGGACTCGCCGCCCCCCCCCCCCCCCACCCGCACCTCTGGCCACGGTGGTGATGTTTGAAGATTTCAGGAACGAGGTGCTGGGCATTGTCAAGTTTACACTCGGCATGTGGGCCGAGTGCTCAACTCCAGCAGTCCAGATCGCAGCCGCCCCCTCTCTGGGCGAGGACGCCCCCGGCAGGCGAGCTAGGAAGGAAGTGGCCGAGGAGGGCCGGGGGTTCGAGCTCTTCCCCGGCTCGGCAGGCAGAGCCCGAATCAGCGAGCTAAGCTCGCGAGACGCGCCAGCTCGCCTAGTAGGGGGAGGCAGCCCCTTTAGCGAGTGGTCTCTTCAGCTCCAGTTTCAGAGGGGTTCAGGGAACCAGAGATGTCCTACTACACCAGTAAGGGAGACCCGGTCCAACAAGTCCAGTGGTTTGAGGACGTGGTCTCGATCCGGCAAATGTTGGATGAGTTCAAGTGTCGGCTCTTCGCCATCACCCTCAAGGAGAAGGCGAGACAGTGGTTTCACCAGCTGCCGGCCAGCTCCATCTACTGCTTCGAGGACCTACGCCGGAGGTTCATGCTAAGGTTCACTGCCTCGAAGAGGAGGAAGAAGGAGTCAGAGTCTCTGTTCCACATCAAGCAGGGAGTGAATGAGATGCTGGGAAGCTACGTCGACCGGTTCTAGGAGGAGGTCACCCAGGTCCAGGAGATGCCAGACCATAGTCTGATGATGGATTTCACCCTAGGCCTGCAGCAGAGATTCTTCATTATGGAGCTGAAGAGAGTACTCCCTCTCTCCTACGAGGAGCTGATGGAGAGGGTGGCGAGAGAAGATTCACTATGGTTCACCCCGCACTCGCCGAACACTTGTGGTTGGATATTTCTTTCCGCGCTTTGCCGAGCTCAAAAAGAGCGGGGATTGTGTACAACCTCGTATCCGGCGAGTGGGGTGAACTAGGAACCAGACCGGCCGGCTCAGATCACCCAGGCCCCAAGCGAACTCGGCAGAGAAACCCGAGCCCGAGCTCGGCATTCGTCGACTGCGAGCTCGGCATTCGCCGAGCTAAGTCAGGATTCGTCGAGCTGAGGCCGGCTAATGGAGGCCGACCGATGGTCGAGCTCGCCATCCCAGCTCGCGCTCACGCAAAGGAGCTCGGCAATAGCAGGCGATCCGGATCTTCAGGGGTGGCTGAGCTCCCCAGCTCGCCCAGATCTATGAGATACTTTTTACTGTTTTGCCCCCGCCGGTCTGCCCAAATCCCTTCAAAACAGCGGAGTTTGGTTGTTGCCAGACCCAGCCAAGGGTATTTTGGTAACTTCAGGTCAGTTCAGTTTGGTTATTGGCAGTTCAAATTCTGAAATTTATAAATGGGACCCAAGGGGTACCTCAGAATGCATGCTTCATGCGCTCTCTGGCTTCACCTCTCAAGCGCTTTCTGAGGATACCTTAGCTCGGCTTTTGGCTAAGGAGGGGAAGCGCTATAAGATCTTTCGGGTGTATGGTGGGTCCTCCCTACCGAGCCGTTGGGTCAATTTTTCCTTGTTTCCCTTGTTGTTTTGCTTGCATGAGCGAAGTAGGTGCGCGATCACCCCTTCCCCGAGGGTGAACTCCACAGGAGACCGATTTTTGGTTTCAACACTTGGCAAGCAGCCAAGACGATCACCACCCGAACCGAAGTCATCTTTGCAACTGGACTAAACGTCTCCTCATATTCCTCTCCATACTATTGTGAGAATCCTCGAGCAACAAGGCGAGCCTTGTATCTTTTGATGCTCCCATTAGCCTTCTTCTTCAACTTGTACACCCACTTGCAAGTCACTGAAGTAATGTCGTCAACCCTGGGCACAAGATCCCAGGTTTCATTCCTCTTGAGAGCAGTCATCTCCTCTTTCATGACATATTCTCACTCCTTGACTCCAGTGGCCTCATTGAAGTTTGCAGACTCTCGCTCATTCAGAGGGCCTGCAAAGAAGCAAGAGACAAAGCTTACTGCATTCCCTTCACAGTATCGAGTTGGTGGCTTGATAGTCCTCTTTGATCTTTGAAGGGTCTGCTCCTTGCTCACCAACTTCGTTGCTTCTTCAAGCTCAGCTCCATTTCAGGGCAAACTTTGAGCAATGCTCCCTCTGCTTCCTGAACCAGAAGCCTCTGCCCCAGATCTTGAAGCAACGGGAGCTGTTGGTGATACAGCAAGCTCCTCATGAAGAACTTCAGCACCCACATTCTGCTCTTCATCAACCTTGCTCTCTGGTAGCTCAACCGAGCCTCCTCCATACGACGTCAGTTCATCAAAGACCACGTCTCTTGATACAACAGACTTCTTCGTCGCAGGATCCATGCACTTTTATCGCTTCTTCCGCTCATCATAGCCTACAAAGACAAGCTTCCTTGCCTTTGCATCAAGCTTCGTCCTTGAAGCATCCGGGACATGCACATAACAAGTTGATCCAAACACCCGAAGGTGTTCCACGCTTGGCTTCTCCTTCAACAACATCTCGAAAGGAGACTTCATGTTGATCGGACTAAAATGTATCTGATTGATGACATAAGAAGCGCAAGACATTCCCTCCGCCAGAAAGACCTAGGAATTTCTTTTGCATAAATCCAGCACTTGTAAGTTTCTGTCAGATGACGAATCTTCTGCTTTGCTACTATGTTTTGTTGTGGAGTATGAGCATAAGTAAGCTCTCTCTGGATCTCGTGCTTCCTGCAAAAGTTAGAGAATTCAGAAGAGACAAACTCACCACCGTTGTCTGATCTAAACTTCTTGATCCGCAGGCCAAGCCGGCCCTCCACCAGCTCATTGAACTCCACAAACAAATGAAAAGCTTCTGATTTCTCTTTTTAAAAATATATCCAAGTGTATCTTGAGTAATCATCAATCAGAATAAGCATATATCTGCTCCCACCAAGGCTAGGAGTGACGTTTGGCCCCATCAGATCACCATGGATGCACTCCAATGATGCTTCGCTACTTGTTTGTGACTTGTCAAAAGGAACGCAATGAGCGTTACCATACTAACATTGTGCACAAATATGACCATTGCCAAAGGATGATAGCTTAGGCAAGGCTTTCACAAGGCTCCTCTTTGCCATAGTTTTCAGCTTATCTATCCATACATGCCCCAACCTCTCATGTCATATATCGGAACTATCATTGGTACTCATCCGATCAATATAGGAGTTTGTTGCAAGAACAAATAAGTTCTTTACTCTTCTCCCAATGGGAGCAACATCAGCCTTCATCGCTGATACGTTGCGAAGAAACTTTACTTTTGTTGGCTCAAACAGAACGTGATAACCCGCGTCTACCACATTAGTCACAGAGAAGAGGTTCTTCTTCATGCCCGGTACATGATACACACTCTTTAACGTGAGTGTCCCCTTATCACTACCCAAGGACACAACTCCCTACTTCTCTACTGCATAAACAGTATTAACAGTAGTAATAATAGTTTCGTTACCTGAGTAAATTTGCAGCGAGGAGAACTTCAACTTGTCTCCGGTGAGGTGATGACTACACCCGGAGTCCACGATCCAGTCGTCTTCGAAGTCGATGGCGGATAAGACACCGACACAAGTGCCTGTCATGAAAGCTCCACCTCATCCAGCTTCCTCAGTACTAAAGCAAGCTTCCTCCTTGCCTGCGGCATGCCCAGGTTGCAGCTTGACCTTGCAGTCACGCTTGAAATGACTCGGCTGATGACATCTGTAGCACTTCAAATTCTTCTTCCAGTTCTTCTTAGGAGCAGCGCTCCTCTTATTAATAAGAGGTTGAAAGCTCCACCTCAACAGCGGTCTTTTTCTTCTTCCCTTCCCATCTCTTCTTCTTCTTGCCTGTGAAAAGCGCTTCACTACCTTCTTCAGAGATAGTGACACCAGCCATCTGTCTGGCCAAACTTTCCTGGGAAGCAAGCAGTTTCTCAAGTTCCAGCAGAGAGGGCTGAGTTGCCCAACCTTGAACAGAGGTTACAAAGGCCAAATACTTCTTCCGCAAGCCGCGAATTATGTGCTTTTTCATATTAGCCTCAGAGATGGGCTCATCAGGATCAAGCGCTGATAACTCAGCATACAGACTCTTCATCTTCAGAAAGAACTTAGAGATGGTCAGATCTCCTTGAGTTATCCTAGCCAACTCATTCTCTAGGAACTGTAACCTTGCCACATTCTTCCTATTGAACAACTCATCAATAGTTGTTCAAATATCAGCAGCTGACTTACATCCAATGATGTGATCAAACAGCTCTGGTGAAATAACCCGCTTGAGAGTAAACTCAGCCTTTGCGTTAGTTTTCCTCCAGACCCTCACCTATTCAGCAGTCCCAAACGCAGCTGTAAATTCCTGCCTGTCGTCACCACCGACGACCTCCCATAGCTCCCCGCCCAGAAGATAACTCTTCATGCACGACTTACACTTCTTAAAGTTAGTCGGCGTTAAGAGTTCAATACCCAGACCTCTTGTATAACCCCCTTCCATTGCAACAATCTTGGTCTAAGCTTTCAGAAGCACAGAGCACAACACAAGTTGACCATTGCTCAAGCAACTGAACCTCCCTCTGATACCATGTTAAATTTTCACTCAAGATGATCAACGAGATAGTCTGACGCCAAATTAATATTTTCAGAGCTATCAAGATCACACCTTGATCAAGCGGAAACTGGAAAGCAAGCTCAAACACCAGATGCAAACAAAAGGAATAAGCAGATCATATTTTTATTATCTTCTTTACATGGCGAGATATACGTGGCGAGACATGATTTTGTCAGTACACAAAGGAAAGTAGAAAAGATTACAAGAATCAATCCGTACTGACATAAAACGGAGACCGCCGAGATCGCTCGAACTGCTGCTTGAAGACGAATAGAACACGGAGTCCGTCGAGACCGCGAGGTCGCGCGGACACACCGTTATTCGCTGACTGCTGCAAGCTGTCGCTGAACTGAAGAACAGATCGTCTAACCGCCGAGTCCGACGGACAAGTTATTTAACTTGGAAAAGTTGAAGTCAAGAAAACTGACAAGCCGCAGAAGCGACCTGCTGATACCGCCGATTGCAATCTACACGCTTCACTGAACCTGATCGAAGTCAGAACCAAACTCCTGGCTCCACAGTGCTAGCTGCGCAACCTGCAAACAACACACAGTTAACTCTACTCATGCCGCGCGGACAAGAAAACCGAGGCCGCAGCACTTAACCAAGTTTCAACTTACTGTTCACTCAGTTACTGTAGACGTGTCGTGGGGGGTCTATTTATAGGCGGGGTGAGGAGTGTGGTCACCGCCCTAATGAATAGAGTCACCACCCTAGCTCGCAGCTAGCAAAGTCTAGTCCACCGAGTCCGCAAGGACTTGGCCGGACTTCAAACAACTCGTCAGGCGCCAAGGTCAGTCCACCACGAGGCGGACACCGCGCCAGTCCGCACACATGCAGCACGCAGACACAGCAACATCTCATACACTGTGTTAGTCCGCACGCTAAATGCGGACAAGGCAACAGCCCGCAAGCACAACACCAGTCCGCCACACTGCACAACACATGGACACGGCCACAACCCATACTACATCAGTCCGCACGCCATACGCGGACATGGCGACCGTCCGCAAAGCTCGAGAACAACGCCTCCGCTCGTCACATGAGTCCACGACAAACAGGCAGACCGTCTGGTCAACAATAGAATCTGCGGACACTGCGAACACCCTGGACTTGTCACTGAGTGTGACCAAGTCCGGCAAACCACCAAACAGCTGGCGCGAGCTTGGCGGACACAAAACCCAAACTGCCAACTCCATGGTCAGTCTGCCACCATGAATGCGGCTATCACCCACCGCTTCACCGGAGAACTCGGCAAGGACCAATGCCGATCTCCAAAACCAGTCCGCCAAAACGGACTCCGCGGACTCTAACGAGTCCGCCACATCTCCGCGGATTAAATCTCTAAACCGCCAGGTTATTTCAAGAGCAAGAACTGCAGAACCGCAGGCCGAGCTGAGCACCGCCACCAGACTGCCAAATACAGACCGCCCAGGCCGCTTCTCTAGACGCCCAAGCCGCCAAGTCTACTCTAGTCGCAGACCACCCAGGCCGCAACAACAGTCCGCCCAGACCGCTCCACAAGACGCCCAAACCGCCAAGTCTATCCTGGCCACAGACCACCCAGGCCGCAACAACAGTCCGCCGAGGCCGCGGACTCAGACCGCCCAGACCACACGGTCTGCTCCATCACCCACTTTCACTTCATAATTTTCAACAAAGTCGTCCCATTGGATCATCCATACTCATGAAAAGAATGTGTAAAGGGCTTGATAAAGTGACAGTTATGAACTTTATCATAAAGTGTGGGAATTCAAAAATCAGTTTTAAATATAAACGCTTTAAGATATGTGCAAACATCACCAAGGACCGCTAAATAGTTGCATTTTACACTCCTGCAGTTTACTTACCCTTGCATGAAAAAAACCGTGCTCTAAAGCAGCTTAAGTAAGAGTGTTGTACGCTGTACAGTTATGTAATTACAGTAAAAAATGGACGTTGTTATTAGCAAATCATCTTTCGATATTAGCAAATCATTGTTATTAGCAAACCAACTTTTTTGAAAAGAGTTATTAGCAAACTTTTTTTGTTATTAGCAAACCACCAAAAAATTAAAAAAAATGAACTTTTCTAGCAATGTTGAAGTGATGGTGGAAGATGAACCAATGTGGAAAAGAAGAACAAGTCCCCCTGAACGTTTTTACACCACCACATTAATCGGCAATGACAAACCAATCAATATCAAATACCTAAATTTCCAAATCAAACCGCATGAATTATTGAGACCCAAGTTGTCTGAATAATAAGCAGAAAAATAGAGAAGATGGATCGGAAAACCAGAGCAGTGATTAAACAGAACCAGAAAATCTAGAAAAGAAGAACAAAAACATTCAAGGGGACACGAGAAAATCTGGAAAAGAAAAACTAGGGAGGAAGATGAATAGAATTTGCACTGGTTGGTCGGGGTCAAGGTAAGAAAACTTCCTGCCGCATGCCCAAGCTCCAGAAAACTAGGGCATTCTCGCCGCAAGTCGATCGTGGTCTTCTTCTCTTCTAATCAACGTCGTCGTGTGACTCACATCGTTTAGGAAAGTGCAAATTAGGGCACGAGAGGAAAACGAAGAGCGGAAGAGGGATATACAAACTTACAAAGCTCGTCGGCGAACGGAACCGCCCGTATTTGGGCTTCGTTTGCACGTGCAGCGTCGTCGAAGACGACGAAGAGGGAAATGCCCCAACACCCGGCGGTAGCGAGCAGCGTCTTCGTCTCGTCGTCTTCTCGTCGAAATTCGCATCAGGAGGAGGGGCGGAAATCGGGAATAGGGGATACAAAGGAAGTGGATCGGGCGGAATACATGATAAGGTTTAGGAAATTAGAGGTTTGCTAATAAAGGGAGGAGCCAAATAAAAAAAACACCCTAAAAATCTTGAACCTAGTTTTTTAGGGTTTGCTAATAACGAACAAAGATTTGCTATGAACAATGTCCTAATAAAATTGGTGGTGGGTGTATATGATTATTTAGGCGACCGCGCATCCCCCCTTCGGGCGCGGAGGGCGTCGTCGGGAATGAACTTTCCCCAAAACCAGTGCTTCTTCCAGACGAATGACATCTCCTCAATGGGCACGTTCTTCGTCTCCGGCAGGAAGAGTGCGATGAAGATCGTCATTATGACCACCCATCCGGCGAAGAAGAAGAAAAGGCCGAACTTCAAGTGGCAGAGCATGCTCAGGAAGGCCTCGGCGATGATGAACGTGAAGAGCATGTTGACCGACACGTTGATGCTCTGTCCCGCCGGCCGGATCTCCAGCGGGAATATCTCCGACGGCACCAGCCACCCCAGCGGCCCCCACGACCACGCGAACGCCGACACGTAGAGGCAGATGAAGATCACCAGCATCGCGGCGTACCCCTTGGACAGCTCCGTCTCTGCTCCGGTCACACCGAACTTAACTGCGATGAGGACGCCGACGATGATTTGACTGATTAGCATTTGTGCGCCGCCCTCGAGAAACAGGGCGCGCCGCCCCACCCTGTCGACGGAGAAAATGGACACGGTGGTGGCCAACGCGTTGACTAGACCGGTGATGACCGACGACATGAGCGCCGCCTGGCCGCCGAATCCCACGGTTTTGAACAGCACGGGAGCGTAGAACATGATCACGTTGATTCCGGTGAACTGCTGGAAAAAGGGAATGAGCACCGCCATGGTTAGCTGAGGTCTGTTCCTCCGCTGCAAGATGTTCTTCCAAGGGTGCTTCACGGTCTTGGAGTCGTTGCTGGCGGTTACCAGATCCTGGTACTCTGCCTGAATGTCGTCGCTGCCGCGAACCCGCCGCAGCATAGCCATGGCCGCCTCCGGGTAACCGCGCTCGATCAGGGAATTGGGCGTGTCCGGGAGAAGTAACGAGCCGACGGCAATGATGGCTCCGGGAACGGCGGCGAGCCCCAGACTCACCCGCCAGCCCCAATCTCCCCTGATCTGCGCCGTCCAGTAGTTTATGAGGTTGGCCGCTAAGATGCCGATGGTGATCATCAGCTGGAAGCCGATGTTGAGCATGCCGCGGAGCTTCGCCGGCGCCATCTCCGACAGGTACACCGGCACCGACTGGTTGGCAAAGCCAACCCCAATGCCCAACAGAATGCGTCCCAGAATGAGCATCGCAACGTTCACCGCCGCGCCGTTGATGGCGGCGCCGAAGATGAAAGTGATGCCGCCGCCAAACATGGACCATTTCCGGCCGAACGCCCTCGTCACCGTCGCCGCGAAAAAGGACGACACCAGGGCGGCGAGATAAAGGGAAGAGGTGAAGAGGGTCAGCAGGTCGCTGTTGAATTTGCAGTACTCGTTTGTGTCTCTGCTGTGCTTCTGTTGCTGCCGGTACACCGAAGGGAAGAATTTGAGAAGAAAATTGTCCATCGACGTCACTCCGCCGGAGATGCCGATGTCGTATCCGAAGATGAGGCCTCCTGTGGCGGCCACCAGGCACGTCAGAAACACGAAGACCGTCATTTTCCCCTTGTATTCCTTCCCGGCTCCGCTCACATTAAACACCGCCCCTCCGGCCATTATTAGTATTGTTATCAACCGATCCGGCCGCAGCCTCTATGATGGCCAACGCTTTGATGCGCCCCTGTATTTATACGTTAATCCATCTTCTCTAATCCACTAATTTAATTTCTCTCTCTTCCTCTGTTTCGATCCAAGCCGGAGACTTTATCGAGATTGCGCTGACCCATTAATTTTGGTCAGCTTATCCGCTGCGCCATCCGATTCCCAGATTGTCGGAGCATTATCCATCATTATGTATTGCTGCCCGAAGCAGGGATACTGATATTTTCACGTTAGGGCTGAACATATTATTCGAAACTCGAAATAGGCTCAAAAATTGAACGAAAATTGAGATGAATCGGAATCGGTTAAAATTGATTCGACTCAATTTGAATCGATTCAATTTGACTCGAATCTGATTTCGAGTTGATTTCGAGACAGCACTGAATCACTCGAAATATGATTCGAATCAACTCGAATTAATTAAAAATATTATGTATTTATTAATATATTCTTATTTTAAGATTAAAAATAATAAAATTCAAACATAAATTAAAAAAATGAAGACTTTCAGTGTTTCATTTGCTAAATTTATAGGTTTCCCGATTTAATTTTGAGCAAATTAGGAATAAAACAAAAAATTGCTCAATTTCGAGCTGATTTGATTCGGTTTCGAGTCGATCCGATTCGATTTCGAGCCGTCTCGATTCGATTTCGAGCCGACTCAGAATTGAGTCATTTCGAGTCGAGACGACTCGACTCGAAATCAATTTTGATTTCGAGCCGAGTTCGAGTCGAAAATTTCGATTTCGAGCCGAGTCAAAATCGCTCGAACTCGACTTGATATCAGCCCTATCCACGTAGTGCGAGGGGGCACATAGCTGTACGGGATACATATCTGGTTTCCGGTATCAGTGTGTACTTGATACTCGGAGGATACATATATTATTTTAGTACATATACTTGAATTTGCGAGATCGTGCCGAATATTATGATAAAGTAAATTTTCTAAAGTAAACAAAAGACTTTTTTGCGTCTTCTAAAAAGGAGAAATTTATGAGACATAAATGTATTTAAGTATCTTTTTTTCGTTAAAATTATAAAGAATTTGCTTTAAATTTTATTATTTTGTTTTTTAACTCTATACATGTGTTGTTAATTTTTCGTACCATGTTGTTTTGTATGTATAGGATTTAGAAATTGATGGTTTATGCAATTATGTTTGATTTAATATTATTTTGAAGATTTTTAATTACATTTGTGAGATATATATACATATTTATTATAATTAATACAATTTATCCCGTCGTACCGTATCCTTGTTTTTAAAATTTTGACGCACCGTCGTACCGAATATGTATCGTACCCGGTACATCCGTACAAGTGTTTCCTAGATTGATACTATTTTGGGGGATATCAGTAGGCAACCAGAGCTTCTGGTCAAAATGACCACACTGCCCATATCTATCGATTGACTGTTAGTTCGCCCCTTATAATGAATTGTAATCTCCACCGGCCCCTAAGTAAATTCTCATTTACATCGCTAACTCCTGATGTGTTTATGTAAAGTTTCGAAGTGATCGGATTGGGCCCGAAAAAAGCATGAATGCTCGATGAGATGATTTCAACGCACCTAAGATTGAAAGATTTTGCGTCTGGTTGATCCCTCAAACACGCACTAGTGCCTGTTCAGGGATTTTGATGCGAACTGCCCGGCCCGGACCGCCCGGTGACCCCCAACCTCACACTAGAGCTTTGGTTTTAGAATGAGGGGGATCATGGGGACGGCTCCCTTCGCTGCCGCACCCAAATGGTGGTCATTTGGCAACTGTATAGCCTTGGGCAGGGCGCCGGATGCTCCCCTCCCCTCCTCCTCATGGTCATTTGCATCCCCTCCCCTCATCCCCAAATGAATCTTGAGCTGTGATTTGATAAGTTTTGGAACGCCCAATGAGAAGCCTGTCACCACGAGCAAACTCATGTTGACGAGATAAAACATCCTTGAATTTGGTTAAAATTCCGAGAACATTAGTTTTTTTAACTAGACAATCAACCCCTCCCCTCTGGAGAACTTGATCGTGTTGCTTGAACCTGCCTGGGGCACGGTTATTTGACAATCAAAGCCCGTGATCCAAGGGGTTGCATGATGAGGGGATGAGGTGAGTCTTTCCGTGCCAACTTTCGACAATCAAACCCGCGCATCAGATTACATATTGAGTCCGCACGTGCTACTGAACATACTATGTGTTGCTTAACACACCCGCTACAACGCGTCATCCCCAAAACACACCCCACACACTGCTCAACGTATAGTGCCCCAGCGCATCCCTCAACATCCCAAAAACCCCCGCCCACTGCTCAAAGTATAGTGCCCCCCGCTCGTCTGAAAGTGAACAAACTCAGGATAAATTGGATGTGAATGCTGGAACTAATCTGTAAACGCGATTTAGAGCTTAGGTTCAATTTATGAAATTATTGCAAAATATGTTCAATTGAAGTTTCAACCGAACTGTTGGCATTCAAAGCAAGCTGTAATATTAGAAACATGGCCAAATCACCACAAATGGAATGGGCAAATCACAAACTAAGATCAGCCAGCAAACATACACCATATTTCATTAATTGCTTAGATGAGAAAAAGATTCAGAAGATGGGGCGGGATATATGGAGGAGGTCCGTACCAACACTCGACATTTTGAAAACCCGTGAATGATCAAACACGGCACCATCGGCCCGATCCGAATCGGATGATACACAGATTTGAAAGATCAAACAAACTCAGGATCTAGAAGTCGTGATTGCGAGAGTAGGAAACGGGATAGAGTTCCCAATGAAAACCGGTGAAATAAGGTAAGAAGTGGTTCAAACTCATTTTCAAAACACATAAAATTAGATCAAGTCCAATTTCAAACTAATACCTTACAAACATCCTCCGTTTGAACATAAAAGTGGATGAAATTTCTTAGATGAGCATTAACGGAATGTTCATAAACCCTTAGTCAGTTGCTTTATGTTTTGCATATCCTCCTCCGTTCAGTTAATGCTAGAAGCCAAAGAAATTTTTATAAAAATGCTATGATGTTTTAAGTTAAAAGTTTTACTATAAAATTAAATTAATATATTAGTGATAAAATTGAATTTAGGTTTAATCAAATTTTCATTAGAGGCAATACTACATTGTTTTGGGGAATTATGACATATATCAAATTGAATTTATATATTAAGAATTCATAAGTATTTCACTACACAAAAATGGCATGTGCTTTATTCTACAGATTATTTTTCCCAAAAATAGGAGAATAACTCGTCGCTGTGTTTTGAATCTACCAGCGGAGCACTTCGTCCCGGAAGACTCGCGGAGTCACAGAGTTTGGGAAGTTTGGAAGAAAGGAGCACCAGCTCATGACAGCCATTTTGAACGAGCCAGAGGCACGCCGTTTGGGAAGAGAAGGCGAGCACCAGCTCACGATGGCCGGCGGGGCCAAGCCTGGAGAAAAGACGTTTGAGACACCCGCGCACCCTCCCTAAATGTTTGAGCACCTTAAACGTTTTGAACAGGAGCACACCACCCTGTTTGAGCACCCTAAACGTTTTGAACAGGAGCAAACCACCGTTTGTAATGCTGGTCCTGGGAGCACCAGTTCACATCCTCGCTGGCCATTTGGGACAACAATGCGCAAGTTTGCTCACTCCTCCCCGTCGTGCTACCAGGCCAATTCTCATCCAAAAAACGGCAAGCAATGTTTCACCGTTCAGGATGGCCTATTTCTCTCTCCCCCGGCTCGGCCCCGCCAAAACCGCTTCCCACCGGGTTGTCAAACAGAACCTTAATACTATTGTTGAATGCTATGCGCAATAACCAAAAGTAGTGGAGGAATCAAACCCCATACATATAAATACAAGCAGTAGCGCTTGGTCCCCCAAAAAAACTCAATTTAATACAAACTTAATAAATAAAATAGAGCCTTAATAAAAATTGGACGACAAAAACACACTTTTTTAAAATAAAATAAACACATAAAACTCAATATTAAAAACTGCAAAATTATAATAAATGAGTAAAATTAAAAAGAGAAACAGAGCAGTTCTCTCTTATATATAGGCATAGATATTGAAGTCGCATTATTGTAACTAGTCATTGGCCTACTATCAGCTTCACTACACTCATCAATGCTGCCTTTGTGCGAACAAATACAAACCATCATTGTTCGCTTCTTTGCTATTTAACTCCAAAATCATAACAGCCGATGATCGAGAGTAGCCGGCGGCAATATTGATTTAATGATATTCATCTCTCCAATTTTCATGTAAACAAATATATTATAAGAACTTGCCAGTTTGTGAACATAGAGAATTAAAATAAAATCTTAAAAAAAGGCCCTGCTTTGCCTGATCCCATATTCAAGGGTGCAAGCAAGGCGACCTCAACAAAATTCACAAGCTCAAAATCTATACTCTAAACTGTTCATGAGATTTTCTGCTAGAGGCCTATTTTCTATATATTCATTAAAATATTTAAAAAAAAACTTTCAAAATAAGTGTGGGATGATGAACCAGGACATATGAGCTGGAACTTGAGCTCAACAGACTCGACCTCAAGTCGAGTTTGTTTCAAGTCGTCTAATCGAACTCATGAGCCAAAAAATAAAGATTTTTGCGGGATGGAATTCTTAAAACAATGGCTAAATACCCCACAGATTCGAGCAGAAAAATAACATCCAGACTTAAATACTGAGAGATCAACAAAGACGCAGCAGAAATTCCAGAATTTAAACAAATAAAATGTTAAAACTCCTCGGCATAAGGCATAAACAGTAATACCAGGACCAGCAGCAAAATCGCCTTATTGCTTCAGAGCTTCATCTCAGGCGCATAGAGCACTAGATGCGACTGACATAGCTCACAAATCTACCTGTAAACATCAAGGAGAGGGATTTTTGTCAGGAAAGATGCTATAATAATAGTATAGGGTGCAAAGAAATATGAGGCAAAATTCACTTTTGAAAGCCATTAAGAAGATCCGGTTGTCTTTTAAATCTTATAAATAGGCCCACAGGGGCTATTGTAAGTCTACCTATTCCCACCTTAGCAGTAGGAAGCTCAGGTGGAGTCCTACGGAGTAAAGGGCTGGTTGTGGATGGACAAAGATTTTACACTCATCCGGAGTTAATGAAGTCATCTCTTTCCAGATAATTTTTAACATGTTATTTGCTAGACATGTTGCATTTTGAATCTCAACTCATTGATTTCAAATAATTTAAATTTGAATTTTTTTTTGCAAGGAAATTGCAGTTATTAATATTATAATAGAACATTTTAGTACCTTTCAGGAGTTTGCTGCTCGTGAGCCAACATAAAGCTATACTGTGATCAAAAAATCTTTTATCTTTTCACAACTATTTCTAATGCTTGGCAATGATCATATCTTTAACAATTTCAGTATATTTTAAACACACATTTCTTCTGTAATGTGTAAACTCAACAATGATGTTTGTCGGTGTTTGAAACTTTTGTAGTAGTGTGCTGGCCCATTAATTTTTGGGTAGGGTCGTGAACAGCTAAAGTCTGACCGCACAAAGAAAATTTGGTGACAAGTTGGCCAAAAACATCATTTTGCCAAAATAGCGTTGGCAACTGACCGCAGCCTACCCAAAAACGTTACTTGCATTGTTCACCGTTGCATTCATGATGTGACCTCACCGCTCCTAAACATTTGCCTAAATCAAACTTGTGATAGTTAACCATGTCTTGTCGAGATCAATAAAAAGATCCTCTTGTGGAGATCAATAAAAAGATCCTCTTATTGAGATCAATAAAAGGACAAAAAAAAGACCATGTCTTATCAAGATCAATAAAAAGATCATGTCACGCTCATATTCTGGAAATAACATATCAAAACTGCAGAAGAACTAAATAAAAGTCCATATAAAAGCTGTGTTCTCATGTATAGATTAGTCACACATCATGATTTGGAATTGAGATTTTGATCGATGGAAGTATCAGAGCAACTCGGCTCCTCACGTCAAACTCTCAAAGATGGAGTTCCTGCTCTCACCGATTGAGTCTTTAATTTCCAATGGAACCCAATTTTTTCTTAGGTGCTCGCAAGTCGTGCGAGTTCGGTTTTCCTCTCCAGTTATTGTCCGACTAAGCACCCAAGCCGCAGAACTTACCGCATTCGTGCCTACCTTCATGTTGTCCCGAGCTCCCCACGCTCGGTCATCATTGTAATCGCTCCTCCTTCCTTCCACGTTCGATGTTCTCGACGACTTAATCTCCCGTATTCGCAGACGTCGGCGCTTCCAAATATTCATAGCTTTTTGCACCCAACACTCGCGGCCTTCCACATTCGGGCACACCTGCTTCTCTCGTGGATGGACTCGCTGCTACCTCCTCCCTCGGGGCTCACCACTCACTCCAGTCGCTTCCTCTGGCGACCTTCATACTCCAGACCCGACAACATAACAATTTGTTGCGACCCTATTTCCAAATCTCACATACCTATCTTCCCATGTTGCTGCGCTCACAGGCACTCGCACTTCTGCTTCCACGGCTCAGCGCTCACTGCTCCCACTTCCAAGAACTCAGCGTTGATTTTTGTAATGCTGCAGCATCTCACTACGGATTCTCCTTCTCTACCCACCGATGACTGGCTTCGTCATGATGGACGTGTTCAAGCGTGGATCCTCAACTCCCTTGTTGATGAATCATACCGCATGGCCATGTATCATGAGACAGTCAAGGCGATGTGGGACGAACTCCATTCTCTATACTCTGGTAAGGATAGTTTTCAGCACTTATACGACATCACAGATCTTCAGATTTTAGACACGGGCGGTCCTGCTGACTTGACCTCGTTTGTGGCTCATGCCAAAACGCTAGTTGAGGCTGGATCCGCCATCAGCCCTCTACCATGAAACTAGTTGTCCAGCGTGCTCAGAAGGAACTCGTCTGTATTGCCATGATGATGGCTCGTGTCCACCTCATCTTCACAGCATTCGGGCTCAGATTCTCTCGTCAACTGCTATCTCCTCTCTCTGATGTGTGTTTTATGTTGCTCAAAGTATCACCACCTCCTGATACTACTGGACCCCCTTCGACGGCCCTCCTTCAGCGAACTGTTGTGCCCTTACTACCTCTCCCTCCTCCTGCCCTAGAAAGCGTTCAGGCTTTCGAGGGAGGGATCGTGGTGGTCGGCCACGTCTGAAGTGTTCCTTCTGCGGAAGGAACGGACACCTTGAGGCAACCTGCTACCGTAAAAATGGTCTTCCTCCTCGTCCGACTGCATCTGTTGCAGTCGACAGTGCCTCTGCCACCCGTGCTGACCTTGAAGAAGTCCTCCAACTCCAGCAACTTCACGGCATGATCAGTCGCCCGCCTGCCTCCGTTGCCTCTGTTGCCTCCGTTGCTTTTATCTCCAATAAAGGTATCGCTTGTCTCTCCACTAGTCCGTGATGGATAGTGGATTCAGGTGCTACTCACCATATCACCTCGCTAAAGACACCACAATACTTGGATTCTCCGCATCCTAAGTGTATCACAGTAGCCAATGGTGACACCGTTCATGTCTCCGGCTCTGCTGATATCCTCCTCAATTCCTCTCTCACTCTCTGCTCGGTTATTCATGTTTCGGGCTCCCCATTTAATTTACTTTCTATCAGTCGCCTTGTTACTAATTTGGATTGTTTTGTCACATTCACACCTACTTCTTTTTTGATGCAGGATCGACAGACGCAGAATATCATTGGTAAAGGACGGCTGCAAAATGGGTTCTACCTTCTTGATGTTCCCTCCTACCATCCTCTCATTCATCACCTCCACTGATTGGCATCGGCGCCTTGGGCATGCCCCTCTTCCCATACTCCAGAAGGCTCTTCCAGAGATCTATCTACCTGTGTTTAAGGTGGCGTTTGGTTGGGCTTTTTGTCTGCTGTGCGTGGAAACGCACCGGAATTTTGCGAATAACTGCGTTTGGCGCAGCTTGTTTGAAAACACCTTTTTCAAAAATCCGTGTTTCCTTTTTCTCCCGAGCCGCTTTTATTTCTCCGTTCAACCGCAGAAGCAGGCGCTCCCGCAACCATACCCGATCGCGTGTCGTCGTCTTTTCCGCGCGCGAAAGAAATCAAACGACGATCTCCGACGATCCAGCCGGCCAGCCCCATTCGGCCACTTGCTCCTTCCGACGAT